>CM046066.1:15599208-16799208 GCA_025215515.1 Schistosoma japonicum
AATACATAAACAACTACTTAGAATACCTACATTATTCATTTATCAGACATACATTTAAAGACAATTTACTCCACTAATTCAAAATGAAATCAGCTTAGCATAGAATGCTTATTTTTTGTATCGATCGAACTAGTATTATTAATGAGATTATTACTGTATTATTATTATTATTATTATTATTATTATTATTATTATTGTTATTATTATTACGTCTTCACTAACACTAAAGTAACGCAGCTTCAATCCTCAGACTTATCATACCAGTTAAACATTATTATTATTCAACTACTAATCAATGCAAATGAAGTGAACTACAATCATAGTATTCCTAGTTGACTATAACAGCAGGGTTCCTATAATACAAGTAACGTCTTCCATTTGTATTTCATTCATTAATCATTCATCTAAGTTAACAAGTGAATTGATCGTTTTCCAAAAATCTTTTATAATAGTGAAATTGTTTGTAAACATTTGATGAAATTTTACAATCAATCAAAAGTAGATGAGATCAGTTTCATTTAAGTGATCAGATTGCACCATGAGGTAATTTCAGGGGAAACAAATTGAATGCAGTTTTACAGTGAAAATTCCTTTCCTTTCAGTTATCAACCAATAACATTTTAGTTATTATCTACGACAAGAAACTAAAAATTCCAGCCACAGTATGTATAATACCAATCACATATGAAGGTGAGTATTATGAAGGAATGATGTGTGTGTTGCATTAAATGGTGATGATGATGACGACAATATTTACTCAATAAGGTTTAAGTAGCAGTTAAACTAATCACAATGATAGTAACGAAAATGCAGTTAGTCGCAGATCATAATTACTGTAATGTACTGTAATGAACACGGCATAAGAAATGGTAGTTGGTGATGAAAAACAAACAAATGTTGACATCATTTATAAATGCGAATATGAAAAGTTTGTAAATCGGAAGGAAGAGAATAGAAAAGTGAGTAAAAGGAGGTAAAATAACCGAGAAATTTCTCAGGGATATGACTCTATAATGAGCGAAGTTAAATAATGATAGAGAACGTATTTCTCTTGTATAGGTATGTTTGGTTTGTTTGATTTGATGTTTAATTCTTCCACTACATAAGATAGGAAACACCTATGACCTGCAGACAAATTATTCGGGAATGTGCATCATCGTCATCATCACCTTTTAATACAACACACTCACCTTATCTTCTTATAGTAAATATCACTAATTGTACTGATGAGCAACTTTCACATTTATCTACTGTCATTTGTGGTATTTACAGATGTCACCAACACGTGATTGGCTAATTCTAATCCACAACTTCGATACACTCAATTACAATGCCTATATGCTAACCTACCGTGAGACATTATCAGATCATATAATTGATGTTTGTGGATTTATAAATGTTGAGTTTGTGAAGGAATTCTTCAAAGAACAATACCTCACTCTGTGATTGTTTACTTGTATGTTCTGAATTGCTTTACAATTCTAAATGGCTGATTGTTTCATTACAGTTTTGCAAATGATGCTGATGATGATGATGATGACATAACTATGAGAAGAATAATAATAATAGTAATCATGTTTCGTAGAATGTTAAAATCAATATTTTATTAACATTTCCACCTTATATGACATAAATGATTGTATGGTAGTAATTGGAATAGTTTCTTCATTCATCTGATGAATTGTTTCATTGTTTACATCTGGATTTTCTTGCATCATCATATGGTCTTCCTTCACCAGCTCTAAAAGTGAAATAAATTGACAATAAACTTAAGATTAATATGCATTACTACTGATATAATGAATGAGTAGTTTAGTGTTATGTAGATAGTTGATATGTTGGGTATTAGTGAAAGTAATTTTATATAAAATATTTAGTGGGGTGAAAGATGTGCGCTATACTCGAAAGCTAACACTATCATGATGATTATGGTAATTTTTTGGAGATACTGAATGATACAGTTTTGAATCTATCGCATTGCATTCACTGTTCATCTTCCTTGAGATCATAAATTCCATTTATCTGTTGTGCAAATCATTTCATCAAATCTCCTTTTACTATATTCTGGTAATAATCTAGACAATTTGATTATGAAGTCATGATAACATGATATGGCATGTTGACTAACAGATGTATGTATCAGCCTCTATGTTGTTTATAACTAACTGAGTGTCTAAGATTAATCACAGGTAATGATAAATGATATCACAGTATAACATTATGAAAATTTTCTTACAATTTAGAAAGATACTACTTATTGTAACTTCCATATCACAAACTGTTTCTTGATTGTTTGTTTGCTGTTTGACTACACTCGATGAAAATCAACCTCCACGTGAAAAGTGATGTGAGATTTATTTGATTTAAGTGGGGCAAGAAAAGTTAGAGCAGTGAATGTGAACACGTTCACATAGATTTTCGTTCGTCCACTGAAACCGATTGGCTAGAACTGCATTTGAGATGAATTCGTTATGTAGAGGGGGAGGAGATAGTACTCAATTTAGTTACTTTAATCCATGGGAAATTCACATCAGTTGAATATTAATGTAAACTGGGGGTAATGGATAGTCCTTGTTCCCTAGTACATACCTCCGAGTTAGTATGCTATTGCAATTTAGCCAAATTATCAAACTCAACATTGCAAATAGCATAAGATAAACTATGGGCAGTAGTGGGCCGGAATCCAGCAGTAGAAATCCCACTCCTGTCACTGTGATATAACCCAACGATCATCTGATATCATTGGTGATATCTCCAGTCATGTTTGAACTCCACCAGGCATGACTCCTCACTAGGACTCCATCGACATCTTGGGGTAGTGAAGCAGTTGGCCAGTGTTTCATAGTTTTCATTGATTCCTAAACGAGATCAATCTACGAGCTTGTATTAAACATATAGTCGTTAAGTTTTCAATCTAATAATCATAAAAGATGGCTACATCGTATTTAATGAAGTGTTTTGTTAATTATCCATGCTTATCTATGACATTCTACAAAAAGGAATAGATTATTGATTTACAGTAGTGAAGGAATCTGTCACTTATGGTGTTAACCACTTTATCATATAGAGATAATGATAACGTGAAATCGTCGTTATCGATTACAGTTTATTATTTTGCGAATGAGAGGTAGGGATGGAGTGATGGTGGAAGGCAGGAGATGCAGTGGGTCAGTTAATAATAATATTCAAGTAGTTAATATACATAGAATTATTAAAACGAACAATACTTACGCTGGAGCATAATTACAAACAATTAGATATTTTCCTGTATTCATACTGTGAATACACAATTGAATAGCACAACCAATATGTGTTGTATTCGAGTTGACAATCTACAATTTAAAATTAAATAAAATTGAATTGACACGGTTAGTAGAGATTGGTAATAAGTTTGGTTGATTGAATTTGTCACAGATTGATGTTGGTGTGGTATCGATGAAAATCAAGGTAGATAGATTAACATTTTTGTCTTAGGATAGGACTCCTCAGCAGTGCGTCTCCTCGAATCCATCCTTAGTGGTTCGAGGATGGTGAATCTCTAATTGTCTGCACCGTTTAGCAAGCAGGCATCCAGTGGTGAAGTCCGCGTTCCCATCAATTTGTGACATGAAGAGACAATCGTCAGTTGTCACTGGTGATAACTGTGTCACTCACAACAACTCTGAACTCCACCAGTTATAAACTCTGAGAACAACCTGAAGTTAGTCACTAGTGAGTCAACAACTAGTCACAAATTGATGGGAGTGGGAATCCTACCACTGGATGCTTGCTGGCCTAGTGATGCAGAGCGTTAGGCATTTGCAAGCCTAAAACCTTCGAAGCGGAATGTAGAATGTTCACTGCTGAGGAGTTCCGTACACGAACGAAACAATTGTCTAATGCTCTCTCGTTTTCAATAGTAACCTACTAACGTCAATCTATGATGAATTCAATCAACTAAATAAATGAAAGTTTACTATAATCATTTTGTCTGTATTAATTATACATGCAAATATTTACTTGTTTGTATACATGACAATTGTGGTTTCTTTCACAACTATCTGTAGTGAAGTCATAAAATCGTTGTTCATTTCTCCATTGTTCAATAGCACTTGATGAAAAATAAAACAAACGGAAAACACATTTATCGATTAAATGATAATGAATTTACTTTTGAACTGAATTAACTTGTGCAATATTTTGACCAACTGATTTCCATCTACATGTTGTTCTAGATTGCATAGAACTGGGATAACATTCACATTGTTTTGCATAACGTTGAGCAGTTATGTGTAAACCATAATCCCATACCTATAAATAATGATAATTGCAGTCATAAATTCCACGTGGTTAATGACGATTGATATTAAATTTTAATGGATTGAATTTGTCACAGATTAATGTTGGTAGGTTAATAGTGTCTAGTGTTCCCTGACTTTCAATGCTACTTTGCCAATATCAGTCTATGACAAATTCACTCAATTAAAGTAATAGTTAATAAGTATGATAAATCAATTCACTGGTTTATGTGATTCATAACATTTTCATTGTTCATCTATGGATGTTGTTATAAGAGTGATATGCCGTGCACCTAAAGAAAATTGACTACCTTCGAGAGTTATTTATCTGTAGACTACTTCAGTCGTTTTGGTCATATTGAAGGTGAACAATTTATTTCTATCATCATTCAGTTCTTTCTGCCCTGTTCTTGCATTTGATGCATTAACTGTTATTTATGTCATTTCTGGTTGATGAACTATAGTTGATCAATTGTGTATACATACTACAGTTTACAGTCATTATTGCTCCTATTTTGTATTAATGTTAGTTTCCTAATTGGTTCGCTGTGTGATCTGATTTTATGTATGTATAAAGGAATGATTGAAATACAATTCGATTCTGTCCGTTTGGTCTATGGTGTTGTGTTCTTCTTATTCCGGCTTGGAATTCAGTGGGCATACGGGAAACGCGCAATTATCGACAAGGCACACATAAGTGGCATTCGGTCATTCAACCAAAGTTTCCTCGTGACATAACAAAGAGTGACGGTTATGGCATAGCAACAGTGAAGTGTTGAGTGAGATAAGTAAGTTTTAAATTATAATTTGCGGAGTTTGCTTGGTTTTTGGTGGTTATTTAAGAAATGAGATACTTCCATTTCTGTATTTGTAAGCTTTACATAGACGTATGAAGCGTTTTAGGTAACATTTTCCTGTTACTGAGTTATTATAAACCACCCCAAATTCATTACAATAATTAGCTCACTAGTGACTAGTTTCAGGATGTTCTTGAAGTTTTAGTATGAAGTGGTGAATAATGGAGTTTACATATATTGGGAATGACAGCGTGATCGTCAATGACAATGGATGATCGTCACACTTTATCACAAACTGACGTAGGCTGAAATTCTATCACTGGACACCTGTCGGCTCAGTGATACAGATGGTTAGGCCTTCACTAACCTGGAGATATCGATGAGAAATCCTATACTGTAATGAAACAGCTTCTCAGTTCCCTTACCCTTGATTTTGGTGGTAATCAACGGACATCAATCCACGACTAATACAAACAGCTGGACTCAATAACTGTTTCCACAAAACTAACTCATTTCATTATAAACTTATCGTAAACGTAATATCTCGTTATCTGTACATTATCACTCTTTCTAATTTCCTTTATATTGCTTTGAATGTTTCCTTATGAAGTGTTCTATCACCGGATATTTGAAAGTGGTTATTCTATTTCACTATACAACTATCTATCTTCTTTCACTGTCTTTCATGAAGTATTTTACTCAGTCATTCGTTTTGTCAATCAATCAGCATTTGCATAGTTCGGTCACAGTTCATTAACTTGAATCACGTAGATTCATTGTCGACAAGACAGGTCATCTACATCTGTCTTCTTCATTTTCAGCTGACATCATTACATTTTTTGAACATTTGACCATTCCTTTTTATTAAGGTGAACTATTATTGTTCGTTCTGCAAACTGACATGTCCATAAAAGTCAGTTAAAGATAATTGTTGAAGTTGGAAATGAAACATTTAATGAAAATAACACTTTATTATGCAGCTTTGACTGGATAAATTTACATAGTGTCAACATAAGACTGTGGAGTTATGAAGGGGTGTTTCGTTCTATTGTTGATGTTCACATCACTACTTAAACTCAGTTCAATCATGTCACATTTCGTCGAATTCACTACCATACTACTGAATTTCAACAATTATACATGTGTAATAAGTCACAACATATATGATCGAAAGTGGCCAGTGAAATCCGTACGTAGTTCTATTTTGTTACACTTGATAGACAGAGGACATGCAATATACAGAACTGAAGCATTCAGAGGGGTATGCGGCACATCACCGACGCCATATGGATTCGAGTTAACAACCTAATTGTATGTGTCCAAAAGAAATGTGTGACACCTCTATCCCATTCGTGGCGTCATATGACTTAGTTAATAACTTTCAGAATTCTTTACACCCTCTGCTGTTTGTTTGTTTGTTTGTTTGGTTTCACTCCACCCTTTCATACCTCTTCTCCATTCTCTATTTAATTAATTGTATTATCGAATTTCATAATGAATTTCGAATGATTTTTATTATCTGTATTATTGTTTTAACAAGTTGAATTTCACAGTGTTTTGACTTACATCTAACTTAAAATTATTCTCACATCGTAATCTACATTCATGTTGCTGTTACTTATCTACTTATTATTACTACTGGTACACATTACCATCCTACTACCAATTTACATATTTCACTTATTCTGATTAGTTAGTTATATAATCCACTTGTTGCATTTCAATCATTAACTCATAAATTGCCTTCACTGGTTTGATAATCGTATATAAATATTGCTGTATACCTGATGATGATTTAATTGGAGTCAATGTTGTTGTTTCTAAGTTCATTCAACTGAAAAGTTTCAAATTGTACTTGTTAACTACTATCCCATATATCATTTACTACTGTATTTAAACAATAGACACTAATCAATTTCAAGTCATAACATGATCAACAGGAATATAATGAAAACACTTTCGAATTATACATTTAATGAATATTGAATAGATTACTGAATAACTCTTTCCTCTTCCCTCACACACACACACACACATTTCAATCAGTAACATGTCAATGAAAATTAGCTTACATAATCATTGAGTTTCACATCAGCTGGTATACTAGTATGATAATCACATGTATTTCTTTCTCGTCGAATGTAATTATGATAATATAATAATAGATTTTCATCTCTTGTCATTTCCAGTTGATTGCCTAAACTGTATGAAATGATAATATTCATTAATAACAGTAGTATAATCATTATTGTAGAATGATTCCAATTCATTGTTATCCTATTTATAGTGACGATACAGAAAGAAAGGAAGAAAGAGGAAGAGAAGAAAAATAAAGAAGAAAACGTAAATGAACGAAAGAACAAAGTATTTCTGTAAATCAGTGAAACACTTCCTTGTTTTCTTCGTTTTTGAATGACATACACTACTCATCATAATTCATTTCATTCAATGTATTCACATGAATGTATTACATAACTTCGTTGATAAAGTAAAAATGACATAATTGAATTGTTGTTGTGTTGTAATGAGACAAATCATTTATGCAAGACAAAGAGAAAACATTGTTTCGTTTGCAATTTCCATAAAGTGCAACAGATCTTCTTATTGGTTACACAGAGAAAGAAAATCATAATGATAGTGTAGTGTAAAAGTCAATTAAAAGTGATCCACAACTAATTGACATAATGAAGGTGACGGTTTATTGAGTGGAGTGAGATAAGTGTGGAGTAGAAGAACGGAGAGTGAAGCGGTGGGAGGTGACGTGGTTTGGAGGTAACTAAACTTACTTTAACCGAATTCAATGACATTAAATTAACTTCATGAATGTAATAACCACATAGAATGTTAGTGATATGTACTAGATAGTTGATAAACGTTAAATGAAACTAGTAGAAACTAGTTAAGATTAAATTTATTGTAATTGTTCTACTTCATGGAAATCTTTAATAAAATGACAGAAATTCGTCAATGAATAATGCAAAATTCCAATCGAAGGCATAACGTTAAACTGAGAAGTTGATGTAGAGATTAAGATTAGAATAAGAATTGATTTATCTATACAAGAATCCTAATAACAATGACAACATTGTAGGTTCCCTGATTTCCAGTTGTTTCACTTAATATTCCCAGGATGAAGCATAATGCAATAAGTTATAGTTTACTTGCAAAATGATACAATAGTAATGATGGTTTATCCCGTAATTAAAGCACTTCATTTGTTTATTACTATTTGCTATGATGTGGTAATATTGGTAACGATTTAAAGTGGGGACATGGAATTGTGACATTCAACTAAACTTCGTAAAAATGATCAATAGACTACCATTTCTTCTGACAATAAAATAATGACAACGTACCGACTATTCACTAACATCGAAGTGTAGTAATGAAAAACATCAAATTTACTCAGAATAAAATAAAACATCATTAGTCACAAATTATCTACTACTGATCTCCTAAATACACCCAGCCATACAACCACCACGAGAGCTGTGGGATCCGTGCATTGTAACCGTAACAATAGTTGATTACGTCGGAAATATGTGGTCTTCACGACAGTACTGTTACGACTTCGTGAAATATTGTATTCATGAATAGGGAAGTCAATAATACAACCACATCTGGATTATTCTTTGACAACTGTAACAACTTTACCTGATTTAACGCTACAGTTTGATGAATACTTCAAACTGTTGTGCTCAGCAAACAATTGAAACACGTTACTGAAATACTGACTTGCGGTCGCTGCAATAATGTGCACACATGTGTTGGAACAATCACCCAGTAATTCGTCAACTGCTGGGGAGGAACTGCGAGGCGCTTATCACCTAGTGGTAATTCCATCTTCGAAATTACTGGGTGGGGAGACACGTCTGGAATACATCA
Source organism: Schistosoma japonicum (assembly GCA_025215515.1). Lineage (NCBI taxonomy): Eukaryota > Metazoa > Platyhelminthes > Trematoda > Strigeidida > Schistosomatidae > Schistosoma > Schistosoma japonicum. The sequence continues at coordinate 15,608,168 of CM046066.1, forward strand.
CCTTCTTTCAACAGAGCAGCGTCATTAGTCAAAAGAGAAAGAGCTGCCTCTCTCAGAAATGTACGTAGAATTTGGACAACTACTTAATGCAAGGCCTCAGACACATCTCTATCGACTGTCTTCGAAACGATGTTGCCAACTTGGACACCGCTTCGCCCACACAGTAATTCAACCAACCACTGGTTACTTATAATATGTTCATGAACCAATAAATTGGCATATTCATTATGTGTTGACATGCTGATCGGTCTCAGATAATGACTCAGATAAAGGTCAATGCAATGTAAAGTCAATCCCGCGAATTCAAGATGATGATTGACTCGCGACTACTGCACCAATGATTAAATGACCATAATTTTCTAATGAGTACTGAGTCCGGCTTGCTTCGTGGACTTTTATCCCCGTTACCAAATGTTACGTCGTCCAATTGATATGTCCTACCTTTTTGGTTTATTCGAAGAAATATTAACCTCAACTTCTTAATTTACGAACTAATCGATGCCAAAAGTTACATACCCTCAACGAGCAAATGACAACACACCAACTGAACTGCCCACACGAAAAACAAATCAAGAAGACACTAACGCAGAATTAATAGGAATAGATTATATTCAGTTGCATATCAGTTACAATAACAGCCTCGTAACAAATTAGCATGACAACAAACAATCAGAAACGGTAAGGTCAGTTCTGTAAAGAGCAACAATGTTATAGGTAAACACCAACATTAAGATTTGCAAAAAACTAACAACAACAAGAATATAAACAAAAATTGAAAGAATCCTGCTTTCGTAACTGATTAGACAAACAAAACAAAATTGCAAACATCACACAATGAAACATCAATACACGTGAATGTTGATCGGCAATTAATTCATTCGAATTCACCACCACTGATTTTATAGTGAACAATACTGAAGAAACAACTGATGAAACACTTCAAATGTTCTCTTTTTTCAAGCATCTTCCTTCTTTGTAGGGTTGGCCTTTTCTCACTCTACAATGCAAAAGAACGAAACTCACAATTAGTAGTACAGATATCCACATTCCATTTAAAAATGCGACTTCTTACTCAAACAAGATTTGTCCATTTCTGTAGTAACAATCAGAGTGAATGTACCATGCCTGAATTATGAATAGGCGTGATCACCATCTTGATAGTAATGAATGCAATTCTCTATTCGCAGTGCCTAATAAAGTGAGGCGTCATAATTGAATATCGGGATTTCAGAAATAGCGTTAAATCACATAAATAAATAAGATTAGGCAATACGATTGTACACAGTGAATGCTCAATATGAATGCAATTGAAAATCACGATTGACTGGCTTCAATTTTGAATAAAATACCATATGGAAATAGTAGGTAATGCAAATTATGAGGACTTACGCTGGTGAATAGTTGCAGACAACCAAATATTTTAATGGAGGTTTAAAGTCACTGCACCATTTGGCACCACATCCTATATGTTTTGTCTCCGCTTGTACCATCTAAATGTGTTTGAGAAGAAAACAAAACGCAGTGTAATTGAAATAGGTTGGCTGCATGATGTTAAATTTGACTGTTTCATGAATCACATTGATTGTAAACAAGCCTACCTGCTTGTAACTGTCGCAGTCATGTCCTGCCATACAAGTGTCCAAACTATGGTTATAATAGTTTGCCTCTTTTGTCCACAATCTGACAGCACTACAAAATATACAGTGGTTAGAGACAACAACAATCATGAGCCTACTCAGCAATCTCGGTAACGTTTATAGCGTTTTGACCCACGGATTCCCATTTGCCAACACTCCTCACCGATTGTTTCACATATTTCTTACATTGATCCGCAAACCGTTGAGCGTCGGCCGCTAATTCATTGTCCCACGTCTTTCACAAGCATGAAATAAATCAAAACATAATCATGTAGTACGAAGTAGAAAGCAGAATGAAGAGGTATACTGACTGTGGTCTTGTTGTGAGTCAAACTTACGAGTTCATCTAATTTTTCCTCTGCTGGCACAATATCTTCGAATATACACGATTCCCTCAATCGTCGTTCTTAGTTATGTAAATTCAGTAATACATCCATAAAATTGCCTACTTTTATTTCTTTGATATCAGCATCTACGAGGTAGATAGCAAACAGTAGTGTCAACAGTTTGATCATTTTACTCAGGTAACTGGTTGTAATCGAGAAGTATTCTCATATTTATACTTCTCATCATGAGATTGTTGTCCTCACATGTGAATTCTTATCGTCAACTATCGAAATTCTCATACTCACATTATGATAGTACATTCAGGTTGTTCTCATTAATGGTTCACATAATTTTGAAGCGTTCATTGTACTTCAATATACTCCCACATGGTTGTTCATAGCATGACGATTGACCAGGCTGATATTACCATCACATCACTGTATTGAACAAAATAAGCAAACTCATTCACTTCCCAAATGTTCTATTATGCCATTTGTCAGATTTTAGCATAATATATATATTCCTCACACCTGTCTATGTGTATCAGTCGATAAAACATAAATTTGCATTGCAAACAACGTCTCCACGTGAGGTAACATCAAACAAACTATCGATTTCGTAATCTTCGACCATTCGAAATCATGGCATAATTGTGACAAACGAATCCGAATCAGTCGACGCAGATACCACAACGTCTCTCAATCACTCCCATATTTATCACTGTCAACATTTCATTATCATCTTATGACAGTTGCAAAACATTGAATCGATGTGTATCAATGACTTCAAGGAATTTTCGATCAAGAATTATGATTTGATACAGTGAAGTAACTTGAAATGCATCACTATATGGAATAACTGACTGACTAAATGGCTGTGATGTGTTCACAAATTGACAACAGGTTGTTTATTCCTTGAGAATGTTAATCACGTATACGAAGCCGTTTTCGACACAATAGTTTTGAAGCCAATTATACTTTATTTACCGTGATTTTGGTGATGTTTACATAACAGCGTGGCAGAAAGTAGATGCGTTCCAGTCAGATAGATGTGATATTTTGCGTTACCTAAATACGTCAAGAAGAGTGTGCAGCTGGCATTGATAGATCAATAACAAACTCCTGTGTGTGTAATGTGATGCGATAAAACAAGCTTACAACTTGTTATAACAATTCTCCAAGTTGGACAACACAAATAAATTTCAGGTCGTTCCATTCACCATTCTGTCCATTGATTTCGAACAGATTAATTTAGGTTACCAATGCTAAGCATAAAGTGGGAGTGATGGTGAGATTTATTTTGGTGATGGTGGTGGTGGTGGTGAGGTAGAATTCTAGTTAGATGGGGTAGATACACGTATTTCATATCAAGAATAAATGAAGAATAAACTGATACTAAGTATCAGTAACAGCTTGATCCTTAAGTTATATTACGTAAACGTAGTTCTAGATAGGAATTCACAACACTCGTTGATAGTCTTCTGATATGCACCAACCACAGAAAGCATAAGAAGAGGAACCTATTTTATACATCATTCAAGAAACTTGTTCCTTGTGTCATAATACAAATGAATGCTGAGTGTTGTAATTCTGTAATTAAATGGACCACATCTCATTCACCACAGATTACAGGTAGTATATGATCTGTAAGCTGGCGACTTCATTATGATCGTAAAACTTATCACTGGTCTTCATGCTTCTCATATTTACATTTTTCCGGTTATAGAAAATCTTATTTGTTAGTATCGTTTCATTGCTAATCACACATACTGTCGTGTACAAATAAACTATGCCACTATTTACTCATGTCATAATATGATATGCGACTAAACGAAGTACTTAGAGAAAGGCAGCTGCCAGCAAATAGGGTGGCCGAAACGGAAATCAATGCACATAAAGTGATTAACGAGTGGACAATGCAAACAGATATCTGACCATATTAGGCTAATATTGACCATATTTGTTTCCGTGGTCACGAATATCCGAATAATCTCCTTCATATATAACCAAGAGTCGAGGCAACTTGAAACCCCTCTTGTCTCCAAGATACCCAACGTAAACGTTACGAATTAGTCTACATTCTGTTCAAAACCAAATATACCTATCTCATCGTTCAATGTAGTACTGCATGTTCTTACATTTTGATATATTAGAAAATTTAATTCCACTGATTCAGATAAACAGATACGTGTTATCAATAACTACCACATAACCCAGAATCTGTAATGATCGAAACAAGCAAATTCATTCAATTTCTCTGTGTTTTATTATACCAGTTGTAAAGTTTTGGTGTAACATATTTCTAACACATTTTATTTGTTTATCAGTCTGTATTACACATAGTTTGCATTTCAAACAGCATCTCCACATGAAATAACATTGAACGAAGTAGGGATTTCAAATGTCTTTGATCGTTCTAAGTCATGACACATTGTTGACGAATTAATCCGAATTAGTGGATGTAGATGCAATAACATCAGTCAAACATTGATATATTTATCACTGACAATAATTTCTGATCATCTTGAGATAGTTGCAGGAAGCTCAATTGATGTGCATTACATTCACCTTAGGACATCCAACTAAACATCATGAATTGATTTATAACAGAAATCTGGGATGTATTATTCTACAAATTATCTGACTTAACAAATCCAACAGCCAATATACTTTTGACTGAGTAGTTTGTATCAAATGATTTGTCTGCTCTCAGGTAATGATGCTAAATTGGGATTCAGGGTTATCAGTAATATCCAGTGTGGTATCTCCAGAGAGACTGATCATTACTCTACAATTTCGGTAATTGAGTTGTTGAATAAATTTACTCAAACATACATGAATGGGAGTCTCAATGTGGTAAGTTGGTAGTAAAAAGGAGATACCACATCGTTCAACAGTTTTGTAAGTATGAAAATTAGTGAAAATAGAGAAAAACCAGGGAAAAATGAAGAAGAAAGGTAAAAGATGAGAAGAGGAGACACAAATGATAATCAAAGAAGGTCATGTAAGACTAGTAAAATGATGGTAAATAAAAATATGGATGTAAAATACAACAGCTGTGTAAAAGAGACGTCTGAACACGAATGTCCTACGAATTGCTTACTAAATATTTTCCTGAGATCATTTTAACAACAATTGGGTGTTGTGAATATTGCATGTAACGAAATGAATGCAGTTAGATAAGAACAACCACTGAAAACTACAATCTGGTTCTCCAAAACAATTTAATCCCAGTGTAGAACTCCTCAGCCATGCACTTTCACAAACTCATCATCTTCAATTTCCATCGCACAGAACACAACCGACACACCACTCAGTTGTCTACCATCAAACTGTTGACATTTCCAACTTCAGTCAACATTATTCAATATCTTCATATTCACACATTGTTATGACGAGTAATTGTAGAGCACAATGAGCAAAAAGTTGATAAGATTCATGCACCTGTCGTTGAATGTACTAACATACCAGTTGCTTTATTTATGCATGATACAACGCAATCTACATTAGAATACAATACACCACAGACTGAAATTTACCACATTCACGAGAAACACAATCTCATCTAAATATTCAGTGCATTATGAATAGTTTTCAGTTTCATTCACACCTCAAAGTACAATCATTGCACATGTGGCACAAATACACCTGGATTGTGTGTGAATCATGTAAAGTGAAGTTTCTACACAGTGGGAAATATCTCACAAACTAGTAAGTATGTGTTGAGGACATGAGAACATTTCAGTATCAAAGAAATGAGAATATTAGAAAATAACGTTGAATGGCACATTTCTCTATCTATCCAATCATTCACACCCTGATCATCTGATTTCAGGACACTGTTCACCTCTGTAAAATGTGTATATAAATACGTCAAATCGCTTCATTAAATGTAAGTTGGTTACAGTCTTCATGTTCATACTATTCGCACTATTTATATTACCAAATATCATAGCGTCTGACGAGGAAAAAGATTTTCAGACTACAATGCTCTATTTGCATAACCTTCATCGGGGTTATCGAAATGAATGCAATCTCAAGATTTTCAGGTATCCGATCATCCCATCAGAGGAAATTCTCAAGCCTCTTGTAAGTGCATTGTCATACTATTTGCGGAAATCGATTTCGACTATACATGCTCACAGATATCCTTGATATTTGTGATAGGTAATCGACAATAATGCCGACCATATTCATGAAAGTGGTCACTAATTAGTGGGTGGGTTGGCGCTCAGTCATCATTCATCACCAGAATACAATTCAGCATTGTGTAGGAAGCAACTTCTTTTCTACACGGCTGACATAGAAACTGTTAATCTGATTACATCCTATCTACTATCAAACATATATCTTCCTCATCATTCACCGTCGTATTTCGTATTCTTACTGTTTGTGGGTTAAATCGTTAGACACTACTCTGAGAACAGGTGAACAGGTAAAATACTTGGTTGCATCCAGTGTATACTTCATATCTCAATTATCAAATCTTCGTTTGTTTTAGAAATGGAATAAAGGCTTAGAAGAAGATGCAAAAAAATGGGCGAGACAGTGCATCAACAAAACTGAAGAGCTTGAAGGGAAGAGAGTGGGTAAATGGAAGTTAGTTGGTCAAAATATTGACTTGACAACTGAACTCTATGAGTAATTATTCTGTTTTGTCACTTCTGTCTAAATTTATTGAAAATTAATTTAGAGCACCAAAACGATGGGCTGATGGTGCTTATTTTTACGATCATGAAACGAACAAGTGCAACAACACTGAGTTGTGTAATAAATACAAGAGGGTAGGCAGACATTTATTTTCTTAAAGTAACTGATAAACATTATTCTACTTCTTCATTCATCCAACTCTTCATTACGATGAATCTCCAATCATTCGTTTTCAGATTGTTCAAAGAAAATACTACACATGTAGGATGTGCGCATCATCAATGTGAAAATTTTCCAGAACGTAAAACGAATATAGTTGTGTGCAATTATGCACCAAGGTAAGTTCCACTAAGTAACAATTGTAAGCATTTGCTCATTTAATTACACAAGTTCTCATCAAGTGTTCAACTTGAATACTGACTACATGTAACTGAGGTGAAGCAATCTACTACGTCAATCACTTCAGTGTATAAACCACTAGGCAAATTTTACATATATTCAAATGACTGTTCCGATAGCATCATAGATGTGATCATCATTTGCAAAGAAACGCCATTGATAAATTACAATAATCTACATTTTACACTGTCCACATCCCTCATTCAACATATTTAATTCTGGATTGTATAAGGAGTATGAGAAATGTACGATGATGTTAAAATCCGATTTCAGATTCTGCCACTTTGTGTAGTGTAATTATATTGAAGTGAAACCTCACCTAATTCTCAAATATTTTGTACTGTATTTTCAGTTCGACGGAGGACAGGCCATATGTTGACGGGAGAAAAGGACGATGCAAATTAAATAATTAGAATATGTTCAAACAACCAGGCGTTCGAATGTGCTCAACAAATTTTATTTTTCATTAATGTTAACTCATGCATACATGACAAGTTTCTGTAATAAATTCATGTCATATTTGTGGATTTTGATTTTATTTATTGAGACATTGTGTATTCGTGATTCGAGAGTAGGTCATGAATGGGTTCTGTTGTTTGGTGATTCATGCATATCCTACTTGTTTGTGTACGCCACTTGAAAATCTCTGTTGGTATGTGATTCGAATGTAGGTGGTGTTAAGTACTGACATGTTTGTGAATATGGTTATTAACAAGAGAGTGGAATAAAATTGTATGTACAATGCAATGCAAGGTGGATGATTGTTTTTCATAGTACTGATTACGTCGTAATTCATCACAATCTCTTTTCTCTTAGACATTTGTTTAATTCCACTGTTGCCTACACTTTCATTCGTGTCAATAGAAATGACTACATATTGTAAATGTTACAAACAAGTGCCAAGCATATCTCCTTGTGGTGAATAACAATCTTAGTTATTACAAACATTGAATGTATCAATAACATTTATTTAATTAGGTAGTTATAATACAATACATTGACATACTGTTGACTTAGAATTATTCATTTATTCAGTTGTGTTTCTTTAGATTGAGGCTATTTATCATTTCAACTAAATTACATCAATCCTGAGAATGATTTATTATGACGCTTATAACCCAATGATAGTGATAATGATGATGTTACCATATGCGTTAATTCATTTGCATTCTCCACATGAGTTTTAATCTAAGTATACAAAAGTGAATGTAAAATGTACATTAAAGTAGATACCCTACTCTCTAACAATCATGTGATGGTACATTTATGAGTGATTTCTTTCAATGTGAATGGATCTACACGAAGCATATTCTATTCGTACATTGTCTAGTGTATGCATCGATGAGGGAAATGTGTATCATGATGTAGTTGAGTGGTAAACTTGTATTATGTGAATGTGTATGAAATCCACACAGTTTTCCATGCTCTTTGATTACTTATTGCTATTAAGGTCGACTGAAGTATTCTAGACCACATGTGACAAAAGCACTTCACATACTTCTTTACCAGTTTATTGTATTTGTATTCATGACATGTTGAATGAGTATGGTCATGTCCTTCACAGTTGATTATACAGGGGATTGTTGTATACAATGGATGGGTATTGGATTATATATTAATCATAAATTAATATACTGTTCACGGTTTGATATGCTGAAGTAGTAAACCTCTAATTCAATTGGAGTGTATGAGGACGTCAGTTGTCTTCAATGAAGTATTTACATGAATTTGCAATTAGGTTAATTTCTTAGATATTTAATATGCTCATTTTGTGAAACTACATTTCTACACGTTCTCTTTAAACATGTAAACAGTAGCCTTAAAATGTAGTGGTTTCTGTATATGCTGACGAATATCATGTATATCAGGGATTACAGACAGATGGCTACTTCGAAAGCGTTTCAAGATACCTACGTAAAGGTAACTTTTGATTTCCCTTGATTATTGTTCATCTACACACAGTCGTATTTTGACGATTACCAAACACACTCAATCATTAAAGAAACTCCTCAGATAAAATACGGCCATGCATCCATTAACGTGACAATTCAAGTTTAACACCGAGTTAATGAAAATATCCCACCGTGTCGCTGTTCAATAAGGCTTATATGACATGGCATTCATTTATAGACTTTATTCATAAATTAATTCACTAGGAATGTAATCTCAGTCAACACTGAAATAATCCGATGTGGGATTCAAATACTGAGAGCATAATGATTGTACCCATATTATATTTGGAAAACAATTCGATGTAATTATGATTTGACAGAGATGAACTGTGAATGGCGGGAACTGACCAAGGAAAATATTTGGATACAAAGAGAGAAAGAGAGATCAGTAAAACATAGATAGTTGAAGAAGGGATAAACACATATAAAAAAGAAAAAAGGAGAGAGAAAGAAGGTAACAGAGAAAGAAAGATAGATAGATAGTAATATAAGCAATAGATAGATAGATAGATGGATAATGGATATACTATTCAACGTTATTTTCTAGTATTTTCATTTCATTGATACTGAAATGTTCTCATGTCCTCAACACATACTTACTAGTTTGTGAGATATTTCCCACTGTGTAGAAACTTCACTTTACATGATTCACACACAATCCAGGTGTATTTGTGCCACATGTGCAATCATTGTACTTTGAGGTGTGAATGAAACTGAAAACTATTCATAATGCACTGAATATTTAGATGAGATTGTGTTTCTCGTGAATGTGGTAAATTTCAGTCTGTGGTGTATTGTATTCTAATGTAGATTGCGTTGTATCATGCATAAATAAAGCAACTGGTATGTTAGTGCATTCAACGACAGATGCATGATTCTTGTCAACTTAATGAGTAAAGTGGCGTACAAATACAGTACAAGAGGATAACCGTGAAACATTGAATGTTATTAACTGAAGCTAGAAATGTCGACAGTTTTTTTGTACCAACTCACTCTTTTAATGGTTGTGTTCAGTGTGACGAGAATTGATTTCGTTATGGGTCATGCATGTGCACTGTTGAGGAGGTTCATACTAGAAGGAAATCATTATGCAGAACCAGATCTTGATTTTCAATATTTGTATATTCTCAGTTTCGTTCACCTATGTCAAGTGTGGGGCAGTTGCCCACTGATTCCCGAGGATTAGGTTGAATACATATTAACGATTGTATAGTCAGAGCCAATTCGTAATATGAAATTCGGATTTTCGAATACCGATTTCACACTTCACAACTATTCTTAATAATTCCTGCGATCTCAATTTTACTAACAATACTTATATACGAATCCAATATGTTGATGCCAATCACTCAACATCATGTAAGTATTTTGACTGATTGAGCGCGTATTGTTAAAATGACCGATGAGTTCGAAGTGAATATTATATTCAAATTATACGATTGACCATATCTTTATATATGCGAATAAAGTTCTGAAGGGATTGTCAACCTGATGTCAATTTATCAATTTGATAAAAAACAACGCAAAACAAAAATAACATTCTAACTCTTCCCAGGGAGTTGAAAAGTGTACATTTCGAAGAGTCATGACATCTGATGATGAAAGGCGAGTTGCTTCGGAAATCACGAGGCCGATGCCTCCTGTCTGACAACCAGAAGCAAAATTAATATAGGTACATGGGATGTGTACACGTCCAGAAGGGGAAAATCAAAATCCTTCGATACAAAACAACGAGCACTATCCCAATTACACTTATCAGAGGACCTCTGAAAGACGTGGAAACCCTCACATACCTGAGGAACATCATCGGTATATAAGGAGGGTCTGATGCAGATGTGAAGTTGCGGATTGGTAAGTCAGAGGCAGCATTACTACAACTGATAAATATCTGGAACTCAACTCAGCTGTCGGCCAACATTAACGTCTAATTTCGAATACAAATGTGAAGACAATTTTGTTGTATAGATCTGAAACTTTGAAAATTACAGAAAATATCATCCAAAGGATACAAGTATTTATACACAACTGTCTGTGCAAGATACCTCGGATGCTTCATTACTTTGATCTTATTATAACAATCGAACACGGTTAATTGCTGATAATCGTCAAGATTACTAATCAACTACCGATGTTGTTTTTTCTTTTTAGTCAGCATTAGATTCCGATCGACCGAATGAATTCAAATTGTAATTATGGGCTTATAATGATAAAAGTAATGCCACCTTACAGGATTATATTTGATAGAAAATCTGTACAAATTAAAATAACACTGTAGTATAACATCAGAAGTATGGTATCCATGAAGGTAATGATTTCTGATAATTTCACACAATACCATCAGTTGATTGAAATTAGATACGTGAAACATTTGGAGAGTGTAAAGGTTTTATAAGCGATGGTCTCAAACGAGGGACAAAAGTAATCAGCGGGTACGTATACTTTCTAACATTACAATTCTGTATCTCTGGTTTAATTAGTTTATTTTTTATTTTTAGTCGATATGGAACTTGACCAATAAGATTACCTCTGAAATGAGAATGCAAATACAAGAAGAATTACCAAGTGAATGTTCACCAAGGTACTTCAATCGGAACACACACAAATAACTCAAGTGAAATTGACAGTGAAACAAATTCAAAACGTTAGAATTCAACAATCAACATTTAACTTGTCACCATTTACAACTATCGAAACTAACGAATCGAATTCATCAGAGAAATACCTCATTTCAGTCACCATTTAACACTATCTTCAATTGACATAAACTCCAACAACTGATTAACAGCCTATTTGTCGGATCGAAATTCCTGTGTGTTCTTGCCAATGTCGATCTGATGAAACATAATGAATTATATATACATATGTAGTATACATGCATCTATCAATAATATCTGAGTAATCAACTAGTAAGATGAGAGTAACAACTAGGAGGAATGGAATAATTGGGTGAAAGTGCACACTGTCAACATCCCTCAAATAACTAGACAACACATCACATCATACATCAACGTCGTCTGTAATCGAAGTGTTGCATGAGTGAAGTAATGTTGACTTACCCTGGACCATAGTTGCACACTATACTCAATTTGAATGGTGACTTTTTGCAAGTAGCAACACCACATCCAATGTGAGTAGTGTTCTCCCAGACGATCTGAAACGAATCAACAGAAATATGATATGTGTTTTCTAGTGAAATTGTACCATTGCACTTCACAAGTTAAACCGTATCTGATAAAGATGAAAACGTGACATCCAATCGATAGTATTCTATTAAATCATGATTACTCTACGTACACATAAGCCTCTTCACAATTCGATAATTTATCTCATGTGTACATTTATAACTTCACTAATCATCTTATTATGAACATTCACTATACGATGAAATGATAACACTTAGACTGAATCATATTCTGAGTGGTCAATCGAAGTATTAATTTATAAAATTATGTAAACATATTTCTTCCTACCTGTGTGTAATGCTTACATTGACCCTTCAAACAAGACTGACTGGAGAAATTAAAATTCCTGGATTCATTCAGCCAAAGTCCAAATGCACTGTTGTTGAAATCAACACACCATATCAAATAAAGAAAGAATAGAAATGAAATGAAATCAGAGATTAACTGATCAATCAGTAAGCTGATGATATGGTAGATATTCAGTAACATGCTACCATCACCAATTCAAGTCTGCATTCACAAAACTCCAACCAATATCACTTACATGTCAACGCTATCGGCACGAGCGATATTTTGCCCAACATGTTCAAATGTTGAAGTACTGCGATTTGTAACATTGTCATGTGCAAAAGAACAATTGTCTGCCAGAATTTGTGCTTTTCTTTCCAGTTCTCTATCCCATTTCTATAAATGTTGATAGACAGATTCATTTAACAAATGCCATCAGATAATAATGAAAATAGTAATAATATTAATAAACAAATAACTAATGACAAATTATGGTAATAATAATGTTGAACCAAGTTAGTGAATTTGTCTCTGCTCTAGACTGTAGATGCTGTTTGGAGTTCTATTTTGTTTGTGTAGTCACAGATAAACTGACACTATTCACAATAACCACTGACATCACTTTGAGTGGATAGAGTTGTCGTTATTCGAATGGAATTTTAGTGCGTTTCATTTCCGTTTGGCGAAATGAAAATACCTGGGATTTATCAATTCTAGTTTGTCATGAATACTGTGAAATAGAGGAATTTCAGATATTGTACTTTGTAGCCTTTCCTTAATCAATCAACGTAAACATTTTGGTCTAAGAAAAATTGGTGTGTACAATCATTCGGATTTAACTACATCGTGTTCTGTTATTGGAGAATCATTGTCAGTGGCCTATGCTTCACGAGAGGTAACGGGCATTGTTGTTGATAATGATGATGACGATGCTCAATCATTCATTACGGTGTCATCGATTTTATGTTAAGGATTCAAACAGTTCACACCAAACTATTCTTAATATTTTATTAAATATATCATCAGAATACATACTGAATAACCGTAGTGCTATCATGAGATTAAGGAAATGTAGCTGACTAAATACAAACGGAATTGTTCTTACCAATGGTTCCATTGAAATGGCCATCGGCTGACCCATTAACTTGCCTTCTACAACTGATTTCCTTGCATCGTTGTGTAGAGTCAATAACCTAACTTTGGTACCCTCATCTATCATCGTATAAACACTTGGACATACAAGTAAACATATTGACAATAACGCTTTCATTGATGACATATCTGAACTGATTCAACACACACTGGACAATGAAAAATTCAATGAGTGAATATCAAGTGTATGTTGATATTTGAAAGCGGTTCACTAGTGATATTTATATCCGTCCAAAAGTGAAAACAGATCAACTTAACAAAATCAATCATTTTCTTACACTGAAGATTACACAATAGACAGATACAACGTAGGACCAGGCACATAAGTGCATCGGTCCAAGTTGCCACACCTCAACAGCATAGCAAGATGATCACCGAATTCATAGAATCAGTTACTTTAATGGTAGTAATATATAAAAGGAAGATTGCATATAAGGATATAATATGTAGAGAGAGAGAGAGAGAAAAAAATTAGTTTGTAGAAAGAAAGGTAGAGTAATTTTAGTCTCAAGGTGTACGTGAAGACAAAGAATGTATACACCTACGCCATTGTGATCGATTCTGAGCCATGTCACCAAGAGTCTTCAACCACTGGGTACGGCAGTCACGCGGACCCCAACCAGGTAGTCGACATCTACCAATGTGGCTCAGACCAGAAGTTAGTGACTTCAACGACTGATGCCACGTTTTGGTTTGGCCGCCCCTAACCCTTTTCCAACCCACCCCAATACTAGTCATCATTGAGCGACGTGGTAACCGGTGTTCGGACATACGTAACACATGCCCCAACCATCTCAGTCGATGAAGTTTCATAACCTCATCAACAGATTTACCATTATTCCCTAATACCCTTCGTCTAACCTCATTATTAGTTATCCGGGAATCTCAGCAGGTACGAGATATATTTCTAAGACATCTGTGATCAAATGCTAGTAACCTACGAGTGTCTTCTACCCTTAATGGCCATGTTTCACAGCCGTAAAGTAGAACAGGACGAACTGCTGTGCAGTATACTCGTCCTTTAGTTGATAGACGAATATCACGCCTACGCCATAGATGACGTAAGTTGGCAAAAGCCAAACGAGCCTTTCGAATTCGTGCAGAAATTTCCTCAGACACCAACCCATTAGGGCTGATCAGACTTCCAAGATAAGTGAAGTTATCAACGCATTCAACTTCTTCACTCCCTATCCTTAGTTCAGGGGTTGACGCAGGCCAGTCCTGAAGTAACAATTTACACTTAGAGGGGGAGAAACGCATCCCAAACATCCTGGCATTGTTGCTCAGTGTGACCAGAAGACTCTGCATCTTATCAGTGTCTTCACCAAACAGGACTATGTCGTCTGCGTATTCTAAGTCGATAAGTGGACCTCCTGGAAGGAGATCAATCCCAGAAAATTCAGCCGAAGAAAGCGTTACTTCCAGTAGCACGTCTATGATAAAATTAAACAAAAACGGAGATAGTGGGCAGCCTTGACGGACACCACTTGAGGTCGCAAAGTCAGATGACAGTTCGCCATAAGCTCTGACTCGACTGGTAGTGTTCGAGTAAAGAGCCTTCACAAGGTTTATGTACTTCTGAGGTACACCTTTTAATGACAGACACTGCCACAGAACCTCACGGTCAACTGAGTCGAATGCTGCCTTTAAGTCGAGGAAAACCACCATTGTAGGACGCCGGTAGGCGTGCCTGTGTTCTAAAACCTGACGAATGGTGAATATGTGGTCGATGCAACCACGACCAGGTCTGAAGCCAGCCTGGTTTTCTCGTGTTTGTAGTTCACGAGTCTTTGTTAAACGTCCGATAATTATTGAGGCTAGTATTTTAGATGCTATATTAGTCAAACTAATCCCTCTATGGTTATCACAAGATGATTTTGGTCCTTTCTTATATATTGGGACTATTAGTGATTTAGACCATTCGGATGGAATTTTATCTAGTTCCCAGACTTTAGCTAAAATACTAGTCAACCTAATCGCCAAGACTGGACCACCATCTTTGAAAACCTCTGGGGTTAGCCCATCTGGACCAGCTGCTCTTCCTCGTTTCAGGTTAGATATAGCTTTTTGAACTTCAGCTAATGTCGGGGGGCCTACTTCAATGTTCCATTTAGCTTGAGTGGAAATGCTGGGTAATTGTAGAGTAGCTGAAGGCCAGCTAAACTGTTCCTTGAAGTGTTCGGCCCATCGTTCTAAACGTCTGGGTTGAGAGCAGATTACAGTATCATCTTTCTCGGAAATAGTTTCACTTATCCTTGACTTCTTAATTCCGGTTTCCCTGATTAGTCTATAAAGCTGCCTAGTGTTGCCTAAAGCCGCTGCCTTTTCCATCTCTTTTGCTTTCGTTGCCCACCACTGCTCACGATCGTTTCGTAAACTTCTACTTAATTTAGACTTGATTTGTTTTCGCTCTTCATCGTGTTCACAGCCTGACGGGATTAGTTGGCGAGAGCTCATCAGTGCCATAGATGTCGCAGAAATCCACTGGTTTTTCGTGCTCCTTCTGTTCAAATTACTAGTAGATGACGCTGCTGTTTCTACAGCTGTTTTTAGATCATTCCAGGCAAAATCAGGATCAGCCTGGTTTCCAGAGTTACCTAATTGTGACCCTAACTGTTCTTGAAATTTACTTTTGACCTTCTCGTCACTAAGATCAATTCTAATGGGTTTTCCTATTGTGGCCTTTCTACGTCCAGTGAGGTGCAAGCAAATGCCTGCTCGTACTAGAACATGATCAGAGTCTAAACATGTACTCCAGAACGAGCGGCAATCTTCTATCGAGCCTCTCCAACGATGACTGATGGCAATATGGTCTATTTGAGTCCATCGTTGTCTTGGTGAAGGGGGTCGCCACGTTAGGCGATGTCTCTCCTTATGCCTAAAATTAGTATTCGCTAAGAATAAACGATTGTCTGAGCAAAGTTGCAGTAGACGGTCACCATTATCTGTTCTCTGAGCTGAAACACTAAAATACCCGCCTAAATGTCTTTCTGTTTGATCTAAACTACCTACTTGGGCATTAAAGTCACCTGCGACGACCACTATGTCTGAGTGCTTGGCTTTTTGAAGAAGTTCACAAAGGTTTCTGTAAAATTCATCCTTCAGTTCGTCTGGGCTGCAGTCAGTGGGAGCGTAGGCGGAAACGACGAGTGTCCCTATTCCTCCGAATCCTTACAAAGCCGTTTAGTCGAACAACACATAGGCGACTATTAACAGGGATCCATTCTAATAGTGCTTGTTCTGCTCTCATGCTTAGCGCTATGCCCACACCCGCCAGTCCACGAGAGCTGGCTATCGAATCGCCAGATAAACGGAGGGTGTATCTTGTCGCATCGCCGTTTTGGCAAGGTGAGGTCAAGTGAATGACCACGCTAGGATCTTGTATGCGTGTTTCGGAGTCACAGCACACATCAATCATACGAGATTCCAGGGTTTTAGCTAAGGAGGCCTGCTGACCGATTTGACATAGGGTGCGTACGTTGAAAGCTCCAATGTGTAGTTTGGAGCGGGGTTTCAGTAGACCTGGGACATTACTTCGAGTGTTAGAGTCGTCGGACGTGGTGATACTTGAAGAGAAAGTTAGAAGAGGAAGTTCAGAGTTGATAGTTAATGTAGGAGCAATGATAGGGATTGAAGAGAGTAAATGATTTTGAATACGGTGGTCTTGAGTGCTGTCAGAAGTGTGAGGGCAGTTATCACTTCCCGGTTGCCCACACCGTGGAAGGGTTCTTCTGGAGGTACCTGAAAAGGAAATTGGATTAGAGCGTGACCGCAGTGCCCAAGGGACAACTGCTTGAGGCCGGTCACACACGACCTTTTGGTGATTAGTTTTAGTGTTAGCTCCGTACTTGTTGAAGACCTTATCGACGGAGACGGAAATCCGTAGGATAAGGCGAGGTGTGCATTTTTAGGGTCAACCTTTTCTAACCCCACCCCTCCTTGTGGGAAGGCAGCATCGCTGTTATGCTGGTTGTCCGAGGGAAACACCTTACTGCCGTCGCACCTCTGTACAGTCGGCAGTACGACTTCGCCCTCAGACCTTGGATCTGCTGCTTTTAGTCTTACCGCTCTTCAACCGACCTGCCTGGCATGGTAGGACCTTGAGGAACTATTGTTCCAGCCAGTATAGCTCGATTGGTTCATCACGATAGGCAAGCCCGACCACCACGTCAAGGTAGCAGCAACGGCCGGGAAGATTACACAATAGAGCCTTAGTTGATTAACTGACTGACAGAAGATAATCTGCATATTTAGTGCATATTTTCACAACATCAATAGGATATTCTGAGCATTGACCACTTTCACCTGGTTTTGTGATCGACGTTGACATGCTTAATACTTGGATTAATTAATTTTAAATCCATTCTCTGTCGTTTCAGGTCACTTCATGTCAGTATTTCTCTAATCTCCAGTGTATACAAAATATCAACATCATTGTTTTACCACCAACATGAATCTAAATCTAAACTGATATGAATGTTTCTATGTAAAGAAGATCATTCTATCCAATATATTTGTGATGAAGCCGTCAAACAGTGATTAAGATACGAAAGTGATCAATGAAAGCATTATTATTAATATGTCTACTTGTGTGCACTAATGTTCATGCATTGATGGATCAACATACACGAGTCAGGTTACTAACTCTACACAATAACGTAAGGAAATCAGTTGTAGATGGATGGTTATTGGGTCAATTGGTGACGATTAGGATGAACCGATTGGTAAGAATAATTCTGTTTGTATTTAGTGAACTTCATTCGAGTAAAACTAAAATGTTTACTCCGAATAAACATGTAAATATTTCAACCTACAATATCTGAATTCACTTGACTTCGTTGTATTCGTTTCAAACTAAAATAAATACATTGCACCTAATTGCAGACCACCAAACGGGAATGAAACGAGCCCATATTCCTACAGATCAACAGCATCTCTGTTCACTCAAGGTAATATTTGTGGTTAATGCAAGTGTAATTGTGATTACGGTTATGTCGGTCAAAACTGTTATGACTGTAACGTACGGTCACCTGATTCGTATAAGATTGTAGGTACGAAATTTCAGCAACCAATGACAATATACCAGTCTAGTTGATACCTGATATCTTCTCGACGCCTACTCTGTCCTTGGTCAGCATAGCAAGAACACAAGCAGATAAACTAAACAGACAAATCATTATATATTATATTTTAAGCACTCCTCTACATATACATAAAACCTGATCACACACTCAGCCAATAATGAAATTAACATCAATACAAAATGCGAGAGACAATGGTAATGAACTAGAATACGTATATACAAATAAGTAACTGCAGTTTACAAATGGTAAATCACATGATAACGTTCAATAGGTCAACGAGAAGTTACAGCAAGTGGGATATAATAATGATAGAAATAAAATGTTTACTTTACATATAGCTAAAGTAATTGAAATAATGTTTAATAACACAGCTTGGAAAGTTAGTTACTTCTCTTGGATATTCTGATATATCACCTCTTCCTCTTCTTGAAAAAAGCATAATGACAATGTACCTTGCATTCACTAGAATCTGAGTGTGGTAATGTACAATCACAAATTTACGCAGGAAAATGTTAAACATTATTAGTCACAAATTATTTACCATTGATTTCTTCACTACACCCACCTCTACAGTCACCATGAGAGTTGTGGGATCCGTGCATCGTAACCGTAACAATAGTTGGTTACATCGAAAATATGTGGTCTCCACGACGAAACTGTTACGACTTCGTGGACTATTGTATTCATGGATATGGAAGTCAATAAAACAGACACATCCGGATTGTTATGTGATATCACTTTTATCCATCAGAGCAACGTCACTAGTCAAAAGTGACACAGATGCTTTTGACAGATACGGTGGTAGAATTCGGACATCTGTTTAGTGCATGCCCACAAACACTTCTTAATCGATTATCTTTGTGCTGGTTCTACCTACTTGAAACCATTTCACCGTCACAGCGATTCAGCCAACCACTGGTTAGTTATAATAAGTTCATAAACCAATAAATTTGTATATTCATTATGTGTTGACATGCTGATTGGTCTCAGATAACGACTCAGATAATGGCCAATGCAAAGTATGGTCAATTTCGAGAAATCAAGATGATATTTGGCCCGCGACTATTGAACCAATGATCAAATGACCCTTATTATCCTGTAAAGGCTTAGTTTGCTGATTTTCATCCCCACAGTCAAATGTTATGTTGGCCAACTGTTACACCTAACGGAATGGTAATTTCGATTATCTTCGACTATTTGAAATCATGACATAATTATGACAAATAAATCCGAATTAGTCTACGCAGATACAACAACGTCTCTCAATCACTCCCATATTCATCACTGTCATCATTTCATTATCATCTTATGACAGTTGCGAGACAATGAATCGATGTGTATGCATAACTTCAAGGAATTTCTGATGAAGAATTATGATTTGATACAGTGAAGTAACTTGAAATGCATCACTATATGGAATAACTGACTGACTAAATGGCTGTGATGTATTCACAAATTGACAACAGGTTGTTTATTCCATGAGAATGTTAATCACATATACGAAGCCGTTTTCGACACAATAGTTTTGAAGCCAATCGTACTTTATTTACCGTGATTTCGGCGGTGTTTACATAACAGCGTGGCTGAAAGTGGATGTGTGCTGACTAACTTAAAGACCTTATATTTTTGTTAAAGTTCATCAGTGTTATGTATGTAATAAGTTTCTGCATTAAACGTTATCAATACATACTGTACGAATATTGTTTAAATGTATCATTATCCCTATTTTACACTACTACCACGACACACACACTTCGCCCTAGTCGCCTGATATTGTATGCTGTACGAGTGGCAAATACACTATCGTGGCAACGTTCTTCGTTTTGAATTGAGTCTTATTCACTGATTGCTTGGAATCATAATTGATTCCATTATACAGCATCAAGACTGGACACTCAACGTCCCTGCCGCTCCTCTCAGCTGAAGTGACTGGAATAAAGCTACACTGGACTCTCGCGCTAATATATATCGTGTGGTGGTCATTTGGAGAACCTATCGTTTGCCTCAACAGTGCAGTTAGTCCAAGTAAACTAATTCTGACTGACATTGAACTTATTATATGTACTTGCATTAACTGCTAATATAGCATTTATTCTTATCTAAGTGTTTGTAAGGCGTTATTAACTCGGTAGTGTTCAGTGGCCGCCACAGATGCGTTTCAGTGAGATGGATGTGATATTTTGCGTTACCTAAATACGTCAAGAAGAGTGTGCAGCTGGCATTGATAGATCAATAACGAACTTCTGTGTGTGTAATGTGATGCGATAAAACAAGCTTACAACTTGTTATCAGCAATTCTCCAAGTTGGACAACACAAATAAATTTCAGGTCGTTCCATTCACCATTCTGTCCATTGATTTCAAACAGATTAATTTAGGTTACCAATGCTAAGCATAAAGTGGGAATGATGGTGAGATTTATTTTGGTGATGGTGGTGGTGGTGGTGAGGTAGAATTCTAGTTAGATGGGGTAGATACACGTATTTCATATCAAGAATAAATGAAGAATAAACTGATACTAAATATCAGTAACAGCTTGATCCTTAAGTTATATTACGTAAATGTAGTTCTAGATAGGAATTCACAACACTCGTTGATAGTCTTCTGATATGCACCAACCACAGAAAGCATAAGAAGAGGAACCTATTTTATACATCATTCAAGAAACTTGTTCCTTGTGTCATAATACAAATGAATGCTGAGTGTTGTAATTCTGTAATTAAATGGACCACATCTCATTCACCACAGATTACAGGTAGTATATGATCTGTAAGCTGGCGACTTCATTATGATCGTAAAACTTATCACTGGTCTTCATGCTTCTCATATTTACATTTTTCGGGTTATAGAAAATCTTATTTGTTAGCATCGTTTCATTGCTAATCACACATACTGTCGTGTACAAATAAACTATGCCACTATTTACTCATGTCATAATATGATATGCGACTAAATGAAGTACTTAGAGAAAGGCAGCTGCCAGCAAATAGGGTGGCCGAAAAGGAAATCAATGCACATAAAGCGATTAACGAGTGGACAATACAAACAGATATCTGACTATATTAGTCTAATATTGACCATATTTGTTTCCGTGGTGACAAATATCCGAATAATCTCCTTCATATATAACCAAGAGTTAAGGCAACTTGAAACCCCTCTTGTCTCCAAGATACCTAACGTAAACGTTACGAATTAGTCTACATTCTGTTCAAAACCAAATATACCTATCTCATCGTTCAATGTAGTACTGCATGTTCTTACATTTTGATATATTAGAAAATTTAATTCCACTGATTCAGATAAACAGATACGTGTTATCAATAACTACCACATAACCCAGAATCTGTAATGATCAAATTAAGCAAATTCATTCACTTTCTATGTGTTTTATTATACCAGTTGTAAAGTTTTGGTGTAACATATTTCTAACACATTTTATTTGTTTATCAGTCTGTATTACACATAGTTTGCATTTCAAACAGCATCTCCACATGAAATAACATTGAACCAAGTAAGGATTTCAAATGTCTTTGATCGTTCTAAGTCATGACACATTGTTGACGAATTAATCCGAATTAGTGGATGTAGATGCAATAACATCAGTCAAACATTGATATATTTATCACTGACAATAATTTCTGATCATCTTGAGATAGTTGCAGGAAGCTCAATTGATGTGCATTACATTCACCTTAGGACATCCAACTAAACATCATGAATTGATTTATAACAGAAATCTGGGATGTATTATTCTACAAATTATCTGACTTAACAAATCCAACAGCCAATATACTTTTGACTGAGTAGTTTGTATCAAATGATTTGTCTGCTCTCAGGTAATGATGCTAAATTGGGATTCAGGGTTATCAGTAATATCCAGTGTGGTATCTCCAGAGAGACTGATCATTACTCTACAATTTCGGTAATTGAGTTGTTGAATAAATTTACTCAAACATACATGAATGGGAGTCTCAATGTGGTAAGTTGGTAGTAAAAAGGAGATACCACATCGTTCAACAGTTTTGTAAGTATGAAAATTAGTGAAAATAGAGAAAAACCAGGGAAAAATGAAGAAGAAAGGTAAAAGATGAGAAGAGGAGACACAAATGATAATCAAAGAAGGTCATGTAAGACTAGTAAAATGATGGTAAATAAAAATATGGATGTAAAATACAACAGCTGTGTAAAAGAGACGTCTGAACACGAATGTCCTACGAATTGCTTACTAAATATTTTCCTGAGATCATTTTAACAAAAATTGGGTGTTGTGAATATTGCATGTAACGAATGAATGCAGTTAGATAAGAACAACCACTGAAAACTACAATCTGGTTCTCCAAAACAATTTAATCCCAGTGTAGAACTCCTCAGCCATGCACTTTCACAAACTCATCATCTTCAATTTCCATCGCACAGAACACAACCGACACACCACTCAGTTGTCTACCATCAAACTGTTGACATTTCCAACTTCAGTCAACATTATTCAATATCTTCATATTCACACATTGTTATGACGAGTAATTGTAGAGCACAATGAGCAAAAAGTTGATAAGATTCATGCACCTGTCGTTGAATGCACTAACATACCAGTTGCTTTATTTATGCATGATACAACGCAATCTACATTAGAATACAATACACCACAGACTGAAATTTACCACATTCACGAGAAACACAATCTCATCTAAATATTCAGTGCATTATGAATAGTTTTCAGTTTCATTCACACCTCAAAGTACAATCATTGCACATGTGGCACAAATACACCTGGATTGTGTGTGAATCATGTAAAGTGAAGTTTCTACACAGTGGGAAATATCTCACAAACTAGTAAGTATGTGTTGAGGACATGAGAATATTCCAGTATCAAAGAAATGAGAATATTAGAAATAAACGTTGAATGGCACATCTCTCTATCTATCCAATCATTCACACGCTGATCATCTGATTTCAGGACACTGTTCACCTCTGTAAAATGTGTATATAAATACGTCAAATCGCTTCATTAAATGTAAGTTGGTTACAGTCTTCATGTTCATACTATTCGCACTATTTATATTACCAAATATCATAGCGTCTGACGAGGAAAAAGATTTTCGGACTACAATGCTTGAGTTGCATAACCTTCATCGGGGTTATCGAAATGAATGCAATCTCAAGATTTTCAGGTATCCGATCATCCCATCAGAGGAAATTCTCAAGCCTCTTGTAAGTGCATTGTCATACTATTTGCGGAAATCGATTTCGACTATACATGCTCTCAGATATCCTTGATATCTGTGATAGGTAGTCGACATTAATGTCGACCATATTCATTAAAGTGGTCACTAATTAGTGGGTGGGTTGGCGCTCAGTCATCATTCATCACCAGAATACAATTCAGCATTGTGTAGGAAGCAACTTCTTTTCTACACGGCTGACATAGAAACTGTTAATCTGATTACATCCTATCTACTATCAAACATATATCTTCCTCATCATTCACCGTCGTATTTCGTATTCTTACTGTTTGTGGGTTAAATCGTTAGACACTACTCTGAGAACAGGTGAACAGGTAAAATACTTGGTTGCATCCAGTGTATACTTCATATCTCAATTATCAAATCTTCGTTTGTTTTAGAAATGGAATAAAGGCTTAGAAGAAGATGCAAAAAAATGGGCGAGACAGTGCATCAACAAAACTGAAGAGCTTGAAGGGAAGAGAGTGGGTAAATGGAAGTTAGTTGGTCAAAATATTGACTTGACAACTGAACTCTATGAGTAATTATTCTGTTTTGTCACTTCTGTCTAAATTTATTGAAAATTAATTTAGAGCACCAAAACGATGGGCTGATGGTGCTTATTTTTACGATCATGAAACGAACAAGTGCAACAACACTGAGTTGTGTAATAAATACAAGAGGGTAGGCAGACATTTATTTTCTTAAAGTAACTGATAAACATTATTCTACTTCTTCATTCATCCAACTCTTCATTACGATGAATCTCCAATCATTCGTTTTCAGATTGTTCAAAGAAATACTACACATGTAGGATGTGCGCATCATCAATGTGAAAATTTTCCAGAACGTAAAACGAATATAGTTGTGTGCAATTATGCACCAAGGTAAGTTCCACTAAGTAACAATTGTAAGCATTTGCTCATTTAATTACACAAGTTCTCATCAAGTGTTCAACTTGAATACTGACTACATGTAACTGAGGTGAAGCAATCTACTACGTCAATCACTTCAGTGTATAAACCACTAGGCAAATTTTACATATATTCAAATGACTGTTCCGATAGCATCATAGATGTGATCATCATTTGCAAAGAAACGCCATTGATAAATTACAATAATCTACATTTTACTCTGTCCACATCCCTTATTCAACATATTTAATTCTGGATTGTAAAAGGAACAGGAGAAACGTTCGATGATGTTAAAATCCGATTTCAGATTCTGCCACTTTGTGTAGTGTATTTAAATTGAAGTGAAACCTCACCTAATTCTCAAATATTTTGTACTGTATTTTCAGTTCGACGGAGGACAGGCCATATGTTGACGGGAGAAAAGGACGATGCAAATTAAATAATTAGAATATGTTCAAACAACCAGGCGTTCGAATGTGCTCAACAAATTTTATTTGTCATTAATGTTAACTCATGCATACATGACAAGTTTCTGTAATAAATTCATGTCATATTTGTGGATTTTGATTTTATTTATTGAGACATTGTGTATTCGTGATTCGAGAGTAGGTCATGAATGGGTTCTGTTGTTTGGTGATTCATGCATATCCTACTTGTTTGTGTACGCCACTTGAAAATCTCTGTTGGTATGTGATTCGAATGTAGGTGGTGTTAAGTACTGACATGTTTGTGAATATGGTTATTAACAAGAGAGTGGAATAAAATTGTATGTACAATGCAATGCAAGGTGGATGATTGTTTTTCATAGTACTGATTACGTCGTAATTCATCACAATCTCTTTTCTCTTAGACATTTGTTTAATTCCACTGTTGCCTACACTTTCATTCGTGTCAATAGAAATGACTACATATTGTAAATGTTACAAACAAGTGCCAAGCATATCTCCTTGTGGTGAATAACAATCTTAGTTATTACAAACATTGAATGTATCAATAACATTTATTTAATTAGGTAGTTATAATACAATACATTGACATACTGTTGACTTAGAATTATTCATTCATCCAGTTGTGTTTCTTTAGATTGAGGCTATTTATCATTTCAACTAAATTACATCAATCCTGAGAATGATTTATTATGACGCTTATAACCCAATGATAGTGATAATGATGATGTTACCATATGCGTTAATTCATTTGCATTCTCCACATGAGTTTTAATCTAAGTATACAAAAGTGAATGTAAAATGTACATTAAAGTAGATACCCTACTCTCTAACAATCATGTGATGGTACATTTATGAGTGATTTCTTTCAATGTGAATAGATCTACACGAAGCATATTCTATTCACACATTGTCTAGTGTATGCATCGATGAGGGAAATGTGTATCATGATGTAGTTGAGTGGTAAACTTGTATTATGTGAATGTGTATGAAATCCACACAGTTTTCCATGCTCTTTGATTACTTATTGCTATTAAGGTCGACTGAAGTATTCTAGACCTCATGTGACAAAAGCACTTCACATACTTCTTTATCAGTTTATTGTATTTGTATTCATGACATGTTGAATGAGTATGATCATGTCCTTCACAGTTGATTATACAGGGGATTGTTGTATACAATGGATGGGTATTGGATTATATATTAATCATTAATAAATATACTGTTCACGGTTTGATATGCTGAAGTAGTAAACCTCTTATTCAATTAGAGTGTATGAGGACGTCAGTTGTCTTCAATGAAGTATTTACATGAATTTGCAATTAGGTTAATTTCTTAGATATTTAATATGCTCATTTTGTGAAACTACATTTCTACACGTTCTCTTTAAACATGTAAACAGTAGCCTTAAAATGTAGTGGTTTCTGTATATGCTGACGAATATCATGTATATCAGGGATTACAGACAGATGGCTACTTCGAAAGCGTTTCAAGATACCTACGTAAAGGTAACTTTTGATTTCCCTTGATTATTGTTCATCTACACACAGTCGTATTTTGACGATTATCAAACACACTCAATCATTAAAGAAACTTCTCAGATAAAATACGGCCATGCATCCATTAACGTGACAACTCAAGTTTAACACCGAGTTAATGAAAACATCCCACTGTGTCGCTGTTCAATAAGGCTTATATGACATGGCATTCATTTATAAACTTTATTCATAAATTAATTCACTAGGAATGTAATCTCAGTCAACACTGAAATAATCCGATGTGGGATTCAAATACTGAGAGCATAATGATTGTACCCATATTATATTTGGAAAACAATTCGATGTATTTATGATTTGACAGAGATGAACTGTGAATGGCGGGAACTGACCAAGGAAAATATTTGGATACAAAGAGAGAAAGAGAGATCAGTGAAACATAGATAGTTGAAGAAGGGATAAACACATATAAAAAAGAAAAAAGGAGAGAGAAAGAAGGTAACAGAGAAAGAAAGATAGATAGATAGTAATATAAGCAATAGATAGATAGATAGATGGATAATGGATATACTATTCAACGTTATTTTCTAGTATTTTCATTTCATTGATACTGAAATGTTCTCATGTCCTCAACACATACTTACTAGTTTGTGAGATATTTCCCACTGTGTAGAAACTTCACTTTACATGATTCACACACAATCCAGGTGTATTTGTGCCACATGTGCAATGATTGTACTTTGAGGTGTGAATGAAACTGAAAACTATTCATAATGCACTGAATATTTAGATGAGATTGTGTTTCTCGTGAATGTGGTAAATTTCAGTCTGTGGTGTATTGTATTCTAATGTAGATTGCGTTGTATCATGCATAAATAAAGTAACTGGTATGTTAGTGCATTCAACGACAGATGCATGATTCTTGTCAACTTAATGAGTAAAGTGGCGTGCAATTACAGTACAAGAGGATAACCGTGAAACATTGAATGTTATTAACTGAAGCTAGAAATGTCGACAGTTTTTTTGTACCAACTCACTCTTTAAATAGTTGTGTTCAGTGTGACGAGAATTGATTTCGTTATGGGTCATGCATGTGCACTGTTGAGAAGGTTCATACTAGAAGGAAATCATTATGCAGAACCAGATCTTGATTTTCAATATTTGTATATTCTCAGTTTCGTTCACCTATGTCAAGTGTGGGGCAGTTGCCCACTGATTCCCGAGGATTAGGTTGAATACATATTAACGATTGTATAGTCAGAGCCAATTCGTAATATGAAATTCGGATTTTCGAATACCGATTTCACACTTCACAACTATTCTTAATAATTCCTGCGATCTCAATTTTACTAACAATACTTATATACGAATCCAATATGTTGATGCCAATCACTCAACATCATGTAAGTATTTTGACTGATTGAGCGCGTATTGTTAAAATGACCGATGAGTTCGAAGTGAATATTATATTCAAATTATACTACTGACCATATCTTTATATATGCGAATAAAGTTCTGAAGGGATTGTCAACCTGATGTCAATTTATCAATTTGATAAAAAACAACGCAAAACAAAAATAACATTCTAACTCTTCCCAGGGAGTTGAAAAGTGTACATTTCGAAGAGTCATGACATCTGATGATGAAAGGCGAGTTGCTTCGGAAATCACGAGGCCGATGCCTCCTGTCTAACAACCAGAAGCAAAATTATTATAGGTACATGGAATGTTTACACGTCCAGAAGGGGAAAATCAAAATCCTTCGATACAAAACAACGAGCACTATCCCAATTACACCTATCGGAGGGTCTCTGGAAGACGTGGAAACCCTCACATACCTGAGGAACATCATCGGTATATAAGGAGGGTCTGATGCAGATGTGAAGTTGCGGATTGGTAAGTCAGAGGCAGCATTACTACAACTGATAAATATCTGGAACTCAACTCAGCTGTCGGCCAACATTAACGTCTAATTTCGAATACAAATGTGAAGACAATTTTGTTGTATGGATCTGAAACTTTGAAAATTACAGAAAATATCATCCAAAGGATACAAGTATTTATACACAACTGTCTGTGCAAGATACCTCGGATGCTTCATTACTTTGATCTTATTATAACAATCGAACACGGTTAATTGCTGATAATCGTCAAGATTACTAATCAACTACCGATGTTGTTTTTTCTTTTTAGTCAGCATTAGATTCCGATCGACCGAATGAATTCAAATTGTAATTATGGGCTTATAATGATAAAAGTAATGCCACCTTACAGGATTATATTTGATAGAAAATCTGTACAAATTAAAATAACACTGTAGTATAACATCAGAAGTATGGTATCCATGAAGGTAATGATTTCTGATAATTTCACACAATACCATCAGTTGATTGAAATTAGATACGTGAAACATTTGGAGAGTGTAAAGGTTTTATAAGCGATGGTCTCAAACGAGGGACAAAAGTAATCAGCGGGTACGTATACTTTCTAACATTACAATTCTGTATCTCTGGTTTAATTAGTTTATTTTTTATTTTTAGTCGATATGGAACTTGACCAATAAGATTACCTCTGAAATGAGAATGCAAATACAAAAAGAATTACCAAGTGAACGTTCACCAACGTACTTCAATCGGAACACACACAAATAACTCAAGTGAAATTGACAGTTAAACAAATTCGAAACGTTAGAATTCAACAATCAACATTTAACTTGTCACCATTTACAACTATCGAAACTAACGAATCGAATTCATGAGAGAAATACCTCATTTCAGTCACCATTTAACACTATCTTCAATTGACATAAACTCCAACAACTGATTAACAGCCCATTTGTCGGATCGAAATTCCTGTGTGTTCTTGCCAATGTCGATCTGATGAAACATAATGAATTATATATACATATGTAGTATACATGCATCTATCAATAATATCTGAGTAATCAACTAGTAAGATGAGAGTAACAACTAGGAGGAATGGAATAATTGGGTGAAAGTGCACACTGTCAACATCCCTCAAATAACTAGACAACACATCACATCATACATCAACGTCGTCTGTAATCGAAGTGTTGCATGAGTGAAGTAATGTTGACTTACCCTGGACCATAGTTGCACACTATACTCAATTTGAATGGTGAATTTTTGCAAGTAGCAACACCACATCCAATGTGAGTAGTGTTCTCCCAGACGATCTGAAACGAATCAACAGAAATATGATATGTGTTTTCTAGTGAAATTGTACCATTGCACTTCACAAGTTAAACCGTATCTGATAAAGATGAAAACGTGACATCCAATCGATATTATTCTATTAAATCATGATTACTCTACGTACACATAAGCCTCTTCACAATTCGATAATTTATCTCATGTGTACATTTATAACTTCACTAATCATCTTATTATGAACATTCACTATACGATGAAATGATAACACTTAGACTGAATCATAATCTGAGTGGTCAATTGAAGTATTAATTTATAAAATTATGTAAACATATTTCTTCCTACCTGTGTGTAATGCTTACATTGACCCTTCAAACAAGACTGACTGGAGAAATTAAAATTCCTGGATTCATTCAGCCAAAGTCCAAATGCACTGTTGTTGAAATCAACACACCATATCAAATAAAGAAAGAATAGAAATGAAATGAAATCAGAGATTAACTGATCAATCAGTAAGCTGATGATATGGTAGATATTCAATAACATGCTACCATCACCAATTCAAGTCTGCATTCACAAAACTCCAACCAATATCACTTACACGTCAATGCTATTGGCACGAGCGATATTTTGCCCAACATGTTCAAATGTTGAAGTACTGCGATTTGTAACATTGTCATGTGCAAAAGAACAATTGTCTGCCAGAATTTGTGCTTTTCTTTCCAGTTCTCTATCCCATTTCTATAAATGTTGATAGACAGATTCATTTAACAAATGCCATCAGATAATAATGAAAATAGTAATAATATTAATAAACAAATAACTAATGACAAATTATGGTAATAATAATGTTGAACCAAGTTAGTGAATTTGTCTCCGCTCTAGACTGTAGGTGTTGTTTGGAGTTCTATTTTGTTTGTGTAGTCACAGATAAACTGACACTATTCACAATAACCACTGACATCACTTTGAGTGGATAAAGTTGTCGTTATTCAAAAGGAATTTTAGTGCGTTTCATTTCTGTTTGGCGAAATGAAAATACCTGGGATTTATCAATTCTAGTTTGTCATGAATACTGTGAAATAGAGAAATTTCAGATATTGTACTTTGTAGCCTTTCCTTAATCAATCAGCGTAAATATTTCGGTCTAAGAAAAATTGGTGTGTACAATCATTCGGATTTAACTACATCGTGTTCTGTTATTGGAGAATCATTGTCAGTGGCCTATGCTTCACGAGAGGTAACGGGCATTGTTGTTGATAATGATGATGACGATGCTCAATCATTCATTACGGTGTCATCGATTTTATGTTAAGGATTCAAACAGTTCACACCAAACTATTCTTAATATTTTATTAAATATATCATCAGAATACATACTGAATAACCGTAGTGCTATCATGAGATTAAGGAAATGTAGCTGACTAAATACAAACGGAATTGTTCTTACCAATGGTTCCATTGAAATGGCCATCGGCTGACCCATTAACTTGCCTTCTACAACTGATTTCCTTGCATCGTTGTGTAGAGTCAATAACCTAACTTTGGTACCCTCATCTATCATCGTATAAACACTTGGACATACAAGTAAACATATTGACAATAACGCTTTCATTGATGACATATCTGAACTGATTCAACACACACTGGACAATGTAAAATTCAATGAGTGAATATCAAGTGTATGTTGATATTTGAAAGCGGTTCACTAGTGATATTTATATCCGTCCAAAAGTGAAAACAGATCAACTTAACAAAATCAATCATTTTCTTACGCTGAAGATTACACAATAGACAGATACAACGTAGGACCAGGCACATAAGTGCATCGGTCCAAGTTGCCACACCTCAACAGCATAGCAAGATGATCACCGAATTCATAGAATCAGTTACTTTAATGGTAGTAATATATAAAAGGAAGATTGCATATAAGGATATAGTATGTAGAGAGAGAGAGAGAGAGAAAAAAATTAGTTTGTAGAAAGAAAGGTAGAGTAATTTTAGTCTCAAGGTGTACGTGAAGACAAAGAATGTATACACCTACGCCATTGTGATCGATTCTGAGCCATGTCACCAAGAGTCTTCAACCACTGGGTACGGCAGTCACGCGAACCCCAACCAGGTAGTCGACATCTACCAATGTGGCTCAGACCAGAAGTTAGTGACTTCAACGACTGATGCCACGTTTTGGTTTGGCCGCCCCTAACCCTTTTCCAACCCACCCCAATACTAGTCATCATTGAGCGACGTGGTAACCGGTGTTCGGACATACGTAACACATGCCCCAACCATCTCAGTCGATGAAGTTTCATAACCTCATCAACAG
Source organism: Schistosoma japonicum (assembly GCA_025215515.1). NCBI lineage: Eukaryota > Metazoa > Platyhelminthes > Trematoda > Strigeidida > Schistosomatidae > Schistosoma > Schistosoma japonicum. The sequence goes on from CM046066.1 coordinate 15,640,410, forward strand.
ATTTACCATTATTCCCTAATACCCTTCGTCTAACCTCATTATTAGTTATCCGGGAATCCCAGCAGGTACGAGATATATTTCTAAGACATCTGTGATCAAATGCTAGTAACCTACGAGTGTCTTCTACCCTTAATGGCCATGTTTCACAGCCGTAAAGTAGAACAGGACGAACTGCTGTGCAGTATACTCGTCCTTTAGTTGATAGACGAATATCACGCCTACGCCATAGATGACGTAAGTTGGCAAAAGCCAAACGAGCCTTTCGAATTCGTGCAGAAATTTCCTCAGACACCAACCCATTAGGGCTGATCAGACTTCCAAGATAAGTGAAGTTATCAACGCATTCAACTTCTTCACTCCCTATCCTTAGTTCAGGGGTTGACGCAGGCCAGTCCTGAAGTAACAATTTACACTTAGAGGGGGAGAAACGCATCCCAAACATCCTGGCATTGTTGCTCAGTGTGACCAGAAGACTCTGCATCTTATCAGTGTCTTCACCAAACAGGACTATGTCGTCTGCGTATTCTAAGTCGATAAGTGGACCTCCTGGAAGGAGATCAATCCCAGAAAATTCAGCCGAAGAAAGCGTTACTTCCAGTAGCACGTCTATGATAAAATTAAACAAAAACGGAGATAGTGGGCAGCCTTGACGGACACCACTTGAGGTCGCAAAGTCAGATGACAGTTCGCCATAAGCTCTCACTCGACTGGTAGTGTTCGAGTAAAAAGCCTTCACAAGGTTTATGTACTTCTGAGGTACACCTTTTAATGACAGACACTGCCACAGAACCTCACGGTCAACTGAGTCGAATGCTGCCTTTAAGTCGAGGAAAACCACCATTGTAGGACGCCGGTAGGCGTGCCTGTGTTCTAAAACCTGACGAATGGTGAATATGTGGTCGATGCAACCACGACCAGGTCTGAAGCCAGCCTGGTTTTCTCGTGTTTGTAGTTCACGAGTCTTTGTTAAACGTCCGATAATTATTGAGGCTAGTATTTTAGATGCTATATTAGTCAAACTAATCCCTCTATGGTTATCACAAGATGATTTTGGTCCTTTCTTATATATTGGGACTATTAGTGATTTAGACCATTCGGATGGAATTTTATCTAGTTCCCAGACTTTAGCTAAAATACTAGTCAACCTAATCGCCAAGACTGGACCACCATCTTTGAAAACCTCTGGGGTTAGCCCATCTGGACCAGCTGCTCTTCCTCGTTTCAGGTTAGATATAGCTTTTTGAACTTCAGCTAATGTCGGGGGGCCTACTTCAATGTTCCATTTAGCTTGAGTGGAAATGCTGGGTAATTGTAGAGTAGCTGAAGGCCAGCTAAACTGTTCCTTGAAGTGTTCGGCCCATCGTTCTAAACGTCTGGGTTGAGAGCAGATTACAGTATCATCTTTCTCGGAAATAGTTTCACTTATCCTTGACTTCTTAATTCCGGTTTCCCTGATTAGTCTATAAAGCTGCCTAGTGTTGCCTAAAGCCGCTGCCTTTTCCATCTCTTTTGCTTTCGTTGCCCACCACTGCTCACGATCGTTTCGTAAACTTCTACTTAATTTAGACTTGATTTGTTTTCGCTCTTCATCGTGTTCACAGCCTGACGGGATTAGTTGGCGAGAGCTCATCAGTGCCATAGATGTCGCAGAAATCCACTGGTTTTTCGTGCTCCTTCTGTTCAAATTACTAGTAGATGACGCTGCTGTTTCTACAGCTGTTTTTAGATCATTCCAGGCAAAATCAGGATCAGCCTGGTTTCCAGAGTTACCTAATTGTGACCCTAACTGTTCTTGAAATTTACTTTTGACCTTCTCGTCACTAAGATCAATTCTAATGGGTTTTCCTATTGTGGCCTTTCTACGTCCAGTGAGGTGCAAGCAAATGCCTGCTCGTACTAGAACATGATCAGAGTCTAAACATGTACTCCAGAACGAGCGGCAATCTTCTATCGAGCCTCTCCAACGATGACTGATGGCAATATGGTCTATTTGAGTCCATCGTTGTCTTGGTGAAGGGGGTCGCCACGTTAGGCGATGTCACTCCTTATGCCTAAAATTAGTATTCGCTAAGAATAAACGATTGTCTGAGCAAAGTTGCAGTAGACGGTCACCATTATCTGTTCTCTGAGCTGAAACACTAAAATACCCGCCTAAATGTCTTTCTGTTTGATCTAAACTACCTACTTGGGCATTAAAGTCACCTGCGACGACCACTATGTCTGAGTGCTTGGCTTTTTGAAGAAGTTCACAAAGGTTTCTGTAAAATTCATCCTTCAGTTCGTCTGGGCTGCAGTCAGTGGGAGCGTAGGCGGAAACGACGAAAAGACAACGACGAGTGTCCCTATTCCTCCGAATCCTTACAAAGCCGTTTAGTCGAACAACACATAGGCGACTATTAACAGGGATCCATTCTAATAGTGCATGTTCTGCTCTCATGCTTAGCGCTATGCCCACACCCGCCAGTCCACGAGAGCTGGCTATCGAATCGCCAGATAAACGGAGGGTGTATCTTGTCGCATCGCCGTTTTGGCAAGGTGAGGTCAAGTGAATGACCACGCTAGGATCTTGTATGCGTGTTTCGGAGTCACAGCACACATCAATCATACGAGATTCCAGGGTTTTAGCTAAGGAGGCCTGCTGACCGATTTGACATAGGGTGCGTACGTTGAAAGCTCCAATGTGTAGTTTGGAGCGGGGTTTCAGTAGACCTGGGACATTACTTCGAGTGTTAGAGTCGTCGGACGTGGTGATACTTGAAGAGAAAGTTAGAAGAGGAAGTTCAGAGTTGATAGTTAATGTAGGAGCAATGATAGGGATTGAAGAGAGTAAATGATTTTGAATACGGTGGTCTTGAGTGCTGTCAGAAGTATGAGGGCAGTTATCACTTCCCGGTTGCCCACACCGTGGAAGGGTTCTTCTGGAGGTACCTGAAAAGGAAATTGGATTAGAGCGTGACCGCAGTGCCCAAGGGACAACTGCTTGAGGCCGGTCACACACGACCTTTTGGTGAGTAGTTTTAGTGTTAGCTCCGTACTTGTTGAAGACCTTATCGACGGAGACGGAAATCCGTAGGATAAGGCGAGGTGTGCATTTTTAGGGTCAACCTTTTCTAACCCCACCCCTCCTTGTGGGAAGGCAGCATCGCTGTTATGCTGGTTGTCCGAGGGAAACACCTTACTGCCGTCGCACCTCTGTACAGTCGGCAGTACGACTTCGCCCTCAGACCTTGGATCTGCTGCTTTTAGTCTTACCGCTCTTCAACCGACCTGCCTGGCATGGTAGGACCTTGAGGAACTATTGTTCCAGCCAGTATAGCTCGATTGGTTCATCACGATAGGCAAGCCCGACCACCACGTCAAGGTAGCAGCAACGGCCGGGAAGATTACACAATAGAGCCTTAGTTGATTAACTGACTGACAGAAGATAATCTGCATATTTAGTGCATATTTTCACAACATCAATAGGATATTCTGAGCATTGACCACTTTCACCTGGTTTTGTGATCGACGTTGACATGCTTAATACTTGGATTAATTAATTTTAAATCCATTCTCTGTCGTTTCAGGTCACTTCATGTCAGTATTTCTCTAATCTCCAGTGTATACAAAATATCAACATCATTGTTTTACCACCAACATAAATCTAAATCTAAACTGATATGAATGTTTCTATGTAAAGAAGATCATTCTATCCAATATATTTGTGATGAAGCCGTCAAACAGTGATTAAGATACGAAAGTGATCAATGAAAGCATTATTATTAATATGTCTACTTGTGTGCACTAATGTTCATGCATTGATGGATCAACATACACGAGTCAGGTTACTAACTCTACACAATAACGTAAGGAAATCAGTTGTAGATGGATGGTTATTGGGTCAATTGGTGACGATTAGGATGAACCGATTGGTAAGAATAATTCTGTTTGTATTTAGTGAACTTCATTCGAGTAAAACTAAAATGTTTACTCCGAATAAACATGTAAATATTTCAACCTACAATATCTGAATTCACTTGACTTCGTTGTATTCGTTTCAAACTAAAATAAATACATTGCACCTAATTGCAGACCACCAAACGGGAATGAAACGAGCCCATATTCCTACAGATCAACAGCATCTCTGTTCACTCAAGGTAATATTTGTGGTTAATGCAAGTGTAATTGTGGTTACGGTTATGTCGGTCAAAACTGTTATGACTGTAACGTACGGTCACCTGATTCATATAAGATTGTAGGTACGAAATTTCAGCAACCAATGACAATATACCAGTCTAGTTGATACCTGATATCTTCTCGACGCCTACTCTGTCCTTGGTCAGCATAGCAAGAACACAAGCAGATAAACTAAACAGACAAATCATTATATATTATATTTTAAGCACTCCTCTACATATACATAAAACCTGATCACACACTCAGCCAATAATGAAATTAACATCAATACAAAATGCGAGAGACAACGGTAATGAACTAGAATACGTATATACAAATAAGTAACTGCAGTTTACAAATGGTAAATCACATGATAACGTTCAATAGGTCAACGAGAAGTTACAGCAAGTGGGATATAATAATGATAGAAATAAAATGTTTACTTTACATATAGCTAAAGTAATTGAAATAATGTTTAATAACACAGCTTGGAAAGTTAGTTACTTCTCTTGGATAGTCTGATATATCACCTCTTCCTCTTCTTGAAAAAAGCATAATGACAATGTACCTTGCATTCACTAGAATCTGAGTGTGGTAATGTACAATCACAAATTTACGCAGGAAAATGTTAAACATTATTAGTCACAAATTATTACCATTGATTTCTTCACTACACCCACCTCTACAGTCACCATGAGAGTTGTGGGATCCGTGCATCGTAACCGTAACAATAGTTGGTTACATCGAAAATATGTGGTCTCCACGACGAAACTGTTACGACTTCGTGGACTATTGTATTCATGAATATGGAAGTCAATAAAACAAACACATCCGGATTGTTATGTGATATCACTTTTATCCATCAGAGCAACGTCACTAGTCAAAAGAGACATAGATACTTTTGACAGATAAGGTGGTGGAATTCGGACATCTGTTTAGTGCATGCCCACAAATACTTCTTAATCGATTATCCTTGTGCTGGTTCTACCTACTTGATACATTTCGCCGTCACAGCAATTCAGCCAACCACTGGTTCATAAACCGATAAATTTGTATATTCATTATGTGTTGACATGCTGATTGGTCTCAGATAACGACTCAGATAATGGCCAATGCAAAGTATGGTCAATTTCGAGAAATCAAGATGATATTTGGCCCGCGACTATTGAACCAATGATCAAATGACCCTTATTATCCTGTAAAGGGAAATCAAATCAGCAATAGCAGTACATGCTATCTATCATAACCATAAAATCGATATTAAAAATATCCAAATTATTCAAAAAGGTTTTTCGAATTATAAAGAAAGACGAATAGCTAAAGCACTTCACATTTTGTTAAATCCAACTGCACTTAACAAAAGAGAAGGCCTTTCTATCCACCCAACATGGACTTTTTATCCAACCGATCACAATTAAATTACATTCACATTTCATTCACATGAACATACATACAATTTTATTTTCACATAATCTCAGTTCACATCACACTAACATATGCATACACACATGTCTCACATCAAACTACCTTGACCCAAATGACTTGACATGACATGATCAAAACTCGCCATTTTCGATTGTACGAACTTATTTTGATTCTGATTTGTTCCATTGTATTATTTAATATTGTGCTAATTCAATTCGGTTATTCATTTCTCTGAAGAAGCGACTTACACTAAGCCGCGAAACTTCAGAAATTTTAATTTCTACTCATTGGAATTTTACAAATATATATAACTCATTTTATAAATCTGTAAAGGCTTAGTTTGCTGTTTTTCATCCCCACCGTCAAATGTTATGTCGGCCAACTGTTACACCTAACGGAATAGTAATTTCGATAATCTTCGACCATTCGAAATCATGACATAATTATGACAAATAAATCCGAATTAGTCTACGCAGATACAACAACGTCTCTCAATCACTCCCATATTCATCACTGTCAACATTTCATTATCATCTAGTGACAGTTGCAAAACATTGAATCGATGTGTATCAATGACTTCAAGGAATTTTCAGTCAAGAATTATGATTTGATACAGTGAAGTAACTTGAAATGCATCACTCTATGGAATAACTGACTGACTAGATGGATGTGATGTATTCACAAATTGACAACAGGTTGTTTATTCCATGAGAATGTTAATCACATATACGAAGCCGTTTTCGACACAATAGTTTTGAAGCCAATTATACTTTATTTACCGTGATTTTGGTGATGTTTACATAACAGCGTGGCAGAAAGTAGATGCGTTCCAGTCAGATGGATGTGATATTTTTTGGTTACCTAAATACGTCAAGAAGAGTGAGCAGCTGGCATTGGTAGATCTATATCGGACTAAGGTGTGTGTGTGTGTAATGTGTGCGTATATGAGACAGTTTTCAACACAATAGTTTGGAAATTTAATGTGTTTTTCATATACTTTAAAACTATCAGATTTTACCAAGCAGAATGTTTACCTGCAAATGAATGCCAAAATCATCAACCTCTTAATTTATAGTTGTATTGTAGTTTCTTTCCGTTTGACGTCTTGAATGTATTGCACCTATTCCCACATATTCAGAATAATCACATTCTCTTACTGTAGTTTTATTAATTACTTCAAATTTTCTTAAAATGCGTTATTAATAAAGTATTACAATATTGTCTTGCAATTATACCTTGTTATGAATACGTATACTCAATCGAGTCTGAAATAATTAACTCAAATTGGCTGCTGTGGAGATTATATATATTGAGTTGACTTCAGTTAAAATACACAGCAACTAAAATTGGCATCCTGTACTAGATAGCAATTTTCTTCTAGAATGGAACATCACGACAGTGCACGTCGAAAACTGAAACTGCAATTCGACTCCGGTATCTTCAATTTTATTAAGGAAAGCTTCTAACTGTCAAACCATTGTGTCGGCAGCTATCGAACTTTCAACAGTTTCAATTCCTCTCAATATCATTTATACTCTTCCAATTCGCATATTATTTTCATGTGTAATTGTACACTATATTGACCGTAAAGATGACAAGAAATACACTTCTGTCGTTCAGTACACTAACATTCCAGTTGCCTAATTCATGCATAACAGAGCAGGATCTACATTAGAATACATAGCACTACAGGCTAAAATTTATCACATTTACACAAAACATAATTTCAGCTAAATATGAAATGAAGCAGAGATAGTTTTCAATTTCATTCTTAAATCAAACTACAATAAATTTTCTTGTTTTAAAATTGCACTTCTATTATTATGTGAATTATCTAAAGTGAACTTTTTATACAGTGGGAAATATCACACAAACTAATAAGTACATCCAGCTGATGAGTCCCAACTAGGACGAAACGCGCGTCCTAAATTCCACTTGCTAGTCACAATACAAATTAAATAATAAGTATATGTTAAGGACATGAGAATATTTCAGCATCATTGAAATGAGAATACTAGAAATAAACGCTGAATAGCATTTCAATCCATGCAATATTTCATATATTGTTTCAGTCACATCAAAATTTTATTCATTAACACCTCTTTCAGATTTAGTTGTAATTATCATACTACTTATGAGTAGTTGAATAATTATTGTGTAATTTGTAACTTACATTTCTACACATTGGTAGGAACACTGTTTGCCAGAACAGCCATTTTGTGTTGGCATTTTTTCGCTTTGTGCGTAAGGTGCAAATTGTTGTAATTTTTTTGTAGTAGTAGTAGTTGTTGTTTCATCACGTTGAATAAAATTGACTTGTAAATTAATAATTTTTTGTTGTTGAACCACATCATGTATTTACATATCTGTTCCAATATTTAAATATTCCGAACACTCAAGACAGTCTTTTGACTTTATCGACTTCAGGTGCGTTATTCCGGTGAATCTACCGCAATGTAAAGTGCATCCTACAACCTAAGATTACCAACGTTACATTATACTGTTAACAATAAACCTGAATGATAATTCCTACTATGCATTTTTTTACAATAAGGGAAAATGAATCTTTTCTTTTCGACTTCTTACACTATCATAAATGATGTCTACCCATATTATCACTTTTTCTGGATTCACACATCTCTGTTATCATTATTGTATTACAGTTACATCTGATGCTTCTTCGAGATAATCATACACTGTGTAGTTAAGTTACGCAATGCAAACAACAGAAACACTTGAATATCGTATGTATATTTACTTTGAATTAGTGAGAATCTTCATACAGATAATGTGCTTCTCATTTATTCTTGGGATATTTTACGCGGTCATTTAATTATCATGATCCTTTGTTTGGATAGTTAACAGCAGGCGTGATCAATCACTTGGTTTTTAGTGATGATGATGATGATGGTCAACATTAGCATAAAATGGTTAGATATCTGTCCATATTGTTCACTAAAATTCTTTTTGCATCTTAGTGGTATGGTACTGTGGAAATGAGTATACTCATAAATCAACGTTGATTTAGTTTACATGCTTAATTTTAATGTGCCATCTGTTCTTCATGTTAATAGGATGTCTAAGAATGAGATGTTATCATTACACTCCAATTTCTAAGGTAAAAATGATTAATGGACGTATGCTGCTCAATCTTCCAAATTATACCATTCTTGTCTATTTCATTAGGGAGGACTATAAATGTATCATTTACATACTGAGTATAGAATAACAATCGGCTAATTTTATTGATGAGATGACTGTTTTCTAATTTTGAAAGAAAGAAATTTCAGAGAACTACATCCAATGGTGACCCTATTTGGAAACCATCTGATTTTCTGTAAAACTCATTATCAAATTGAAAATTTACGTTCATTGTGTACATAAGGAAGAACTCTTTTAGAGTAAAGACTGGAAATTCAAACTTTACATTTGTTTTCATAAGTTTGCTGTACATAAAATCTGCTGTTTCTAGTGGATGAATGTTAGTGAATAAAGATGATACATCTGGTGATATAATTGATTTGTTTTCAACTATCAAATTTTTATATTTTGTTAACAAATTCAAAATAGTTCTTAGAGCGATGTTTGACGATCTCTCTATGTAATGGTTTCGGAATTTTCCCTAGTCCCTTTCACCGTAGTGCTATTCTTTGTAGGTTTATTGACACATGTCCATGAAATTGTTTGTAGGCCCTTCTTTTCATTCTGTCAGTGTAACTGTATAAACAATTACACCTAAATATATGCAAACATGGTAAGAATACCTGTTAATTCCCATCTATCTCAAAGAACATGTTGTTCTGTGGAATACAGCTGACTTCACAGTGTAATACGTTCTCGTTAGTACTATATTTAGTTTTCTCCTGACTTCTTCTGCAAGTTCATCACCAATAAAGTCTAGGTGAATATAATAGACAACACTTAATTGGATCTCGGCTACAGTTAAACACTTCATTATAACAACTACATACATACACATGCATCTTCACATGGTATATTTTGCAGTAACTTACTTCACACATACCTACAAGTTCAACGTATGAACATGATTAAGGAAGCATTTGATAAATAATTATGAATGTTCGTATTTATCTTTGATTATTTCGCAATTCTAATTCATGAACTAGTTTTAGCTAAACTATCTTTAATTATTTCAATGTAGATGCTCTGATCGAACGTTGAAGTTATTTAAACTCCAGTTACTGAGATAATTGAAAGTCAAGTTTACACCTGATAAATCATGTTTGTTTACTACTCGGTGTTATGATGAATGTTGAAACTGAAATTTCGTAACACTGATTAACCATACTTAGATAACTGTGGAGAATCAAAATGGTACCGTTAGATAGTAAATTTATCTTAGTATCAGATTTTTCAGTTGTCCGTACACACCACCTCGAACGCAGTAAAATTATACATCAAAGAAGGCACCTAACCTATTGAAAACTGAGTCGGTATTCAATGGTGAATATTTCTAACTACAGCCAATTCATCTCATACTACGTGATTACATCTAATGCTGCTTTATTATCGACATGGCTGAAGTAAAATTCATCATCTCTGGAGTTGCTTCTGGAAGTTAGTCAATAGTTAGTACATAATAATTGCCACTGATGGGTTTTTGATGGTTTTAAATGAAGCTAGAACAAAAATATTTCCAGAATACGTTTCGTTCATCTCTATGTCGTTGGATTGTCTTCACTTACTTACGGCAGGTAAATAATTGTAATTAGGTGAACATATAAATATCGTTGTAGATTTATTCAGTATTGTGGCGGCCACGGAACACTACCGAGTAAATAAACGCCTTACAAACAGTCAGATTAGAATAAATACTATATTAACAGTTAATACAAGTACATATAATTAATTCAATGTCAATTAGAATTAGTTTACTTGGACTAACTGCGCTGTTTGGGGCGAATGATAGGTTCTCCAAATGATCTCCACATGCTATATATATGAACGCGAACGTCCAGTGTAGCTTTATTCTAGTCGGTTCAGCTGAGAGGAGCGGCAGGTACGTGGAGTGTCTAGTCCTGATGCTGTAAAATGGGAATTATTTATAATTCCAAGCAATCAGTGAATAAGACTCAATTCAAAACGAAGAACGTTGCCACGATAGTGTATTTGCCACTCGTACAGCAGACAATATCAGGCGCCAAGGGCGAAGTGTGTAAAAGTGTGTATTTCGTGGTAGTAGTGTACAATTGTGATAGTGATACATTTAAACAATATTCGTACAGTATGTATTGATAACGTTTAATGCAAAAACTTATTACATACATAACACTGATGAACTTTAACAAAATATAAGGTCTTTAAGTTAGTCAGCACAGTATGCACTACTTATTAAGAGATAGACAAGATTGAAATAGTAATGAAATGAAGAGCTTTCCAACTGAGTATTTATAGATTAAAGGAATAATAGTTCTAGAAACTATCTGAATTAGATTGACTACGCTGTGTGCAAAAATGTTTTTTAATCTAAACCGATAAGGGGTCAGAAAAGATTGATAAAAATAGTTAACGTGAATGGTTGGCAGTATAACTTCGCCATCCGATCAAATGTATTCTGCTATTAGTCTTACTGCTCATCTGCTGACCTACCCGACATGATTGCTCAAACTAGAGTAGGCCGATTGCTTCACTACAATAAACAAACCCGACCACTACTTCACGGAAGCGGCAAAGTCAAGATCATTACAGGGGTTGGAGTTAAAAGGCTAGACTATATAGGAGCATACTGAGCTATTTGTTGACTTTAATTGACAGATGGGTAATATCATGACAGAAGACTAGGTAGAGGATGTTATCATAACTCGTGGTAGTGTGAACTCACTGTATCCAGCACTCTATGTCTAATATAGTAAGAAACTTTCCTTCACCACCATATGACTGACCTCTACCAACATTCCAGTTTATTTTAGACATGTTTAAGTCTTCCGTAATGACTTCTGCATTAGAATTTAGAGCGTAAGTATGTACTAAAAGCATTAGTGATATAATTGACCATAGTAACCGAAAGGTTTGGGATACTGCATATGTTTTCCAAAAGTAAATCATTGCTCAAAGGGTTAACGTACATAGACCTAAACTGACACCCTACCTTACCGAGGATAATGACATCACATCTACAGATGAAAACTTACACACCGGCATATTTTAGTCAACCGCCAACACGTTTATAGTTCACACTATATCCATATAGCAAACTGTAGAGATCATATATGTTATATTGTCAACGCAAATATATAGGCTGCGTAATCCTAACGACATATATTAAAAGCTGTATGTTTTGTTATTAAACTGACTCACACTGACGAATCACAGTCAATAATTAGTGTACATCAGAAGTCAGAACGAAGCGTAAATGGGACGTTTATTGATGTATCGACCAACGAATGTGAGTTCCGGAATCCCAAAGGTTACAATATCCAATATCGTTATGGCGAATCATTGTAAACTAACTGATTTCTTCGTGCTCTCGTCTTGAGTAGATTGGTATCTGTTTCGAACCTTTGGTTTCTTTTGATAGTATGCTGGCTTCACTACAACTTTGGCTCTCGCAGTTTCAACTGGGTTTTCGCCCATTCTTTTTAATAGTATTTTTTTATTCTTATGTAATTATTATTATTTATTTGCTTTTATATTTTATTTTTAAATTTTTTCACACTCATACAGATTTATACGCTTGTAAAAATTAGTAACTTTCCTTTCGTTCTGTCCTCGGTAGTCTGGTCCATAAATGAAGCCCAAAAGATTACCATAGAGTGGATAAAGGTAGCTGGAGCTACAAGTCAAAGTTAAGATTGGTGAAGTAATATAGAAATAAAGTTTGAAAAATGATCAAGTCAGTAGAATTAATAAAGGGTTTTAATTCCCTAATCTACGAGGCTTTTGTCATGTTGAAGTGGTACGCGTAGCTATCAAGGATTTTTTTGAAGCTTACTAAAGTAGGGGAGGAGTTTAGTTACTGCATCAGGAGGAAAGTTCCAGTTGGAGCAGACCCTTAGTAACAGAAAATTAGCCCTTGCCTGTGTTTGTGTCCTCAAGTGGACCATAATCTGTGTACTTCATTAGGGTATATGAGCATAAGGAGCTGCCAATATGCTCTTATTTGAGTGTAAAGGCGTGCTCAGGATGTTTTAAACTATAATTAGATATTTACTCAATCGTCTGTAACTCAAAGTAAACGGCTCTATTCAGCGTAGCTTGTCAGTGTATTATTTGTTCCTGAGTCTGGTCACAAATTTTGTCGTCTACTTTTGTACCCTCTCCAGAAGGTTAAGACTCGTTTTAAGACTGGTGTAGGACAATCTTGTGGTTTTTCAAATGCGGTCTTATTTAAGTTTCAAATATTTATTTGATTTGACGATGAAAAGTGAACCTAGGTCTCGTTTCTTAGAGGTATTAGTTATTTGTTGCTCACGTAGCGGCCAAGGAATACTATTGAGTCAATAACACCTTACGATCGTAAGGCATTATTGTTCGAAAAGTCACAAATGATAATAAATACTAAATTAACAGCTAATAGAGGTATATATACTAAGTGCAACGTTTATCAGATTTAGTTTGCCTAAATTAGCAGCAGTATTTAAGGCGAATGATGGATTCTCCATATGACCACCACATGAATGTATAAGTTCAAGTGTCCAGTAGATTCGCTATAGTGAATTTAGCCAAGGGCGATCCCATTGACTTTGAACTGACTATTGAAACACTGTCGTTGCAATTTTCATAAAAACATTTGATAATTAGCTAACAAAATTTGAGCCGAATCAGGTAATATATAGTGTCAAATGACGAAAAGCTTGACAAAGAAAACTTTAGACTGAATGGCTCATGCAATTTTAGTTTGTTTGTATTTTTATTATAAACACACAACTACGCTATTGTAAAACTTAGAAAGTCATTTACACAGACAGATCACCATATTGCTAGTGTATACATTGTCGGAAAACTAGATTTTAGTGTTATTAGGCGATCAGGGAAAACAGCATTTCCACAAAACTTTAGCATGCTTTACAGTGTTCACTTTAAACTGAAAGAAACCACGTTTATTTGACAGAATATTGAAGGCTGATCAAAAAGTCACTTTTATACAGCAAATTCATTTACATAAATTTCGTATCAGCAGTTTCGTGGGGCGATCTCAAGTCCCCAATAACTAATCTGTAAATTTTTGAGTGCATACAGAAAAATCAATACGTTATAGGTAGGTAAGTGATTTTTTTCGAACGTAGTTTTATTCGTTACCTCACATTGTTAAACATGCAACCAGTTTGCATGCTGATGAAAGCTCAGTCTGAGAACTGTACGTTTTGTATTCAGTTAGTTAACCAGTATTAATCATAGTCTTACCAAATTGCTCATGGGTTTTATCATCACAATAATTAACAACTAATAGTCACACAAATTCTATCTTTGTGACTATTAACAGTAATTACATTTTGGACAAGACTAAAATTGACTTTTAACCATTAAACGTTTTGAAGAAACTTTTTTTGAAACCTACTACTGGTAGCAACGGTATCTATACTTTTAATTCAAAAGTCAACAGACTGTTTGACAGACGCGGAGGCTTACGAAAATAGTGCCAGTAAAAATTCATGGTTTTATATTATGAATTATACAAACTAAATAATTTTGATGGCGTGAACAATTAAGTAAGCAGGACTATACGAAATCATAAAACTGCTCTCATAAGTTTTTCACGTCAACGTAAGTTGCTTCTAAGGACTCTGGATTTTCAAGTAATGAGTATGGCCATCGTTCAATCCATGTAAAACAGATTCCGCGAATTTCCAGAAGGGATTAACCATAGCGAATCTGCAAGAAATGTAGGCTGAAAACTAACAGGTGCTGGCACATTATTACAAAGAATGAAGATCCCAAGATGAGCTTCTACTCTACAACTAATGGTGGTCAATATGATACACAGTAATTTCAGAACTAGATAAAATGATTTTAGCAATTTCACCTAAACTCACCTTTAAAACCTAATGAATCCAGCTTTCTGGAGGCTGGCTTGCAGCCTAACTTGACCCGTTTTAGTATGACTTCAAATGTTCGCTAACGACCAGAACATTTTTTCTCTCTCACTTTTTGCCTATGGAAAAATGTTAGAAGTCGTGATTAAAATAGCCCAAAATTAGGGTGCCAATACACAGTTAACGCCTTAGTATAGTCGCCTTAGGTGTAATCTGATTTATTAAAGAAGTCGCAATCGACAATCTACACCTTGGAGACATTCATCTGTTACATCTTAATATAATTGGTTGTGGGTGTAAGGCAGTGTTTTAAGTTACCTCTTCTACTAGAGTCTAGTGGATCTTATCCCCTAGTCAGAGCCACCGTGACTTATTACGGTGCGATGCGAAGCGTAATCGTAGTTTTTGTTAGACAGAGATATTTTACAGGCACTTCTTAACCTTGATTTTGTTTAATAAATCGTTTTTTCGAGGTAGTCATAGAAGCCCGTGATTTGAATCCTGCGCGAATAGTATTGGTCTGTAACTACATCGTTTCTGATTACTGCTCTTCAAACAACATGTCTAGATCGGTTA
Organism: Schistosoma japonicum; assembly: GCA_025215515.1. Classification (NCBI taxonomy): domain Eukaryota; kingdom Metazoa; phylum Platyhelminthes; class Trematoda; order Strigeidida; family Schistosomatidae; genus Schistosoma; species Schistosoma japonicum. The sequence continues at coordinate 15,655,559 of CM046066.1, forward strand.
CAGATTCCAGATACCTGACACATTCTAAACGTAGCTAAACGTAACCAACGCTATTTAATAGACGCGAGAATACTTGGAAGTCATAGGCTCACTGGCTTGTTTACTTATATGCCTCTTCATTCTTGTCCCCAATATAAGGTATATTTCGTTCCAGGGTTTCTCGCTAAATTTCCGTGGTAATCTCTAGTATCTAGTTTGAATGAATCTATATAGTCATATGAGTCATCTGTAACTTTATTTTCCATGTTTTCAGTAATGCGTTGCTATACAATGTAATTTATGCATTCCGCCCTATGTGTCTGCTTATTCATTCCTTTGTTATGTTGTTTTAGTGGAGTACGTTAGGCTGATGTTCTCATTCATTAATTGTCATTAGCTGTCTAATTTTTACCCGTTTAGGACTATCTATATTTGGGACATTGCTATTCCTATAAGCATAAATATACATATATATATGTTCCTGGTTAGCTTCCTTATTCCCTGAATTAATGGATTATGGGATTGCTGGGTTGTCTTGACTTCTGGCCCCTGAATTGCTGAGTGCTGACTGCCGACCGCTTGTAGCTCCTATTACTGCTTATTAAAAAATGGTTCTGCTACCACTACTGCTTCTAAGTTTTCACACTATTATTACGTGATTGCGATTCGGAGTTTTAAATGCTTGTAAGAAAATAAGATTTCGTGTAGTGTAGCCCTAGAATTCCTAATAATGCTTTGGGTAGCTACATCGAGCTAACTTAACCAGTCTTCTTGATCTTCAATTTTTTTTGGGGGGGGGGAGGTCATGACAAGTATGATACATTTACATAACCAGATATGGATTTCAAGAACAGTCAATTGGATACTTCTGTCAATCGGAGTATGAATTTCACAGTGTTAATGTCTGGCAGCAATTTTATATGTTTAACACTTCGTGGTAATTAGCAGCAATCGCTCCGGTTAATGGAATCAAGTCATTACATGTGAAAAGGGAAGGTCAATTCTAGACATGTATCTCGTAGAGGTAACTTAATCATAACTTTGAAAATCTTGTATACACGTGAGCATCGACTGAGATGCTTATTTAAATTTAGTTCCAATACCCATATAGGAGTAAACACACAAAAATCTAGAGAAATAGTAGAGTAAGCGGAATTATAAACATAACTTATTCTCCATAAGGATGGTCAAGTCCTAAAATTTCTTACTGGCCGAAATAGTCCAAGCAAGTTTTATTAAGCTTGTAGAGGTAAATGATCCCTAAAATAAATAGTCGCATAGGCTTTCAACCTTGATGCTGACTACGTTTGTTTAAGCGGACATGACTAGTTGAAGGCGCTCGGTTACATATCCCCACCAAATGTCGACATGACACACTTTGGGAAGCATCTCTCTATAGTTAGCCAGCCTAGACGTTGCTATCTCATTGACGATCTATTTAGGATCAAATATAACTTCTCCTCCATCCTTCATTATCCTTTAAATTACTCTCATTCCCAAGAATTAGTTCAATCGTTACAAGTTGTTCTGATTTTACGACAAACGCAACTTGGTCATATATCGGGTGCACTTCAAGTTCTCAAAAAAAGTCACATTAATCTTACAGACTTGGAGCAAAGCCTCTTGCAGACCAAATAGTAGTTCTTTTATTTCTAGTATTTTGTCTGCTTAAACCACTTTTATGAGGAATTGATGAATCATTACTACAAGGCACGAAAACCTATTAAAAGAAAACCTTTCTCTTCTGTAAAAATCTATTTGTAACCATAAGGATATCAGTATAAATTTAGGGCTCAGAAATTTGATTTGATAATGGGATTAGCAGTTACAGCAAGGAAATTTCTAAACCGTTTGTATGGAAAGCAATTATTCAGTTAGACCAGAAAGACTAGAAATATGTAAAGTCATGAGACTGTCAAGTGGATGAAGATTCGTAGAAATTAGGTTATCTGCTGATTACCACTATGCCATATGCAACAGATGCAGGTGGGTTGTGGATAATATTTAGGATGTTTTAATACCCACCATAGATTTGTTAATTAGCTTGAAGTGCACCCGATACATAACCAAGTTACGTTTGCCGTATAACCAGAGCAACTTCTAGCGATTGAGTTCACTCGTACGAACGAGAATAAATCAGAAGGCAATGAAGGATGGAGGAGAAGTTATATTTGATCGTATGTAGCGTGTGACATGTCTTGCAGAAGACGTGTGATTGGTCAATGTCATATGGCAGATGTATAAGACAAAGACTAGGTCTTATATATATTTATTGCATATTATTGGTTTATTGTTGTTGCAATGCATGCATGTGAGTGACTAGTTGGCTTCTTGATAAATCAGTCGGATTGTTGTGCCTGAGTAGTAAATTAAGGCAAGGCAAAGTGATAGCTGTTAGACATCTCGCTGCGGATAAAAAAACTGATAATATCGGCTGTCCCCACTTCAGATACAACAGTGTGTCAGTGAGATATTAACGTCTAGGCTGGCTAACTATAGAGAGATGCTTCCCAAAGTGTGTCATGTCGACATTTGGTAGGGATGTGTAACCGAGCGCCTTCAACTAAGTCATGTCCGCTTAAACAAACGTAGTCAGCATCAAGGTTGAAAGCCTATGTAACTATTTATTTTGGAGATTATTCGCCGCTTCAAGCTCTAATTTCGTACATTTCAAAACGTTTGGATACCTGTTTCCTTTGTTGCTATGTCAGAAAACTTATGAAATCGAATCACTCCCGTATAAGCAGTAGCTAATAGCTTAATTCATTACACCTGTAGAGAAAAGCATACACTGATCACATTGACTTTGTGCAACTTTGTGTTTATGAACAATATACGTAAGAAGCTGTGCTTTCTATTTCTCAGATGCATTACGTAGTTGTCCTTGACACAAACCTGAGTGATAAGACTAAAGATTTAATTGACATGTCAAAAAATTTTTGTCTTTTAATAAAAGTTCCACTATTTTGCAATTTTGATCTAGCTACTCAGTAGTTACCCCCTCCCCTCACAGCTTAAAAATGCCTTGCAATACTTGGTCCATACATAACAAATCACATGTAAAACTATTAGAAACTCTGCTTAGCTTTGGTTTATAATTCGACATTATTTAGCATTACATATTACGCATAGGAAACGTGTTAAAACATGACACTAGAAACCAAACAGTGAGAGATGACTTTGTACATTTTCCGTGAATTGTATATTATCAGACTATTGTAAGCTTAAAGAAACCAGTCACATTTTGATTATTGGTTCCCACTGTGCCTCGACATTCATGTTCTACGTTTATGAAAGGCAACGTCATAATTTACATTAAACGCTTTGCATATCCGTGGACGTTAGAACAGTGAAAACAAGACGGTATGATATGAATAGGTAAAATATCTAGTAAACACAGCATTGTTACCAGTGTCGTAATTGATACATATGTACATCACCCATCTCGGCGACCAAACGTGCTGTCTAACTTTTTTGTTAAGCGAAATGCGAAATAATAATATCATATATTCAAGTCTATAGTAATGTTGGCTATGGAAAGTACGTTAGAATAAGATTAAGGCTTAATTCCACATAGTACTTAGGTGTCTTTTTCGATTGGCACTGTGTAGCAAATAAAAAATATTCTTTCCCTAACTTTAAACCATACCTTGGAGAACATAAGAAAGTTTAAATCTTAAACTCTTCATTACTGTCGATTGCATATGTCTACGACTACACGAGGAAGATGAATCCGTATTTTATGTACTTCCTACCTCAAGATAGACATAGTTATGCTTGAATATTATCAAAATAGAACTACAAAGCGGTAGCAGGACTAAAGGAGAAGTGCTGTTTAGCTCAGTTTAAGTGACAAAACTTACATCAAAGTAATTCGAAGAATTAGTGGGATATGATTTTGCTGTATCATACGGCTCATATCAAACCTCACAAAAAAACATCACTCGCAAGAAATAGTTACGAATCAAAAACTTAAGGAGCACTCTTTTGAGATAGAACGTGAAATAGCTTGCACAAATAATTTTGGTGATATTCTTGTGGTCAGGAAAAGCAAATTATCGAACTCTGTCTAAAGTGATGGTACTGGCGACATACGCTACGCCCTTCAAAAGTATACACAATGTCTACCTAGTTTACCCAGGCGCTAAATAACCTTACAGTATGAGCAACCTTTTGATTATTCATATTCCCTAACTCCAAAATAAATTCTTTTCTTCAGTTTTAGAAGAAGCATAACATGTATTGTTATATTCACCAATAAGAAAACTTAAGCATTTTAGACGCAGATCTTTTAAAACAAAAATTCCTAAGCTCTGTCAAACAAAGATGAAGTTAATTGCAGCTACGATATTACATTTTGAATGCTTACTATTCTAGTCCACAGACACTTGTTTGAATTGTCTTGTTCCGGCCGCGAAATCGACTTCACCCGGTTTTGAAATCAAAGTTACTACTTATGGTGGGGTCTGTCTATTTTTCTGACCTTATTTCGTCTAGGCTGGAGGTAAAGCTGGCAAAGACTCCGGTAAAGCGAAGGCTAAAGCAATTTCCCGATCTCATCGTGCAGGCCTTCAAGTAAGCTCATTTTATTGAAACTTAATACATTAACCTTTTCTGACATTATAATTACTTCTAGTGGAACTTTATATTACTAAATGTTCTAAACCAACTTAAGTCTTGAGCAAGTGTACGTCATGTGGTAAGTCCCTGTTACTGAGGGTTTAAGAACCAGGGTAATCTGAATCGTTAATTGCGGTTAAAGCTGTCAGAAATCCAATGCAAACAACCACGTTTAGGGGAAGGCCTCTATTAGGACGTAAGTTTCCTTTAGAAAGATCTATATTTCCTCGAAAAATGTCGAAATGCTCGAAGCACGTGTGAGGAGTTTAGCAATTGTCTCCATACACAGACCTCCCGAAGTATTTTCAAAGTATTCTCATCAGAGAATCTACTTTCCTAATGGCCTTTTTACAAATGTGGTTGTTCAGAAAACGCTTAGGAAGCAACGCGTGATTGTGTAAATTATTTATACGAGGACTTATATCATTTATGTAGTGGTAGATGTAAATAATTGTCTTAGTTTCTTTCAGTCACTTCCTTTATTCTTTACTGCTTAGTCAAATATCTGTAAGAAAGTAGATAGACCTTTTAGTTGATATCGAGTAACAGTAGAATCAAGCCACTACAAACAGTTATTTGACTCATCATGAAAATCAAAGGCGAATTAACTTGGCCCCAATTATCGCACTTCAAAAGTCACGGCATCCTTTTAGGTTTCCTAGTTCAACCTAAGTATTTAGGTATAAACAAAGAGTTCCAGACCACATTAGTCTGACGTAATCACTATGTTCATCTCAGAATGGCCTGCTTCGATTGTATTTAATTCGACTAACCACGAAAAGGCAGGAATCAGTGAGATTTAACTATAGTGCCGCATCTAAACGTTCCTTAAGTAACCTTGATTTGTCACATCTCTGCCGACATCTGGTTTCACCCGTTTCAAGCCTAAAACTTTAAGATATCCTACAAAGTGTTAATCTGACCATACCTGCCATCTTGACGTGGTGGTCGGGCGATCGCTTTCCCAGGTCACTAAGACAAAGACTAACGCAGTTTCTGTTTAAGGTGTCTAGAAGTAGCATTCTCCGATTATGTAAGCAGCCCTCATACCTCTAACAACATACGAGATCGATTCCCACTCTTATTTCCTATTAACTTATCCATACGACCAATCACCCTGGCATACCACTAAGGTTCAAGTTTATGAAATATTCGTGGTCTCCTGAGACCTCACTCTAAACTACATATCGGAGCTTTTAATGTTCAAATAGGACAACAAGCCTCCTCGTCTGTCTCTAGAATCCTACTCCATCGATGTATGCTGCGTCTCGGAAACGCGTATACAAGACTCACTGACTTGATTTCACCTTGTCGAAATCAAGAGCAGGCTCGATTTATACTTTATATGTCCAGAGACCCCACTGTTACTACCCGAGGCCTTGTTGGCGTAAGTATAGCACTAAGTTCAATAACCAAATAGGGTCTTCTAAACAGGATTCTAATAGAAAGTTACTTATGTGCTATCCGACCCTCTGATTACAGTATATGATGAATTTTATAGAAGGCTTTTCAACCTTAAAAATATAAGCTCTAATGTACTAGTGGCTAGTGGTTTTAGTGCCCAAGTAAGTACACAAACAAAACTGTAGGGTGCCTTGGTAAATCCTATGGCGTCGCGGCCCATTGATCTGATAATGGCGACTGCCTGCTACAACCATGCCCAGGTAACCATAACTTTCTACAAAGACTAACTTTACACAAGGAAATACATTGGTTAACTTGTCGACCTTCATTATCGACTCAACGCTGGACTTAAATAGACCATATTGCTATCAGACATTGTTGGAGAGGCTCGATAGGAGACTATCAGTCATTCTAGAGGATGCGATTATGTTCAGATCATGCTTTAGTACAAGCGCGTTTAGTCTGCGTAAAAGATCAATGGCAAGCATACCCCCTCAGAGTCCAACCTAATGAAGCAAAAGTTTAGAATATATTTTAGGAACAACTAGAAAGAAATTAATCAACTATGCAAGCGATACCCGCTCCGAGTTAGCTTGGAATGATGTCCATAAAGCTGTTAAAACAGCAGTGATAGTTACTAGTAAAGTAAATCAAGAAGTTAAGAAAAATCAATCGGTTTTGGCCGCTGTTCGGAAACTTATCCCGCCTGGCACTGGACACCAGGAAAAGAAGTAGCTCAAACACAATTGACTTATCAAGGAAACGAGTATCAGAAATCCAGCTGCTAGTAAAGCTATTTCTGAAAGAAACGAGACAATTATTCACTGTCACTCCGGGAGATTAGACCGATGGGCAAAACTTTAGGGAACAGTCCAAATGGTCTTCAGCCAAAAGGCTCGCTTGGATTTCCAATTTACGTCACTTGCGGCGTAGGTGGAACATCCGTATACCGACCGAAAAACGCGTTTACTTCACAGCAATGTGATCCCTTCCTACTTCCCCATTCTTGTTTAATTTTGTCATAGACATGCTCCTCGATATAACCTTATCTTCGTCTGACTTTTCAGGAGTTGACTTTCTACCAGGAGCCTCGCTTACTGACTTAGAGTATGCTGATGACATGGTCCTATTTGGTGAAGACGCTGACAAAATGCAGAGTCTTCTGACTACCCTGAGCAACAATGCAAGCATGTTCGGGATGCGGTTTTCCCCCTCGAAATGCAAAATGTTGCTTCAGGATTGGGTTGCATCGGCACCTGAACTAGTGATAGGGAGTGAAGTTGTCGAGCATGTAGACCGCTTCACGTATCTGGGGAGTCTCATCAGTGCTGATGGCCTGGTGACTGACGAAATCTCAGCACGGATATAGAAAGCTCGATTGGCTTTTGCCAAGTTGCGTCACTTATGGCGCAGGCGAGATATCCGCTTGCTAACCAAAAGATGAGTGTACCGTGCAGCAGTTCGCTCTGTCCTACTATACGGTAGCGAAACATGGCCGTTAAGAGTAGAGGACATTCGTAGGTTACTGGTCTTCGATCATAGGTGTCTCCGAAGCATTGCTCGTGTATCGTGGGACAACCGAGTGAGCAATGCTGTCGTTAGGAAACGGGTTCTAGGAAAGGAGGGCAAATCAATAGATGAAGTATTGAAACTTCATCAGTAGAGGTGGTTGGGACATGTGTTACGCACGTCTAACTACCGACTGCCTCGATGAGCTACGTTTCGCGGCGTAGGAATAAGTTGGAAGAAAGCTAGAGGCGGCCGAACCAAAACATGGCAGAAATCGATGAAGTCACTAACAAGTGGACTGAGTCATGTTGGTAGATGTAGGCTGCGTGGTTGGGGTCCGCGAGACTGAATGTCACCAATGGTTAGAGACCTTGAACGACATGGCTCAGAATCGTTTGCAATGGCGCAGGTGCATCCACTCGTTGTGTTCTCTCAAAATCTAACCTTCTGAATTCTCTATCTTTCTCCTTTCAGATTTATCTCATTGAATTATACTTTTCGAATCAAATCTTCGCCCCCCTAATTTTCTGCATTACTGCTAATACTTCTACTATCGCTATCACTCTTGGATTTGAACTGACAGTTGCGTCTCTGTGCTGATGTGGTATGGCAACCTGAACTGATGTACGTACGTACGAAGTTCTGCGTTGTATCTTTCTATCTCTTATGGATGTGAAACATGGTGATTAAGGATAAGGGATATTCGTAGGTTATTCGATAATAGGCGCTCATGCTTTCTGGAGTCACCGAGTAGCCAATACATTGGTTAGGAATAGAGTACCAGGTAAATATGGTAAACCGACTGATGAGGTGCCGAATCTTCATCAGCTTAGTTGGTTAGGATATGTGTTACGTATACCCGACCACCACCTACCTCGATGAGCAATGATGTCTGGTGTAGGAATAGGATGGAAAAAAGCTAGGGGCTGCCAAACCAAAACATAATTCCACTTCATGAGGTTGTTAACAACTGAGCTGAGCCATGTTAATGGGTGCAGGCTGCCTGGCCGGAGTCCGCATGATAATCGTAACCCATAGTTAAAGACTAGGTGAGGGGGCTCAAAATCGTTGATAATGATGCAAGTGCATTCATTCCTTATCGTCTTCCAAATCCTAAGTGCATATATACCAGTTCATACGTTATTTGTGACTGATCGCTACGTCTTAACTACTCATATCTCCATCCTACTAAGCCAGATATTGCATGGCGAGAGCAATCATGTACAACATGGAATCTGGTTCGAGCCCATCGGTCCAAATTGCTACGCTCCATAAGTACAGCAAGACAAACACTAAAGTAGCAGTAGTCATAAAAGGAATTCGTTATATTTGGAAAGTAATTAATTCATTGAAAGGTATAAAATACCTTTAAGTTTTGGATTTAATGGATGATATGAACAGAATGCACCTAGCATCTCAAATAGCTTTGTTTCTGTCACCTGCTATCTAGTCAGATAGTAGACATCTGTCAGCACAGTAACCGAAAGCTTGAGAATCAAGTTTGCTGTTTACATGCCAAAATTTCAGTAAATCGACGTAATTTAACAACTTTGATTAATTTCCCCACTTATTTTGATATTCTCTACCTTTCAAATTTCAGTTTCCTGTTGGTCGTATTCACCGCCACTTGAAAGCACGTACAACTAGCCATGGAAGAGTTGGTGCTACTGCCGCAGTCTACTCGGCGGCAATCCTGGAATATCTGACTGCCGAAGTTCTGGAATTAGCTGGGAACGCCAGTAAAGACTTGAAAGTCAAACGTATAACACCTCGACATCTTCAGCTAGCTATTCGTGGGGATGAAGAACTTGATACACTAATCAAGGCAACCATTGCGGGTGGTGGCGTTATTCCCCATATCCATAAGTCTCTTATTGGCAAGAAAATACCTCCACCCAAACCTCTTTCTATGTAACCAGATATAAATCTGCATTTTACTGTATCATGCATTGTTTACCATACCTTTTTATTAATGTAAACTGTATATGAAGAGGCTATCTGTCCTTCCTCAAATGTATGGATTCTGTTCCGTTATATGTGTGAAATAATAGATTTACTCAGATCTATTTTATTATCTGTTCATATGTGCCCATTTATCAGTACATATATATACTGAATTGTCTGTCAAAACCACTTTTGAATTTGATATTGCGAATTAACGTGGGTTAAACATTTTTACCTTCTTGCTAATACGGTTTACTTGATTAGTATTAAGTTCTTAACCCCAATACACTTAAGATTTCTTAAACAGATTCAGTCCACTCTTGTTTCATGAGGAGTTGGTTGTGTTACCAGTTTGAGATGAACATAAGATATTATCATTCCAATCACTAACTCCGCTGGCACCAAGGGTTTTTGTGAACGCTGATTACGAAAAATATATACATTGTTTATATTCTACTGAATAACCTCTGGCATCATCTTCACGATCACTTGTTCCTAATAGATCTAGTTTACCTAACGCCACACCCCATTCGAGTAGTTGAGTTCTGTTAGTTTAGTATCAATTTAAGAAATTGCCGGTGTCAAATCTATTACCATGTGCATAATGTGCACTCATCACTAAGTCTGAGATCTTTGTTTGTTGTAAAACAACTGAATTCCTAAATTAGGCTGTGGTATATGTTGCATACTGCGTATAGTCCGCTGACTTCGTTATTATGGATAGAATCGTTTTAAAGTATTTGAATCTAGTTACCTTCGCTCCGCGATAGACAATCTTCTGGAACGATAACTCATGTTAGAGTTTTTGGATCCTAAATAAGTGTGTGACCAGCACTAAAAGTAGGAAATATCCTACATGAAGAAGGCAGTCCTGATTCTTTGTAGATGCGTACATATATAGTACCCCACTTGTATATTTGTATGCATCATGCACTGCGGATGCCGAAAGAGTCAGGATGTGTTCTCCCAACTTGTTCATAAATTCAACGTGAAGTTATAATGTGCATGACCAGTTTTTAGTTGTAGGCTTGTTTATACTTCTTGACATACTGCTATCATATGACAATCACTTCAATTTACGAAAAGCAACAACGGTAGCTGCTAATCAGTGATGGGGACTTCTATTACTTATTCGAACGCATGGATATATTCCACTATCCACTAGTCACAGGTGCATTTGTCCGATATCGTTTCTTCTTGGTAGACGTTACGTTTAGTGATCAGTAAAGCCTAAACCTGTAACAGTTGAAAGCCAGATGTTCTGCCACTCCAGTTTGTAAGTCCTGGAAATTGTAGATGAATAGTGTGGGCGTCATTGGTAGCACTTTTTTTGTATACCTCTGTGCCAAGTAACCTCTGATTCTGAAAGCCCATACTGTCTAATCTTTCAGTAAATTGTACTATATTTGAACCTAACTAAATCATTTCCAGAAAATTTATAGTACCTGAGTTTTATCGTTTGTAAATAAACGGTTGTTATTAGCTGGGCCTGACGTGTAATTGCTTATACTATAAACGTGGTTAGTCACTTTTGTATACCACGAGTTATTTCAAGTGGCTAAGTTAAAAGTAAACAGAGCATTATGGAATCAAAGACAGGTGTTAAATTATGAACGATAAAGTCTTGTCTGGGAATGTGTGCATTACTATAATTAATGATTATAACTTAATAACATTAGCATAAGCAAGCTAACTGCAAATCAGTTATAGCCGTAAATAGCAGCGCAAAATAAACTCACTAAATAATTAGTATTAACTTAATTAGTCTTAGTAAAGTGAATTAACTAATATGCAGTTTATTGATATTCTAACTTGAACTTCGTGCTTCTGGAATGTGTTACTCTGTTAAACGAACCTATAACATTTCCACCTACTTCTAACTGTTGAAATATAACATCCTATCCAGATAGGTATTATTTTATTCACAACCAGGTGGGCGTACATATACGGGTATAGGAGGTGTAGTGTTAGTGTCGCTGCATTCAGTCGAAATCAACCTTTGTCGGTGATCCTGGCAAATTAGCCAAGTCAGTATCAATGAACGTGCAGAGGTTGCTGTATACAGGTTTTTATATTCAGATTAACATATAAGATACCAATCAGGTAATAATTTAGAATAAACATAACATAAATTGCCAACTAGTTTATAAGGTGCGAATTAGACAGAAACTTACGCCACTCGGCACACTGTTAATTAGTCTTATGAATGCAAAAACATGATTTCAGAATAATCAGTTATGTAAAAAGCTATCTACTGGGTCTTCGTCCAGGTACTTATAACTACATACGATAAAATATAGTTCAATCATGACAAGAACCAAGTACATTGAGAAGACGTGTTGTTTTATATCATGAGGTATAACTAAAACAGTAAACGACCCATATTTAAGTAGCAAAGGCTTCAGAGATAATTTCAAGATGTAATTGCTGTGTCAATTATCAAATAAATGGCGAGCGAGGGTACTGTTGAAGCATGCTGACATATCAGTCTCTTTCAAACAAATGTGTTTAAAACTGCGAGCAATGATTCTACATTCTGCTTTTCAAATATGCGCGCTTCAGCACATACATGCGAATGGTAGTAAACACTTAGAAGTAACATGAGGCTTGTATATACCCACTTTGAATGTCTTGACGAGCAACTATTTTGATGTAGTAAGATGACTTTAACAATCGGAGTAGCTGTTTATAATGCAGTTCAAACCTAATGATCTGGTTCATGCTTGTAGGTGCAGACTACCTAGTTGGAGTCTGCGCGTATACCGTGATCACTGATTAGAGATCCTGGAGGACATTGCTCAAAATCAGTCACAATTGCACGAATTCATTCATTTCGTGTCTTCTTGTAGGTCAATAACTTTGAAATTACTTCCTATCTTTCTACAGGTTAATTCTTTTCTATGGTATCATATTTCCTGTCTAATCTTTTTATGACTACTAATGTTACTACTACTTTAGTATTCAACTTGTTGTGCTGATTGAGTGTGACAACTGTGTTTGATGCATATATGTATCGGGTTCTATCCTCCTTATAAACTATCTACACTACATTTTTTAAAGAAATAATTAATACTTTTATTTCTAGGTTGATAAAATCAATGAATTCATATTACTTCGTCATGAACATTGTTTTATACAGGTTAATCAAATTGTATTACTGATTATATTTTTTGTTGTCTTAGTCTCAGAGATTGCATATGACTGATTGATGTACTCTGTTTTAACTTACACTTACGTTTCGTGAGAGTTCACGATATTATTCGTTTGCCTAAATCGAAGTAACTTGGCTTCGGTTTGTACATCCAACCTCCTAAATTGCAAGCTGAATGCTTTTGCCAAATAATCATCTCCTGACTGGATTGCTTATTCATCAGAAACGTTTAACAGCCATAATAATGTACACCAATATGTTATTTATTACTCGCGGATAATTAGAATTGAACAGTTAATAACAAAATTGAAAATAATAAACAGCTTACAGACATTAAAAGGATAGATTTGAATAAAAATGTGTGTGTAAATTTCTGTACAACGATATGAAACATTAATTGGCATGACTTGCACTACGAAATTGACGATGTTACTATTGATACAGACGAATTATTGCTATGGAAACTTGCATCAATTGACGCTGAATCTAAATTCATAGCCTGTAAAAGTGGAAATGGGAAAAGTGTGAGTCAGTTTTATTAAAACATATATATGATTAGCAAGGAGGAAACAACTAATTTAACACTGAACCAATTGTCAAGTGAATAGACGCAATTGACAAGAAGTATTCCTTGATCAGGATTTCATACTAGTTAAAGGACTGTTTTGCAATTTATTTGTTCTTTGGTTGCCTGACTGTTATCTCGCCTATTCTATGGGTGACGTTAGTTGACAAAAGCCTAACGAGCTTTTGTAATCCCTGCTTAGATTTCATTCGACAACAACTCATAAAGGCTGATGAGACTTCGAATATAAATGAAGTGGTTGACATGTTCAATTATTTTACGCCCTATAAGAGTTTAGTCAATAATACAGACTAATCCTGAAGGAACATTTTACAATTAGAAGGCAAGAAACGCATCTGAAACATTTCCGCATTGTTTATACGTGTGGTTAAAACAGATAAGCTTTATCAGCGTCTTTACAGAATAGATTTATGTCATCTGTGTATTAAAAGCTAACAAGTATACCTCTTCATAAGAAAGGGATGTGAATTTTGTAATTTTAGATCAGGAATTGGATTAAATATATATATATGAAACAAAAGCTATAAATTAAGTGCATAATATTTGATCAAGATCATATGACTGATTTGTTTATGAGATAATAAATTGATCAACATAAGATAAAAGTGATCACAAAGCAACTATAGACCCTTCACTTGTCATAACAACATATTATACGGATCAGTGTTTTCTTTTTTATAGCGAAAGCTGTAATCAGTTTAACCAAGTCTTAAGTGGGACACAGGTCAATAATGGTAATGAATGATGGCTAGTGAGATACTTTACAAACCAACTAGAGTTTGAAATATAATCCATTAGATTCCGATTCAGCCATTTAAAGAGAAACCGTACTTCCCACAAGACCCAAAAGTGCTCAGTTGGATCCGACATGAGATCATTTATGGTTGCTCTACTAGGGGGCCTTTGATTAGAACGATTCAGATGTCCATAAATTTGATTTTCCATGGTATAAATGTGGAACACAGAAAATTGAACAATCTCTACGAAACCTAAATAACACTTTCATATCTCTGAAGATACTATAAAAGTACCAGTCTAAAATTTCGTAAACAAGTTTTCATTATTTCACATCTAACGAAAATGTATGTGTATTACAAAAGTTGTGACTGATAACTTCCTTATATATGCAATTATTAATGAGTTAGAATATAAACACTTCAAATTACAACTCATTACAGATGATCAATTTAAGCGCACTTAATTGTCTAGGTGAACTTCAACCAATAAAACATGCAGATATCTAAATAAATCTGTTGAATTAAAGTGATGGAAATACTCGAAGTAACACAAAAAACAGCTACTGATGTTGTTCTGTTAAATTATTCTTAATTTACAAACTTGTATGTAATTAGATCAAATCGCTTGTATCACAAAATCAAACACAATAAGAAGATACAAACTCTCTCTCTCTCTCTCTCTCTCTCTATATATATATATATATATATATATATATATATATATATATATATATACTCTCAGGACCCATTTTAATAAGTTTAGATTAATATATTTGAGCTTTGAGCCACACCCTTCGAGACTTAGTAGCTGAATGTTTAACACCATTACTACTTGTTGTGACGCGTGATTTGGATTCTTTATTCGACCGCAAAATCTCTGTCGTCAATTATTAATCTTGTCTAAGTGGATCGCTTGATTTGACTCTTAAGCTTTGACTCGACCTCCAGGCTAAAACTACAATTCAACGTGAAAACGAGAGAGAAGACCGGAATATATCCTACTAAACACAGTAGTAGTAGTAAGATAACTGTCCAATCAGAGATATATCACGTGACTTCTCATTGGTCTAGAATTTTCTGGAAAAAACTATCTGCTTGCTGATTGGACACAATTTTCTCTATTGATTTCTACGCCTTTGTGAACTTGTTTCAAGGGGTTTTAGGCTCTATCCAACACTACTAAGTCACCACTCAGCTTGACTTAAGTTAGAAACTAACAGTCAATACCTATTACAGACTAAGATCAAAATGATCAGTTTAATAGGACGTAGAAAAATAATAAGTATATAAAAGCAGTATGAAAATAACTAGTTTACAATCAATCAACTGTGAGCCAGAAAATTATACAGTAAGATAACAGTTACTTATAAGTAATGCGTGTTTATAATATACAAACCTCACTCGGTGACACCACCCTTAAATGATACTTCTTGATAACCACAAAACAGTTCTCTATTTCTTCACATTACTTGAAAAAATATAATAGATGTATGTTCTCTAATCACATCAAAAAACTAGCAGTTCATCTCATAATTTATCTGCCTACGAATGTTTAGGTTATACTTTTTGTCCTCCGGGGCTTTAAAGTTTATGAGAAGTGCAGATTGCTGTGGGAAGTAGTTTATACTATAGTGCTTTTAGTATCGATGATAGTAGATTTGATATCAATATTTGAAGATAAATTGTTTCTTACAAAATTTCACTTGGATCAGACTGTCGGTGACGAATAATCACTATAACCAACCAGTGTTGATCTAGGAAATCCAAGTGGGTTAAATGGCTGAACAGTATCACGAATGTTTATTAACTATTGAATAGTCGGAAGACAGAATTTTGAATGGATATTTTACACAGGGTATAAAGATTTCACGTAGTTAAACAATTTATCGAACTTTTATGATCTTATTTGTTCTTAAAAAAGTATGAAAAGAGTAACCACATATGTGGCATCCTCATTCCGAACATTTATAGATGCACAGCCAGTCTTTTATTGGACCTTAAACTATTTCTGAATAGAGTTTATGGTTAGGGTCGTAGAGATAAAAGTTAATGTTAAGATTGAGGACTAAGATCAAGATTAGTGTTGTGGATTACATTCAGGATTTATAGTTAATGTTAAGTCTACGGTTAAAGTTGATTTTTACCTGAGATACGATTTCACTATCGAAATCTTAGCATTTGATACTTTTATAACTATTAGCTGATTCCGCGTTCTTTTAGATCGATGATCAATTATAATTATTCGTCACAGACAATTTGAGAACTGTAAAACCTATACTTCAACTGGAGAGTTTCTAAACTAAATGATTTGTCTTTTATACATCAACAAAACACAATTATTTGGTATCGTAGGCTTTTTCTACTAAAACATTATTTATAACTATACAGACAAATAGGCAACGAAAAGAAATTGCGAACCCTTACTAATTTCTTCATACCAATCGAGATTTAGTGGATTAATGGATGAAATCTGGGCGCTTGAAGCGACAGGCAATAAGCCTGAGTATCCGTGAGAACATCAATCCTGAAATACAGGTATATCCAAATCTGAACGGAACCCCACGTCCTGAATACCACTACTAGTCACATACTATATATACCAAAAGCTCGTGACTAAATGTTTTATCGAGACATTTTACTCAGAATGCACATAAGGGAACAGAAGTTGACAAATTCAAGTCCTGAATAACAACGGTAAATTATAGACCCAACAGAAAATAGAACCGATTTAAAAATTTATACCTGCTGAACAGCTTGTCGAACAAGTTCCAAGTCAGAGAAATCTTCAAGATCATAAGAATCAGTAACAGTATTGAATTCAATATCTGGTTGACTTCCTAGTATATTAGAAGTGTTTGCAGCTGAGCTAGACATATGTAACACGTTGTCTAAATTATGACTTGACGATGTTGGACCACCATCCAGCTTAGTGAAATGATCATCATAACGTAGAGTATGTTGTAGTTCTGATAGTTCAGAAAGTTCTCCACTGATGATGGACATTTTCGCAAATGCTGATGACGTTTTCTCATCATCATTGTCATGATATCCATTCAATCCAATCGATTTGTAAAGTTCACAATCTTTACCTTGTTGCTGTTCTATTGCATTAGATTGAACAATACTGGAGAACAATCGATTTCTATGGTTATATATTAAGAATAATGAAAAGTTTTTAAGATTTGATATCAATACACTTATATCATATGAGATTGTATGTAAAAGTATTGATATAACGAGCAAGAATAAAGCATGAAAGTCAGGTAATCATTCTGTTGGAGTGACAGTGATCTAAGTTTCAAATGACTTCCGATCATATTTAATATCATAAATGTTCAACCATTTATTTATAGCTGAGAATATCCCGAACATTTTCACTGTTTGCTAGGTTAATACCTTCAATTGTTTTTCTTTCGTAATTTTCGAGGAAAGCAAGAACAAAGAATTGGAGCAAAATATGATAAATTCAATTTATTTTACCAGGTTCTCATCAGCTGTGTACAACCTATAATATCTCACAATCAGAATTTTCATGTAAAATTAACATACTTTCCAAATGTTACTGGTTAGAGGTTAGAAACGTAATGACATTGTGGAGTAAAAGATCAGAATGAAGTTGATACACCTTATTAATGTGATGCATATACATATAATGTAAAAGTGAAAATTCTAGAAACATTGGGTTATTAACACAAAAGATTATACAGTTAAGGAATTACGTTGAGGAAATAAAACTTTGAGTGAGATGAATTATAGTTAACAAAATACAAGTTGAAATCAGTTAATGAAAAACAGCAAAATTTTGAAATTGCAAGGATTTCAGTGATGCAATCAGAAGATCTAGATAATGATGTATTAGGTGAAACTTTACCGAAAGACAGGAGGAAGATTGAAAAAACTGATGAAGTGAATTTAAACATTACTATGGTGACGAGAGATTTATCACTGTTTCTTTTGGAATGCATATATTGGGTTCGGAACGTTTGATTGCTATTGCTTCAGCAAATTTAAGAAGACTACAGCTGTTATGTAACATTCGACAACTATTGGGGATGTTGTATTGCCAGAAATCACTTAGTATGCTTATTATTTTGAAAATTATTTGTATAAATTTGGATTTCTCATTTTCACCTCCGAAGCCCCTTCCCACCTCGAGGGACCCTGAAACTTATTAGTTCGTCCCCACCTTTAAAACACTATTTATCTGATGCTCTCAAAGACAAATTATCATAAATACGCACGGGTCTACTATTTGTTAATCGTCTTCCGAGTTGCTTATGAAATCACACTTTCCTGTTCAGGCTGATCTTCTTGGTCAAGGTAGCTGTGTTGGGGCACGGATAATAGCTTAGCTTTGTTCCGTGTCATTGTGTCGCTGGTTTCTATTCTAGGTCGCCCCATCAAGACAATATCCTAGTTTCAGAAACCTATCATCGACTCAACAAATGCACTACTTTATGAAAACAATTTAGATTACACCAAAAAATTGTCTACTATAATTTCTAATTGTTGACTAGAGGAGTAAACGCTGAAAACTTTATTTATTATAACCACTGAAACAATGTAATCATTAAAATGTAATTCAGAGTGACTTTAATGACCACTTAATAGGAATTAAGCTTTTAAGGAGTTAAATTTAAGTTTTTAGGTAAATAGTTTGAAAATCTCGAAATATCAATCTTAAAGAGTTAGTTTCCCTTCAGTTAATTCTGATAAAAGTATATAGAAAATAAAGCATTTCATTTAAACAGCTTGAGTTTAAACGATTAAGTCAGAATCTGACGTTCAATGTTTAAAATTTAAGTCTATTCACAATATTACATGACAATCATCAAAGACTTAAAGTAATATTTATCTCCCTCCTGATAGAGATTAACACAATTTATTGTAGTCTGTCATTAGAATAATCGAAAATTATTACCAGGAATGGATTTCCACAGAGACCCTGAGCAAAATTCAACAAAGGAGGAACAAGAACGCAGAAATCAACAACAGCCGAACTAGAGCAGAAAAAATCAAGGCATAAAATGAATACACAGAAGCAAATAAACAAGTAAAGAAGAGTATTCGAGCCGACAAACGTAAGTATATCGAAGGCCTTGCAACGACAGCAGAGAAAGCTGCAAGAGAAGGAAATATGAAACAGCTATACGACACAACGAAGAAAGTGGCAGGGAACTATAGTAAACCAGAGCGACCGGTCAGGAACAAAGAAGGCAAGCTAATCACTGAGATTCAAGAACAAAGAGACAGATGGGTAGAACATTTTGAGGAACTCTTGAATAGCCCAGCTCCACCGAACCCTCCACACATCGAAGCAGCATCTACAGACCTCCCGATTGATGTCAATCCACCAACGATGGAAGAAATCAAGATAGCTATCAGACAGATCAAAAGTGGGAAGGCAGCAGGACCTGACAAGATACCAGCCGAAGCACTTAAGTCAGATATAGACATAACGGCGAGGATGCTCCACGTTTTATTCAAGAGGATCTGGGAGGAAGAACAGGTGCCGGCAGATTGGAAAGAAGGATACCTTATCAAGATACCAAAGAAAGGGGATTTGAGCAAATGCGAAAACTACAGAGGGATCACACTATTGTCAGTACCAGGGAAAGTCTTCAACAGAGTGTTGTTGAACAGAATGAAAGATTTAGTGGATGCTCAACTTCGAGATCAACAGGCTGGTTTCCGTAAGGATCGGTCACGCACAGACCAAATTGCAACACTACGCATTATCGTTGAACAATCAATTGAATGGAACTCGTCATTGTACATCAACTTCATCGACTATGAGAAGGCGTTTGACAGCGTAGACAGGAGATCATTATGGAAACTTCTTCGACACTACGGTATACCACAGAAACTCGTCAACATCATCCAGAATTCTTACGACGGACTACAGTGCAAAATTGTGCATGGAGGACAGCCGACAAATGCATTCTCAGTAAGAACCGGTGTCAGACAAGGCTGTCTGCTCTCGCCCTTCCTCTTCCTCCTAGTGGTCGATTGGATCATGAAAACCTCTACATCTGAGGAGAAGCACAGGATTCAATGGACAAGTAAGATGCAACTTGATGATCTGGACTTCGCGGATGATCTAGCACTTCTATCCCATACACAACAGCAAATGCAAGTAAAGACAACCAACGTAGCAGCAACCTCAGCATCAATAGGCCTGAACATATATAAGGGAAAGAGCAAGATCCTCAAATTCAACACAGAGAGCACCGACCTAATTGAACTTGATGGTGAAACTCTTGAATAAGCGGATACCTTTACATACCTGGGGAGCATCATCGATGAACAAGGAGGATCCGATGCAGATGTAAGGGCAAGGATCGGCAAAGCCAGGGCAGCATTCCTACAGTTGAAAAACATATGGGACTCCAAACAACTGTCTACCAATCTCAAAGTTAGACTCTTCAACTCGAACGTCAAGTCAATTCTTCTGTATGGAGCTGAAACGTGGAGAACTACTGCAAACATCCTCAGGAGAGTACAGGTATTTATCAACAACTGTCTACGTAGAATATTGAATGTCTGTTGGCCGGAAACCATCAGCAACAGCCTACTTTGGAAAAGAACAAATCAGCTTCCAGCTGAAGAGGAAATCAGGAAACGACGTTGGAAATGGATAGGACATACACTGCGGAAATCATCAGACTGTATCACGAGACAAGCACTAACTTGGAATCCTGTTGGAAAACGGAAAAGAGGAAGGCCAAAGAACACCCTGCGTCGAGAAGTGGAAGCAGACATAAAAAGGATGAACAGTAACTGGAGACAGCTGGAAAGGATTGCTCAGGACAGAGTTGAATGGAGAAGACTAGGTAAGCGGCCTATGCTCCTCCGAGAGGGGTAACAGGCGTAAGTAAGTAAGTAAGTAATTACCAGGTACTAAGTTAAAACATTTTATTGTAATCGGGTGTCATGGAGATAGTTAGATGTTAATTTCACATCACACAATGATCTAAGTTAAAGAACCAAGAAGCAATGAACGGCTGTTTCATCCTAGTGTGAGACTCTTCAGCAGTGCGTATTCACAACACCACTAAGGAATCGACCACAGTTAGTCATTAATAATGCAGGACCTAGCATAGATTCAGGTTGTCATACCACATTAGCACAATGAGATCAAATTTATAAGAATAACTCGATAACAGAATACAAAAAGGGTGTGCATGAAAGGATAATAGAACTAAAGGTCAACCCCGGTACCTTCAGGATTCGAGGTCAATGCCTAATCATTAAACCACTCAGCTGACTCTTGAAATTTCTTACTCAGTCGATTAGTGATACATTTGTGCGACATCATCCGTTGCTATAAGTAGGTAATTCCATCACGTCTGAGATGATTGAACTCCACTGATCACATCTCACCAGAAATCCAGGAATTACCTCAAGAAGTCAGTCACTAATGAGCTGACCGATCTCCAAAACACTCAAGTGAAATCAACATGACCTCACTAGTGACTCAATTCTCGAAGTAATTTGTGTAATTTTAGTGAGAAGACGTGACCAGTAGAGTTCAACAATGTCAGATGTGAGGCATCTACCCACTAATGTCAATGAATAATGTCAGGCGAATTGACCAAGTTCGGAATATCAACCGTTGAAAGCCATCTTAGTGATTGAATGGTTGTGTTCGCCGCGGAGCCTGAAAGTCCTGGGCTCAATATTTTAGTGTAGTCTTGAATGTGCACTACTGAAGAGTCTTATACTCGGACGAAACGGCTGTTCAGTGTTTCCTGGTTTCCAACAGTTGTCTAACTCTGACTGATTCGTGATATACAACTGAAATATTTTACATTAATGAAAAACAATTTTTAACAAGTTTTTTGAAAATCAGTTTAAGTAATAAAAACATACTTGCATTTCCTTATCTTCTAAAGAAGTGCGTTCTGTTATATTAACACAAAGATGATTAGGTTTAACATCTTCGTTAATTCCATCTCGATTGTCATTTGACAGTAAATTTACATTGTTTAGTGTATTTTCTGGAAACAGTGAAGCCGGATCCACACAACTCGTATCTTCAATATCAGTTTGAGTAAAATTGTTAGAAAGGCAAACAGATTTATTGTCAGAATTAGTTAACGTAAGTGAAACTGCTTCCTTCCAAGCTTTTAGTTCTTCAACCTAAATACATTCATGAAATAAATCATTGCAAAGCTTCATTTCATTTGATTTCTAATTAAGGTGAAACAACAATGAAGTGAGAAATTGTAAGATTTATAATAAGTCCGTAACAAAAAACGTTATAAACATGCTTTAGGTCCGTAAATTGAAGTTTGTGACACAATGAAGTACTCTTTTTAACCCAGTCCCTCAGAAGACAAAAAAGATATTTCTGTTTCAACCGACAGTGATGTAGAAAAAGAGGTATATAATTTTCCAATGTATCCTTATGTATCAAATATTCGGTGTTCGAACAGTTTAAAAATTTGAAATCTCAACTAATAAACATTTCATTTTCCTGATGATTCCAGCTAAATATTTGGGAAATAATGGACTTCATGACACATCCATTCCCCCACCCCTCGAAAGTAATCGTACCTAAATTTCAACCGATCAATCTACAAAGTCATATGTAAATGAACACCTTTCCGTATCGCTCAATTTCTGTTGCTACAGAGGTCTCCAGTCAGATATAATGTTATTGAATTGTTTGTTTACCTCCTGAAGGTATCGAAAAGTAAGTCTAAAGACAAATACATTTGTCATAAGTTTCAAAAATTCAAAATCGAGTTTATTAATTAAACAAACGTTTCTGTTTGGAACTTTAAAAATATCAAAGGAGACGAAATAGGAATAGAAACAACAGTTAGGATGAGCTTGTATCTTCCCGTTGATTTGTGGCAAACTAAAGCTAGTCAGTCTCTGTTACTACATGTGCATTCTGAGCGAATTACCTCGATATAGCTATTGATCCCAAGTATTATTTAAGTTGGATTGTGACTGGCAAGCGAAATTCAAGTTAAAGAATAAATACTAGTGAGAATGATTAAAGATTCAGAATACATTTCAAGAAAATGAAATAAAAAATTATGCAAGAAGAGATCCAAGGGAAGATAAAGAATGAATTTGTCTGCGCTTCTGTGACTACTTCTGAGCTATGTCATCCAAAGTCTCCTATTATTGATGACAGTTATCGCCTAGACTCCGACAAGGTAATATATATCGCCCAGCATGGTTCATACCGATTACCTATGAGGTTATTAGTGGTTGGAAAAACAGCAAATGTATCAACCACTACAGTTGTTGAAGATCTACAACTTTATTAACAGTTGTAAGGTCTTCAATGTTAATTGCTTCATTTTATATGAAGGTAAATGTATTCCAATAAATGTATTGGAAATATACATTAACTGATCATTCAACTTACTTCTCTTAACAAAAACTGAATAGAGTTAGAATGTAGTTGATTGAGCTTTAACTCAGCTTCATTTGATTTGTACTGGGTTTGTAATTGTTTTTGTAGAAATACTACATGATCTTGTAAGAGTTTGGTTTGATTACCGCATGTTGGACAGCAACAAGAGGATGACACAGACGATGTTGAAGATAACAACGTCACTGGATTACAAGTGTTATTATTATTTGACGTGTCAATATTTGATATAATCGGTGCTATTGCATCACTGAGCATGGGAGTTGTTACGTTATGATTAGCTACAAGAATAGAATGGATAGTTCACAAAATTGCCGAAATACGTTTTCACAACATTTCCAGCAAAAATAAAACGAAACAAAGTATAGTAGAACTGTAGGTAATAAAGTGGCTCGAATAGCTCAATCGTAACTTAGACTGTGAAACTGGGTGCCTTGATTTCGAACTTTATAAAAGCATTGGTTTTCTTAAGAATGCAGATACCGCCTGCTGATGAAGATCAGCTTAAACAAAGACGTGGATTAAACAAGGTTCCCCTTGGTCACACCCCAGCTACCTAACACATGATATGAATTAGGAGAAACGTGATAATTTCATAACGAATACATGACCAGCACTGGCTAGGACGAACTATCCTGGTCACAAACAATATACGGTTGGAAAACCAATAAATTAAACTAGTCAAGAATACTATAGTATAATTTACTTTAGTAAATTATTATTATTATTTATTAAAATCATTTACTTTAGTAATTATTAAAATAGTACTAGTTTTAAGTTATATCATATGTAATCAACAAGCAACATTTTCATGTTATAGGTAGATCACAAATAAATGGCTAACAATTCTCTACATAATTCGAAGTGATAATCACTGACTTAGTAGTTATGGTATTCCACTTTCATCCACAATGTGGCAGGTCTAAACGCCGCTCTACAATCAACTCACTTTGAGAAACATTTAGAATGTGGCTTCAAGTCAAGTATGCAAATAAGTACTCCACAAATGACAAATAAGTCTTGAGCAGACCTCTCAACCTACAGACAAATAAATTGGCATTCATCTGAAAGCCTCGAGTTCAACTCCTGGAAGGGTCGTGGATACCAACTGAGGAGCTTCATTCCAGCATAAAACAGCTGTTCGTTACGTAATGGTTTTTACTGGTTACCTAACTATAGTCAGTCTATAATAGGAACTATAAACTACAATGACCTCCACATAACCTAGTCTAAATTTATAACTTCTCTGTAGAATTATTTATTTTTAGGCTTAATACCAAGTTAAAAATTAACGTGATAAATGTTAATTAACTTATTTTAAAACTTCTAAAAGGATATAATAATATGAAACAAATTAAACGTACAGAAAACAAAACTTACTAGCTACTGAATTCGATTCAACAGGATTCTTATCATTCATATCTGTAACGGATAATTTAGGATAATCTTTTACTTCGGTTGATTGTACAGACTGTCTGTCAAAGTATAAAACAAGAAAAGATAAAAGCCAAACAGTGAGGTAATATCATTGTGCTCACACTGGTTAATGATGATAAATGGCTGCTCAAATAAATCGCTTCATCTTGTATTCAAGCACCTCGATATCAACTTTTTAACCGCATCTTGGTGTCCAGAAAACACCAATACTTGAGCGCCAAACAGAAAAACAAGGTGAGAAGTATGAAAGAAGCGTTACACATCCAAGTGAAATTGATCGGCCTCTGTTCCTATATATGCATCCTCAAAACGGCGGTAGCTTATAAGTATGATTAAAGTAGCTAAAAAGTAAAATACAAGAGGCGTGTTCTATCTACTTTGGGACTCATTAACTCGCTGTACCTACAGCTGCTACGGATGCATATTTAGAAACAGGTACAGATCTAATTTCAGTCTGTAACAACACGAACGAGTAAATACAAACACTTCCAAATCACATGTTCAAGATTAGCCTATGTGCGGAAATAATGGGTATTTTAAAGTAATACATGTGGCCTTGGGATTCTAGAAATCTCTGGGGATGATACTGGAATCAGTAAATGTTTGATTAAGATATGAAAACGTGATCCACATTTTGGGGATTTTCTGGGAAGTTTCTAAAAAACTCTGACTGGTCGATTTCATGCCAACTGTCTATGATTTCATGATAACACATTTTTGTTTGGTTGCTCCCTATCTTTTTTCCAACCTACTTCTACGCAAACAAACACGAAGTGTTGAAGTATGTGGTTGGTAAGTATGCACACGACATTTTCTACCCACCTCAGTCGGTGAAGATTCCCTACTGTATAGAAAGATTTAACAAGTTTTCCCAGAATCATGAGCCTAAACTAGGCGTTCCGCACCCGAGGTTCCCAACATACTAAAATGCTTTGGAGACATCCATTGTTAAATATTGATGATCTACGAATGCCCTCTACCATTAAAGACCATGCTTCACAGTAATAACGCAAAGAAAAGTGTACTGTTTAATATTTTGGCCCTTTGGTTGGCAGATGGATATAGCGAAAACGCAAAAACAAAGCAAACCTTCGGAATTCGTCCAGGGACTTGTTAGACACCGATCCATCAGGGTTGATGAAACCTCCGTGGTGATTGAAGTGACCATATGCATAAACTCGTACTAGACAGATAAAACTTCACTTTTGTTAATTGTAATGAATATACTGAACTAAAGCTGGCCACTAAATGAAAAATGATGTGTTAACAAACGTCTACTAAAAACAAAAATTGATAAATTGAGTAAACTGTCTAAAGAAATGATAAAAAAAACTCACCGGCTAGTTGCATCATCATAAAATTCCTTTTGTTGATAATCTGTAACTGAATCCTGATAATTTGCAACCCCGGCATGTTGTGTGTTTATCTTATTTTTTAAACTAATTAGACAACTCGAATCTATAACTCCTGAGAGTTCCTGAACCATAATACAATTTCCATTCTGATCATGAGTGATATTATTGACCTCATTGACTTGTTTATTATTGTTTGATTCTTCTAGAGGTCCAGTGAATCTACTACTCTGAACTGTTGTTTCTGTTGTGACGTCTTCCTCCTCCTCTTCGTTGTCATTGTTGTCAACATCATCCTCGCCATCATGAATTAAATGTACACTGTTTATAAAATTCGTTGTTGTTTCAGACATGATTTCTTTAGATTTTATACTATCTAAAGAACTTGTCGAGGAATTTGAAGATCTAGCCAACTGAAGATGCACGGATCTGAAGAAAAATATTCGAAAAAGAAATCCCTGCTAATTTATTCGACACTTAGGAAAAATCTAAAGTGAGATTAGGCCACACGTCTGTAAGAAATACCTATTAAGCCGTTTACTTGGCGAATTACGCACGACAACGTCAACCTGCCAATGATGAGAACGACCAACTGAAGACCGGAGCAACAAAGTGGCAGAAAGTAAAGACTTAAAGGTCTAAGGCCTGTCAATCTATCTATTTATCTATGCTCAAAAAAGAGACCATATTGTTTGAAGAAGTACATAAATAGCTGGTCCTAGCATCATGAAACATTATAACAGTGTATGCAATAAATAAAAGCTTAAGATGAAGAACACGAGTAATAGTAATCAAAACAAAACCTGTACTGTGTTGAATCAATATGCCTGACTTGTCACTACTTAACTCGTCTCTAATAATAATACCTAAGAAAAATAACCTGACAAGGGGGTAAAAGTATGAGAACAGGCAAGAATAATTAATTAAAATCTCTAAGATAAATAATCCTTACATTGTGATATAACCGTAGTATGCACAAACGCATTCATTTTTAACAAAAACACTTTTCACACCCTACCGCCAGTCATCCATCCAATTTCACTATATTTTCTTTTATCTGTATCATTGAAAAACAATTTTTTAACGACGAGGTTTGTTTTTTTACGTTAGTCACCGATGAATCTTAGCTGGGTACTAATGAAAAAAGAGAACCGGACGGCTGTTTTGTCTGAGCACGAGACTCATAAGCAGTGCTCGACAAAACCCGACTAGTGATCAAGCCGGAGAACCTTCAAGCTTCAAAATGAGCTCTTTAATTAAACAATCCTATGTTTCAAGCACCAAGCTATTTGTGTAACACTTCCTAAATCACACCTATAGGACAAATAACACATTACAGCGAAATGGGGTGGATAGTTACACACAAGCGTACTTACCGGTGTAGTGGAATAAAATTCCCAGAAGATAATAGGGTATCGCTTGGCGATAGCTTCAATAATGATGATAACTTATCATCGTCATTTACTATACAAACTGAATCCGAATGAGTTTTCGTTTTACTTGCTGATTCTTTTGTGCTATTTGATAAATTTAAAGGCAAATAAACTGAATCCGATGACAATAAATTATCAAATGATGAGGAAGTGAATTGGTCATCACAACAGGAATTCATCCCTGATAATTTAACAGTTTTCCTCGTCACTGTATAGAACAATCTCTCTTCTGTTTCAGGTAGAACAATTTGGGATGAACTGGGATTCGACATTTTTAAGTACTGGCGACGATTAGTCATAAAAGACGATGTTTTGGATATATTAAGCCCCTTGTTATTATTATTAAACTTCGGATACACACAGTTTGATGCGTGCGTACAGCTAGACATGTTAACACCTTCTGAACACATAGTTTTATTGTTGTATTTAGCCAGGTGCAAATGCATTTTGTCATTAATCGTGGCAGGTGAACTCACAGAATTATTATTGGATAAATGTTTGCTTAGAATAGTCGCATTTGAAGACACAGACGGCGAAGTTGATTGAAATCTATGATTACTATCCTCAGTTGAACTTGATACACAAGACTAAATGAAAACAGTGGAATTTTATTACAATAAATTGTTAATAAGGCAAACTTTATTTAAGTCAATCAATTATTTGACCTTGTTCGGCTTTCATACACTTAACGTGATCTGAATTAATTTATACTATAGCCGGATTTAGTGAAACATTGCTTGGTTTGTTCGAGTAACTTAAGCAGGAATAAAAGTAATTTAGGAGAGAGCAAGAGGTGGTCAAACCAAAATATTGCATTAGTAGTCCACGAAATCATTGAGTATTAGTCTAAGTCATGATGGAAAAATTAGTGATTACCTACTTAGTCCTAGCGTGATAACTGCAATAAATAGTCGGAGACTTAGGACGATATGGATCAGAATCGATGGTAGTAGTAAGCGTGCACTCACTCATTATCTTTTCCTAGATCATAAGTTATGGGAATCCGTCATAAAAATTTTATATCCCATCCTCTTGAACTATATTCTCAATGTATAGCCATTCTCACTTATATTCTAATTTTAATTATTTTGACTTGCTTACCACTCATTTTGTTAACATCATCATATTGTGATGATGAAATACGAGAATTTAAGCTAATGTACGTTTGCGCCAACCCTTGTGCTGACTGTATCTGACTGATCATATGGAATCTACCCTGGAAAGAATAAATGATAAGAAGTAGCTTAAGTAAATAACAATATTTACGGCTATTAGCCGATGAAGTAGATAGGTCTTTCTATTTGAAACATAAAGCTAGGGTACTATACACTCCTATAAGACAGTATATTTCTTTAGGTGGGATAATACCTTCGCTCAAATTACCCAAGTACTTTAGCACTGTAGTTAGGTGAGTTAAAAATAAATACTGAGTTATGCATTTGTTATAGGTAATCACATATTGTCCACCAATAGTCCTGAAGTTTTGTGATAGAAGTAGGAGAAAGGAACAACCGTTTAATTTATTCTCTCTTTCAACTTATTCAGTTCAACCCGTTTGATTGTTAGATTGTGTAATAGTTTCAAACATGAATCCTTTTTCAAGTGATTTACAGATGCTGATGGTATTAAGAAAGATTATGTGAATGTCGTATTAGATCTTAATCTCAATTCTTAGATAATAAAATGACCAGGGATACGGTTGTTACTGACCAAACTTGAATATAGGGACATCTGACAGAATGAATGACAGATGAATAATCAGATTCTGCCCTACATATGCATATTAACGTTTGATCTATTATCTAAGTCGGAATACAACAATATGCACTGATAAAATTATGATCATCTAATAACCATTCAATAGGTCATTCCAGTTGTAGAATTGTTTGACCACAAGTTGTTCGGTTACGTGATATCAAAGTATTATGTAAAGGAACTCAAATCAACAGGATACTATTAAAAATTATATTTATTCAATCGCATAATACACCACCTAACTCAAATCCGACCGTCCAACTGAGAACGAGATTTCGAAAATAAGAAGAGTATAGTGGCACAGAGGTAGAATATAGGATATAAAAGTCTCTTATATGTGATAAATCTATATGGCCTGTCTGTAACACCTGACAAATCATAGATAAAGTTGGCTAGAAACGCAAAGAAAATGAATAGTTACTAGATGATTCAGATAGCAGATCATGTAGTCAACATTTTAAAAAATCCTTCTAATTTAGTCACTTTCTCGAGTTTGAAAATAAATAATCAACTAATTAATTAAGGACAAAATACGCACGACAAAACACCTAATGAAAATACAATATCCTAAATAATTTCAGTCCAACGAAATCCAAGATTCCTAGGAAGGAAGAATAAATATTGTTTGAGCTCTAGATACGCCATAACACTACATCTCATAGGAATAGATTTCAACTATATCCGATCAAAGGAAGTTGTCCACCGGTAACATTAGATGATTGTTGTGTAAAACCTAAAATTGAATGAAGTCAGAAACATAAATAATTGAACGTCAATTCAGTAGTCTGAAGGTTAAACGCATCCTAAAAGACCTAAGGGTTCTGGGTTTGATCCCGTGTTGTTATGAATGTGCAATGCTGAGATGTTTCATATTAGGACGAAAGAACTATCCAGTACTTTCTGGTTTTCAAGAGCAGCCTAGCTCCGATCAGTCTGTGATGCAGATTAAAAAGTTAAACAAAAGCAAAATTCACCCTGAATATATATATATATATATATATATATATATATATATATATATGCTGGGATGGCTCCCAGAAAACTCAACGAAGCCTCCTGGTCCCTTGAAGGAGCCGAAGATATTCCATCCAATCACTGATCGATAGAACCTTCCAGAATCTTGACGTGGCACGTTTTGATTGGGTAACAGTTGAGACTTCTTAATTCGGATTGGAAGGATTATAACACTGATTCTTGTTGTTCAGAAAACTATAAATACACGAATATTTTGTATCTAAATCACTCTCCATCTTACTGGAATAAAGTTTCTGTTTACTCGTCTTCTATCTTTTAATTTGCGACCAGAGGGCTTCGAACGTTCGAGTGCTAAGGTAGTTCGCAGATAGTCAAACATCAAGTACGAGACTTGACAATATATATATATATATATATATATATATATATATATATATATATCACAATGTTTGGATGAGTCTTAGAACGATACTTGTTATAGAGGTGTTGGTTTACTATCATAAATCGAAAACATTTTAATGAAACGAACAATTATTTACTTGCTACTAATATAATATCTATTGCTAAGAAAATATGGATGAATTACTGATAAGATATTGGATGTACAAATTGACAACATATGAATACTATGACTTACATTGTTAAATGACGGCGCTAGTTCTCCATTACTGGATCTGCTCGAAGTGCCTAAGAAAATAAACAATTTCATTACCAAGAAAAGATGAATATAAAACATGTGGGAGTAATGATCAGAGGGGAGAACTGAGAGATAAAAATGCATTAAGTTGTAATAAAATTTCAAAGCTAGGCGATTTTAGTACGAATCCCGTAAGGAGTATTAGCCTCCCAAGTCCTTGTGTGACAGTTGTAGAGGAATAAGCTTAACGAATATAGTGCCTACAATATTAGCCTAAGTAATATTTTGACGCCTAACTAAAGCTCATGGATTGAAAACTCGAGAAAATGGTGGCTTCACACCTGGACGTGGTTGCATAGACCAAATATACACTTTTCACTAGGTTATAGAATATAGGCACACTTTTCGACGTACGAAAATAGTTGAATTTCTGAACCTTACGGCGGCGTTTGACTCTACTGATCGTGAGGTTATGTGGAAATGTCTGTCACTGAAAGGCCTACCAAAAAAGCACACTAACCGCATGCAGGCTCTCTACCGGAACACTACATGTCAAGTGAGAGCTTATGGTGAACTGTCCTCGGAACTGATTACTTCTAGTAATGTTCGCCAAGGTTGCTCCCCTTTCCCGTTTTCATTTGATTCTAATACTGACATGTTTTTAAAGTTAACATTTCCGTCGTCTGATTTTTCAGGTGTAGCCCTAATTCATAGAGATACACTTGTTGACTTAAAATATGTAGATGATATAGTTTTCTTTAGTGAAGATGGTGAAGAAATGCATTAATTTGACCATTTTCTGCAACTCCGACTGGAAATCCATTTACGGTTGCTGCCGGTCCCAAGCCCATATAAAGTAGGAAGGGTTAGGCATGGGATCAGTAACCCCATTCCGTAAAACAACAATCTTGCTGAAAAAAAAGCTAACTAGCATAAACCTTAATAACCATTTTAACTCTGCCCTGGGAGTTGGAAGGTCTGTTATGACGCCTCATGATGAAAACCAAGTTCCTTCGAAAGCCACAAGGCCGATGTTGATTTTGACAATCAGAGCAACCATTATTATAGACACATCGAATGTTCGTACGATGTGGAAGACAGGGACAAGCATGTAAATAGCTGAAAAAATGAAAAGATACAACCTGAAGATACTTAGAATAAGCGAAACCCTTCGGTTACAAGCTGGACAGCAAACATTATCCTTAGAAAAGGTGCATTTTTACTCCAGCCACGATGAAGAAAATGCCTAACACACACAAGAAGTAGCACCGATGTTTTCCCGAGAAGCATGGAAAGCCCTTACAGGACGGGAACCTCATGGACCTAGAAACATTAAAGCATCATTCAAAACAAATAAGGAGGGGATTACAATGAATGTCAACCAATGCTATGCACCCACCAACGATAACCACAAAGACGACAAAGACCAGTTCTATGCGAAGCTGCAGTCAATCATCGACAAATGTTCAGCCAAAGACCTGACCATTCTGATGGAAGGCCTAAATGCCAAGATTGGAATGGACAACACCGGATATGAAGATACTGTCAGTCAGTTACAACTTGGTACATGCGTACATCAGTTCAAGTTACCATGCCTCAATAAGCAGACAGCGATTAAATTGTCGGACCAAATCCCAGGGTAGGGAAGATAGTAACAGAGTAAATACTAATGGAAAGGTATAGAGATCAGAGATAAAATCTGAAACGAAAAAAAAGATTCAGTAAAGAGAAAGTCATGAAGAGCTCAAAAACTAGAATTTGGAGGAAGATAAGGAATGGATGCACCTGCACCACTGCCAATGATTTTGAGCCATATCACCTAAACTCTTTAACCAATTGTTACGATCATCACGTGGACCTCATCCAGACAGTCTGCACCTACTAACATGGCTCAGCCCAATAGTCTATGACTTCATGGACTAGTGCCATATTTTCGTTTGGCCACACCTAGCTTTCTTCCAGCCTACTAACACACCAGACAGCATTGCTCGTCGAGGCAAGTGGTGATCAGGCATACGTAACACATGTCCTAACCACCTCAACTGATGAAGATTTCCTACTATATCAATAGACCAACCGCATTTACCTAGTACTCTATTCCTAACCCACTCATTGCTTACTCGGTGATCCCAGCAAACACCAGCAATGTTTTGGAGACATCTATGATCAATTACTAGCAACCTACGACAATGAAAACTTTCAAAGTATGTCAATGATAAAATTAAACAAAAACAGGGAAAGTAGACAACCTTAACGAACACCATTCGAGGTGATCACTTCCGACAACAATCCGCCATAAGCTCTGACTCGATTAACGGTGTTTGAGTAGAGGGCCTGTATAAGGTTAATCTACTTCTCTGGTATACCTTTCAATGACAGACATTGCCACATAACCTTACGCCGCCTTAAGATCAAGAAATATAGCTATTGTTGGGCGTCTGAAAGTGTGCCTATGTTCCAGAACCTACCAAAGTGTGAATATTTGGTCTATACAACCACGTCCGGGTCTGAAACCACCTTGGTTTTCTCGAGTTTGCTCTTCACGAGCTTTAGTTAGACGTCGAAGTATTATTGAAGCTAATATTTTATTCGTTAAACTGATTCCTTGGTAATTGTCACACGAGGACTTCTGTCCTTTCTTATAGATTGGGACGATTAGTGTTCGAGACCAGTCAGATGGGATTACGTCCAGTTCGCGAATTCTAGATAAAATATCAGTTAATCTCCCTGCTAAAACTAGACCACCGTCCTTAAATATCTCAGGGGTTATTTCATCAGATCCCACTGCTCTCCCTCGCTTTATGTTCCCTATAGCCTTCTCAACCATACTAAGACTTGGGAGACCAACATTAATTTGCCATTCAGATTGCTTGGGATGGTGGGCAACTGGGATGAGGTCAAGAGCCAGCTGAACTGTTCCTCAAAGTGTTCTGCCCATCGGTCTAATCTTCTGGATTGACAGTGAACAGTGGAACCATCTTTTCCTGAGATAGTTTCACTTACAGCTACATTTCTGATACCCGTTTCCTTGATAAGTCTGAATAGTTGCCTACTGTTACCTATTGCTGCTGACTTTTCTATCTCTTTAGCTTTCGCCACCCACCATTGCTCACGATCATAATGTAAGCTTGAACCAGATCGTGTTTAGGTTGCCTTCGCTCCTTAACGTGTTCAGAACCAGATGGGATGTGTTGCCAAGTATCTATCAGTTCAGTAGATGCAGCTGATATCCACTGAGTTTTCTTAACCTTTTGGTTTAGTTTACTAGTAAATAGTTGACTAATTGGTCTTCTAGTTGTTCCTGATATGCATTCTTGACATTTTCATCATTAAGTTGAACTCTGAGGAGGATCCTTGCCGTAGATCTTTTACGTCCAGTGAGACGCAGACTAATACACGCTCGTACTAAAGCATGATCTCAGTCTCAACGTGTACTCCAGAATGAGTGGCAGTCATCTATCGAGCCTCTCCAACGGTGGCTGATAGCAATGTGGTCTATTTGAGTCTAGCGTTGAGTTGATTGTGGAGGTCGCTATGTCAACTGATGCCTTACCATATGCCTAAAGTTGGTGCCTGCGAGAAATAGACGGTTATCTGAATATAGTTGTAGTAAACGGTTGACATTATCAGTTCGTTGAGCCGCGACACCATTGGATCCACCTAGGTGCCTTTCGGTTTCATTTAGTCTACCTACTTGGGCATTAAAATCACCAGCCACTATCACTACATCAGTGCGCTTAGCTTTACAAAGAAGGTCATAAAGCTTTCTGTAATATTCATTTTTCACTTCATCTGAGCTGCAGTCAGTAGGAGCATAGGCAGAGACAACAAAGAGACAACGGCGTGTGTCCTTATCTTTCCGAGTCCTTACCGTTCCATTTAGATGGACAACGCACAAGTGACTGTCTATTAGAATCTAGTCAAGCAGAACCAGTTCAGCCTTTGAACTTAGCGCTATACATACACCAGCAAGGCCTCGAGTGGTAGCAGAGGGGTCCCCGGAAACACGAAGAGTGAGCCGAGCAGATTACTTATTTTCACAAGGGGAGGTCAAGCGAATGACTGTGCTTGGATTCTGTATACGCGTTTCAGAGATGCAGCAGATATCGATGGAGCGGGATTCTAGAGTCATGGCTAAGGATGCCTGTTGTCCTATTTGACATAACGTTCGAACGTTGAAAGCTCCAATATACAACTTAGTGCGCGGTTTTAGGAAACCAGGAAAAACGTTTCGTGAACTCAAATCATTAGCATTAGAGGCGCGAGGTGATGAAAATTATGTTAGAAGGATTAGGCATGGTGATAAGAGAGCTATTAAGAGTTGATGGTGGGATTCGACCTCGAACAAGATGATCGCGTGTGCTGTTAGAGGTATGAGGGCAATTTTAACTTCCTGGCTGCCCACACCATTGAAGAATAATACTTCTTGAGGTGCCTAAAAAACTAGGTTAGTGTTGGTCATAGTGACCTGGGAGCGCGATCGCAAAACCCAAGGGACAACTGCTTGAGGCCGATCACGCACGGCTTTGTTATGGGGAGTTTTTGAAGTGTTAGCTCCGTTCTTCAGAAGGCCTTACTACCGGAGACGGAAATCCGTGGAGTAAGGTGGAGTGTGACATTTTTTGGGTTGACATTTCCTAACCCCTTCCTTTCGTTAAGAAGGCAGCATCGCTGCAGATGTTGGTTATCCGAGGAAAACACTTTATTGCTGTCACACGTCGCTGCAGTCAGCAGTACGACTTCGCCCTAAGATCTTAGGATGAAGACATTGTGGGACGACATGAACTAGGAAAAAGGAACAAAAACAGTGAGAGGTTTATAAACCTGTGTCTTCGACAAAATGATCATAGGTGGCACCGTATTCTCCCACAAATGCATACACAAAACTACATGGGTTTCATTGGACCACAATACGAAGAACCAAGTCGACCACAGCTGAATCAATAAGAAGTTCAGAAGGACCATGGAAGACGTAAGAACACGAAGAGAAGCTGACAGCCTCAGATCATCATCTGGTAGTGGCTAAAATGAAACTGAAGCAGAAGAAGGACTAGACAACTGGAGTAGCAGTATTACAAAGGTTTAACACAGCCCTTCTTCGGGATACTAACAAACTCAACGAATTCAAAATAACTCTCAACAATAAGTTCCAGGTATTTCATGATCTACTAGAAGAAAATGGAATTACTATGGAGGACAACTGGGAAGAGATTAATGAAACAACAACTACAACATGTCAGGACGTTTTTGTTGCAAGGAGCACCACCACAAAAAATGGATTTTTGTTAATGCTCTGGACAAGATTCAAGAAAGAATGAACAAGAAGATAGCAATTAATAACAGCCGAACTACAATAGAGAAAGCCAAGGCACAGGCCAAATACACAGAAGCTAACAAGCAAGTGGAGAGAAGCATCAGGTCAGATAAAATATGTTGAGGACCTAGCAATGACGGCAGAAAAGCTGCAAGGGAAGGAAACATGAAGCATCTACACGATACAACGAAGCCAGCTGGGAAATTCAGTAAACCAGAATGACCAATAAAGAAAAACGCTGGCGAACCAATCACTGAAGTGAATGAACAACGAAACAGGTGGGTAAAACATTTCGAAATAGTGTTAAATAGACCAGCCCAACTGAACCCATCAGTCATCGAAGCAGCAGACACGGATCTCCCTATAAACATCGTCCCACCAACAGTCAAAAAGAAATCAAAATGGCCACCAGACAAATCGAGAGTGGCAAGTCAGAAGGGCCAGACAACATACCAGCGGAGGCGCTCAAGTTAGATATAGAAGCAACTGCAAACATACTCCACATTCTCTTCAGGAAAATCTAGGAGAAAGAACAAGTTCCGACAGATTGGAAAGAAAGGTACCTCGTCAAGATACCAAGAAAAGATCTTAACAGTTGCGAGAACTACAGAGGCATCACTATACTTTCAGTACCAGGAAAAATATTTAACAGTGTTATTGAACCAAATGACAGATTCAGTTGACACCCATCTTTGAGATCGACAAGCCAGATCCCGTAAGGAGCGATAGTGTACTGACCAAATCGCTACTCTACAATTCATTGCTGAACAATCGATCGATTGGAATTCACCACTTTACATCAACTTCCTCGACTACGAAAAGGAACTCGACAGTTTAGATAGGAGAGCATTATGGAGTCTTCTTCAAAACTATAGCGTACCCGAAAAGATAGTCAACATCATACGGAATTCTCACGACCGACTACATTGTAAAATTGTGCATGGAGGTTAGCTTACAGATTCATTCGAAGTGAAAACCGGTGTTAGACAGGGCTGCTAACTCTCGCCCATTCCTCTTCCTGCTAGTGGTTGACCGGATCATGAAAATTGCAACATCTCAAGGTAATATAGGAATACAGTGGACAACGTGGATGTAACTAGATGGATTGGACTTTGCAGATGATCTATCTCTCTTATCCCACACACAGCAACAGATGCAAGTAAGGACGGACAGTGTAGCAGCAACCTCGGTAGCAGTAAGTTTTCAACATACACAACGGGAAACGTAAGATTCTTTGATACAAAACAACAAACACTAACCTGATTCCACTTGACAGAGAAATTCTGGAAGACGTAGAAACCTTTAGATACTTGGGCAGCATCATCGATAAACAAGAAAGATCTAATGCAGATATGAAAACATCTGGAACTCAAACTAACTGTCAGCTAACATTAAAGTTAGAATTTTCAATGCAAATGTGAAGACAATTCTGTTGTACGGAGCTGAAACTTGGAGAATCATGAGAAGCATCATCCAAAAGATACAAGTATTTATGAACAACTGTCTGCGTAAGATACTGTGGATCCATTGACCAGATACCATCAACAATCTTCTTTGGCAGAGAACAAACCAACTACATTCCAACCGAAGAAATTAAGAAAAGACTTTGGAGGTGGATAGGACACAAATTGAGGAAACCATCAAACTGTATCACAAGACAAGCACTAACTTGGAATCCTAAAGGCCAGAGGAAAAGAGGAAGACCCAAGAACATATTGCGTCAAGAATTGGAGGCAGACATGGAGAAAATGAACAGCATTTTGGAAGAGCAGGAAAGCAAAGCCCAGAACAGCGTTGATTGGAGAACGCTGGTCGGCGGCCGATACTCCACATGGAGTAACAGGTACTGATTGATTGATGCAACAATGTGAGCATATTTGGGATTTGAATCTTCTTATCCAAGTGCGAAATGCTACTTCAGAATTGGCTCACGTCGGTGCTTAAATTAGTGATAGGTAGTGGAGTTGAATGTGCTGACCATCTTGCTTATCTTGGAAGTCTCATCAACCCTGATGGTCTGGTGTCCAATGAAATCTTGGTTCATATACATAAAGCTCGATTGATTTTTCCAATTTGCGTCACTTGTGACGTAGGTGAAACATGGCCATTAAAGATAGAAGATATTCGTAGGTTACTAATATTCGATAATAGGCGCTCATGTTTACCGGGGCCACTGAGTAAGCAATAGGCACTAGGTAAAGTTACATCGATTGATAAAATAGTGAGTCCTCATCAGTTGAGATGGTTAGGATATGTATTACACATGCCAAGTCAGCACCTAACTCCAAGAGCAATGATATCTAGTGTAGGAGTAGGTTGAGAAAAAACTAGGATCGGTCAAACCAAAACATGACACTAGTCTATGAAATCATCGAGAAATCGGCTGATCCATGTTAATAGGCGCAGACTAACTGGTTAAGGTTCGCGTGATAATCGTAGCCAGTGGTTAGAGACTTTGAATGACGTGGCTCGAAATCGTTTGCGAAGGCGCAGATGCATTCTTTGTCCTCCTCATATTGTAAGTTTCTGAATCCATCACTTTTTATACGTTATTGAATCTTATCTTTGATCCTTCAATCTCTAATTCTCTCTATTACTACTAATGCTGTTACTGCCTTCACTGCTCTAGGATTTGGCCTGACAATTTCACCTCTTTAAGCTGATTGGGGCATGGAAACCTGAACTAATGTACGTACGTACCGAATTCTACGTTGTGATCGACTAACTGAACCGAATGCGCCTAGCTTCCAATTTAAAACTTAAATAGCTGAAACAAAATTTATATGCAAGGTAAATAAGTTATAAAATTTGATTTATAATAAAAATGCAGCCTATAATTTGTTTCGAGTATAATTAATATGAAATATTTGCATTATCATTTCCTCGGTACTCAAGGCTGAATTTCGATCAATTTTTGTTCAGATATCTGCATCCTTACTGGATTATCTTCACACACTCATTTTTGACAGGTGTTAAAATATATGGAATGTGACTGAACTGAGACCTAAAATATGGGCTTTGTTCTGTTTGGAACTCATCAGTATGGACAAACTTGAATCCGAATGTTGTTGCCCGAACTGAGTTTAAACAAAACATAATAGGTTTTAGCCGGGACATGGATATCACCCCCCCCCCGGTATGCAGGTAAATTTGGTTGAAGGGTTCCAAACAGGAAAAAGTATATTTCGAACCCTGTCGCTAGTTATGATAGACACGAATTTTTACTGAAATATCAAAATTATACAGCCAAAAATCAATGTGACAACGTACTACCAACACAATGTAAAAGAACTTCTTCTGAAGCAAAATTCTGATTTGATTCAGGTGCCAATTTAATCCATGGTGAAACTGGTCTGTTATGGTGATGGAGATGGATTAGATAATGATCGGCTGATTCATTAGTTGATAATTTTGTATCAATTGGGTGAATGCTCTAAGTAGATAATAAATTAATAAAAAGAAAGTCTTCACTAATGATCTAACTAATAGTTTTTTTTATATGCAGAATAAGCATTTAAACAAAGTGACTATTGGAATATGTTAACGTTAATAGTAAGATGCACTTAGTTAATGTGTAGAAAAATGTACAAGCGTTATCACTATTGTTTGACTAGTATAAAGTATAATCTACGAATTTCGTTTAGTATCGTTTTGTCACAATAATGTCTCAGAGTAAGATCATAAACAAAGAGTTGGAGTTATAGAAACGATATTAATTCCTTTAGAAAAAAAAGTCAATCAGCTTGCAATGTATTTTGAATTTGTGTACACCGATTTCATCACATTTCTCACATTCCTTCATACCAGATAACAATGAAATCTAGAATATGCGTTTAATCATAATTAAAACTCGTAGGTTGTATAAACCTTCATCCCAGTATTGGGACGCAGACTCAGTGCCTATTGAATAAAACACCAATAGATGTGTCCGGAAAATCATTAACATGTTCAACGGTTGTAAACCTATTTATAGGGATTTATATTAATCCGAGGTAGTTTTTAAGGTAATATTGAGATGTTACCGCGGAATACACATAAAGTAATAAAAATTGATTAAATTTGTCTTCAATATCAACAATATAGTAGTAATTTATTGAAATCATTAGATCTATTCCCGTCTTCTTGCATATTCATCAATTTCTGTAATTTGAATTAAGCATAGGTATTCCTAACAACTTTAAATAATCACACGCTATAAGAGAGTATACCTCCACTCTTTAGTATATAACAACTATTGTACTAGATGCGAATCGCACGATAATAAGCACTAAATAAAAATTCAATTTCTACTTACATATGTTTACAAGTACCCGAAAAAGTAACTTATTCATTAGTTCCAGAATGTACTATACATATTTTCAATAAACAGAATCAATTCCCTTCGATACTCAATGACTGAATCGTTTTTAAACAACAGAAAACGCCCATCTCCTGTGTTCATACATTTTGACTTTTGTTAGGTCCCCAAAACTATAAGTATTTATCTTCAAACTTCTTGATGATGCCTAATATTTTGATCACTTACAGTGATATATCTATCAATTTTTAAGCGAATATGACTTTTAAATCAGATTTTTGAAGGCTGATAACACACAGACGAAAGAAGCTGTAGCGAATTCACATTCTATGACCGTTCAAATGCCCATGAAAATGGCAAATAAAAAGACGTAAACTAAATGTTAGTCAGTCAGTCATGAACAACGTAGAAGCTAGTACATATGCGAAATTGTCAAGCTTATTATATCACATTAGTACGATGGAATTAAATTTACAAGAAAAAGCCCCATTAGAATTCAATAGGAAGAAATAAAGCAGACACATGTACCAAAGAATAATTAAGCTGAAGGTCTAGAAGAATATAAAGGGTGAATACATTTGTGTCACTGTGACTGATTCTGAGCCATCTCACCCAGTGGCTTCAGCCACGCATTGTGAATACCATGATAACTACAACCAGGAAGTCTGCACCTTACAACATAGCTTAGACCAACATTCAAAGACTTCATAAACTGACGCCATGTTTTGATGTGGTCAACATCGAGTGATGAGACGGGTGGTGGCCGAGCATATACATGTCCCACTCACCTAAGGTGGTAAAGGTTTACAACTTCTTTAACCGATTTGCTATCTTTGTCTAGCAACAATATTTTTTATTTGCTCGTTTCATGATATACGGGCGGTATGTTAAGTATTTCTACTAACAGAGGCCTGGAGCTAAGGCATATCTTCTATTTTCATAACCCATGTAAATGCTAGTAATCAAAAATCAAAGCCAGTACATTGACAAAAAAATCAACTTAGAAAGTAGTTAAACGACCAACCGATTGTAATAACTATCCATAATTCTGTAGACAAGAAAACTATAATTATATCTTCTCTATGACGGTTAAGAGCACTATCTAGCTAAATAAAATTAAATTTAGTTGAAGTAGTCAGTTTGTGATGACGTTATCGACAGATGTAGGATTCAATCCTTATTGCATTTGAAGAAAAAAGGTATATAGAACTGTGAATCTTATAAACTGTTATGTAGGATAGTATAAACATAACGTAAATCATTAAATTAACTCTATATATAAATGTACTTATACTTACACTTCTATTACTGATACTATCACTAGCATTTTGATTGAATTCGGCTGATTCAACTTGAGACGACAACTGAATAGATGGTGAAGACCTTAATCCTGATACGAAGGAACTGGCATTTTCACTGGAAAAGTGAGGAGTAAACAGTAGTCAGTTCAATAAATTTACTTACCATCAATAAATTAATAGGAAAGGTGACAGTAAAGTGGCTTACAAAGAAAATTTTATCAAATAGAATTCTAATTAATCACAGTTTGTAAGGAGGAACTTAATGAATTTTCGGGTGGAAAAAAATTGAAATAATGGGATACAAAACCGGTCATTATAAACTAATAGCCACTGTAAATTAGATGTAAGAAATGTATGACGTGGCACACACATCCGTCGGCCTAAGCTACACCAGAAACAAAATTACTACGATGCCCAACGGTAATGAAAAAATAAAAACAAACACGGAACATGATTAGGGAGAAGTGAATTCACAGAATAAAAAGAATGAACTAATAATGAGATCTCAGACTTAGAGACACAGGAAGCAGAAAAATTGGCGCTACTATGATCCATTTATGCAATGTCGATCAGCAAACTTCTAAATGTTCTTTTACTTTTCCAAACAGGAAAAGGTATCCATCTATACATGACAACCTGTGATTAGATGTGAAAAAACAGCTAACTGAAACACTTTATAAACAAGAAACGAGTATTGCTGAAACCATATTGCTTATTTTATAGCTCAGGATCTGATACCCTAAAAAGCATTATTTAGTCACATGGTAAGTAGTGTAATATGTATCAGTCTCGTCTGGTGATAAAACGAGCAAATGAATGAAATTATGTACTATTAAAGAAGTTACAACAGAAAGACATTCTTTAACCATGATAAGGATATAGGCTTTAATCACTGAGTTGAATCTTACCAAGAAAATTACTACAGAACAAACAGTCATATGAGCAATAGTGCCAATAGTTCATGCGTTAGTTCCATAGAATAACAATTGCATAAAAACAAAACATTACTGTTAACATTTGTATTACTCAAACAAATAAAGTTCTACTGAGTGTTATGCATGAAAATTATAAAATACTTCAGGTGTAGATTATGACTAAACAATGACTATGAAAAAAAATAACATACATGTCTTCCTTAGTTATACTAGCCCCATCGAGAATTCGTAAATTGGGCAACCAACTCAAGACAAATAATTTGTAGTGATTTGTACTACGAAATGGATGCTAAGAAAAAAGCCGTAGAACAAAGTTAAGCGAAAATCAAACTGTAAAGCGTAAAGGATACAATGATTTGGTGCATGGGTTATTTCCTAAAGAAAATTGCAAGAGCATAGGTAAGCATGATAATTCTTGGACCTTTGAAGATGTAGTTTAGATACAATCTTACTTCTAAAATGTCAGAAACCATATTACTGGCCAAAGACAATATTTCAAGAGAATTCGGCAATTTTTTTGATGCATTTTGTACAGAACTTATGTGATTGCAATGTAAAAGAAGAGTCTGACGACGTCGGATGATATACGAAAAAATACCTTTAATTTAACTAAATGTGATATGTCTCGAAGTTCGTAAATGTAGTTATCAGATAAATCAAGATGTTTCAAGTTCACATTAGTCTCAA
Organism: Schistosoma japonicum; assembly: GCA_025215515.1. Taxonomy (NCBI): domain Eukaryota; kingdom Metazoa; phylum Platyhelminthes; class Trematoda; order Strigeidida; family Schistosomatidae; genus Schistosoma; species Schistosoma japonicum. Next base: position 15,699,006 of record CM046066.1, read on the forward strand.
GCTGTTCAATAACCTAAAAATAGGATTGATTAGTCACAAACAATATTATTATTACACATTAAAAAACCTTTAGCTTATTTCCCGATAAATTAAGCCATCGTAAACAAGTGAGCCTTTTTAAACCTTAAGATAAAGAGCTTTTACATAATATCAGTTAAAAAATACCATCGATTGTAGCAATCCCATTATTAGGCAAATTTAATATCGTCAAATTTATCAGACCAGCAACTCCATGCATCTGAAGTAATTTGTTATTTGCTACTGAAAGCTAGGAAGGTCAAAGATATGGTAACTTATACTTGTTGCAAATCGCACAAAGTAGATAAGTTCTCCAAGCGGCGAATATAATTGTGATCCAGGATAAGAACATTCACATTAACTGGTACTGTGTCAATATTCTCTATGCCAAATTTTGCTAGGTTCAATGTGACTTCTCCGTTCGGTCCTATTAACGTAGGAACATCCCTAGATCCCTGTCTAGACAACTTGTACATTTGTTGACGAATTTTGAAAAATCTGCATTTCCAAGGACTAACAAGTAGTTTAAACTAAGTGATGTTTTCGAGCCTGCGTTTTGATGCTTTGATAATATTCCAGGTTTTCAGTGGCACTTGGGATGGAAATTTTAACTACTTGGTTACGCGATACTCTCATGTTGTGACAGATGGTTTACGGGCTGATGTGAATCGAGTGAGATTACGTTTTTCAGAGCGGTGAGTTTGCGAGAACCAAAAGCTGTCAAATTATAACACGGTCAGTTGGCTGGTTGCAAGGTGAGTGTTGTAAAATTATGACGGAAAAGCAAGTAGTACGTAGGAAATAATAAAATAAAAGACAATAAAACAAACGTAAAATATGGTAAGGAAGTGTACCCGGGTATATGACCAAGTTACGCTTGTCGTACAACCTGAGCCACTTCTATCGATTGGATCCGCTCCTACGAATGAGAATAAATCAGAAGGCACTGAAGGATAGAAGATAAATTATATTTGATCGAAAACAGAGCTTCAATGAGATAGCAACGTCTAGGCTGGCAAATTATAGAGAGATGCTACCCACGGTGGTTCGAGTCGGGATCTGGTAGTGATGCGTGACCGCACGCCTTCAACTAGTTGTGTCTGCAGACGCATCACCACCAGATCATGACTTCAAACCACCGTGGATAGCATCTCTCTATAATTTGCCAGCCTAGACGTTGCTATCTCATTGAAGCTCTGTTTTCGATCAAATATAATTTATCTTCTATCCTTCAGTGCCTTCTGATTTATTCTCATTCGTAGGAGCGGATCCAATCGATAGAAGTGGCTCAGGTTGTACGACAAGCGTAACTTGGTCATATACCTAGGGTACACTTCATTGGTGAGCCCGAGGTGATCTGGACACGATCATTACTGTGAGTTCGTTCCTTTTTATAGTTTTTAACAGAGTATTATTGGTGTTTTATTTTTTTTCCTTCATATTTTTCACAGTATCATCGTATTTGCATGCATTACTATTTTCATGATGTGCGATCAGACTCCTAAGCTTATTAAGGATTAAAACCCCTACACCTTCAAGCTTTCAGCTCACTCCTTTTTTGGCAGATAATGTAGAAGCCTGGTTCTACTACGCAGAAGCGGAATTTCGAGACCAATGTGTGACAGATCCAAGCGTGCAATTTTTGGCGGTTGTAAGGTCACTTCCGCTTAAATTGAACAGGTACGTCATCCCTTCTTTTTTCAGTCCCGACTGCCTAGAACCGTACGAACAGCTCAAAAGATCAGTTCTCAAACGAGGAGACTTGTCCGACAGACAACGTCTTGACGACTTGTTTCACACCATTGAGCTTGGTAGCAGTTTAGCGACGGAAATGTTATCGTGTATGAAAGAGGTAATTGGTCAACGCACTTTTGATGAAGGTCTCTTCCGTCAACTCTTCCTATCAAAACTGCCACAAAAAATGCAAGCAGTATCGGTAACATTTAACAACAACCCAGTAGATGAACCAGCTTCATCTGCTGATCAAATTCTGGAGATCACCAGAACTCGCTACAATGTGGTTTATTCCGTTACGGAAATACTTCTTGAAACCAAAAACAAAATAAGCAAATTGTGCAATACTCTTTCTTGTTTCCTCGATCTACAGCAACAACGCCGACCATGCAATCTTCGACGACGATGTTCATCACTCAAAAGATCCTCATCTCACCTTGACGAAGGAAAAATTCACATTGGTGTTGGTAGTACAACACTTATGGCAAGGACTCAAGGAACTGTAGAGACCCCTGTTGTTTCCCTAGCCATAAACTCATTGTTGATGCGTTGAAAAACTATCCCGCCGGCACGCGTTAGCGGCAACCACAGCCGTAGTTGCCAACGCATTATCGAGAATACATTCATTGAATTGTATCCAAGGCATCAACCTTATTGAACTAACTCGACTTCAAAGTGAAGACATCGATTTTCATCACGAGTTTGCCACAACAACGCTCCAATTACAAACTAAAACAATTTGGTAGGACCTTTACCAGAATCAAATGGATTTTCATATCTTCTGATATGCGTGGACCGATTGACACGCTTGCAAAAAGCGACTTCACTCAACGACATCACTAGTAAAACGATTGTTCGTACTTTCGTCGAACAATGGGTAGCCAACTTTGGTTGTCCATCCACAGTAACAACAGACCGTGGACGTCAGTTTGAATTTGGATTGTTCCACGCTCTGACCAAACTTCTTGCAACTACGCGTTTCAGGACGACCGCCTACCTGTAGAAGAATCACAAATTAAAGTGTCGTTACCTTTCCCAATCGTTTTAGTTTGGAGTTGAAGCGCTGTTGCGGCTAACTCGTGATGAAAATCGATGTCTTCACTTTGAAGTCGAGCTAGTTCAACAAGGTCGATGCCTTGGATACAATTCGAGGAATGTATTCTCGATAAGGCGTTGGCAACCACATTGTTAGCTCCCGAAATATGTAGTATGTCAGTAGACAATTGGGAAATATAGTCTAGATGACGTGACTCTCTCGTAGAGTACTCACCTAAAGATGACACCATCAAAAACCTCAGTGGTTTATAATCGGTGAATATTGTTTATTACCAACCTTCGATGGAACGCTGAAAATATCGTACAGCACAATACATGGATAGCAGTTCATGTTCAAAAGTGCTGTATTTCGATTCGGTATCGTTTAATCGTCTTGAGAAGAATGCTAAAGGTTGCCAAACGTGACCGATTCATCGCTGCAGAACTGTGCAAATGGCTGATTCAGATGCGTCAACCTCGATGCTGACGAGACCTTCAGTATTGTGATGTGCCAACAAAATCGTGTTTGCTATTGCTTCGTTAGTCGCAGTGAAGGCTTTCTTTGACTCTGTATCCATTGTGGCCACCTTTTTATTTCCACGAAGCTGATCACAATAGATGCACAATTGGGAAGAATCGTCTATAGAAACTTATCAACACGATATAAGCTCGTAACTATTTAATGGTGTTTGGTTCCGAATACTCCAGAATAGCCTCAACCTTTTGTTTTTGAGGCTGTATACCATTAGCATCAATAGTATGCCCCAGGAAGTCCAACGAGGTTGTTCCGATTTGGCATTTCTGTATATTAATGGTAACTCCGCATTACTGCAGTCTTCTAAAAGCTGTGTCTAGATGTTTCGTATGTGTTTCCTCGTTTGGGCTTGCTATCAAGCAGTCGTCAACATATACATGGACATAGTCGAGCCCGCGGAACACGTCGTCGATGTAACGCCGAAATATTTGTGCTGCATTTCTCAAACCAAAGGGCATTCGGAGGAATTCGTAAAGGCCGAATGAAGTTACGATAGAAGTTTTGGGTATACCATTTTTGATCATCGGTATTTGATTGTATGTCGTTACTAACTAGATTTTCGAAAATACAAGCATACTCTTCAAGGTGGCCGTTAAATCGTTAATGTGTGATAAAGGGTAACAATTAGGTGTAGTTTGAGCCTTGAGACGTCGGTAATCACCAGTGGGATCCCAATCATTGCTATCTTTTCTCGGGACCATATGTAATGGAGATTACCATGGGCTACCGGATGTGCGATTTATTCCCAGGTTCATCATATGATCGAATTCATTTTTTACGGGTTCTAGTCGTCGTGCTTTTGAGAATACAGGTTGATTCGTATTTGTGATGTGATGTGTAACATTTCTAATTACACGTGGTAATTTAAACTCCGCCTCATCCAGATCTGGATATTTATCAAGTGTTGTCTGAATATAAGAGTTAATTAAATGTTCAAAACGAAGAGGACATAAACTAAAACCTGGAGCAATCGTTTCTCGAAAATATAGCTTTGTGTCGCTATCTACTCGTCTATTTTTACTAGGGTCCACAAGCAAGTTGTGGTGACTCAGTAAATCTATGCCTATGATAGATGTTTTCACATCAGCGATGGTGAAAATCCAATGTATGGGTTTTCGTGAACCCACGTTCAAGTGGACATATCTTCTGCCATACGTGGCTATTTCTTTCCCGTCGGAAGGACGCTGACTTTTGCGCCAGTATTGAAGAAGTAGTGAGTCTTCGTTACTACATCAGTGATGAATGACAGGCGACTATATATACCGGCAACACTTGCTGTTAAAGCGCGCGGCGTAATAGTTTCCCGGTGAGTCAATGGTTGGTTTATGTCTAGGGAAACAATAGGGATTTCTCTTCAAAGCTCTATTTATGTATTGTAGAACTGACACCAATTTGAGTTTTCCCATCATCGAGGTTGAGATGAAGATCTTCTCTGTGAAGGACTTGGTTGTTTTGTTTCCGTAGGTCGACGAAATAAGATAGAGTGTTGCACATTTTTGTCATCAAGACGTTGTCTGTCGGACAAGTCACTGCTCTTGAGAATCGATCTTTAGAGCTGGTTATAAGGTTTTAGGCAGTTATAGCGAAAAAGGAAAGAGGTAATGTACCTCTTCAATTCACGCGGAAGTGACCTTACGACAGTAGAAGTTGAACGCGTGGTGTATGAGTGTTCTAGCATATTGATGCCCATCGTAATATTTTCTATAGTGAGTGATGTATCCCTGATTTTGCATGACAGTGGTGTAGTGGGTTCGTTTCTATCTACATGATTTTTAGTAGTAAGTAAATTGACAAAGTGCTCATTGAATAAATCAGCAATACGGCAAGAGTAGTCATACTACCTTAAGTGGTTCACTTCGTGTATGTTGAGAGATGTGTATTTCTTTTGAGACCCTTCTTTCCACGATCCTATTTTCTATTCTTTAATTATTCGGTACTAAGGTTTCTCGATTTTGTACTTTCGAACTGTAATGAAACGAAAATAAAATAACCTGTCTGTTTTTGTTTTGGAATTGTGTTAACAACTATATTGTTACCGGTCAAAATTTGTAGATGACTTAAGAATTACGAAAATGATCTGTCACCCAACATCTCATCCTGAAAAGTCTTTGTATTCGTTAGTTATCTGAGAATTATGAGCTGCTTATTATTTCGTGACTTGTCAAATACGGAATGAACTCAGTGGTAAGTAAAAGTTGGTTTAAAACAGAAGGGAAGTGTTGACATAAATCTTGATCGAAAGTACCCTCTGATCTTGTTATGACTTTCAGTGTAGTGCTTGAGTTAAGTAAGCCACAATTTAGGGTTACTTGTATCCGATGCTGGGGGTCTAAGTTTAATGAGTACTATTGTATCGACTCCAAGCGAAACCGGGTTATACCTCGTCTTTTGTGTATCCTTAAGTATGTGATAAAATATACTGTATTATAAGACGAATTGTAATCTAGCCGTGAGACTTAGGCCGATAAACGGTAATACTTAACTGTCCGTAGGATAAAACAAAGACCTATATTTGTCTGAAAAATACACTAACTGAAGGGACTTTTAAAGAAGAATATGGAACATTTAAACTGTTTTTACGACCTGGTTTCATTTTAGTGTAGTATACTGAACCCACTTGTCTTACGCTTTATGATCTAGTTCTCTATCTATCTATTCCTCCATAAATTACTTAACAACCATGAAAGGACTTCCAGAATAACCTATCAGCTATTTATAGTTCTCAACCGCGTTCAAAGATTCAATTAAGTGCTATTCTCCTTACCGGAACAAGCAATATATCAGCTCGTCACTAATTGAGGTTAAATACGGCACGTGATCTCTACAAGTAAAGATGAAGACTGAATTCGACTGTAAGGCACTCTTCCTATTTGTATGGTGTTACCCGTTACTGCATTTTTATACTTGTACACAATCAGAGCTATGGACTCCAGCAACCCAACTAACGCTGTCCCGCCTAGAATCACTGTGTACCTATAAGCCTACTTAAGGTCCGCAGACTAGATTCTTTTAGGGAGAGTGCTATGTGACTGCGGCAATTCCGGTAACAACAGATAATCATGATATCCAGGGCAGTAACAGTTGTATCACCCATGTAGCCCTTATGTCAGCAGAAATAAATGTCATTAACATACATGTATAACTGCATCTCAGTTACAACAATCAAAACTTTGTTGAACACTGACAAAGACCAATAAAATACAATTGCCAATGAATCACGAGGGACTTCTAGAAGTTTTCCACTGATTTTCCTCACGAAAAGGGTTTATAATGAGCATTATGGCTGCTCAGGTAGACGAAACTGTACAAGTGATCAATAGCACTAATATTATTACCAACAGTGATACATCATGAGTTACTAGCATGATGGAAATACAAAACGCAATGAAGACAATATTACAGGAGTTCCGAACAAGAAATAGGTCCATAACAAAACTGTGGCAACTAGAAAACGGGAGAAAATATGTCAATAAATAATAAGTTACTAGAAAGCTGACAATTTAAGAAATACAGATACCACATTTGCTGAGTGTTAGAGCAATTACAACTTTACAGTGAAACTTTCTATATCACCTAGACTAGGCTTCGGAGACTGCGTTTTCCAGTTAATTGACCAGTAATAACAATGTAGAAGTACAGACAGGCCATTTTAACTCTACACTTTTATTACATTTTACACTCATATTTGACAAATATTGGTAACCTGCTGTTCAGTTGGAAACAGAAATGCTGGTGAGTTTCTAGGAGTTTCTAATGGATTTCTCTTGAGTGTCACACGAAATGGCCAATAAAAAGTTAAGTAGTTGATCAGACGAGCGGAACTTAAATGAACCAAAAAGTATAGGAAATCATTGGCGAGTATCGCTACAAAAAAATTATTAGGGAATTCGAGTGTAGAAAACTCTCACCACTTAGAGGTATATGATATTGTGTAATTGCCAACCTAAACTAATTATAATGCTACTAGTTGTGCAAAACGCCCGCTGAAATGTTAAAAAAAACGATAGTTTGGCTCAGAGAAGAGTTCATTTCTCGGCGACTTCGTTAATTCCGTGGCCATTAATTAATCTACCGGGATTGTAAACTGTCCAAATTTGCATAATACATCAAGCACAAACTACATCTATCCTCGAAAGGACCTAGGCTCACATTTCCTAAGTGTCATAGGAAATTTAGACTTTCAAAGCTAAAAAATTCGAAATCAAACACGTATCGCATTTAAAAGATATCTTGTACCAACGGCGATGCACCGGAAACCAATGTTACTTCATCGATTCATTCTGATCGCTAGAGACAGGAAGGTATTCAGCTAACCAACTCTCACGCATTTTTCCACTGGAATGTTCGATAATATTCATATCTTATCTCTGCACGTTTTCCATACAGGCCAAATTATATTTTGGATTAAATTGAGAAATCGCTGACTGAACAATCACAAACCCTGACGTTCCATCAGAGGGTCCAACTAGTAGGATTTCTACCAACTTATGTTAAAAAGTGCAAAATCCAGATTATAATACATAGATTCTTTAAAATAGTTACTTTATAACGTCTTTCACTGTCTGTTAGAATACTGTGTTTGTAATAATAATTTTAGAACGCCGAATTATGTAACGAAGTTCCTTAGTAATGAGTGCAACAATTTTGTTGGAAACTAGCTTGACAACATCAAGCAGCTCACAACGCATATAAAAGTAGCCCACAAAATTTTACTAAACAACGTTACCTAGACGTTTATCGTAAACAATAACAATTAGTGTTTTTATGTCGATGTATTTCATCTGATCTCATTGTAAGATTTGTTTTTCTTAATCAATTCTTAATTATCATAAACATAATAATTCTCAAAACATTGGACAATTTTCTGTTGACACAAAATTTTAAAAATAACTATCAAAAATGTACATAACGAATCTGTTACAAATTTTTTAAAATAAAATGACAGGCACTTTGTGCTAAAAAAAATAGAAAATGCCTCAGTATGCAAAAGTAAAGTGTATAGAACGCTTGAGGTTCATGTACGAGTTTCAGAACCTAACATAAACAATAACAAAATGCAAATTACGGGTACTCAATTCTGAAAGTTTGTGAACTCTCCTAGTTACAACTCCACACCACACATAACTTGCTCTTTGTGCGATCGATAGACTGACAGAAGTTCATGCAATGGTGCATTACAATCGAATACCTAAATCAAAACAAAATATATTTCAGTTAAAATGGATATACAAATATAGCTTTATTTACATTCATCAGTGTTCACCGCTAGGCACCACCAAAAATTAGGAGGAACTCGGCAGATATTTGGTACTATAATGACATTCCTAAGCAAAACACCCAGGAACTTTAGGTTTTAAAGTGAACGCTTAACCAATAGCTATTCAGTGTTTTTAGGTACTCGACTGAGACCAACGTGTAACGAAAACAAATAACAAATTAAAATATATTTAAAACAGACAATACAAATAAGTCATTCACATAATGACAAGATAATAGGTAATCTATTGTTAGAAAAAAAACAGTATAGCAAAAATTATTTGCCTCAAAATGTTTTAAATACGTACTCAGTATGAACTGCTACGGCTATGCACATATAATAAGTTACACATTAAAAGTAAGGGGAGTATTTCTAATTATTTTCCTTATGAACTGCTCTGGAACAAGAAAGTGCACATGTTAATTAATATTAATAATCGATCAGCTCAAAATATAATGTGCTGTACCTTTCTGATATGTGAGTGATGATTAGAATCACAATGAAAGACTCACGAACAGACTGTCCAGCTAAGTGGTGATATGTAGAATCATGAAACTTCGTGACAAATGTTTGAGTCCGAAAAATGAATTAGTATTCTAAAGATTACAAGAAAACTATGTAGACAAGTGCTAGCCAGATTAAACTTAAGATAAGGCGGGATCGCCTGCTGGCTACCTTTAACTGTATAACATTAAAAACATTATGCTCGCGGTGTCCAGTTACATATACAGACAGACAGATACAACGCAGAACTTCGTACGTACGTACATCAGTTCAGGTTGCCATACCACATCAGCACAGAGACGCAACCGTCAGTTCAAATCTAAGAGTGATAGCGATAGTAGAAGTATTAGCAGTAATGCAGAAAATTAGGGAGCGAAGATATGATTCGAAAAGTATAATTCAGTGAGATAAATTTGAAAGGAGAAAGATAGAGAATTCAGAAGGTTAGATTTCGAGAGAACACAACGAGTGGATGCACCTGCACCATTGCAAACGATTCTGAGCCATGTCGTTCAAGGTCTCTAACCATTGGTGACATTCGTCTCGCGGACCCCAACCACGCAGCCTACATCTACCAACATGACTTAGTCCACTTGTTAGTGACTTCATCGATTTCTGCCATGTTTTGGTTTGGCCGTCTCTAGCTTTCTTCCAACCTATTCCTACGCCGCAAAACATAGCTCGTCGAGGCAGTCGGTAGTTAGACATGCGTAACACATGTCCCAACCACCGCAACTGATGAAGTTTCAATACCTCATCTATTGATTTGCCCTCCTTTCCTAGAACCCGTTTCCTAACGACAGCATTGCTCACTCGGTTGTCCCATGATACACGAGCAATGCTTCGGAGACACCTATGATCGAAGACCAGTAACCTACGAATATCCTCTACTCTTAACCGGCCATGTTTCGCTACCGTATAGTAGGACAGAGCGAACTGCTGCACGGTACACTCGTCTTTTGGTTAGCAAGCGGATATCTCGCCTGCGCCATAAGTGACGCAACTTGGCAAAAGCCAATCGAGCTTTCTATATCCGTGCTGAGATTTCGTCAGTCACCAGGCCATCAGCACTGATGAGACTCCCCAGATACGTGAAGCGGTCTACATGCTCGACAACTTCACTCCCTATCACTAGTTTAGGTGCCGATGCAACCCAATCCTGGAGCAACATTTTGCATTTCGAGGGGGAAAACCGCATCCCGAACATGCTTGCATTGTTCCTCAGGATAGTCAGAAGACTCTGCATTTTGTCAGCGTCTTCACCAAATAGGACAATGTCATCAGCATACTCTAAGTCAGTAAGTCAACTCCTGAAAAGTCAGACGAAGATAAGGTTATATCTAGGAGCATGTCTATGACGAAATTAAACAAGAATGGGGAAAGTGGACATTCCTGACGGACACCACTTGAAGTGAGGAATTCCGATGACAGTTCGCCATAAGCTCTCACTCGACCTGTAGTTTTAGAGTAGAGAGCTTGTACAAGGTTAATGTACTTCTTTGGTACACCTTTCAATGAGACACTGCCACAAAACCTCACGATCAACAGAGTCAAATGCCGCCTTTAGGTCCAGGAAGACAACTATTGTAGGACGCCTAAATGTGTGTCTGTGTTCTAGGATCTGTCGCAGTGTGAAGATGTGGTCTATACAGCCACGTCCAGGTCTGAATCCAGCCTGGTTTTCTCTAGTCTGCTCTTCACGAGCTCTAGTTAGGCGTCTAAGTAAAATCGAGGCTAACAATTTAGAAACTATATTAGTCAGACTGATCCCCCTGTGATTGTCACAAGAAGACTTTCGTCCTTTCTTATAAATTGGGACAATCAGGGATTGAGACCAGTCAGATGGTATTACGCCTAGATCCCAGATTCTACCTAAGATTTCAGTCAATCTAGCTGCTAAAACTGGACCACCATCCTTAAAAATTTTAGGGGTAAGCCTATCAGGACCTTGCTGCTCTACCTCGCTTCAGATTTCCTATAGCCTTCTCAACTTCATGAAGACTAGGAGGAGTTAAGTCGATTTGCCATTCAGGATGACTGGGAATCGTGGGCAACCGAAGTGTGGTTGAAGACCAGTTGAACTGGTCCCTAAAGTCTTCTGCCCATCGGTCCAATCTCCTGGACTGAGAACGAATTATAATCCCATCCTTTTCCGAAATAGTCTCACTCACATTCGGATCCCTAATACCAGTTTCCTTGATAAGTCGAAAAAGTTGCCTTCTGTTGCCTATCGCCGCTGCCTTTTCCATCGTCTTTGCTTTCGCCACCCACCACTGTTCACGGTCGTTGCGTAGGGTTTTTATCAGCCTGCGCTTAAGCTCACTTCGCTCTTCATCATGTTCAGAGCCAGGTGGGATGAGTTTACGAGCATCCATCAGTTCGGTGGATGCTACAGAAATCCACGGCTTCATCGTAGCCTTATGATTTACCTTACTAGCAGATATCACTGCTGTTTCCACAGCCTTTTTGATATCATTCCAACCTGCTTCCGGATGGGAATCGCTTACACGGTCGCCTAACTGTTTTTCTAGTTGTTCCTTGAATATATTCTTAGCTTTATTATCATTAAGTAAAACCCTAAGAGGCTTCATTACAATGTCTTTCCTACGTTCAGTAAGCCTCAAACAAATACGCGCTCGCACTAAAGCATGATCTGAATCTAAACATGTGCCCCAGAACGAGCGACAGTCTTCTATCGAACCCCTCCATCGGTGGCTGATGGCGATGTGATCTAGTTGGGTCCAACGTTGAGACGATTTTGGGGGTCGCCAGGTCAAAAGATGTTTTTCCTTATGCCTAAAGTTAGTATTTGCTAGAAACAGGCGGTTATCTGAGCATAGTTGCAACAGACTGTCGCCATTATCTGTTCTTTGAGCCGCGATAACATAACATCCACCCAAGTGTCTCTCATTTTCACTTAGTCTACCTACTTGAGCATTGAAGTCACTAGCCGTTATAACTATATCAGAGCGCCTAGCTTTTTGGAGGAGGTCCGAAAGCTTGCTGTAAAATTCATCTTTCACCTCGTCTGAACTGCAATCAGTGGGGGCATAGGCAGATACGACGAAGAGGCAACGACGAGTGTCCCTATCTTTCCGAGTCCTTACTGTCCCGTTCAGTCGGACAGCGCACAACCGACTATCTACCGGGATCCAGTCTAGGAGAGCTAGTTCTGCCCTACGACTCAATGCTATACCTACACCAGCGAGACCTCGGGAAGCAGCATCCGAACTACCGGATACACGAAGAGTAAATTGGGACCTGCTTCTTTGTTTTGATACGGTGAAATCAGGTTAATGATTTCGCTAGGATCCTGTATGCGCGTTTCCGAGACGCAGCACACATCGATTGAGCGAGATTCTAAAGTCCTAGCTAAGGAAGCCTGTTGCCCTATTTGACTCAATGTCCGTACATTGAAAACTCCAACATGTAGTCTAGAACGAAGTTTCAAGAGACCAGGAATGACTTTTCGTGAGCTCGCATCGTTTGCATTAGCGGTGCAGTGAGATGAAGGAATGTGAGTAGAGTTAGTCGTAGAGATAAGAGAGATATTATGGGGTGTAGGAAGGATTTGATTTTGACCAATTTGGACTCTCGTGCTTTTGCGGGTATGAGGGCGGTTGTCACTTCCCGGCTGCCCACACTGTGGAAGAGTTACGTATACGAGTGAACACATGACAACTTGATTAAATAATTTGATCATCACTAAACAGAACTAGACAAATTTGATAGACTACTATATATATATATATATATATATATATATATATATATATACATATATATATATATTATATATATATACGTCCTTCCTTAATTATCAAACACAAAAATGATGACCAAAATACCTCTAAACAATCAATGATTTAGCTATTGAAATGCTTGTTTATTTAAAATGTATTACTGGTTATTTTGTGACGAATAAACAGTTGAATGATAATAATATCAATTAAGATTACATAAAACTACTGTCGGTAAAATAATACTGACTTACAGATCAATATAAGATTATATGCTTATATGTTTCTGTACATTGACAATTTCGTTCAAACACAGTTAACAAAAAACTGGACTCAAACATATTAAATGAATAAGTACCCACTTCTACCACCAATAGTAAAATCTAATTAGATAATATTACAATGTTATGCTGTAATTTACACATTGTACAATAAACACATAAAACTGAATACAACGATTACTGAACTGATAAGAAGTTTCTGATTAAATGATTGAGTGATATGCGAAATGCCAAAATTAAGAAACAAAAATTGTCTGAAAAGCTGGTACTATTAATGTTGTTCTCTACAAGTTCGAGTTAGTATGTTAACCAATGATACTCACTGAAAATCAATGCAACCAGTGTAAAAGTGAAAAAAAAATCAATTTTCATTATATTTTACCACAACAAGTATATTTTTGCATGGTAGACAATTGTACCAAGTATAGCACGTTACTCTTTTGTTGTCTCCAAATGAATCCTGCCTGTATAATAATGTCTTTAGTGAATTAGGATAGAAATAATTTATGTTAGCTACATAAGTATAACTTTGGTTACGATAATATTTCTTACTAATCAAAGACTTACTAATACAGGAGCAGGTAGTGGACCGAAACAACGTTCAATTAACCACGCTTCATGCAATTTATGCAAATCTTCCAGGTAATTCTAAGGAAGAAACAATATCAGAAGAAAGTTATATTCTGTATGAGTATACACACATTGTAAATCACGACTTAAAAAAAAAACAATTTAAACACAATGTTTATTGTAAATAATCACTTTGTTACTGAAACTGTAATTGTATTAATCTACGATTTAATAACACAGAACACTATGCTAGTAGAAAAAAAATTAATGAGAATTACTACTGATTAGTAGTGATTTCAAGTATATGAAAGTATTCTGAAAGAAAGTGTATCCAACTTTCATATTAGTTGATAGTTATGTTATGACGTCAAAAACGCTGATATAATGGGGAAGTACTACCAGTTATTTGACATGACTTTGTGAACACGAAATTACAGCAACAAATACCAATGAGTACTCAGCTGGACCCTGAACGTCTGCCAAATCAATCGCAGGTCGGAATAGAAAGAACACGAGACGATGAATCAACCAGAGAAATCGTATTGTATCTCAAACATCCCTTAATATATATACAAACCAAATCACACAGCCAGCAATGTTTACATTATACATAACTAAAATAATATAAACAGTCTTCTAAAACATAGTTCTGCAAGTTTGTTATTCTTCTTCAATCGCCTAATATAACAAGTTATCAATAAAGTGGTACTTCGAAGATTGAGGGATTCGAAAATACACATCAGAGTCCATAATGAAAAGAGTTACTAATGAGTACGTTTTTCATACTAAGTGATTAGTGAATGGTGACAACTATTCTACATGCTTTGTACTCAGTGATGGTGGAAGTTCACAGATCGATTGTCAATGTGGGCACTAGTTTACGTAACTTGATATCACAATCCATTTTATTTAATGTTAGCCGGCGGGATGTAACCAGTAAGAATCACTAAGACCTAAATTGGTCTAAGCCTGTTTAGTAGGCTTCGATCAACACTAAGGATGGATGATATAATGACATCGACTACCACTTAGTAACCAATAAGGGTAGTATTGAGTTACTGTCTAATTAGCTAAATTATTACTTAACGGGAATGCATATGATCAATTATTACTACCAGTCTGATTTTCATCTTGATGTGTTAGTAGGATATGGAAACTTGGAACGGAGCAGATATGTGCCAGGTTCTACGTTGTGAATGGGCTGACTGAGAGTGCTTAGCTGGTTTTCAATAGTTGTCTAGTTATAGTCAGTCGATGATGAAAATTATGAAAGTCAACAGCCTTCACAAACAATTTGTTATTTCCTGAAAAACAATTCAATCTTTATGTTGGAAGTTATGACGACATTTTGAATTCTATGAATCTAAATGTTTATACGCAAGTGTGATGAAAGCACTCATATACAAAGAGCTCACTGTATTTCATAAATACTACCATTCATGTTTTGTTTAAATATGTAAAAGTAATCGGGAACATGAAATCTACATATTTATGAAGATTAAAATCTGCTCGAAAATTTTCGCACAGTAATAAAAATTCAGAAAAACTAAAAATTCAATCTAGTTGTCAATTAATAGTAGTAAGAAACGAAAGATCTAGAGCATATGCACACTGATTCAAGTTGCCATACGACATAAGTACCTGAGATTAATACTGAGATTTTAGTAATAATATTAGTACTAGTAAGAACAATTAAGCATAAAGATAATTTAATAGAATAATTTTGAAACTCAGGATCTAAAGTAAAATAAGGAGTGGGTGAATTGATGCAACTGTTACTAATTCTGAAGCTATACTACCTTACGTCACTAGCTATTGGTTGAGGTAAGTGTGCAGATTATAATCAAGTAGTTTGGGTTCATCCGTAATAATCGCAATTAAATAAATAAGAACTCTGTTGAAAAGACATTAATAAGACAACGGAATTATAAGAAATTGTCTAGTTAGATGTTACATAAAGTGTATATATAATTAACTTTTTTTATCAATAAAAAAGTATAATTAAAATGTAATTGTATTAATTCTGTGACTTACCAGCAGAATATCTTCTTCACCAGGACGCTTTCTAGCATGTAACCGCTCCCAGCAAACAGTTGGACTTGCACGTAAATAGACTAAAATTAAAAAAAGATACGTTTTAGAATAGAAGTTGTTGAATTGTAACTGATACACAAGAATATGAATTAAATTTATCAGGCTAGTTGGTACTGGATGGTTGCTTATAATATGTTAGGTGATGTTAGATTCAAACTCGTATTGTTTAATAGTTTAAAATAATTAAATAAAAAATCTGAACCATATTAACAACTACATAAATAAATGCGACAGACTGATGACACTGGCGATAAACTAACTGAACTAGAAACTCATCAATAATCTCTGAAGTTATTATAATAAAGTAATAAAAATAATAGTAATTAAACAATGACTTATTTGTTACACCACTTCAATTTACACAGCTATGTGTACAGTTCACATAACAGAAGTTAATAGTCAAACTAGAATTTTCTTTCTTCTCTACGTTCCTTTACAAATAAGGCGGATTTAATAGTGATTTTCGTGGAATGAAAAAAAAAATTATTTGTTTAAATATGAAATTTGGCACAAAGGGACACTAAAAATATATGTACGACATAAGTACAAAAGTAACATTGTGCAGGAAATGGAAAAAGAAGGCAGTCAAGGGGGAAAAAAGCCAAATTTAATAAGATAGCAGGAAAACTACAAGGTGAGAGATACAGCTTAGACAGAAATATAAACATGATATCATCCCATTAAATTACTGATTTACATCATCTCTAGGACCCCAGCAAGGAAATTGAAACGGACTGAAAGAGTTCAATCCTATACAACTTCCTTTCATTTCACGGATCCATGTTATAAGCTGACCACCTCTGCATTTTCTAACCGGTCCTAGCATCAGTAAGTAATGTACGATGAAAAAGCCGCTGGGGTGACATTTGCAAAACATGACCAAGAAACGGAAGTCAGTGTTTCAAGATTGTGACATCAATTAAGTTGCCTTTATTGTGCTCGAATATATTTCACCAAACTTCAGCATTACTAACATAATGTTTCTACCGTATATAAGCAATTCTACGGAGAAGACGATAATTGAACATAGAGATACTGAACATCTTCGGTTCTGAGAGATCGTGTTTCACAAGTATGCAGCAGGACTGATTTCACTGAAGCGTTGCGAACCCGGCTTTTCAAAGCCAAATTCACATCATGGTGGCGACAAAGATGACCCGGTTTAGCATAAAACGATCTAGCTTTCATTAAACAAAAATTAACCTAATCTGACACAACACCACCAGAACTCACGCAACTACCCAGATATACAAACTTTTTGACTACTTCTAACAATTCACCACAAAGAGTGAGAGTAGGTACATAGTTCCGTCAGTCTTGTAGAAGTACATTGCATTTTGAAGGTTCAAAGTACATGTCATACCTGCGTACACAATGCCGTCCGAATACTCAAGATCAAAACCTCTCCAGGTAACAAATCTATACAACCAACAAACACTTCGTTTAGAGATGTGTCCAGAATATTGTTGGTAGCAGAGTTGAAAAGGAATAGTGAGATTAAGCAACCTTGCTTCACCATACCGTTGGGTTGGAAGGGTGGAGAAAGGTGGTTGTATAAATTCACTCTACTTGAGGTGTTTGCGTATAAAGCCTTTTAGATGTTAATGAAATTGTCAGACACATCCTTCACTAACAGACAATTATAGAGTACAGTCTCATCCAACGAATCGAAGATGATCTTGATACAGGCATGTAATACGTGAGACTGCTCCAACACTTTGCAGACGGTGAAAATGTAATCAATGCATTCACGACCGGATCGAAAACCAGCCTGCTCAACACGAATCAGTCTTCCACACGTTTTGCACAATCTGTGAAGTATGACGGAAGCCAACAGTTTGTTCCCCTCCACCCAAAAAAATTGTCACATTGGTTACATGAGCTCTTTTTAGAGATGGGGGACGATGATCGCTTGATTCCAAGATGATGAAACACTCCGTTTCCCAAACTTTTCCAAACAACCTTATCAGTTCTATAACCAGGAGTTAGCTACCATATCTAAAAACAGCTGAGAGGGCAAATTGTTTTAGCCGTGATTTGCTACAACTTAGAAGTTGGAGTTCCTTGTACACTTCCCCTCCGGACATGGAGGGTAAGATAACCTGATAGAAGTTCTTGGGGCAACATACTAGATGAACTAACCCACGAAAAACTGAGCTCATCGTCTAAAACGGCCTTTGATGTTAGTGACTTGCACACCATCAGATACACAGATTGTTTTACTGACATCAGACTTCTTGCTGCTAGTGGATCAAACGAGCTGGAAGAGTTTCCAGTAACTACCAGATGTATATGCTGCCTCCAACTCTTTAGCACACACACGCCCACACTACTAGCGAGGAAGCAATTCGTATTCATACAAGTAGTTTGTTAGTATGAATTTCACAGAGTAAACTGAATGAAAATGTAGGCTTAAAAATTTGATATTTTAGAGACATTCAGTAAAAGGTTAAACACTAAACTGGTAAGATATATCTTACAGCTAGTAAAAATCTTGTGCAGCAAAAGTATATTTAAATAGTCAAAAATTTGAAGTGTATACTTTCATGTTACTGTCAACTATCAGTGAATTTACATATACCTACTGAAATAGCTACAATGATCGAATAGAAATAGGGATCTATTTTGTATTCCTATAAAGCATATATTTAAGATCAATAAGGTTGTTCAATACTGAAATCAGTCCGTCAGTTACAACGTAGAACTTGGTACAAAGGTACATTAGTTCGAGTTGCCATGTCTCATCTAGCAGATAGAGATGAGACTGTAGGATCAAATCCCAGAGTAGTGAAAGCAGTAATAGAGTTAGTATTAATGGAAATGATTACAGATTAAAGACAACATTTAATATATATATATATATAATTCAGTAAACAGAAAATTATGATGAGTTTAAAAGCTTAGAATATGGGAGAGGATAAGGAATGGATGCACCTGCATCAATGTGAACAATTTTCAGCCATGTCACCCAACCACTGGTTATGATCATCAAGCCGATCACAATCGCAAGTCATCTGACTTCAGCCATGTTATTAACAAAAAAAATAATAAGCTTAAGACTTATTTAATGTGTTGAAGTGCAAAAAATTTAATTTTTATTTTCGAATAAAAAAGACCACTGGTTTTTTTTTGGTATATTAAAATAATCACTAACATTTGATGTTACTAAATTGTATTATATTCCAACACTTTACTAATGATTAAAATAAGATGGTTATTTTTTTATAGAGATTGGTATTTTTATTTAATTGAATACGTCACAAATTGATGTTGGCAGGGCACCATTTAAAACCAGGAAGCACTGGACAGCGTTTCGTTCTAGTGTGGAACTCTACAACAGTGGGCACCCCAGATTCCGCCCAAGGGGCTCCACGTTGGCGAACACCTAACCCCCTGCACCATTGGGTCGGCATCCAATGGTAGAATTCCAACTTCCGTCAATTTGTGACACAGCGCGACGACCTCAATTTTATAGAATTATTACATTTTTTCTTAACTGTAAATGATTTGTTTGCTTGCTGGATTACATCATAGCCTATTTTAACCACAATAGCCTTCTTGATTTCATAATGGACTACGAAGACTTATTTATTTGTAAGTGTCAAAACATAACAAATAATCAGTAGTAGAAATCACAAGAAGTTATTTTTGTGTCATTATGATTTGTATTTTTACACTGTATTTACTAAACACTTAGTTTGTATGATATTGTATTCTTTAGATGTAACTTATTAACGATACCATATTAAATTTCACCCATTTTTCGTCCCTGAGTTATCGTGATTTCATCCTAGTGTTTGGGGGTCCTAAAATATCCCTCAGAAAAGTCTATGGAGGTCCAGAAACGCCAAGAAACGTTTCATCCAACCAGTATTGAATAGAAGCTTCGCACAAACATTTGGAAAATACAGAATCACATACCACTATTCTGATTGGATAGCTGGTCATACCGCTACTATATTTTGTAGGGTTCTCCGACTCTAGCTCTAAAAATACCCTTATTTTTCTCCACAGAAAGTTACCTTGGAATAAAGCGTTTATTTCGTGTTTTGCGCTTTTACGATGTGTTTACGTCGCAGTGTAGTTTTAGCCTGAGGTTATCTGTAGCAGATAGGAATCGGATCTTGCGTCTAGTTAGCAGACCTATCATAAAGCCATTACCTCGTTTCCATACACAAATTCCTTGTTGTCTTTATTGTTTTGTATATCTTCATACGACGTGAAACATACGAATAATTCTTCTGGTGAAAAAATAAGCTTCATACTTAAGTGCGTTATGTGTTCTTTCTATTGAACACATAAGAAGTAATGGTCAAGTAATTTAGTGCAATCCAATCAACGTTCGCATAATCCGGTCACAGGCTGTAGGCATTAATCTTAGTGGCTTCTTATCGGTGTAATATCATGTTAATCTCCACTCAAACCTCTCTTGCACCGGCAACATCATTTCAAGCGATAAGGATAGAAAACCGGTTGAGGAGATAGAGAATCTTCATAGGGTGATGTGATTGAAACGTATGCATTACGTATGACTAACCACTACCTATTTCGATGAGCGATGTTGGCTGCTAAGACCTAGAGTGTGAAAAAAATAACAATAACTTAACAAAGACATGGCTTAAGTCTATGTTGCCACTGACTGTTAGTTCAAGGCATGTTTATGGGTCCAGACTACCTGGTTGGGGTTGAAAACGTTGGGTGTTACGATGCTAACCATTTGATGTAAGAATGAAGGAAGTAAAATAAAACACTACAGCTTCGAAGAGGAAAGTGGTGAGTTTATATTTTGCCGTCCATTATATTCATACAAGACTATTAACAACAATTTCTATCAGAAACAAAATACCGTTGAAACAACTCATATATTTTAGTTGAATGATAGATTATAGAACTATCTGTGACCATTGTATCGGTACTTGCCAATGTCAATGAAGGCATATGAGTTCAGTGGTATCAACACCATAGAGATGTATGTCCTAAAATATTATTAAGAACTCAAGTACCAACGGATGTAGTTGGGAGAATAATTAAAATTGATCAGAAAGCAATGCACAAACGAAAATACAATGGCGGGGGAAAACTGAAGAGGAAGTTGTTTATGCTAGGTACTATACTTTACTCCCATCTTAATAATAATCTTCTTGCTAATATAGGACTATCAAGACTCTAATTGCAATAAGCAGGCACACTCTCAAATATTATCATAATTTGTCATGATCTATGCGGCATAAACTTGAAATTGATTTCTGAAATCACATTTATCGGGAAATATGATTCTCATCAAAATCAGTTTGCAGCCATAATAAGAAAGCAACTGCAGGGAAAATCACTGAACATGTTAAAATTTGAATTAATGATCTGACCTTAATTAAAGCAAGATGGTGATTTGCCAGTGTTGAGTGATTGGCATTACAGTAAATTCGTTATGTCACAAAAGATATAACATGCTATCAGAACCTAAAACAATGACTTTTATGCATCCGTTTATGACATGAAGATTCGCTATATTTACGAAAATTCAGAGCTGATGTGAAGTTATTTATTTGAAATTCAAAGTCCTATAAAATACGTTCATAAATATTTCACATATTATTATTCAACAGCAAACTGTTATATTTTTCAGTGTCGCAGACAATTACTTTGGTATAAATTTGTATGCTCTACTAACGAAACAGGGGATGTAGTAATGTCAAAATCCATATTACTGAACATAATATACACTTACCGATCAAATCTATTGGAATGCTCCTATTTTTGAATACCCACTGGTATATTTTAACTAATTCTTCGTAGTCAGCATCCGAAATACTGCCACTACAAAACGAAAATATAAAAAAGGTTTAGGGTTCCATGAAAATATTTGACACATTACATATAATAAGAGTGTGTCACCTCGTATTCATCACATATTGATCTCAGCTTAGTATTATTAAAAACAGTCATCACACAGTTGTTTCATCCTAGTGAGAGACTCCTCGGCATAGCACACACACGTCTCTGTAACCAAGAATCTTTGAGTCTTGCAGCGAACGCCTAGTCATCAACCTCACAGGGTCAGCATCCAATATTAGCGTTCCTACTTAATAAAGGGATGCATTAATTGAGGGAAAACACCTTGTGAGAGATGAAAAGCACGCAATTTGTCTATTGCATAGTGAAACCAAAAGTTAAAGAAAGGACACACAAGACTACACACGATTTAATGTTACGTGAATATATAAATATTTACCAATCATAAGTGCAAGCTGGATAAGATCATTTAAACAGTAAACTACCTAAGAATGGGAGTATAATGTAAAGAATAAATTGGTTGGCTAGAAGTCGAATACGTAATAAGATAGGGTAGTTTCAATACGTTTACAAGGGAGATACATTCATATCAAATAATTACTTTAAATTCTAACATAGTGAAGATAGTAAGAACAGTGAATTGAACAAAATAAGATGAAACGAATTGATTTCAACTGCTTCACACAGGCTACTTACAATCTGTAATGTTTCAAAATAAAAAATAAGCTAAAGCACTTACAAAATAAGACAATAAACTAAAACGGGGACATTAATCAAATAAAATGAATTAGATTTTCAGAAAAGGATAATATAAGGGTTAGGTCATCCAAATAGATAAATGCCTACTACCATTTCTTCTTGACATACAAGTCTATTTTCACGCTCCTAATGGAAATATCTTCAGCGAATTCCCGAAGACTAGACGGTATATGTTCATGAAATGTTTTGAATAACGTCACAAATAACAACCTGATATCCTGTATCGTTGAGATATCATTGGGTTACACTATGGTAAGTTTTCGTTTTTTTAAACGAAAACTTGTAGAGATATAACCATAGAATTTAAGTGCTGTAACCAGCATGAAATTGATTGTTGACATAGACTTAGACTGTGAGTAGGTGACACGAAGTAAGAAAATGAAATTGGAACTAATGGTACGCCAGAATCAATCTGAACACAGCTTTTAACACATTGATCTTTATATGTTTAATCTGCAATGATTAATGCTCTACGAAATAATATACAATTCAATCAATGTACGTGAACTGAATTTTACAAAAGATTTAAGTGACGAAAGCTTCCCGATCAAATGTCACATTGGATTAATACAGACGTACGCAGTAAGCTACATGAAATAAATATTTGAAACTAATTTGTCAATAACAGTACATAAGCACAGTTTAGATATCATATCATTAAATTGTAATAACCAAAAAATGGCAAGTAGTTTACGTTATTACTTCTACCTAACACTACGATAGACTCTGATTTACCAGTGTGATCCTACAAATACCTGTACGTTTATGCAAATAATAAGTAGTCACATGAGAAAAAAATACCGGTTGTTGTTCGACTGCTTACGAGGACATGTATTGTACATGATCAGCTTGGCTGTAAGAATCACTGTTGATAATGTTTTATTTAGCCCAGTTTGTCGCTAAAACATCATTCTTAAAATGAAGGTGAGAAAAAATTGATTTCTTTCCATCTATCATTTCATTAAACCTTTGGTTTTTACTATTTCTATATTTATCAGTGAAATGCATAATATTTTGGAGAGCATTAATCATTGCAGATTAAACATATAAAGATCAATGTGTTAAAAGCTGTGTTCAGATTGATTCTGGCGTACCATTAGTTCCAATTTCATTTTCTTACTTCGTGTCACCTACTCACAGTCTAAGTCTATGTCAACAATCAATTTCATGCTGGTTACAGCACTTAAATTCTATGGTTATATCTCTACAAGTTTTCGCTTAAAAAAACGAAAGCTTCCCATAGTGTAACCCAATGATATCTCAACGATACAGGATATCAGGTTGTTATTTGTGACGTTATTCAAAACATTTCATGAACATATACCGTCTAGTCTTCGGGAATTCGCTGAAGATATTTCCATTAGGAGCGTGAAAATAGACTTGTATGTCAAGAAGAAATGGTAGTAGGCATTTATCTATTTGGATGACCTAACCCTTATATTATCCTTTTCTGAAAATCTAATTCATTTTATTTGATTAATGTCCCCGTTTTAGTTTATTATCATTATTTCCCAATGACATGGTTTAATTCATGTTTTTATGAGTGGTCGTTAGCATGCATTCTACTACTTGTATGTCGAACCACTTAATGTCGATTTCATGATTCATTGCTACTATAAATTGATGTTCTAGCTTTCGTTTGCATCCTATATACATACATATCAGTAGCACTCCTTTTAAACCTTTTCAACTTTAATGCTTACTACACTGTTATTATCTGAATCCTAGTCAATTTTATTCCTGTAAGAATGCTGAACCAGCCAGTAATGCACAACGTAGAACCTGGCACATATATATCATTCCAAGTTCCCACACTTTACTAACATAGCCAGATGAAAATAAAAGTAATGTCGTTAAGAGTTATATCAGCAGTAGTAGGAAGTGCGGACATATAGAATATAACACAAGGATAAAGGACTGGTTCGTGGTAAGGGCATAAAATAATTTAAATGTCTTAATTTAGGAGAAAACATAGAATGAATGCACCTGCGCCGTTGAGGGTCAGACTAAATTAAGTTCCTCTAATTCTGCTCAACCCTTTATTCCTAAACCTCTTAAGTTAGCAAAGAAAAGAACATATATGAAATCGCTTTAAAACTTTATCCTACAGTCAAATTAATTCACCTCTTGGATCTATGCGATGACTTTAGAAGTTTATTTCTGTATTAGCGTTATAAAACATAGTCACTTGGAATTGTTCATTATAACGCAAAGTGGTTTAGATTACTCATGTGTTCATTTTCATAATATCATATACAAAAAACTAGGTTGTGTAAAAATCATATGATCACTAAACAGGAATTAATCAACACAATGTTGGAAAACTGATGGTAATATTACTGAATATTAAGACGGACTTATAAATGAATTTGATTTAGGCCTTGAGAAATTACGATGTCTAAACGAAAGAAAACTTTGGCTTTCCAGGTAGCACTGAATGTGTAACTGAAAAACATATGTACCAAGTATGATTTTTAGGCAAGTGTTAAACTACTTTAAGTCAAATTTATAATCCTCCTTAAGAACTAGAACAAACAATTTAACGAAGTAAATTCTTCTCGATAACACTTACAATACCTGTACAATCGTCATTTACACGAAAGATGGGATGTTATGAACAAGTTTGCATGTTAGTCTGTAAGTATGTAATAGGTGAAAATGATAGCGTATAATCGTGATAAGGATGAACAAATAATACTAATACTACATAATTGGGTTGTCAGATTGACTGAAAATGGACCAGTAACTACACGATAATGTGCGATTTTCTTTCTTACATTCCTTATTCCAAATAAATTATGACAGTACAGCTATTGAAAATGAAATCGTCGAAAAGACAAATCCTCTTCGTTGTTAAACTACTCGTTATACGTGAATTCGTCATTAAATGCTCTGGAACTTACTTGTTATGCATATTTTCTGTGAAACAGTACCGACTGCTATGAATTGATCTTTCCAGTAAACGTACTGGTTTAGTCTGTGCTTAAAAAAACAAAAACGGTAGACAAATAAAAAGATGACTAACAGTCCCGAGAAACAAACGATAAAAGCGGCATCGAAAAAATTAACCGATCAGAAGCTAACGGACAATAACTGGCTTTCATAACAAGGTAAATGAAATTAAAAGACAACAAGTGTATTAATGACATTCATAAACTGATGTGAACTGCCAATAAGATTAGATTTGGATATTGTAATACGCTCGGTATAAAAGTCAGTCAGTCAGTCAGTCAGTTACAACGTAGAACTTGGTACATGCGTACATCAGTTCAAGTTACCATGCCTCAATAAGCAGACAGCGATTAAATTGTCGGACCAAATCCCAGGGTAGGGAAGATAGTAACAGAGTAAATACTAATGGAAAGGTATAGAGATCAGAGATAAAATCTGAAACGAAAAAAAAGATTCAGTAAAGAGAAAGTCATGAAGAGCTCAAAAACTAGAATTTGGAGGAAGACAAGGAGTGGATGCACCTGCGCCATTGCAATCGATTTTGAGCCATATCACCTAAAGTCTCTAACCATTTGTTACGATCATCGTGTGGGCCCCAACCAGGTAGTCTACATCTATTAACATGGCTCAGCCCAATTGTCAATGACTTCATGGATTGGTGCCATGTTTCGTTTGGCCACCCCTAGCTTTCTTCCAGCCTACTCCCACACCAGACAACATTGCTCGTCGAGGTAGACGGTGGTCAGGCATACGCAACACATGTCCTAACCACCTCAGCCGGTGAAGATTCACTACTTCATCAATAGGCTTACCGTATTTACCTAGTACTCTATTCCTAACCCACTCATTGCTTACTCGGTGGTCCCAGCAAACACGAGCAATGTTTCGGAGACATCTATGATCAATTACTAGAAGCCTACGACAATCATCTATCCTTAATTGCCATGTTTCACATCCATAATCTAAAACGGATCTAACTGCTGCGCAGTAAACGCGACCTTTCGTCAGTAAACGTATGTCTCGTCTACACCATAAGTGACGCGAATTGGCAAAAGCAAATCGGGCCGTACGTATACGAGCGGAGATTTCATCAGACACCAGATCTTCAAGACTGATGACGCTCCCAAGATATGTGAAGCGGTTGACACATTCAACTGCTTCGCTCCCTATCACTAACTTCGCTGTTGAATCAAGCCAATCCTGAAGCAACATTTTGCATTTGGATGAGGAGAATCGCATCCCAAAAATGCTTACATTCATGTTTAAGGTAGTCAACAGATTTTGCACTTTCTCAGAATCTTCACCGAAAAGAACTACAACATCTGCATATTCAAAGTCAGCAAGTTTATCTCCTGGAAGGAGGTCGACCCGGAGAAATCAGACGATGACAATGTTAACTTTAAAAGTATGTCAATGACAAAATTAAATAAAAATGGGGATAGCGGACAACCTTGACGAACACCACTAGAAGTGGTCAATTCTGAAGACAATCTGCCATAAGCTCTAACACGACATGTGGTGTTCGAGTAGAGAGCTTGTGTAAGATTAATGTACTTCTCCGGTACGCCTTTCAATGACAGACATTGCCACATAACCCCACGATCAATAGAATCAAACGCCGCCTTAAGGTCAAGGAATACAGCTATTGTTGGGCGTCTGAAAGTGTGCCTATGTTCCAGAACCTACCAAAGTGTGAATATTTGGTCTATACAACCACGTCCGGGTCTGAAACCACCTTGGTTTCCTCGAGTTTGCTCTTCACGAGCTTTAGTTAGACGTCGAAGTATTATTGAAGCTAATATTTTAGACACTATATTCGTTAAACTGATTCCTCGGTAATTGTCACACGAGGACTTCTGCCCTTTCTTAAAGACCGGAATGGTTAGTGTTCGAGACCAGTCAGATGGGATTACGTCTAGTTCCCAAATTCTAGCCAAGATCTAAGTTAATCTGGCTGCTAAGACTGGACCACCTTCCTTAAATATCTCAAGGGTCAATCCATCTGGTTCTGCCGCTCTCCCTCGCTTTAAGTTCCCTATAGCCTTCACAACCTCACTGAGACTTGGGGGACCAATGTTAATTTGCCATTCAGATTGTTTGGGGATGGTGGGCAGCAGGGATGACGCCGTGGGCCAGTTGAACTGTTCCCTAAAGTGTTCTGCCCATCGGTCTAATCTTCTGGATTGACAGTGAATAATGGAACCATCTTTTTCGCAGATAGTTTCACTTACAGTTGGGTTCCTGATACCCGTTTCCTTGATAAGTCTGAACAGTTGCCTACTGTTACCTATTGCCGCTGCCTTTTCCATCTCTTTAGCTTTCGCCACCCACCACTCCTCACGATCATTGCGTAAGCTTTTGATTAGTTTGTGCTTAAGTTGCTTACGTTCCTCATCATGTTCAGAACCAGATGGGATGTGTTGCCGAGCATCTATCAGTTTAGTAGATGCAGCTGAAATCCACTTAGTTTTCCTAACCTTTAGGTCTAGTTTATTAGTAGATATTACTGCTCTTTCAACAGCTTTCTGGATATCATTCCAGGCTAGCTCAGGTTGAGAACAGTTTACGCCGTTTACTAATTGGTTTTTTAGTTGTTCCTGGAATGTATTCTTGACTTTTTCATCATTAAGTTGAACTCTGGGGGGATCCTTGTCATGGATCTTCTACGTCCAGTGAGTCGCAAACTAATACGCGCTCGCACTAAGGCATGATCTGAGTCTAAACATGTGCTCCAAAACGAGCGGCAGTCTTTTATCGAGCCTCTCCAACGATGGCTAATAGCAATGTGGTCTATTTGGGTCCAGCGTTGGGTTGATTTCGGAGGCCGCCATGTCAACCGATGTCTTTCCTTATGCTTAAAGTTGGTGTTTGCTAGAAACAAACGCTTATCTGAACAAAGTTGTAGTAACCGGTCGCCATTGTCTGTTCGCTGAGCCTAAACACTATATGCTCCACCTAGGTGCCTTTCAGTTTCATCTAGTCTACCTACTTGGGCATTAAAATCACCAGCCACTATTACTACATCAGTGCGCTTAGCTTTACATAGAAGGTCATAAAGCTTTCTGTAAAATTCATCTTTCATTTCATCTGAGCTGCAGTCAGTGGGAGCATAGGCAGAGACGACAAAGAGACAACGGCGTGTGTCCTTATCTTTACGAGTCCTTACCGTTCCATTTAGGCGGACTGCGCACAAGTTGAGGAGAGCCTGTTCAGCTTTTAAACTTAGTGCTATATCTACACCAGCAAGGCCTCGAGTGGTAGCAGTGGGGACCCTGGAAACACGAAGAGTGAACCGAGCAGATTCTTTATTTTCACAAGGTGAGGTCAAGCGAATGACTGTGCTTGGATCCTGTATACGCGTTTCAGAGATGCAGCAGACACCGATGGAGCGGGATTCTAGAGTCATGGCTAAGGATGCCTGTTGTCCTATTTGACATAACGTTCGAACGTTGAAAGCTCCAATATACAACTTAGTGCGCGGTTTTAGGAGACCAGGGATAACGTTTCGTGAACTCAAACCAATAGCATTAGAGACGCAAGGCGATAAAATTATGTTAGAAGGATTAGGCATGGTGATAAGAGAGTTATTAAGAGTTGAAGGTGGGATTTCGTTTCGAACAAGATGATCTCGTGTGCTGTTAGAGGTATGAGGGCGGTTTTCACTTCCTGGCTGCCCACACCATGGAAGGGTGTTTCTTGAGAAACCTGAAAAAGAAGTTAGATTAGTGTTGGCCTTAAAGACCTGAGAGCGTGACCGCAGAGCCCAAGGGACAACTGCTTGAGGCCTGTCACGCACGGCCTTTTTATGAAAAGTTTTTTGAGTATTAGCTCCGCACTTAAAAGCCCTTAGTGGGCACCCATGCCGCCGGAGACGGAAATCCGTGAGGTGTGACATTTTTAGGGCCGACCTTTTCTAACCCCTCCTTCCTTGTGAGAAGGCAGCATCGCTGCAGATGCTGGTTGTCCGAGGGAAACACCTTACTGCTGTCACACCCCTCTGCAGTCAGCAGTACGACTTCGCCCTCAGACCTTGAGTAGCTGCTTTTAGTCTCATTGTTCTTTAATCGACCTGCCTGGCATGGTAGAACCTACAGGAACATATGTTCCAGCCAATATAGCTCGGTTGGGTCATCACGATAGGCAAGCCCGACCACAACGTCAAGGTAGCAGCTACGGTCGGGAGGTATAAAAGTACATCAATGTGACCCCATTTGGAAAGATGTAAATAGTATTTAAGTCGCGCCCATAAATTCTGCACCTTATTCATATGTACTATATTAGTCATTTCAGCAAGCAGCAAATCATAACCCTGACTCTACACAAACCGCAACCGACAAAAGGTAAGGGAAACTAACGACTTGGCTATAATATAATTGAAGTAAATCAAAAAAAAATTGTTTAGCGTCAGTCGAAAACTTTCATAAATTAACAACATGATCAGATGTACCAAAATTGTAGTAAGTCCTGCATAGAAATTTATCAATATGACTAGATAACATTCTTAACCGAGTCTTTGTAGGGGCAAGAATACACAAAACTACCACTGATATTTTCCCCATGAACCCCAATGGTAACAATGAAGAAATATTTTTCATGTATAATAACTTGGAGCTGATAACCATATTTTCTTACGCATTAAAAGGACTTACAACTGTCAGTTTGTAAATCACCTGGTAATACATGCTACTTAATTACTGAAACTGGTCTTCTTTGGAATTAATGACGCGTCTATGGTTCGCCACACTTTGAAGTCTGTTGTTCAAAACAAAAGACATATTAACTTGCAAATCTAACTTAGCAACAAATACGTTAGTTTACATGCAGTACTTTATTAATCAAGTCAGTTTGACTGACAATAACATAGGAGTTTGAATCTTAATGTTACATCCTAAAAACACCAGTCAGACAAAATACTACTTGCTTTAAGCGTAGAGAATCGGTTCACTGAAAGACTAGTACAAGCAAGATAGAATGCATCACTAGATTAGCAAAAGTTACATAAACAAACATTGACTTTGTATAATAAAGTAATTTTATGTGAACACAAGACGCTATTCAGAATAGGGAAGGTATCAAAACCGATATTACTCCCAACCAAATAATATGGAGTGACAATATGATTTTTGAGCGGGAATCATATATTCAACTTGCTTACCAGAAAGTAATTCATTACTGATTTTATGAACCTCGTGTTGCGTACCATTCGGATTAACCTAGATTATGACTGACTACCGTAATGAGTATTCAAGTCGAATACACTGACTAGTTAAAATTTATAAAGACCGATTCAGGATGTTTGGAGTGAAAAAAGTAACATCACTAACAATGATACAATCACCGATAAGTGATACACATATCTTACTGGTGGTTTTGATTGACGATCTAGCAGGGTGACAATAACCTGAGATTGGAAAGAAGTGCACCAACGGCGTTGATCCTGATACATGAGTTCCTACTCAGATAGAAAGACAAAAGAAATTCATTACGAAAAGATCATGTCCTCTAGCATCTTTCCATAAATACAGCGGTTCATGAAGAACTTCATTTTTAGGCGACAGTTGTTGGAAGAAACGGAGAAATGACGACTTTCCACAGCCTATATTCCCCTCAACTATGACCTAAATACAAGAATTAGTCATTCAAGCCAAACAGACTGTTCGAAACCCAGATCTTGAAATCATAACGTTTACATGTAACCTCGACCCCCAATATTTATATAATAAGCTATTTTAAACAAACTGATTTTTTTGTGCTTGTATCTTGAGTGTCGCCCTTTCGGTGCTTGGTCTCCAGCTTCTTCCAATAGTTAACTGGCTACACGGTCGCTCTTGGTCTGAAAGTTTCAGCTGGGTTTATTATCATTATTATTTATTCGTTTATTTTTGTAAATTTCTTCTTTTTGTTTTCTTGTCTTTCTCTTCTTTTACTTTTTTCTTTTCTCTTCCTTTTCCAAAACCCTTGTAATGAACTAGTGTACTTCCTTTTGTTCCATCCTAAGTAATTTGGTTCTTCAGTATGGCTTAAAAGAATGCTGTAGAATAGATATCGGTTTCGAGTGCCAAGTTTCAAGGTTTGGGATATCAAGATTTTAGCCCTAGTTCCATGATGCTCTAGGTACACTATAGTGGTGCACAGTCGTCTAGCTTTCTTTTGAAATGGGCCGATGTTGAGGCTGAGGTTCCTTCCTCTGGCAGCGCATTTCATGTACAGATAACTCTTAATGATAAGAAATACGCCCTCGCCTGTGTTCGTGCTTTCTGATGGGCAATAGTTCATGAATTTATTTGAGGCGTATGTACATATGGGGTGGTTAGTATGCTCTTATTCAAATGTCCAGTTTTGCCTTTTATATTGTATACAGTGATTAGGTCACCCATCAACCGTCTGTAGTTCAAAATGAACATCCACAGTTGTCTTAGCCGGTCGGAGTATGTTTTGCTCCAGAGTTTGGTTACGCATTTTGTTACTCGTCTCTGGACTCTCTTTAGAAGATCGGCATTCATTCTAAGGGTTGAGGGTGTGACAGTGTTTTGGTTTTCTTATATGTGTCTTTAACATTGTGAGGAACAAGTTGGGTGTTGGTATTTTCATTTGCCAAAGGACTCAGTGCAACGTAGCGTTTACTTTCGTGATATCCACTTGATGATTATTCCTAGTCCCCAATCTGTCGGGGAAAGTGAAGTCTAGGTCTTGTTCCTTGAAGGCACTAATTATCCTTTACCCGCCTAGGTAGTAATCCAGTTGGATACTATCTGGAGTACAGTAGTACATTACGTGGGATTTTTGTATATTAAAAGCCAGGTAGTTATTTTCTGTCTACTTTTCTATCCTAACCAAGTTCCCTTGTAAGGGTTTTGTGTTTACGTTCTCTCTCATAGCTCTTCACAGTTTTACGTCGTCCGCATATATTGCAACGGACGATTGGATATTGAATAGGGGAAAGGAGTCATTAATAAAACAAATGGTTTGGTGAAGAACGGTTTTATATGAAATTATTTATACAAAGGTACATTATTACCTAAACAAATGTCACTACCGGTCATTTAACCGAAATTTATTCAAAATGTTAGAATAATCAATTCAGTTTCAAGAAATAAACAAGAATGTTATTCAATTCTTTCGGGATAGATCGCGTGTAACCTGTCCAGAAAGTAAGGTCTAAATCTATAGAAATATTAATAACAAAAGATAAAAAGTTATTTGTCACAACACAATATTTTAGTTTTTGGAAGTGTGCGTCAATCCATGATCAGAAGATGCATAAATCGAGTCAGATCAAGAAGGGAATCGGGCCAATATAGCACACGCGAAAGCCAAAATGTCCAGTAAAACAAAGTATGTGAAGACCATAAGAATAATAGAAATCCAGTATGAAGGCGAAAAAAGACAAATGTTACAATGAAAATAAATAGCAACTATCTCATTAAGAGTCCAAAGGTCATTAGAATGTACAGCTAAACGGATTTAGAGAAATAAATATTCTTTTAGATGCAAAATAACGAGCTACAATTGAAAAATGTTACTTGGAGAGATTTTCACAGACAGAGCTACCAAAAAAGGTCTTACAATGAGCGCTGTTTTCCAGAGTAAGATTCTACGGGGTGATGTGTCAGGCACTTTGACGAAGTTTATGAAAACAACGTGTTTTGATGTTCTTTTCATTCAAGTTGATATCCAGCAATCTCATATCAGCAGCTTATTGGATGAATTGGGTCTTCTCTTTTGGAATTCATGTTACGGACCACTGAATAAATTATGCTGGTTAACCTAGTCGTCTGTCAGGCTTTCTAGTGATTCTAGTAATGCTGATAGAGGTGATACTGGTCATTAATAAATGTAACCCTTTCTATTAAAAATAGGTAGGGGAACGACCTTTCTGAATTTATTTAGGATGTTTCCGTTGTGCAGTAAATACTGAAAGAGCTCCGAAACAAGGAGAGTGAAGGCCTTGGCACATTCCTATGGAATTGCTGGGCGTATATTATCACGGTCTGGAGGCTTGGGGGTTTCTGCAGCTGGTAGTCTATACAAAAATAATAATGTCATTATTGCGTAGTTAATTCTGCCTTCCTGCTTTGTCTAAACGGACTTGGTTTAAAATTTGGCTTATGGTTTAGTTGCTTGTCATAATGTGTAGTGAGAGTCTTAGTGACTTCGAAATTGATGAGGCTTATTACCAATAGGTCTATTGAGATTATAATTTCCTGGTACATGCTATTGCTTGGTGTCAATGAAGAGTCGCTTAGTAACCTATCCCATCGTGAAGAACACCATAACTGAATCTCTTGCATAAATAAGGGTTAATGTCGTGATCGAATGCTGTGTACAATGTATACTGGATTCATTTGGCTTTTTGGAAAAATGTGACGTATTTCTCAAAAATAACCTTCGTCCAGATGGCTTAAATTTTGCAAGATGGTATGGTAAATTCTTTTCTTAAGGGCAAACCCGTGCTCGTTCGCAGACAAGTCGTTTTGATGAGATGGCTATAGAACTCGGAGCAAGCACCCTTGTTTTCAGTGGAAGCTAATCCTGACTTATAATAATTTGAGGCACAATAAGTAATAATGTTCAAGTAGAATTTTGCAGGTTGTTCTGCGGATAAGGGTTTGGATTTTAGCCTTCTCAAAATAAAGGCAGTCGTCTAGGAGTAGATAGTTCATTTATGGAATTTCGCCTTCCGATCGTCATTGTGTATAACACCCCACATACTTATTCAACCAATTCGAGGGATAGAATTTATCAGTCAACTGGGAAACTCCACTTTTGGTGTTACTTTCTTGGTACCGAAGTCTTCAGCTATTAACATTTTAAAACAATTAGTTCCTTTTATGAATTTTGATAATGTGATAAGAGGACAGACTTAATCTGAAAAGTGTTAGGTTTGAATGCAATAAATTTCATACAAACTTGCATCACACAATCAGTTTGTTTCCCTTCTTTTTTTCAAACACTTCGAGATTGCCTTATACTACACAAAAAAGTTGAATATCTACATTTCCCGTCATAATGTTAGCCTCCGAAACGGTGGCATAAATCCATCTTGTTATCCTTCGGTGCCACGAGGTCGTCCCAAAGCCATATTTGTAATGGACGACACATAAATGCTAATTTAAAACAAACTTCATTATTCCAGTATCTCTGTGTAACACAGTATGAAAAGTTTACGCCGCAATTGAACCCTTTAACCGACTGATATGTTTTGATGATCTTGCCTGTAAAAATGGCTTAATTCTGGTATCAGGAAATAAATTGTTATTATTATTACTACTTTTATTATAAATGTATGAATGATCACATTACATTCCACTATACTTACCAATATACATGTATACGTGGAACTCAGCCTGGAGCTACTCTAGGTTTCCTGACTGTCCCAAGCCCGGATAAAGTAAAAGGTTTAGGTATGGGGTTAGTAACCCCATTCCGTAAAACAACAATCTTGCTGAAAAAAAAGCTAACTAGCATAAACCTTAATAATCATTTTAACTCTGCCCTGGGAGTTGGAAGGTCTGTTATGACGCCTCATGATGAAAACCAAGTTCCTTCGAAAGCCACAAGGCCGATGTTGATTTTGACAATCAGAGCAACCATTATTATAGACACATCGAATGTTCGTACGATGTGGAAGACAGGGACAAGCATGTAAATAGCTGAAAAAATGAAAAGATACAACCTGAAGATACTTAGAATAAGCGAAACCCTTCGGTTACAAGCTGGACAGCAAACATTATCCTTAGAAAAGGTGCATTTTTACTCCAGCCACGATGAAGAAAATGCCTAACACACACAAGAAGTAGCACCGATGTTTTCCCGAGAAGCATGGAAAGCCCTTACAGGACGGGAACCTCATGAACCTAGAAACATTAAAGCATCATTCAAAACAAATAAGGAGGGGATTACAATGAATGTCAACCAATGCTATGCACCCACCAACGATAACCACAAAGACGACAAAGACCAGTTCTATGCGAAGCTGCAGTCAATCATCGACAAATGTTCAGCCAAAGACCTGACCATTCTGATGGAAGGCCTAAATGCCAAGATTGGAATGGACAACAACGGATGTGAAGACATTATGGGACGACATAAACTGGGAAAAAGGAACAAAAACAGTGAGAGGTTCATAATCCTATGTGTCTTCGACAAAATGATCATAGGTGGCACCGTATTCTCCCACAAATGCATACACAAAACTACATGGGTTTCACTGGATCACAATACGAAGAACCAAGTCGACCACAGCTGAATCAATAAGAAGTTCAGAAGGACCATGGAAGACGTAAGAACACGAAGAGAAGCTGACAGCCTCAGATCATCATCTGGTAGTGGCTAAAATGAAACTGAAGCAGAAGAAGGACTAGACAACTGGAGTAGCAGTATTACAAAGGTTTAACACAGCCCTTCTTCGGGATACTAACAAACTCAACGAATTCAAAATAACTCTCAACAATAAGTTCCAGGTATTTCACGATCTACTAGAAGAAAATGGAATTATTATGGAGGACAACTGGAAAGAGATTAATGAAACAATAACTGCAACGTCTCAGGACGTTTTTGTTGCAAGGACCACCATCATAAAAAATGTATTTCTGTTGATACTCAGTCTGCAAGTTTTCTTGACATTTCCCGGCAAAGTGAGCGTAGACCCTTTTACTTATGCGACCAGGAAGGCTCGTCTATCTCCTTAGCCTGTCCTAATGAAAAAATGGGACAAACAACATAAAAAAACAAATACAACACACATAGCCGGCAGCACTCCTTAATAAAAATATTTATTGCTGAAATTCTCCCTGAGTGTGGAAAGGTATTACTCGATTTGTTACAGACATTTAGCTTTTTAGACTTACGATAGTACGCCTGGAAACCGCTTGTCATGCACACCTACATGCATCAGTTGAAGTACAAAAATTTTTCATAACATATCTACGCTTACTATGCATTTCGTCAAGTGAAAAATCATTTATTCTATCTTGACGCTGCATAGCAAAACACATGCGAAAATTATCTTACATCATTTTTAATATTCATGTCATCAATAATCCGAAACGCATCTGCATAAAACTCAAAAACCGTTTCATGATTTTCAAATATTCATACATATCATGACAGGTTTCAAAGTGATAGTCAGCAGCAATCAGTATGAAAATCAAATGTATCGATGGCTTGTGGACAGTTATGATCAAGTTACATTTAATCGTTCTCAAGTTAGGTTGTTCGTTTGACATGCAGGACTCTAAACACTCTCGAATCAGTAGGTCAAGTGAACATTTACGTCTATATCTCGATAGCATCAGACACTACAAAGTTTTCATCATATTTTCGCGTATTCTGTATAATACCACTTGACGACATTAACTAAGGTAACTGTAACGTACATCACTTCTAGGAAGCTTAATTATATCATAATCAACTAAGTACGTGCATTGCGAATATTCGGGACATTTACCATCAACAAACACTGAAGGTGAGGGATCGTTGTAACAAGTCATTTATGTCGCTGGTGACGTTCGAGCTCAAACCCCTATTCTACAAACGCTAATTGTATTCGCACTCTTTAACGGAACATATACAGGAGCATAATATATATTTGGATGCTTAGTAAAACGTGATAACAAATAGCATTTCGGAAAAGCATCAGTCACCAAGGCAACACTATTATCGTATGTTTTTCATGCTACGGACGTGGTGTCAGCATCATATGCATAACTATTGTGTCCACAAATATGGGAAGTACAACTGTCCTCTATCATAGAGTTACTGTAACTTAGAATGGACATCATATATTAACTGAAAATTGATATGAGTAGCTCGATAAAAAAATCAATAGTCTTGATTTCCGAAATGACTCTCGTCTAGTCATCTCCAGTTAATGCATTTCTGGGTTACGTTTCTCGACATGATCTTGATGTTGTATTAGCTTTCGAATTAGTCTCAGCTTTTTTATTGATATAATCTGAGTGAAAACTGCACCTGGTTTTCTGACACTAATCCCAACTCAAGAAGCTCTATTTGAGAAAATGCATCCAACTTCTGAGTGTTTTTCAAGACAGAGATAGCTAAGGTTTTAGAATCATTCAGGGAATATAAATTAAGATCAGAACTTACATCTATAGAATTTTCACCAACTTTACGCAATACGTCTGTATTTTGGTTAGATCTTATTGTGCACACATATTCCTCGATTTACTGAAGAAGCATCATATGATGCCTTTCATTACATGAGCGACCGTTAGTGCAGCCTTTATTCAGGATTCCTTCAGATATTTCTTGCCATAATGAGTGATATTAACTGCCATGTGGGTCTTTTGACCCGCCTGTAGGTAATCATCTATATGACTGCATGTCATTTTGTCTCTAGAACCTTTATAAGGCCTAAGAAACTCCTTCAAACGAGATCAGTATTCTTTAATGATTTGTAGATGAACACCCGTACTTGGATCCTCAAAATGTCTTTCGTGAACTACGACAAGGTGAACATATCGAAGTCTACAAAGTGGCCAGTTAGCTCTTTAGTCGTCAGTATGACTTGTGGGTCCTGGTAGGACGTACATCTAGATTGTTGGTATCAAGGTCTTTGCAGTCCAATCAGGGACATATTGGAAATGTGCCTTTCCTAATGTTTGGTCGTCAATACCAATGACTTGCCAATAAGATTTAGGTAATTAGTACCTACTCATTTAGTTTTACAGATCTTCTTATGCTAAAGTTTCTGTTCCTAATAGCTGTTTCGTTTATCTCCACAATTTTTCCTGCGACTCCTAGAGACAGATTTGAGCGTAACAGTATTTCTGAGCATATATCTCTACAGTGCTGATACCATTGCACTGCTTACACCACCTACATTCATAAGAGACAATGCCAGCGAAAAAAAGAACTGCATAACCTGCAATACAACTAACATGCAAGTTTGCCTAAATGTCAAACAAGACTGGTTAAAGAAGCTGCTTGTTCTTATTGATTTATATTGCCAGCAACAATTACAGCGAAAGATAATTCCATCCCGCGTATCTATGGATGGCGTTTGAGCCCTATTGAGTCCACAACCACAAATAAACTCTTTACTGCTTGTAGATTAGTAATAATAACGTTATCAGAGAAAATCCCGAACGACCAATCCAAAGTGAGTATTTCGCAGTAGACAAAGCGCACGACCTTGTAACAATTATCCTGACTGTTACTGGCCCACTAATGTTCGTTAGTAAAGTTTTGTTTCACCTTCTTTGGCTTTGATAAGATATGAACAAGTCTAAAACAGTAAGTTAGTAAACAGTATTCTGTACTTCTGAAGATATATTGTCTACCACTTCATTCCACGAACGTCGCTATCGATTCTACACAGGAAATATGAGGTTCAACGATGGACAGAGATTCGACCGAACAACATTCAATAAAGTCAATGTGCTAGCTCCCTTGACATGCATCCCCTTCCTAGCTAAAGGGTTTGAAACTTGATTCTTCAGACATCTACTAACCCCATGATACGCACCACCATACAATCACCCTGCCTTCCAAAGACGACATCAGATAATTACTAAAAAATTACACGCCATAGGAAACCAAACAAATAGTGATGCCAAAGTAAACATAATTTTACTCTTTGTTTCCTGACAATCTGAAAATCTGACTTTATCTCACTGATTAAAACCGATATCCAGCTGAATGTAGATAGTTTTAACGCTTAGCTCTACCTTCCAGAGAAATCTTAGCCCCAGATAAGCAGATAGATAAGTGGTCTAAAACACGTGTGATATGAATCTAAATTTTGAGAGCTTGGAACCTGTTGTTTTTTGGAAAAACGAGAACAAGGATATATGGGGTTAAAAAACCGTAAACTACAAGACCCACGCAGTGGAATCATTCCACGGTGGCATTATACCTGACGTTTCTATGTAAACTAGGGGTAGAATACACATCCTTTTAAAATTTTTATTTTATTTGTCGCACACGTATTCAACAATAAAATGAAGTGCCGAATAT
Source organism: Schistosoma japonicum (assembly GCA_025215515.1). Taxonomy (NCBI): domain Eukaryota; kingdom Metazoa; phylum Platyhelminthes; class Trematoda; order Strigeidida; family Schistosomatidae; genus Schistosoma; species Schistosoma japonicum. Next base: position 15,738,255 of record CM046066.1, read on the forward strand.
TTTTTTAATTCTACTGAATTTACATCTAGATTCCTTATCAAATTTGTCGAACTGGCTATAGTTGGTATGCCTTTCTGAGATTTTAGTTGTAAATTATTTCGCGTAAGCTTAGGATGAACCGTAGTTGGTTACAATCGAAACTGCAGTAATTTCATGTCGTTTGATAGGCCTAGTAAATACATTTTACGGAATTAGCTGTATTATAAATAATACATTTGTGGAGCGTTGTACCAAGTCGTCATGAGATTTAATATTTATAAATAAGTTTTTTACCGATAAACATGTGTTAGAATAGTGAGTTGGTCTGTGGAATAGTTATACTCAGTTGAAAACAATTTCTACTTACAACTTTTTAGGAGTGTTTTTCTTAAAGTTCTTAACAGAAATTTCGATTTGCCTCTGCCGGAGAGAAACCGTTTCACGAAATGTGTTAGTTCAGACACTTAAGATACTAGGCAATTTGTTGAATTACTTCCATTTTTATGCGACACGTAAGTAAATATTTCATTCTGAGGAATTTGTTATCCTCTTTTATTATACTAATTAGTACGATAGTTTCAAATAGTTGTGGGCACTATACAAAAAGTTTTAACTTAACAGGTTCCTTGTCTAGTAGCAATGGATTACTAATTCTACCAGGTACCGATCTTTTATAAGACAAAGAACAACATGAAGGAAGGTGATGTTAATATGAGGGAAGTGGACAGTATATTTATACTTATCCGAGTCAGCAACAAGCATCACAGGTGAACCATATTTCGGTACTTTAATTTCATGGCAGTGGTGATACTATAAATATTTGCTGGTATTTCCTTTTCAACACCAATCTCCTGAATCACTCTAAAATTTGGCCGAATGTTTTCATATTTGACATGTCGTCTTATAATTACCTAAGAGTTCTATTGAATGGTTACAGTATGCATTATGTCGCGTAATTTTCCTTAGGTGTATGAAGTGGGTGTAGAAGCCTTTTGATTAAAACTCCATTTTAGTAAGAATGATATTGTCACTTAGAGATTTTTTCATATCATGTAAAAGTGTTGTAAGCGAAGACTATATTCATTAACTAACTTTAAATGTTAGGGATTTCCATAGAACTATAATTATCTTTCTAAAACTTAAGTTTTTCATTCTGCTCTCTTACATGTGTACTTCAGGCGGATGACTCGTTTTGTAAATTTTTTTAAAGACGTTAATAATGTCATCTTCATCCTTATACACTTACAGTAATCGACAAGAGTTACTGCTTATTCTTACTGAAAAAATGTCGTTTTAGTGAGCTAAGTACTCAGTCTACAAAAGTTATTTCAATTCTCGTTTCATATACGGGCGTTTGAAACGCTGTTTGTTTGCATTTCACAATCTCACGGAGACTTACTAATGATCCACATGTAGACTCTAATCAAAGTGACTGTGAATGATTTTTTTTCGCCCGGACCTTGTTATTTTCATTTGCGTTTAAAAAGTTAGTTGTTTATTTTTGACTTTAACGTGTTTACTGGATATATTCACAAACAGATGTCTAAACTATTGAAGCGTATTTGAATTTGGGATGTGGTTGTCTACTTATTTATTACAGATTACCAATTTAAATTTCCAATTTACATTTAGATTGCTTATTTTGACATACAATTAATTAATGCTGATATCACGAATTGATCTGAACCAGACAACCATTGATCACCTGGAAGCACTGGACAGCTGTTTCGTCCTAGTATGGGACTCCTCAGCAGTGCGCATCCACGACCCTGGTGGGGATCGAACCCAGGACCCTCTGGCTCCGCGACGAGCGCTTTACCATTGGACCACTGAGCCGGCTCCTAATGGTTGATATTTCTAATTCAGTCAATTCGTGTTACGTTTTGCGCGACCTCATCTATTGTCATCGGTGAGTTACTGTCTCACACCCGACACGATTGAACTCCACCGGTCACGTCTTCACACTAGAACTCCAGGAATAACCTCAAGGAGCTAGTCACTAGTGAGCTGATAATTAGTTACATTTAAGGGGTTGTTGTGGAGATAGTTAATTAATGCTGATATCACGAATTGATCTGAACCAGACAACCATTGATCACCTGGAAGCACTGGACAGCTGTTTCGTCCTAGTATGGGACTCCTCAGCAGTGCGCATCCACGACCCTGGTGGGGATCGAACCCAGGACCCTCTGGCTCCGCGACGAGCGCTTTACCATTGGACCACTGAGCCGGCTCCTAATGGTTGATATTTCTAATTCAGTCAATTCGTGTTACGTTTTGCGCGACCTCATCTATTGTCATCGGTGAGTTACTGTCTCACACCCGACACGATTGAACTCCACCGGTCACGTCTTCACACTAGAACTCCAGGAATAACCTCAAGGAGCTAGTCACTAGTGAGCTGATAATTAGTTACATTTAAGGGGTTGTTGTGGAGATAGTTAATTAATGCTGATATCACGAATCGATCTGAACCAGACAACCATTGATCACCTGGAAGCACTGGACAGCTGTTTCGTCCTAGTATGGGACTCCTCAGCAGTGCGCATCCACGACCCTGGTGGGGATCGAACCCAGGACCCTCTGGCTCCGCGACGAGCGCTTTACCATTGGACCACTGAGCCGGCTCCTAATGGTTGATATTTCTAATTCAGTCAATTCGTGTTACGTTTTGCGCGACCTCATCTATTGTCATCGGTGAGTTACTGTCTCACACCCGACACGATTGAACTCCACCGGTCACGTCTTCACACTAGAACTCCAGGAATAACCTCAAGGAGCTAGTCACTAGTGAGCTGATAATTAGTTACATTTAAGGGGTTGTTGTGGAGATAGTTAATTAATGCTGATATCACGAATTGATCTGAACCAGACAACCATTGATCACCTGGAAGCACTGGACAGCTGTTTCGTCCTAGTATGGGACTCCTCAGCAGTGCGCATCCACGACCCTGGTGGGGATCGAACCCAGGACCCTCTGGCTCCGCGACGAGCGCTTTACCATTGGACCACTGAGCCGGCTCCTAATGGTTGATATTTCTAATTCAGTCAATTCGTGTTACGTTTTGCGCGACCTCATCTATTGTCATCGGTGAGTTACTGTCTCACACCCGACACGATTGAACTCCACCGGTCACGTCTTCACACTAGAACTCCAGGAATAACCTCAAGGAGCTAGTCACTAGTGAGCTGATAATTAGTTACATTTAAGGGGTTGTTGTGGAGATAGTTAATTAATGCTGATATCACGAATTGATCTGAACCAGACAACCATTGATCACCTGGAAGCACTGGACAGCTGTTTCGTCCTAGTATGGGACTCCTCAGCAGTGCGCATCCACGACCCTGGTGGGGATCGAACCCAGGACCCTCTGGCTCCGCTCAATTCGTGATATCAGCATTAATTAACTATCTCCACAACAACCCCTTAAATGTAACTAATTATCAGCTCACTAGTGACTAGCTCCTTGAGGTTATTCCTGGAGTTCTAGTGTGAAGACGTGACCGGTGGAGTTCAATCGTGTCGGGTGTGAGACAGTAACTCACCGATGACAATAGATGAGGTCGCGCAAAACGTAACACGAATTGACTGAATTAGAAATATCAACCATTAGGAGCCGGCTCAGTGGTCCAATGGTAAAGCGCTCGTCGCGGAGCCAGAGGGTCCTGGGTTCGATCCCCACCAGGGTCGTGGATGCGCACTGCTGAGGAGTCCCATACTAGGACGAAACAGCTGTCCAGTGCTTCCAGGTGATCAATGGTTGTCTGGTTCAGATCAATTCGTGATATCAGCATTAATTAACTATCTCCACAACAACCCCTTAAATGTAACTAATTATCAGCTCACTAGTGACTAGCTCCTTGAGGTTATTCCTGGAGTTCTAGTGTGAAGACGTGACCGGTGGAGTTCAATCGGTCGGGGGAGACAGTAAATCACGTGACATAGATGAGGTCGCGCAAACGTAACACGAATTGTAATTAGGAATATCTTAGGGCCGGCTCAGTGGTCAAATGGTAAGGCTCTCGCGACAGAGGTCGGGGTTCGATCCCCACGGTCTGAGCGCACTGCTGAGGAGTCCCATACTAGACGAGTGTCCAGTCTTCAGGTGACAATGGTTGTCTGGTTCAGATCAATTCGGAGCATTAATAATATCTCCACAACAACCCCTTAAATACAATTAATTAACGAAAGTCTTAAAGCAACGGAAGTGTAAAGGCTTCCTGAAACAAGGTATCACGGTAGTAATAAGACGAGATACCACTAGATTCTAAATGTTTGTCTTCATGACCATTTCAATACTAACATTGTGTTTGTACTTTCCTCTTAGCACCTAGGGTTGCAAATATATGACATTTGCTCCATATGAAATTGGCATTAAAGGATTATTGATGACATTTAAGATGCCGCAGTGCTTACCTTAGGCTTGTCAACTAGCTTTATTTTTGTCAATGCAATAAATGTTGTTGCCTCGTTAAAGGACCCATTAGCTCCACCCACTTACAAATCAGCAACGGGTGGTAATTCATTACAGTTTTCGTCATTACACTTGTAGGTAGAGCTTCAACGATACGAAGGGACATTAAACTTTATAAACAATACTATCAATTACCACTATATCCAAACATGCATATCCCATGTAAATAGTGAATTCACGAATTACAGACCAGTTATACATACAGTTAATTCGTGGGTCGGTACACAGATGAAAAAAGCAGATAAGATAGGAATAAATAAAATATAAATGGTAAACGCAGCAATGTTAACATCGTAGTAATCAGGAAGTACGCTACGTGTCGCCGCAACAGAATTTATGATTTATCTGAAGTGGAAAATGAAAATACTATCGATTCCTATCTCAGAATACTTTAACTTTACGGATTAAGTGGGGTATCAGGCTGTGTGTTTCAGCATTCGACAATCCATTACAAAGGTTTACGTTTTATTTGCATCAACAATGACTAATTTAATTTTTTAAAAACTATAAAAATCAGCTTTTCGTAGTTGCATAAATCAAGTGGACATCATCGTGCGTCTATGATCTCAGTTAACTTTTACTAATAACTAAAACAACTAGTAACTAACAACATTAAAAGGTTGAAGGTGTTTCCTTACATCCTTTTAGTAGTGTTATATATCAACTCAGTGCAAGCCATAATTGTTCATACGTTCGTATCTGATTAGAGGTGCCAGAAGCTACATGGCTTACTTTAGACCCGACTTGATTATAATCTGTACATACTTTTTCAACGCTTCACAATTAGTTCACTACGTCATTCAGAGTACAACATCCTAACCTTTAGTTTATGTACAAACAGCTTACTCTTAGCTACTTGGTGACATAGATTATTGTGATTATTCAAGGTAGTCATCTTACAAAATCCCCATCGGTGCATTAGTGATTTCAGTGGTGTCTCAGCATAATATCAATCGTTGCGACTACGATTTTTAACAGGTTTCCGCTAAGCTTTTTATACCAAGGATCGTTTGCTAAATAGTATTATTCACACAAGTGGCTATATAGAATCTTGAGTGCTATTAATAAGCATCGGTTATACTCACAGAATTCGGGATATAGCTTTGTAAGCAAAGGGCCCAGATCTTCAAGATTTAAATATATAATAATAATAACTAACCTCGTTACCTTTCATTTTATGACTAAGGTAACAAACGTTAACAACGCAATTGTAATAGGATTTCTGGTTTTCTTTAATAAACTTTCTTTACCTTAGGACATAATGAATATATGTTAACTATGCATAGCATCAGACATGCAATAATCAAATACTACTAGCTCTCTGTTACATATTTACAGCTCCACGAATTTCATTTTATGTCATGAAAAGTCAATTCTAAATAATTCTCTCTAAAACACCTTCCACCGAAATCATCTATTAATGACCGTCAAGAACTTGTGGACGGCGGTGGACCCTCCATGGTGCTGCATACAACAAAACATACGCATTTCTTTATGTCTTTCACTAAATACGTAAGCTGCAAGCTCGTAAACCTCTTCTGAACAATTCCCAATACATCCAGAGACTCCAAGCTAGCAGTAGCGCTTATATAAGTGACAGAGCTGGTGCTTTGAACTGAGAAAACTCTAGGCTAGTTTCCAAAATCCGAGAACATAACTTCAAACGAATGTCCTAGCCTTTATGACTGAAGATTTAATTGCTAGGTACGTTCCGTTTTATTTTAACAGAAGAAACAATAATCTTTGGTAATAGGTCTTTATTTTAAGGCCAGCACAGGAGACAGTTGGAGCGGAATTGCTAATCATTCAAACACACAATGTCTCTCAACATTCAATATAAGATAATAGGAAATATAATCCCTATAAAAGAATAAGGAAGTAAATGAATACTTAAGCTTTCTTATCTACGTGTATACATAAGTTGTGAAATCATCTTTTAGCTAGTTAACTTAAGCCGCTACATTAGCTTCCTCCTAGAATTGACTTCCGTAGGAACGTCAGTTCGATCAACTTTACTAATAAAATTATCGTAGTTCTGCTACTGTAACTCAATAGATAATTACTAGCACATTCAGCACTTGACATTAGATCAACTGTAAACATTCTTTTAGTATTCGACGATGCAACGTGGAGTACATTTACTTTTAGTACTGGCTATCGAATATGTAGGGTTTACATTCTCCTGCATATTGATAATTAGATACTTGGACTTAAACTCCTATTGGTGACCAGAGATTGGAAAATAAGAGTAAGAAAATGAAACAAGAATATCTGAGGAAGTACCGCGAGCGGGCTACCCAACACCATGTTGGTGAGGTACGATTTTCCCATGCTCTGTCCGGTTATCAGGTGTTTACTCACCTGCCTCTTGAGTCGCCCTCAAGTCAAAATGAAAGAAGAATCTACTTCAAAAAATATTGTTGAAACTCCATCACACCTAAAGAACTGCTCCATTGTGTGTACGAAAAAGTTAAAATACAAAAATAAAATGTACAATTATAATTGATAAGTCTTCGTTTCTACGTAAGTGTTCGGTTTCCAGATTAGTTTGGGAACCTGGAAGAAAATAAACATGGTGTAGATATCTGTGCATGCAAATGCATTACAAAAAAAATGTTTATCAATTTAATTGAACAATATATATATATAAGTGCTTAAACTTGCCAGGAGTTAGACTAGGCTACCTTGAACATGTGACAACCGCCTTTTTTGACTGGGTTCGTAATGGTGGGTACTGATAGTAACCATTATGATGAAAAATTATGGTAAATACTTAGAACAAAAAGGGATTACCGATAATATAAGAGTGCTTAAGCTTATTAGGTTAAGGAAATAATCTGCGCTTTACAGATTACTCACCCGATGAGTGGTAGGCATGAAAGTCATAGTGAAGCTGTATCTTCTAAAATCAACTAATAATGAAGTAGATTCTAATCTTACAAGTGTGTAAGTTTTTATAAATTATTAAAAAATAAAGAAAATGTACCAACAAAATCTAAAATTTTAGACATGACTTATGTTATTACAGTTGACAAATGCTAAAAATAATGTAGACGTTTAATAACTTACTGTAGTTAGCTCAGTGCTATTTATACCTTGTAACAAAAACAATTAGAACTAAAAACAGTCGAATCACTATGGAATATGATATGTTTCCTGGAAAAACAACACACTTTTTCGTAGTAGTATGTTGTCGTATCAAGTTATTAAAAATGCATATCTTTAGTGAAAAATGGTTTTAGTATTAGTCTAAGTAAAAATGCATATATGTTAAACCGTGGTGTGTTTAGTAAATCAACTTGTAGAAACAGTGAAACTCGCCTGGATTGTTTTCGGAATTCATTATTCTTGAGGTTCATTTGGGTTATTTATGGTATTGTCTACTAATAGGAAGGAACCTAGAAAAATGATTAGTTCTGCAGGCGAAACTTGCTCACCACACTCACCTGAATTAAAGATTCTGGTTTTTAGTGCCTTACCTCTGTTGATAGGTTTGCGGCTTATAGTACTCAACGGATCGTTTAAGAATATATTGCTTAAGTACAATTTATTTTATATATATACAAAAAAAAGACTATATCGTTCATATATCAAAAAAAAACAAAATCCGTATGGAAGTGTGTAGAGTAATACTTAGGACTATTACTAATTATTATTAAAATTACTTAGACAACGTCGATATAGGGCGAAAATTACTGTTTATTTTATCTAAATTTTTAAATATATATCTACAAACTCGAGATTTCAGACATTACGTGATTACCCTTTAGATTTAACTAAAAACGTGGGTATCCCTGCCTGGATAATTGGTTGTGCCCATCTAACGCTTTTAGCCACTTTTACAGCCTTAACGTTTGCACTTTTTATTTCCGTGCTTGTTTGGTCAGGCAAGCGATCTAACAACACGTATGGGGGTTGACTATCTAGATAAGCCGGTTTTAGCCTATCGATACTTACTGAATCGATGTTTCCTTGCTTTTGAATTACAAAATATTTCGGTTTTCTTGCAATAACCTTAAATGGACCTTCAAAAGGAGGGCTAAGTGGTGCTTTTACTTTGTCACATCTTATCCAGACGTGTGAACAGTTGCTTAGATCCTTAGGTAAAAATGTCGCTCGTGACTGTTCACGAGTGTTAATTGGCTTAAGCTTAGACATTTGGTCCCTTAGTTGGTCTGCATAAGTTCCTAAATCGAGTGTTTTACTGTCAGTGTGAGGGTTAATAAACTCACCTGGTAGTCTAAGAGTGGTCCCAAAGACTAATTCTGCTGCTGAACAGTGTGAGTCAGTTTTGACAGCTGTTCGTATTCCCAACATAACTAATGGTAGGAATTCTGTCCACTGACTGGGGTTTGAATGAGATATAAGAGCAGCCTTAAGTTGACGATGGAACCGTTCTACCATCCCATTAGCCTGAGGGTGATATGCCGTGCAACGTATTCTGTTGGAGCCCAGAAGTTTAGCTAAGTTGTTGAATAGTTCAGATTCAAACTGCGCTCCTCTGTCCGTTGTTATTGTTACAGGTGTACCAAAAATGGTCACCCAGTTCTGCATGAAGGCTTTAGCCACCGTTTCGGCTGTGATGTCCGTGATTGGAACAGCTATAGGGAACCTTGTAAATCTATCTATACATGTAAATATATACGTAAAACCATTTGAACGTGGTAAAGGGCCTACTAAGTCGATATGGACGTGTGCAAAACGTGCATCCGGTTGAGGAAAACTTCCGATGGGTGACTTTGTGTGTCGGTTAATTTTAGATTGTTGACACGCCGAACACTCTCTAACCCATTTAAGTACATCTTTCTGAAGATTCGGCCATATGTATCTGGCATTAATTAGTTTAGTCGAGGATTTCACTCCAGGGTGAGACAACGAATGAAAGTTATTAAATACTAATCGTCGCATACTTTTAGGAACGAAAGGTCGGGGTACCGCCTTCGTTGTGTCACAATAAATCATAACATCTTTCATAGGTGACGGAAACTGTTTTAGTTTGAGACTAGAGCTTTTAGTTGACAGTAGGTTTTGTAGTTCTGGGTCATTTTCCTGGCTGTCTCTTAAAGTCTCGAAATTTATTGTTGACTGTTGTATTATATTCATTTCTAATCTTGATAATGCATCTGCCGCCTGGTTGTCTTGACCTTTTACGTGACGTATATCACTAGTGAACTGTGATATGTAGTCGAGGTGTCGGACTTCTCGAGGTGAGTATTTATCGGCTTTCGCTTTTAATGCATTGGTTAACGGTTTATGATCCGTATAAACTGTGAATTCCCTGCCTTCGAGCATTTGTCGGAAATGCTTGATGGTTAGGTAGATTGCGAGGAGTTCTCGACTGAAAGTAGAATATCTCGTCTCTGCTGGAGCGAGTTTCTTTGAGAAGAATGCGATTGGTTTCCAGGCGTTTTTAACTAGTTGGTTAAGAGTACCGCCTACAGCTTTGTCCGAAGCATCTACCATCAGAGCAAATGGGTAATGAGAATTTGGGTAAGTTAATGTAGCTGTTCGAGCAAGTTTATCCTTTAACTGGTTAATAGCTTCGACAGCCTCAGAGGTTAACTTGAATTCCTTCGGTTTTCCTTTGAGCAAATCCGTCAATGGTTGCATTAGTTGTGCACAACCGGGTATGAATCTGCGATAAAAGTTTATTAAACCTAGAAAACTTCGAAGTTGTGTCAGAGAGCTTGGTATAGGGTATTGTTTAATAGTGTCTACCTCTTGTTTGATTGGTGTAATTCCTTCAGGGCTTATGGTATGCCCGAGAAATTCTAATGTTTCTACACCGAAAATACACTTACTTTGATGAATGTTCATGCCATTTTGATTTAATCGTCCCAACACTACTCTCACATGTTGTTCATGTGATTTTAAGTCCGGGCTGGCAATCAGTAGGTCATCTATGTACCCCTGGGCAAACGGCATATCTCGAAGTAGATTATCCATAAACCTTTGGAATGTTTGTGCCGCGTTCCGTAGGCCGAATGGCATGCGTACAAACTCGAATAATCCAAAAGGTGTTGTGATAGCTGTCTTTGGAATATCTTCCTCAGCTACTGGAATATTGTGATATGCTCTGACTAAGTCGATTTTAGTAAATACCTTCATATCCTGTAAACCATTCGTAAAGTCTTGTATGTGTGGTATCGGGTACCTGTCTGGTACCGTTTGACGGTTAAGGGCTCTGTAATCCCCGCACGGTCTCCAATCGCCTTTATTTTTCTTCGGAACCATATGCAAAGGAGATGCCCACTGGCTATCAGATGGACGTATTATGCCTAGCTGTAGCATGTAATCGAATTCGGCTCTAGCTATTTTAAGCTTATCAGGTGCTAATCTCCTAGGCTTAGCAAAAGCAGGTGCACCTTCCGTTTTGATTATATGACATACTTTTAATTTAGTTTTAGAAGTTTGAGGGTTTGATTTTGTTAGGTTTGGAAATTCCGCGAGTATATCTTGGAACTTTTCCGTTGTTACTGGCGGAGTTTGTATTAAGTTTAGAGATGTGATATTACTTTCTATGCCTTTTGTGAATTTCGAAGTTTCTTTTAACGTTAAACGTCGTTTTTTAGTGTCAACTAGAAATTCATATCTCTCTAAGAAATCCATTCCTAATATTGCTAGATCTAGATCGGCTACAGTGAAAACCCAAGGAAATTGTCTTCTAAACCCCAAATCTAGAGTCAACGTTTTCTGCCCAAACGTCGCGATTTTAGTCTTATTAGCAGCTTGAAGTGTAACTGAGGAAGTTTCTCGACCCAGCTCGGTTTTATTCTTAGGAATGATACTAAGTGCAGCACCAGTATCTACCAAAAAGTTCAAGCCTGAATTTTTGTCTCTAACGTAAAATAAGCGACTGTTTAGGCACCCCTCCTCAGTTGTCGCAACCTGTGGAGGGGTTATTCGTTTCCCTGGTTCTTCGAAGTCTGTTTGGGCCAGGCGCATGGTTGGTTGCATCTGGTCGATCGAGCACCGAATTTCCAGTGATACCAACAAAATTGTCCAGATTGTCTGGAGCCTTGCGACCTGTTCCGTGATTTGGATCTCGGTCGTTGTGGTGACCTGCACCTATTTCTATCACTCGTTTGCATTTTACTGACAGCCTCTGTGAGACTTTTAACACTCTCAATCAGTTGTGCTATGACTGGATCAATTTTTGATTCCGCTTTTTGAGTGTGATGTACCGTACGTGATGCAGTCGGGGGACCTCTTTCCATTATACGGTCCGCGATCCGTGCTAAATGAGATAGAGCGGTGTCAGGATCTTGAGCGTCCAAACAGTGTTGAACGTAGCATGGGAGAGCTTGTATCCATCCTTGTTTTAGGACTGCTTCACCCACTGTGTTGTCACCCACTAAAGCTTGCAGATGACGCAAAAACTGTGATGGTGACCTATCACCTAATGTTTCTCTCTGGAAAAGCCTTTGAATTCGTTGTCCATCTGATAATGATAGACGATTCATTATTTCTCGTCTTAGGATGGTGTATGGTTGTGGTGTTGGTGGACTTAAAATCAAGTCACGGACTTCTTTGGCTACTGAGGGAGGTAGGACTGAACATAAGTCTCGATAGCGAACTCCTTCAGATTTTATATTGTGTCTCGTGAAATAATGCTCTAGCTGAGCAAACCACAACTCAGGATCACTACGATCGAATTCTGGAAGTCGGACTTTTGTAGTCATAACGGTGTCTATGTCTACCGCTGACATATCCTCTAGACTTTTAGTTAAGGTTGAGTCTGACATGTTATAAACAATATATAATACAATAAAAACGGAAAACAATGAGTCTAATAGTAGTACCTAACGATTAAAATGAAATACTAAATATAATATATATATGTATATGTAATCTAGATTACTGCAAAAACAGAAGGCTTATTTAACGTGCAATAAAAAGTTAAATATAAAGTTCAATACAGGGCTCACCAGTTTAATTGCTAGGTACGTTCCGTTTTATTTTAACAGAAGAAACAATAATCTTTGGTAATAGGTCTTTATTTTAAGGCCAGCACAGGAGACAGTTGGAGCGGAATTGCTAATCATTCAAACACACAATGTCTCTCAACATTCAATATAAGATAATAGGAAATATAATCCCTATAAAAGAATAAGGAAGTAAATGAATACTTAAGCTTTCTTATCTACGTGTATACATAAGTTGTGAAATCATCTTTTAGCTAGTTAACTTAAGCCGCTACAAAGACACGTTAAAACGGTTAAATGATCGCAGCCTTGCATTAGAAGCATAATGGGATATATTTTGCTCAGCTTCTAACTGCTTGCCATGATAATTAGGCGTGATATAAATGACCATTAGATATGACTCCAACCATTTTCCTATGGAGGTTTTAATGAACCGCGAGGGAAACCTTCTAACATTGCCCATACATAATCGGCTTCATAAATACAACTGGCTCATATGTTTTGATAACAGAATCCACATGGAATGCTCTTCAGGCTTCAGTAACAACAGAGTTGTCAGTAAATAGCTATAAACATAGGACAGATACTCATTTTAGGTGTTGCGGACAACTAGCATCAACCTGGGACATTTAGAAAGATTCTTAGCCTTAATTCACTCTTAAGCTCTTACCATTCTTTGTAAATCTGAATACGAATGTTTTCCCATTATCCGCTTTATTTCGTGATAAACTTCTTGTTTCCGTTTCTTAGTCTCCTTTGTGACTTGAAACATAACCCAAAATAGCATGTCTAAATAAGCGACTATTTTACAATAAAATTAAATAACCGGAGAGAATAAATAAAAAAATAACTTAAATGAACCAAAAAGGAAAAGCCTACGGAGAAAACAATGGGTATAATAAATGTAACAATCGAAATGAAATAAAACATAAATTGCTATAGACAGACATGGTAAAGAAGATATCATTAATAATAACAAACCATTTCCCTCTGACTATACTGGGACTAGCTCAGTTCAGTTGCAAGATAACTTACGTGGAAAATAAAAAGCGGAACAAAAGATAACAAGAAGCAAGCGCTAAAAGCCGATTAGTTTAGATCAAGTCTTCCAATAAAAATTTTACATTACATAACAGTAGCGGCAAGGACTGCTCCAGCCCTTAGGCTAGACATATCTCACTACATTGTTTGAAACAATCAAGAACCACCAACGAAACATGAGGGTGGAAGCACAAAGAAATTAGTCGGTTTGGATATATTAGATACTTATCACTGAAATTACTATCTTCATAAATTTTGTTCCCCTTTTATGAATATAAAAACTCTACCTTTTGGTGGGCGAGCAACCTACTACCTTGTATTGGACTGGCATTAAATCAACTTTTATTGTCCAAAAAGCTTAAAAAATAACAATAAAGATGTCACAATAAGAATAGTAAATCCTGGGATTGCTGTTACAGCATGACAAAAACATCCCTACATTTTTCGCAAAAACAACCAACAGCCAATGTCAAAACACCAGGATGCTAACGCAAAGAAATCAGGTGGTTTAAACTAGTATGTCAGAAAGATATTGGATATTTAAAATCTTTAGGTAAGTAGAAGCTCAGGGTTGTTTGAAGGCGGCAGATTAAGCTCTTTTGGTAGGTTTGGTTTCTTGGATCTCATTATTTCTTATAATCCTCTAAATTTGATATAATATCATCATTTACGAGAAAACTTGCCAATGCTAAAAAATTTGTTTCATGTATTTATAAACGCTGACTGTTTTATTAGACCTTCGTCGATATAAGTATTCTGATTTATTTTAAAATGTTTGCAGAAAAATATTCGTTGCGATAACTGTTTAGGTAAGTGTATCTGCACTATGTGGTTGCTGCCGCACATATGCGCTTAAGTGGGACGCAGTTCAAAATTGATGTACAGCCTATAAAAGCTGTCATATGGTAGCTTACGTCTAACTTGAAGTTACGTTAAATGATGGAGAAAGCACCTGGAGCACAATGTGTGGAAATGTTAAAGAGTGGAAAACATAAAACGAAGCTAGTTAAAAACCCAGTGGGCACATCAGATGCACTTATATTTTATTATGAGATAAGTCGATCAGCGTGCTGGATGGTACTAATATTAAACGCAGACTATGATAGTCGTAGTTGAAAGTTGATATTATCTTCTACGAAAATATCACTTCATATCTCCAGCGGTTGTGCTGTGTTTGGACGACGCTACTCACAAAATCGCCGTTTAGTCGCTTTCGTATGTGTGTATTTATCCCCCATCACCACCTACTTCAACATTCTGTGCTAACTGACATTGAAAATCAATGAAAAAGCTAGCGACGGCCTAAAAGACTTGGCATTAGTTCATGGACTCACTTGTTGCTGATATGAGCTGTGTTGGTAAGCGTATAACACTTCATCGGTCTTAGTTGGATTGTCATAACCAATGGTTGCATATTCTGAATGACGTAGCTCAGAATTGATAACAGGAGCCAAGGTGAGTTCATTCTCTCTCCTCTCTTAACTAGTGAGCTCGTAACTGCTTTATGCGTTTATTACCACAAAATAGTCCCTTTTCCCTACATCATATTCTATGTGTTCACACATTTTTTTACTCCATTGACAACTAACTATACTATTTTGATTTTCACCTTGCCGTGCTAATAAGGTATTGGAATTTAGATCGCGGCAATTATATTACAGCTTTTACGTTGTAAGTGACTAACTGACCGAGATATTTTAAAACGAGGCGTCACATTTACATCATTTTCACTAGTTTACTATACTTTATGACTACAGTAACTCGGAAGAACGTTTTATCCATCATGGTGTGTATTCCGTATACATTAGACTAATGTTCTTTTTGGCGTTACCAGTCGCATTGCTTGGGTTTCACGCTCAGTATTGTATGTGCCTGTGTCCCCATTTTGTTGTGTAATTCACTTAGTTTTTACCGAATTCTATACTTGTTTACATGTCCATATATTATCATTTGGAACTAATTAATTTTTTCTCTATTATCATTATACAGTATATGGACTCAGTCGGCTGTGTAACGTCTGTGTACACATCTGTAAGTTTTTCATGTTTTTTAATGTAGTAGATTGCTTTTTGGATCAAACATTCAGATATAAATCGATATTACCTACGGCATAGTTACAAATTAGACAGTTGAGCACTATATATAAATATATACATATATATATATATATATCACTTAATATGTGAATGTGTGTATTAAGACTAAGTGGTGAATAATAATTACTAAGTTCTTTTGTTCTGAAATAGGCAACTTATAAAACCAAAGGCAGATAATCAGTTTGTGTTCTAACCTAGTGGGTAAATTCACATACCACCAGTTTGTATAATTTTATTCCACAAGTACTCTCTACCTCAGTGATTTTTTTTCTAAATTATTACGTTACGATAAACGGTAACGTAACGAATCAACTACCAAAGGCTGTTACTTAGTTGTTTATTGATATAAGTCGCGTTGGAATTCAGATATGAAGTAACAAAAGAGGCAAAACAAATATTTGGGCAGAATAAGATGAATTCATTTTATTTCGTTAGTTTCTCATCAGCCGCATACAACCCAGAATAATATTTTACAAAATTAATATTTAAAACTAGGTTTGACATACTCATGAGAATATTAGACTTGGTTGGAATCAATTATATAAACATGTGAACATAACTAAAATATTGGGGAAAATGCTGTAACCGTATGTATCCGATACAAACGAAAGTACCAGAAGAAAAAATAAAAACCAGAGTTCAAATGATTACACAATAAAAGGCGGTTGGAAATGTTTGAGAATAATGTAAATTAAGCTCAGTTATTAAACACAAAATGATCTAATTAAATACATAAATTGAACTTAACCATCTAAAAACGGTGATGTAATAAAAGACGTTAATGAAAAACGTAATATTAAAGTAATAAATGAAATTTGCCGAAAGAATAATGACGATGGAAATAAAGACACAAAAGTTACCAAGGTAAAGAAAGGCTTATAACAGTTTCTTTTTGGACACATAAATTTGATTTCAGTCGTTTAATGGTGATCGCTTCAGCATATTTTAGAAGATTTAAAGTTTTTATCTGTTATTCATTGATATCAATCTGGTGTCCTGTGTCAATAAAATGTTTAGCGATAACACTGTGAAATGTCTTTATTCCTGTGAATCGTAGATTTTTTGAAACGTGTTCATTAAATCGTAGGTAGGCCCTTCTTTCTATTCGGCCAATGTAACTGCTACTACAGGTACACGTAAATTTATACAGACAGTTGGCAGTAATGTGAGAAGGATTCCAGTCGATTTTTATTTGCTTCAGTGAACATGTTGTTATGTACGTTATAACCAATTTTGCAGCATAATAAGTTCTCCTTAGCGCTGAACTGAGTCTTTTGGGTTGTACAAAATGAAGCCTGTTTTCATTCAACTCGATTTTAAAGTTGACGATATTGTTGGTCCTTTGTAATTGAGCATAATATGCAAAATGCCAAACGAATGTCTTTCATTTACAATAAAAATTATTTTCGCCTTACATCCTAGTGATCAGTAGTAATCACAGTATTCACAAGTCATTATTGGGCCAATAATACTACGTTCTACTCCTGTCTAGTATTTTACGATACGACAACTTCAACGACTTGATTCCAAATCAGAACTTGGTTTGAGTAGGTAGCAAATATATTAAGGAACAGAACAGCTGAATGTTAAATAAATGAATAAGAGCTTGTATAAATTCCTATTAGATTATCTTAGCACTTTCTCGACTATTCGTTAGAACTGATTGGCTGAGAATGGATCGATCAGCGTACAGCTTTGTAAGTATGTTTTGATCATGATTTAATCAAGACTGCTTCGTGCTAACAGAAAATATTGCGTTAATGTTGTAATCGAGTTGCTTACAAATAATTTACTTAGCACACATTTTTCTCTCAAGAAATGTAAAAGTACAACGTTATAACTCACTTTGTTTGTTATGCGTGGTGTTTCTAGGATTTGAATGTGATAACTGTTTAATTACTATTATTTTCGTAGACTAATCCTGAACTGTATTTTCGGGATGGTAAACGCAGGACTGATTATGTGCTCGCGTACAGGTTTTCCGCATCAAGATGTCATGATCATAATAGACGTCTCCTATTTCTCAGTGAACTTGCAAAGCAGAAAATAGAGATAGAAGTAAGTAAAAGTTTGTTATGCTCTACACTTCAAATTTCTGAATCACCTTAAAATGAACTACAAGGCAGTTTACTACTTCTTAGCAATTATCAGTCAGCCAGTCATGGACAACGTGAAAACAGCACATGTGTGCATAAGTCCAAGTTGTTATATCACATTAACATAATGTATAACATTTACGAGAATAACGACTATAGAATACAGTGGTGGTGGGGGGGGGGAAGGGGGAAGAAAAGCTAAGATGTATACCAGAGAATAATAGAAGGACTGAATATACTTGCGGCACTGTGACCGACTTTGGGCCATTTCGCCCAGTATCTTTATCCACTTATTGCAATTATCACCCTGTTGTGCTCGAAGTATCGTGTCAATTTTCCAATTTAAATCAGCCGTCACAACATTATGCTAATACATCTTGATACTTCGGTAAAGTTATTTAGTTTACTCATTACCTTTTGTGGTAGTTCTGATGGTAGGTAAGTTAACGAAAATAAATATTTGGTTCCCTCTTAAATGGTAGTTTCTAATTCTCCATGATAATTGTCTCAGAGTCTAGTTCTGAAATAGATGATATCATTCAAAAATGTTTCTACATCTAGAGTCTATAAATAATACTTAACTATTTCCAGTTTTATCCGATGTACAATTTTTGTTTGTTATATACTTTACCTCGATAATTTAGATAACCTACGTCCATTCATGCATAAACTATCGTATACTCTGGTAATGACAAAGTACTAAGTGCTAAAGATTTTAAATTACATAAGTCTTCTAACTCGGTAACATTTAGTGTTGAATGTATCCACATTTTCAGTTAAATTTGGCAGTGTTCAGGATTGTGTCTCTGTTTAAAGTCATCATGCTGCGTTCTTAACGTGGCTGTTCAGACTGCGTGATCAGAACGATATATGTTAAACTACACGTTTCATAATACAATTGACGCACTAACGGAACACAGGCAACATTCAACGTATACTAGAAGTCAGTACAAATTGTAAATGGAAAGTTTGCTACTGTTATTGATGAATGTGTATTAGGAAGTTGTGTTTCAAGTACAACAAGGTTGTTCAATGTATGTATAAATGCAACAACTGAACAATGTCTAATGTTTCAACAGCAGTTTAATATGCGTTCATAATAAATAACTGACTTGATATTCGTTACTATTTCTTAAAAGTAGAACGTCCAAACACTGATGCTACACCTGTCAAACAATATTTGTATGAAGTTGGTGTTGTATGATTGAGAAATAAAAGCTTAACCTAGATTAAAACTACTATTACGTTTCAATAACAGAAAAATGTACTAACTTTGTGGTTGGCAAACATAATGCAGTGGAAGTATTTGTTGATCAATACTAAGGTGATCTGTGTGTACATATCTGGGACGCAAATTTTTCTGACACTTAGTATCAATCACTTATCTTAGCTCTACTGTCTTGAAAAGCAAGTTACAACCATAATTGTGTTACTAAACTGAATTCGTTGATATACTTAGTTTTATTTTGATGGGTTAGTTGTATATGTATCTGCGCCGTTGCTGCCTTTTTAACGGAATGATGTTAGAAAAGGTTGATTCTAAAAATGTCAATTCTCACCTTACTCCACGGATTTCTGTCTCCGGCAGTAAGGCCTTCTAAAAAACGGAGCTAACACTTCAAAAACTTCACATAACAAGGTCGTGCGTGATCGGCCTCAAGCAGTTATCCCTTGGGCTCTACGATCGCGCTCCCAGGTCACTATGACCAACACTAACCTAGTTTTTTTAGGTGTCTCAAGAAGTAATATCCTTTCATGGTGTGGGCAGCCAAGAAGTGAAAATTACCCTCATACCTCTAACAGCACACGAGATCATCTTGTTGGAGGTCGAATCCCACCATCAACTCCTAATAACTCTCTTATCCCCATGCCTAATCCTCCCAGCATAGCTTTATCACCTCGCGCTTCTAATGCTAATGGTTTGAGTTCGCGGAACATTATTCCAGGTCTCCTGAAACCTCACACTAAACTATATATCAGAGCTTTTAACGTTCGAACCTAATGCCAAATAGGACAACTGGCTTCCTTAGTTATGACTCTAGAATCCCGCTCCATCAGTGTCTGCTGCATCCCTAAAACGCGTATACAGGATCCAAGCACAGTCATTCGCTTGACCTCACCTTGTGAAAATAAGTAATCTGCTCGGTTCACTCGTCGTGTTTCCGGGGACCTCACCACTACCATTCGAGGCCTTGCTGGTGTATGTATAGCGCTAAGTTCAAAGGCTGAACTGGTTCTCCTTGACTAGATTCCAATAAACAGTTGCTTGTGCGCTGACCGTCTAAACGGGACGGTAAGAACTCGGTAAGATAGGGACACACGCCGTTGTCTCTTTGTTGTCTCTGCCTATGCTCCTACTGACTGCAGCTCAGATAAAGTGAAAAATGAATTTTACAGAAAGCTTTCTGACCTTCTTTGTAAAGCTAAGCGCACTGATGTAGTGATAGTGGCTGGTGATTTTAATGCCCAAGTAGGTAGACTAAATGAAACCGAAAGGCACCTAGGTGGACCCAATGGTGTCGCGGCTCAACGAACAGATAATGTCAACCGTTTACTACAACTATATTCAGATAACCGTCTATTTCTCGCAGGCAGCAACTTTAAGCATATGGTAAGGCATCAGTTGACATAGCGATCTCCACAATCAACTCAACGCTAGACTCAAATAGACCACATTGCTATCAGCCACCGTTGGAGAGGCTCGATAGATGACTGCCACTCATTCTGGAGTACACGTTAAGACTGAGATCATGCCTTAGTGAGAGCGTGTATTAGTCTGCGTCTCACTGGACGTAAAAGATCTACGGCAAGGATCCTCCTCAGAGTTCAACTTAATGATGAAAATGTCAAGAATGCATATCAGGAACAACTAGAAGACCAATTAGTCAACTATTTACTAGTAAACTAAACCAAAAGGTTAAGAAAACTCAGTGGATATCAGCTGCATCTACTGAACTGATAGATACTTGGCAACACATCCCATCTGGTTCTGAACACGTTAAGGAGCGAAGGCAACCTAAACACGATCTGGTTCAAGCTTACATTATGATCGTGAGCAATGGTGGGTGGCGAAAGCTAAAGAGATAGAAAAGTCAGCAGCAATAGGTAACAGTAGGCAACTATTCAGACTTATCAAGGAAACGGGTATCAGAAATGTAGCTGTAAGTGAAACTATCTCAGGAAAAGATGGTTCCACTGTTCACTGTCAATCCAGAAGATTAGACCGATGGGCAGAACACTTTGAGGAACAGTTCAGCTGGCTCTTGGCCTCATCCCAGTTGCCCACCATCCCAAGCAATCTGAATGGCAAATTAATGTTGGTCTCCCAAGTCTTAGTATGGTTGAGCAGGCTATAGGGAACATAAAGCGAGGGAGAGCAGTGGGATCTGATGAAATAACCCCTGAGATATTTGAGGAAAGTGGTCTAGTTTTAGCAGCGAGATTAACTGAGATTTTGTCTAGAATTCGCGAACTGGACGTAATCCCATCTGACTGGTCTCGAACACTAATCGTCCCAATCTATAAGAAAGGACAGAAGTCCTCGTGTGACAATTACCAAGGAATCAGTTTAACGAATAAAATGTCTAAAATATTAGCTTCAATAATACTTCGACGTCTAACTAAGCTCGTGAAGAGCAAACTCGAGCAAACCAAGGTGGTTTCAGACCCGGACGTGGTTGTATAGACCGAATATTCACACTTTGGTAGGTTCTGGAACATAGGCACACTTTCAAACGCCCAACAATAGCTATATTTCTTGATCTTAAGGCGGCGTAAGGTTATGTGGCAATGTCTGTCATTGAAAGGTATACCAGAGAAGTAGATTAACCTTATACAGGCCCTCTACTCAAACACCGTTAATCGAGTCAGAGCTTATGGCGGATTGTTGTCGGAAGTGATCACCTCGAATGGTGTTCGTTAAGGTTGTCTACTTTCCCTGTTTTTGTTTAATTTTATCATTGACATACTTTGAAAGTTATCATCGTCATCGTCTGATTTCTCCGGGTCGACCTCCTTCCAGGAGATAAACTTGCTGACTTTGAATATGCAGATATTGTAGTTCTTTTCGGTGAAGATTCTGAGAAAGTGCAAAATCTTTTGACTACCTTAAACATGAATGTAAGCATTTTTGGGATGCGATTCTCCTCATCCAAATGCAAAATGTTGCTTCAGGATTGGCTTGATTCAACAGCGAAGTTAGTGATAGGGAGCGAAGCAGTTGAATGTGTCAACCGCTTCACATATCTTGGGAGCGTCATCAGTCTTGAAGGTCTGGTGTCTGATGAAATCTCCGCTCGTATACGTACGGCCCGATTTGCTTTTGCCAATTCGCGTCACTTATGGTGTAGACGAGACATACGTTTACTGACGAAAGGTCGCGTTTACTGCGCAGCAGTTAGATCCGTTTTAGATTATGGATGTGAAACATGGCAATTAAGGATAGATGATTGTCGTAGGCTTCTAGTAATTGATCATAGATGTCTCCGAAACATCGCTCGTGTTTGCTGGGACCACCGAGTAAGCAATGAGTGGGTTAGGAATAGAGTACTAGGTAAATGCGGTCAGTCTATTCATATAGTAGTAAATCTTCATCAATTGAGGTGGTTAGGACATGTGTTACGTATGCCTGATCATTGCCTGCTGTCTGGTGTGTTAGTAGACTGGAAGAAAGCTAGGTGTGGCCAAACGAAAACATGGCACCAGTCCATGAAGTCATAGACTATTGGACTGAGCCATGTTAATAGGTGCAGACTGCCTGGGTGAGGTCCACGTGATGATCGTAACAAATGGTTAAAGAGTTTAGGTGATATGGCTCAAAATCATTGGCAGTGGTGCAGGTGCATCCATTCCTTATCTTCCTCCAAATTCTAGTTTTTGAGCTCTTCATAATTTTCTCTTTACTGAATCTTTTTTTTTTCGTTTCAAATTTTGTCTTTAATCTCTATACCTTTCCATTAATATTAACTTTGTTTCTACCTCCCCTACTCTGAGATTTGGTCCAACAATCTAATCTCTATCTGTTCATTGGGGCATGGAAACTTGAATTGATGTATGCCTGTACCATGTTCTACGTTGTGGCTGACTGGCTATAACTTACTAAGTTTTGTCCAGTTAGGAACTTATCAGTTAGACAACGGTATTCAAATATTGATGTTCACACTGAAAACAGAACTCTAACCTTTCATATTAAGCACTATCAGGTCACACACAATCATTGTTTCCGACTTCTTCTATCCAGTGGCAACACCATGTTAGCAATACTGTGTTCCTACAGCTTCGATTCGGGCACAGTGGTGATACTGCCATTTTTAAACACTTGCTCAATCATAGTTTGTGAATATCATGCAATTGAATTCCACATCATGCATTGTTCATCGTCTTTGGAACTGGATGGAAAATCATTCAAGTGGTTAGTTTATGACATAACGCCGTAGTATAAAAGGGAGCTCTATAGGACTTATCTCTGTCGGTATATGATGACTTTTGTGTTGAGGTCCTAGAGATAGTGCATATTAGTGACTTGAGAAGTTAACAGACATGGCTCAAAGTAGAATAGCCATGCAACTTTTTATAAGTGTAATTAGCTGCCCCAATTGAATGTTTTTCTTTGTTGTATATCAACTCAGACAGCATCTCGTGCCACATACTTTTCTTGTTCTCTATATTTTGTCCTTTTGTTTTTGGTGGCCCTGCTACTTCTACTTTTTCATGATATTTTTTTATAATGTGGTTCGTACATCTTTGAGTACTTATTTGTACCGAAATCTTATGTTTTTCTGTTTATGGCTTTCAGGTTGAAGATTCTAATGGCAATCTGTTAGGTGCTACTGTATCATCAACCGAAGATGATTTTTCATTATTAACCCTGAAAACATCATTTGCCCATAATGTACAAGCTAGTGCACCTCCTCTTCTCGATGAAAATTTCACGCCTTCAATGCCTATTCCATCTACTGATTATAGAGAATCTGACAAGCCAACTGATACAAGTCCACCATCTTCCATGGATCGTTATCGTCAGAAAGCCTTAGATGATAAAATTTTTTTATTAGCTCCAGATAATTTAGTGTTTGTTAAATTACATGTTTCATGGGAAGCAATGACATATTATGCAGAATATTTAAAGTTGCGTAAGCGACTTCGTCAAGTGAGTTCAAATGAATATTAACATTTTGAGTAGTGACTTGGAAAAATTCACTTTCATCTACTATTGAAACATATATTGTTATAACCTGGATCGGAACTAAATTTTGACTTGAGGCAAAGAAGAAGATAAAGTCTGTTGGAAGGTGGGAGTTTAGCTATCCACCTAAAGCCAAAAGGCTTCAAAGCTTCAATGAAGTTCATTTTTATGCAGATTTACTTCCGTTGAATACTAGTTAATAAGTTTCATTCTGGTACAAACTAAATGTCATACTGAAATAATGTAAGCTGAAATGTCATACGAAAATGAGTGTTAGGCTAAATGAAATGCTAAACTGAATTGATTTACATGAGCTTCACACTTGACTCGTTTCTAGAATATAGATACATAGTTTTAGGGAACCTCTTTAGAATAAATGCATTTACTGGGGTGAGCAGTGAGTTAGTGGTCGCGACATTCAATTTTCAGAAAAGATAACTGGAAATTTAGATTCCATGCTACCTACTTCGTTTTACGCATTTGAGGAGTATCATTATCCTCTCGCTTAAAAGGCTTAGGTAAAAACTGTAAACATCAACATTTACTTGTTTGTTGAGTTGAGTTAAACTTACAGAAAGGTGAGAATTCATAAAGGTTTGGTTATATCTTTAATTACCAAGAGGTAACACTGCTAACTTTCACTTCATAATGATCTGTAATATCATTACCCTGAATAAACTAAAGTTTCCTTTAAGTTTTTATTAAGGTTCTTTAAGAAACTTCTTAAGGAATATGTGGACCAACAATTGTGATTATTAATGATGTATCAAAACAGTAAAAAAAATACAGTGAGAGTGTTTGTAGAACTCTAACGTATTTAAGATGTTGGAATCGTATGTTCACAAATGCTAATAGTGTTTTGAAGTATCATTTTCTAATCACTTTTCATGAGTTTTAGGTTAGATTTCTATAAATAACTAGTATATTTCGCATATTATTTAGTTGAAGAGGAAATATGCCTGTTATCATTATGATCTGCCGCTCTGAATCAGTTACGACACATGCTTTTTATGGTTGGCCTTAGCACCATGTAGGTGAGTAGATTGGAGGGATTTGAGAGATTTAATATCCAAACTGAATTATAATGTATATAATTCATAGGTATACATTCATTTTTCAGCATCAAACCAGTTAACTACAATAGATTGTGAAGATATTTGGTCTACGATCTGACTTTAAGACAGCCAGAAACTCTTGCTTTAGACAGAACTTGTTGTATCTAGCTTTCGGCCTATCACTTCTCTTGCCTGAAATGATTTTTCTTCTATCATTCATTTTGAATGACTGCATATCATGGTTCCTTGATCATTAATTGAACTGATGCCTTTTATGTTACAGGTGTATATACTCATCATTGTGCATTATATTTTGTATTCAGTGTTAGGAAGTCACTACTTACCATCTTGGAGGGTTTGATAATTTGTTGTGAACACTTTTGACTTGATAAAACAATCAATAAAATCTTGATCAATAGAAGTTCTACAGTGATCTAATTTGATCATCTGACAAATATTCAGAATATCGAATTATTGGTACTAAATAAATTGTTCCAGTAAAAAGCACTACGCTACCAATCTTATCTAGTAAAATGATATTGTCATGTGCAAAATATCAACATCAAAGTAAATATTATTTGAAACAAAAGACTCGAGACATAGCTTTTGTTCTGCATAATACATCACTGTACTTACCTAAATTGTTCCGTAATATGTAAATGTAGCAATAAGTAAAAGTACAGTAATTTCAAAATTTTTCTATTTTTAATTAATCTATCTCTGAGTTTATTATAACTGTTCGATAGAGTGAATTCGTCGATATATAACCCCCTGGTTAGAATCTTATACATAAATTCTAATCAAACTTCAGAACAATTAAAAATATCAGTTAATGTTATTCCTCACTATCGAAGAAATTGACCCTACAAATGCGAAATTTCAGGTTTAGCATTTTTTATCATGTCTCATCCGTTACATGTACATTGTATTTTATACATTACATTGACGTTATTGTAACATACACACCTCCACTATAAATACTGTGTATTGGTTCCATCAGGCTACTATATTTGTTTTTATAAAGGAAACTGTATAAGTGTTAGCACTGAAATCTTGATTCCCATTGATGCTGAAAGTTTACTAAAGGTACACTCTAATTAAAATCAAAATATATTATAATATATGTCAGATGGTAAGCGGTAGTTTTATAAGAAGCCTTGTTCGATCTAAGTTTTGTGCTAACTAGTACTGGTCAGACAAATTTCTTGACGCTATTACTGATCAAATTAGTATGTAAATTTTAGTTATGGTTAACGCTGCTGTATGCCATACTCATTTCATTGTATCAGCGTTTATGAATATCAACTTTATCATAATAAGCAATAGTAGACTATTTTCAAATTTAGTACTTACACAAGACTTGTCTGTCAAAGCTCACTCGTAGTATAATGTAAAAGCTTGTAAATATCTGTACTGTTAGTTAGTGGTGTTGATTCTATGCAGGAGTACCAATGTTTGAATAGGTGGAGCAAAATCAAATCATAATAAATGGCATCCTAAAATATCTTCGGAGTATGAGTCTTATTAATACATTTAGAGTACCTGGTTGTGAACGTCGAGATAGTTACTATCAATGTTTAGTCTAATGGCCTAACATCGATCGCACTGCGACAGATGGATTCACTCTTTATCCTTTTCTTGATCTTTAGTGCCAATACTCATTTGTGTTTACCTTGTCTTCTTCCCTTCTTCAACTATGCATTGTTTAGTATTTCACATTATCATCGCTGCTTCGGCTATTATGGCTCCTTTAATAGTAATATTAATAATTTCATTTCATGTTGATGTGTAGGAGCAACTTGATAGCCAAAGCATATTCGTGCCAGACTGTACATCGATTATAATTGACTGATTAAATATATTTTTCTAGAAACATCATGTTGGGAAATATTATCATACATATGTATTGTGTTGCCTGTATCTATCGTTTTATCTTCTGTGATAGTAATTGTTTCGGTATCCTTCCTAAATAACGTATGAATATACTTTTAGCTGGCTTATGGTTGGAAAGTAAGTGTCCTTTTTTATCGTTAAATGTACGCGTGTCTGTTTGGCGAGTAGTTGTTTTAGTTGGTATTGAATAGTACGGATTATTCATGTGTGCATGTTTTCCTAATTGTTTCTGATACTAATACTAATTTTTATATTTGATTGATAATGACACCTTAATCGCTTCGATGGGTTTCTAATATTTTGTGAGTAAATATTTTCTACTTATGTAAACTTATAGAGCATGGAAAATTAAGAGATATTTATTTGAGGTGGTTTCGTGCAGTCAGGTATTAATTTTAATTGATTAAATTTGTTTGTATTCGAACTTTTGTAAATTAGTGCATCATTAATAAAACTGAATTGTAGCTAAGAGGGAAATTCAGAACGCACATTCTATCCTATTAATTTCTGCGTCCCAGTGTTGATGTTCACAATCGGACTGAAATCCAATGTCTTCTGACAAAGGGATATTCAGCTACTGCACCTTTTTTATTTTAATGTTAGCCACAACTCAACTCGTGACTGTTCGGTCATATAGAGACAATCTGTACAGGATGTACATATGTCAATAAAATACAGTCAATCGCAGTTTTTAATATCGACAACTTGAAAATACAAATTGTTACAAAACATTGTTTAACAAATGTAAAGCTTCTAAAAAATGTTTCCACATTATTTCCTTGGCATGAAAGCTTTGTATTTATGAATTCAATGTGCTTTGCACCGTTTATGGATGTTTTCAAGAAATTATTCATATTTCAGAAGAAGTGAAAAACTTCATTTATTTCTTCTTGCATGTATGTAGAAATTTATGAATGGATTGATTAATGATGAACGTTAGAAGTATCTACTGTTAATGTTGTCATTTAGAATGATTGTTTTTTGTACAGGAAAACTTGTTTAAAGTTCTTGTCTTGTTCTAAGTGTTATGGATCACCATTTACTAGCTTATATATTTACTTCCCTCATACTTAGAGTCCCCAATTCAAAACCTTTTACATTATATAGGTAATTCTATTTTGACTGTCATTCAGTGGTTTGCTCTTTCTCATGCACCTAACTTTATTTTAAACTGCATGTTTGTTGGCTTAGCGGTTTTTTATATTCTAACTAGAGTTATTTAGTCTGTTATATAGTATTATCATAACTTTTGAATTGTCTAATTTACCAGTGGTTAATACTATAGTGCATGACATTTATTGCTGTGAGCTAAATTTAAAAAAAAAAAGAAGATAGTGTTATGTATATGCACTCCATCACTTTATAGTTCTTATTTATGTTGATAGTCTAGTTTTATTCTATTGCATAATATGATAATTTGATTCAGTGTTTTGTATTACCATAATTAATTTGAATTAAATGATTGCATACAATAAACTATTGCAAAAATTATATTAGATTGAATGAAAATGTACTTTTAATAATCATTCTAAATTGTACTCTAATTGGTTAATCATTTTCATTCATTAAAACTTTTTTAGCCAGTTACAGTATAATTATTTAATTAATTTTCTTTAGTAGTGATATAAAATTTATTTAATGTAATGAATTGGTTGTGTTTTATTTTTCATTTGTGTTGCCTTTTTTTTTTTATCTTACTTAAACGAATTGACATAAAATACGTTGAAAGTTATCACTTCTGTTTATTAGTCTGATGTGTTGTACTGTTTTCCTTTTTCAATGAACCTTTTCCATTCAGCATATTTTTTACACTTAGTGTATTGTTCATTTACACGCATTTTGTAAGTTGTTTGTATTAATCACATAGCATTAAATTAATTTGAATAGTTTTCTTATCTTATGAATATAAGTATGAACAGTTTTTCTGTATGTTTTTGAAATCTGACAACTTTAAATGATTTTCTGTGTTCGTTATATTCAAAGGATTTCAGGCATCCAGTAGCAACGCCATATTAACAATTCCAAGGTTTAGCTATATGTGCACGATCTAGTGACTATCACTCAGTTAGTATCTTCTTGAAATATCGAATTTCATGGCTTTGTCAGGTTTTACAAATGTTTTAACAGCGAATCCTACATTCCTCATTATTAACTGACTCTGGGACTAGGTAGACAAAAACGTGGAGATAGTTAATTTGTGAAATGAAGCATTAGAATAAATAATCCCTCTGTACCATTAGCATCTGTCGGTCTATGACCACTTATCAATTGGAATATCGAAGGATGATGCAACTAACTGGCTTGAGACATTATTAGATATGACTGCGAATAGGGGCCGGTATATTGACAAGTAACTCATGAGTGACCTGCGAGATCAATATTTAACAATTATTGGTGATGTGAATAAACTCTGATACTTTATTTTTTGTAAAGTATTTTCTATATGAGTGTATTGTTTTGCATAAAAGCTGATTCATCTTGCTGACAAGTTATTATGTCTTCTGATATTTGTTCATTGGGAGGGGAGGGGTGACGCTTAGATCAATCAGTTAAATTTGTAAGTGGATATCACTCATCCGCAGTCGGTTCAATTCAGTATATCAATCAATACATTCAGTACAATATTTTTCTCCCTTTATAAAAAAGACCTGTTGCGATCCTGCTGTAATTTCCTATTACACTATTCGTAATAGTAAGGTTGTCTCCCTTAAACGAATCGTTTTTTGCGGCTGTACCTTTAACTAAACTGTATGTCTTACTGGAAACGTTTTTTCTGTTCATTTTGTTATTGGTTGTATTTCCTTCGTTACTTCACAGTAGTATCGATTCAATTATTTAGTACATTTTCGTGCCATACATTGTGATAGAATTTATTTGTTGTCTGTATTCATGTCAAATTGATCTCGGTTTGGTACTAGTGCAAACTGGAGAATATTGGGATTTATTTACTTCCAATAAAATATTAATTTCATGTATATGAGAAGTTGTATCACCTACACAAATTACGCCTAAACCCTAATCTTTACTATCATAATGGTAATCAGGCGTGGATACTATAATCACTATTTTAACTGGAACACTTACTTGTTTCAAACTTCTCAAAATGAAATATTTTTCTACACTGTAGACATTTGGAAAATTTCAATCATGCGCGTTCTCGGTAATTCCTATATCATCTTTTTATTTTATCTGTCTTCAGATTTCTTTCTGTGTTATTAATCCATCTTCTTTTTTTAAATTCATCAATTGTTTCATCTAACTGATGCTAAAATAGAGTATGCCACCTTTAATCTCTTTGTATTCGTACTGTATCCTACGCTATCTACAAGTGACTAACACAAACCAGATATTTTTTTTGAATAAATCATTAAACTGACTATTAATTAATATTATATAACTGTAAATAAGGCTGATTACACTTTTGTATCAAGTAGTGTAATCTTATTAGCATACTGAGTTTCGGTCAAGTTTGTGATATTGTTAGTTTACTGCGTTATTTAGTTTTCTAGTATGGTGCTTAAACCTTTTATTTTTCCCAGATAGCTTTTTGTATTATGGTAGCATTTTGTTTCATAGATTAAATTAAAATGTATGTGTATGGTTTCAGTTCAGTGAACTTATGTTACAAATAAAATCTACTAAGAGCTATATCAGAATGCTTTAATTTTCGCTTTGTTTAACAAATGTATTGAATATTGCAAATATTTCATATTCTTATGATTTTCTTCTGAGCAATAAATGTATGCACATGTTGCTTATTGCTTGATTTCTGTTGTATGTATTTTAAAAATTGATGCATTAAGGTACCTATGGCTAAAGTTAGTCCACATAATTGAAATGACTATAATTTAAAAGTATTAGTATCTTTCCGCTCATGTTGTTATGGTCTGAAATTGATCAGTGTCTGTCTCTGTGTACACTTCAACAATGGGATGCAATCACATCCAACTGACGAGTCTCAAACAGAACGAGACTTGCTTCTTGGATCCCACTTAACCCACGTAGCCATAATTCAACTTTAAAGTGATTATATTAGTGAGAAGTAAACCAAACAGTACTTTATTTTTAGGAGATGAGAAAAACGTAAATATGATAAATATGATCTATACCTCTCAATAAATCAGTTTATTTATTTTAGTGGGTATTTATAAGACACTTATTGTATACTGTCAACTAAAAGGACTTGTGGCTGTTGATCCGTATTTATTCTGCCAATCATAAACCATAAGTGCAATAACTTTATCTTAAAAGTACCCTAGTTATAAATTGTTTTAACCTTAAATTCTCCATATTAGTAAGGATTTGTAATTTCCCGTTATCGATATTAAAAAGTACAATTGATCGGCTTCTGTTAGTGTATGTGCATCTTTGACGAATTGTTTCGTTGTTACCATTTAGTCAGAAGTTTTAGTACATTTGACATATAGTTAGTAGTGAAATCTTGAACTTACATTTCGTTAGTTGAATCTGTTATGTCCGATTGTTTGTTTTTACACTCGAATTCAGTACCTTTCGCTTCATGCTCTTGGTATGTTATCTAATCAACTGCACTATCTAGATAGCCACAAATCTGTTCAACAACGATGAAAATAAGATATTGCCGAGTTTTTTTTTTTTAATTTGAATTTGATATCACGAATTAACCTGGGTTTGACAGCTATTGAGAATCAGGAAGCACTGGACGGCTGTTTCATACTGGAATAAAACTTCTCAGTAACAAGTCCTTACGACACCACCGAGGAGAGGGGGGGATTTCAGAACTTTCATGTTTTCCATCGAACGTTTAACTGCTAGATCACTATACCGACAGAAGACATTCTAAACAGCGCTCAATTCGCAGTATACTCACACGACCTCATTCATCTCTATCAGTGAGTAACTGCTTCACACTCGATATTGTTGGACTCGTTTGGCTACATCTCATTACAACTCGAGGAATATCTTCATGAAGTCACTCATTAGTAATTTGATATTAATCGAAATTGGTTGTTGTGAAGATTGTTGATTTTGATACCACGTTATTTGTCCCCCTTCTCATGACTATCGGTGTTGTGGTTCAATTATTGTTTACCTCATTTCTCAGCAACAGATTCGTGTACTCGAGTTGCACTTTGAGTACGGATGATAGTCATGATATTTGGTTTCGAAAGGGAACCTGCAACTTAGCACTATCAATACTCGTATCCGTAAAGACAGTGAATATCATCAGTAAATCAGTCCATCGGTACATATTTTAATCATTTTTTTTTTCAGAAAATATTATCTTTTATGTACTAGTGAATTCTACACTATGTTTCCTTTTTAATAGTTTGAAGAGTCAAAGTCCAAACCTTCTGCAATAAAGGATTTCTTTAAATGTCTACAATTGGATGAAAATGTTATCAAACCGCCTGATACATGTTACACCTGGCCATTTTCATTGAACAGGGAATACTTGTACGTTGTGGTATTTTTGTAGATGTAATAATATATCATGTAACTCACCAAGTGTAGATTTATGTGTGAAGGTTAGTGCTACTACGCACTTGTCTAAACTGAAGAAGGTTTAAGTGGGGTTTGAAATCTGGGATGTAATATCAGAGAGTCGGAAGCCTTAAGTACTATACCACTTCATATTAATATTATTGTTGATTCTGGTCATTCTCCCTTAACTTTTTTTGTTAGCTAATAGTTGTGGTAAGTAATACTAGTCTATATTATACGTACGCAGATAATTATGTTTCACGGCAAATATTTTCCTACTGAAACTATAAACTTTCAACTGTAGTATTTAAGTATGCTTAATCACCGCCTCCTCCGATATGCGACGCTAGGTGACATATTAATAGGCTGGAATAGGAGTTCTAGTTTGCATATGAAGGCATTATTTCAATCTATGAAGTCATTTACTGGTAATCATTGCCGAGACTTAGGTGTAGACTTCATTATTAAGGTCTTCCTCTTTTCATTTGGCCTTGTGAATTCCAAGTTAATGCTTGTCTTGTGACGCAGTTTAGTGATTTCCTCAAAGTGTGTTCTATCCACCTCCAGCGTTCTTTTCAAATTCCTTTCTCATATGGAAGTTGATTTGTTCTTCGTCACAAAAGGCTATTGATGACGATGCCTAGTCAACTGATCCTAAGTTTCTTGCGCAATCAACCGTTTATAAATACTTGCATCTTTCAAATGGTGATTTTCTTAGTTATCTAAGTTTAAACTCCATTTAATAGAAATGTCTTAGCGTTTGTATTAAAAATCTTGACTTTGATGTTAGTTGACGGTTGTTTTGAATTCCAGATATTCTTCAGTTATAGAAATGCTGCCCTTACCTTGCTGATCTGCCTCTTTACACCAGATCTCTCTTGTTTTTCAATGATGCTGCCCGGGTATGTAACAGTTTCTACACCTTCCAGAGCTTTCCCGTCAAGCTAAGCGTGATTTAGTTGGTGCTCGCTTTGTTGTATCTGAGTATCTCGCTTTCTTCTCTGTGTATGTTAAAATGTACTGCTGGTTATAGAGGCTGCTACTAAACTGGCCACCTTCACCTGCATTTGTTACTATTCGTGGGGTAGGAGAGCTGGGTCATCTGTGATGTGCAGATCGTCTAGCTACATTCAGGCTATCCACTGGATTCTGTGTCTTCTCAGAGATGTTGAAGTTTTCATCATCCAGTCAACCACTAGAAAAAAGAGAAGAAGTGGGAATAAGCAGCCTTGTCTGACATCAATCTGCCAGCTGCCTTCCATGTGCTACTTTCAGCATAGTCTGTCGTAAAAATTCCGTATGATACTGACTACCTCAAGAACATCATAGTATCGAATAAGTCTCCATAATTTTCTCCTGTCCACGCTGTAAAATGCTTTCTCTTAGTCAAGGAAATTGATGAAAAGTGGTAAATTCCATTAGACTGATTTTTCAACAATAATCCATAATGTAGCGATTCGGTCGGTATACGATCGATCACTACAGAATCTGACTTATTAGTCTCGATGTCGGATATTGACTACATTTTTCATTCAGTTCAATATCACTTTTTTTAGACTTTTCTGTTGTATCTGAGCAGGGATGGCCGATATTATCGATTCTGTTATCTTCAGCGCTATATCCTACAGCTAGTATCCAGCCTAGCCTTAATCTATTGCTCAGGGACAATAATCCGACTGATTTATCAAGAAGCCAACTAGTCACTTACACGCATGTATTACAACAACAATAAACCAATAATACACAAGATATATATATATATATAAGGTCTAGCCTTTGACTCATATGGCTGCCACACTATATTAACTGATCACATGTCTTCTTCCAGATATGTCACTTTCCTTGTACTGAAAGTTGAGTGATGTCTCTATAGTTCTCGCTTATGTAAACATATCCTTTTTTGGTATCCTGATAAGGTACCCTTCTTTCCAGTCTGTCGGCACTTGTTCTTCCTCCCAAATCTTCCTAAAGAGAATATGAAGCATCTTTTCAGTTACTTCTACATCTAGTTTCATTGCTTCAGCTGACTTTTCACTCCTGATTTGTCGGATGGCTGTGTTGATTTCCTCAGTTGTTGGTTTCACAACATTTATAGGAAGGTCTGCAGGTGCTGCTTCGATTACTGATGGGTTCAGTGGGGTTGATCTTTTCAAGAATACTTCAAAGTTTTTAACTCACCTGTTTTACTGTTCTTGAATTTTAGTGATTGGTCTGCTTGTTCTTGACTGGTCGTTCTGGTTTACTATATTTTCAGCTAGGTTCTTCGTTGTATCATATAGGTGTCTTGTGTTTTCTTCACTTATAGCTTTTTCTGCCGTAATTTATAGGTCTTCTACATAGTGTCACTTATCGTCTTTATTGCTCTCCTTATTTACTTGTTTACTTATATGTATTTGGCCTGCGTCTCGGCTTTCTCTGTTCTTACTCGGCTGTTGTTGGTTGCCGTCTTCTTGTTTCTCCTTCTTTGACCTCATCTAAAGTGCCAACCGTAATCTATTTCTTATAATAGTGCATCTTGCGTCCCAAAACTTCCTGACATGTTGAATTTATTGCTAGCCTCTCAGAGAACTGGTCTTATCCGTCTTTGTTGCTGTCGTTGGCGGGTGCGTAACACTGGATGCTATTCATTGTGATCCCTCTTTCTTTGTCTTGAAGAATGCTTTAATGATCCTAGGCTCCTTAGGTTCCCATCCTGGAAATTCATTCGTTACTTCTTCTGACAACACTAGTTCTACTGCTTGTGTGTGGCGCATTTTCTTTTTCATGAGCAGAGTACGACAGTACCTCTCCCGAAATAAATCTTTCCTATCTACCTTGTAACCAATAGGTGTTACTTATTTCAAGTATCTCCAGGTTGTATCTTTTTATTTCCTCAGCTACTTGGATGCTTCTGCTAGTCTCTTACATCATACGGACATTCCATGTATTTGTATTAAACGTTGCTCTGGTTGCCAGATGGGGCATCGGCCTCGTTGCTTCCGAAGGAACTTGCCTTTCACCTTGAAGTACCATGACCCTTCAAAATGAAGACCCTCCAACTCCTGGGGCAGAGTTTAAATGGTTTAAAAGACGTTTATAGTCAACCTTTTTTAGCAAGGTTATTTTTTGCAAGATGAGATTGCTATCTTTACGCTCTACTCTCCTCCCTTAGAACTGGCGGTAACTTGAGGGCTTCAGTCGTAGTTAAATGTTATAACAACCTGAAAGTAAATTTGTAATACATTGTTTTTACTCTCTAATTTATAATGTTGTTTATTATTAACAAACATGAAACTTAGTTTCTGGAACTTTTTTTGTAATATAATTCAAGCACCTTTTTATACTACATTCTTCTTAATAGCTGTGACAGTATTTGCTGAATCATGGAGAGGTGACATATCGGCTAAAAAGCTATTTTTAATCCCCAAATTACAGGTCCAAACCCCATTCGACCTACTACAGTTTGAATAGGATTATAATATCCCAAACCTCACATACAGCGTAGCTCAATGCAGAGTTACACATTTGCTATTTGTTAATTATCTCTATGGATTTTTATTTTGAATATTTTGTTATGTTTATCGTATATGTTGTCATCCCTTTTACTATTATATATATATAACTAATGTTATCGTTTCTTGATTCGTCTTAGATTTGACATACCAGAGAACAAAGATGAATTTTTCACTTCAGTAGAACGAGCTCTCGTCCTAGATCATATTCTTCGTCGTACCGGTTATAAATCAGAAGATTTAGTAAATGCAGATGATTTATATGAACCTAGTATCAGTAAGATTTTCTATATTTAAAATGGATTCGTATCCAAATAACCACTATTATTAACCTACTCATTTCGCATTGTGTACTGTTTTAATGTTTGTGGATTTTCATGAAAAGCTGTTTTGTAATAGAAAGCTTGCAAAACTTTTATGATGAATGTAGAGTAGGCTTCATTTCTGTTTTAAATACGTTCTTCATTATTTTGAAGTGGTTGAGACTTGTTAATCAGAAGTCTCATTTTGGCCAAGTTGCGTTCTCTGATTTGAATGGTAGTCGTGTAGCTTTCATCATCTTCCTAGGCGACATCATCAAAACTATCTTCTCATAGAGATGAACTATGAGAATTTCCTCAAAAGTGACTTGCAACGTGTTGTATCGACACTGAATTTGATTGATTGTTGTTAGCATCCATCTTGTCTTTTTCTGTACATTTATTATGCTTATCTTCTACCTGACTTGAGTTTTAGTTTTCATGATTTCTCTAGTTGGTTAATTAATCGTGCCTATTTCATTATTTTTTATTGTTTGCTGACTGACTAGTGTCAAGCTTCTAAATATTCTCAAGGTTTTCGCTGTGGAACATCCCTTCATAGTCGTATTAATATAACAGAAGATATATCGTAGCATAAGTGTTCATGTATTCAGAGATGAACAATGCAATAATTTCACTCGATACTATGTCGTTATTAATTAAAGCAGGTCATTTTTCAGTTTATGTTCATCTGCATTAATCCGACAATGTTTGCCATATAGCCGGACTATGTTACTATTTATTACGATACCCAGTCAGTCAGTTACAACGTGGAACATGATACAGGCGTACACCAATTCAGGTTTCCATGCCCCAATTAACAGATAGAGATTAAATTGTTGGACCAAATCTCAGAGTAGGGGAGGTAGAAACAAAGTTAAAATTAATGGAAAGGTATAGAGATCAGAGATAAAATTTGAGAAAATATGATTCAGTGAGAAGAAAATTACGACAGGTTTACAAACTTAGAATTTAGAGGAAGATAAGGAGTGGATGCACCTGCGCCATTGCCAACGATTTTGAGCCATATCACCTAAACTCTTTAACCATTTGTTACGATCATCACGTGGACCTCACCCAGGCAGTCTGCACCTATTAACATGGCTCAGTCCAATAGTCTATGACTTCATGGAATGGTGCCATGTTTTCGTTTGGCCACCCTTAGCTTTCTTCCAGTCTACTAACACACCAGACAGCAGGCAGTGATCAGGCATACGTAACACATGTCCTAACCACCTCAATTGATGAAGATTTACTACTATATGAATAGACTGACCGCATTTACCTAGTACTCTATTCCTAACCCACTCATTGCTTACTCGGTGGTCCCAGCAAACACGAGCAATGTTTCGGAGACATCTATGATCAATTACTAGAAGCCTACGACAATCATCTATCCTTAATTGCCATGTTTCACATCCATAATCTAAAACGGATCTAACTGCTGCGCAGTAAACGCGACCTTTCGTCAGTAAACGTATGTCTCGTCTACACCATAAGTGACGCGAATTGGCAAAAGCAAATCGGGCCGTACGTATACGAGCGGAGATTTCATCAGACACCAGATCTTCAAGACTGATGACGCTCCCAAGATATGTGAAGCGGTTGACACATTCAACTGCTTCGCTCCCTATCACTAACTTCGCTGTTGAATCAAGCCAATCCTGAAGCAACATTTTGCATTTGGATGAGGAGAATCGCATCCCAAAATTGCTTACATTCATGTTTAAGGTAGTCAAAAGATTTTGCACTTTCTCAGAATCTTCACCGAAAAGAACTACAACATCTGCATATTCAAAGTCAGCAAGTTTATCTCCTGGAAGGAGGTCGACCCGGAGAAATCAGACGATGACGATGATAACTTTCAAAGTATGTCAATGATAAAATTAAATAAAAATAGGGAAAGCTCACGATACCGAGAAAATAAGCAAGGAAATTGAATGGACTAATTGTATAATGTGAGTATGTGGCTATTAAGCTGGTTGTCTCAATGCGTTTGACGTGGGGTTTTTGCGTATGTTGTCACTATTCTTGACTAAACGCCTTCTACCAGTAGCGTCTATTAAGACTGATCAGGTCAGCTATAAAGTCGAATATATTTAAGGTCACTTTCATTTTTTTGAAGTTGTGTAGGCGGCTATTTGCAGCTGCAGTTCTTTGTCAAATACAGTGTGCATCATTCTCAGATTAAAGGTCATTGGTCAATATAGGTACTTCATGTTCAGCAAATAATCTTTCACATAGACATGATGTCATATATAATTATACTTGGATGTATCACTTTCATTATGATATGTGGTCGTTTGAGACGGATTGTTATGCGTCTTATTTGACAGGTCTGTGTTTCAATCATTTATGACCGTCATATTATTACTTAGTTAATTGACAAAAAGTCTAAATATCCTTTTCAAGTGAATGAAATATACTTAAAATTCATTCGAACTAGAACTTAAACACTCGACTCAATGTGTTTGAACAGTTTATCAATACACTACTGAAAGACTCACTTACTTACTTACGCCTGTTACCCCGCTTACCAGTATTCTCCATTCACCTCTGTCCTGAGCAATCCTTTCCAGCTGTCTCCAGTTGCTATTCATCCTTTTAATGTCTGCTTCCAACTCTCGACGTAGTGTGTTCTTTGGCTTTCCTCTTTTCCGTTTTCTAACAGGGTTCCAAGTTAATGCTTGTCTCGTGATGCAGTAAGATGATTTCCCCGATGTATGTTCTATCCATTTCCAACGTCGTTTCCTGATTTCCTCTTCAGCTGGAAAT
Source organism: Schistosoma japonicum (assembly GCA_025215515.1). Lineage (NCBI taxonomy): Eukaryota > Metazoa > Platyhelminthes > Trematoda > Strigeidida > Schistosomatidae > Schistosoma > Schistosoma japonicum. Next base: position 15,777,027 of record CM046066.1, read on the forward strand.
TGTTTTTTTCTCTTCCATAGTAGGGTGTTGCTAATGGTTTTCGGCCAACAGACATTCGATATCTTGCGTAAACAGTTGTTAATAAATATCTGTACCCTCCTGAGGATGTTTGAAGTAGTCCTTCACATTTCAGCCCCATATAGAAGAACTGTCTTGACGTTCGAGTTGAAGAGTCTAACTTTGAGGTTGGTAGACAGTTGTTTGGAGTCCCAGATATTTTTAAGCTGTAGGAATGCTGCCTGTGCTTTGCCGATCCTTGCCGTTACATCTGCATCGGATCCTCCTTGTTCATCGATAATGCTCCCCAAGGTACGTAAAGGTATCCACTTCTTCTAGAGTTTCTCCATCAAGTTCAATTGGGTCGGTGCTCTCTGTGTTGAATTTGAGGATCTTGCTCTTTTTCTTATGTATGTTCAGGCCTATTAATGCTGAGGTTGCTGCTTCGTTGGTTGTCTTCACTTGTATTTGTTGGTGTGTATGGGTTAAAAAAGCTATATCATCCGCGAAGTCCAAATCATCGAGTTACATCCTACTTGTCCATTGAATTCCGTGGTTCCCTTCAGATGTGGATGATTTTTCCTGATCCAATCAACCACTAGGAGGAAGAGGAAAGGCGAGAGCAGACAGCCTTGTCTGACACCGGTTCTCACTGAGAATGCATCTGTCAGCTGTCCTCCATGGACGATTTTGCAGTGTAGTTCGTCGTAAGAATTCCGGATGATGTTGACGAGTTTCCCTTGTACGGCGTAGTGTCGAAGAAGTTTCCTGAGGATCTCCTGTCTACGCTGTCAAACGCCTTCTCATAGTCGATGAAGTTGATGTACAGTGACGAGTTCCATTCAATTGATTGTTCAACGATAATGCGTAGTGTTGCGTAATGTTGGTCTGTGCACGACTGATCCTTGCGGAAAGCAGCCTGTTGATCTGGAAGTTGAGCATCCACTGAGTGTTCCATTCAGTTCAACAGCACCCTGTTGTAGACTTTTCCTGGTACTGACAATAGTGTGATTCCTCATTTGTTCTCACATTTGCTCAAATCTCTTTTCTTTGGTATCTTGATAAGGTATCCTTCTTTCCAGTCTGCCGGCCCCTGTTCTTCCTCCCAGATCCTCTTGAATAAAATGTTGAGCATCCTTGCCGTTATGTCTACTTCCGACTTGAGTGCTTCGGTTGGTATATTGTCAGGTCCTGCTGCTTTCCCACTTTTGATCTGTCTGATGGCTATCTTGATTTCTTCCATCGTTGGTGGATTGACGTTTGTACGGAGTTCCGTATATGCTGCTACGATATCTGGTGGGTTTGGTGGACCTGGCCTATTCAAGTGTTCTTCAAAATGTTCTACCCATCTGTCTCTTTGTTCTTGAATCTCAGTGATTAGCTTGCCTTCTTTGTTTCTGACCGGTCGCTTTGGTGTACTATATTTGCCTGCCAGTTTCTTCGTTGTGTCGTATAGCTGTTTCATATTTCCTTCTCTTGCAGCTTTCTCCGCTGTCGTTGCAAGGCCTTCGATATACTTTTGTTTTTTTGGCTTCAATACTCTTCTTTACTTGTTTATTTGCTTTTGTGTACTCAGTTTGTGCCTTGATTTTCTCTGCTCTAATTCGACTGTTGTTGATTTCTGCCTTCTTGTTCCTCTTTTGTTGAATTTCGCTCAGAGTCTCTGTGGAAATCCATTACTTATAATGATGTTTCTTGCGGCCTAGAGCCTTTTAACAAGTTGAAGTTAGTGCTTCTTTGATTCCTTTCCAGTTGTTCTCCATAGTGGTTTCTTCCTCGTTCAGCAGATCTTGTAAGACTTGAAACCTGTTGTTGAGAGTTATTTTGAATTCCTTGAGTTTGTCAGTATCTTGAAGAGAGGCTGTATTGAACCGTTGTAATGCTGTTACTCCAGTTATCCATTGCTCCCTTAGTTTCAGTTTCATTTTGGCAACCACTAGGTGATGATCTGAAGCTATATCAGTTCCTCTCCTGTTTCTCACATCTTTCATTGATCTTCTGAATTTTTTATTGATGCATACATGATCGATTTGATTCTCTATAGACGATCCGGTGAGACCCATGTAGCCTTGTGTATGCATTTGTAGGAGAATATCATACCACCTATAACCATTTTGTTGAAAGCGCATAGATTTGTAAATCTTTCATCGGTCTCATTTCTTTCCCCCAGTCCCTATTGTCCCATGATATCTTCGTAACCGGTGTTGTCCATTCCGACGCCAAAGTTGGAATGTCCACCAACGATGAACAATTAGATTAGCACTTGTTGGTTGTGCAACTTTTCCTATTTCTAAAATTCAATCGGGGCATCGGAGAAGGACAGATACTTTGACTACTGGTATTATAATTTAAAACTCATAATTATTTGCCAGTTATAGGACTATTATGCACCTAAATTGAAAATCACATTATATACAAAGCTAGAGCAAACTGAGTTAGCGGTGTGTAGCTTAAGTAGCTGTTATTTACAAATGATAAAACAGGCCTTGACCATATAGCATGTTGTTAAGTAATTTGAACATAACTAGAATTCACTTGAATTAGAATTTTGACACCCACAATTCAGTACCTTCGAATAGTTTCTCAACATGCCAAGTGATAAAATCTGTAAAAGGTATGTTAAGAATTGATGAGTTAAGTGAAAGTTTACAAATGGGATAATATAAAACGAAGGAATGTAAACTAAATGTTTAACAAATATTCAATAATATATCATAATCCATTAAAAGATAGTTCTCATAGTTTTGCCTGTTTAAACTTTATCCACCCTTTTATAACTAGGCCATATTGTAATAGTTTGTTTCTTTATTGAGTTAGTACTATTAACCTATAAAGTTTTACATTATTTCTTTTTTTCTTATTCTGTTTAACACATACATAGGTGACAATGTGCCAAGTCAGGAACCTGAAGATGAATTCACTGGATCACCAAATCGTGTTAATTCATTGTATGAGATAGCCGCAAAAAATTTAGGCATTACTAAACTAATTTCTGATGGAATTTTCTTAGCTGCTTATCCATTACATGAGGTAAAGTATTTATTTATTTTCACAAAATAATTTACAATTAAAATATTGTTATTGTATTCATATAATCTTCCAGTTTTGTGTATATCTATGCAACCTGTAGGCTTAACTTTACAATTAAGTTAAAGTTGAGTCGTGCTAGAGGTGTATAAGGAGTTTCCATTTCCTGGTTGCCTACGTCATTTTGACCTAAGAGTGTAACCATAATGCTCAAGGGTAAACTGTTTGAATCCTGTCTTACATGACATTTTGGTAAGTAGTTTTGGATTTGTTAGTTTCATACTATCAAGTCTTTTCAGTTTAACTTAACCTGTGTGTAGTAATTTATCTGATTCGGTTCTGGCTGTATTTTTGCTAGGTGTTCGGTAAGAAACCTTGAACTTAGTCTTCATGCTGATAAACATTCGTAAACAAGTAATATCTACAGCCTTCAGGGATCTGATTCTGCTCTCTATGGGTATCAAAATCGTGTCACTCAGTTTTATATAGTGTGACGTCACATAGCTATTGAAGCATTGTTGATGAGTGCCAAATGTCGTGGAACATAAACGAGACAAGGTTTTCTCTTGATTATCTCCAGCCACCTAACACCAGAATCTAATACATGCGATGTTGAGTTACTTAGACTAATAACGGCATTGCGATTTAATCAATAATAAGGAATATTCGAGTGTGATGATGATCCTTGCTCAGTTATCAATCAATAGGAATCACAAAGTATTGTATTTCTTAGCGTTAGTGACATTACTTACTTCCCTCAAAATAAGTAAATGAATTGATTTCGAATTCGTCGTTTAAATAGTTAGCCGAATTCTTCAATTGGTATTTCATATTGAGTACTATATCAGTTTGTTTTTGATAATTATTTAGCTGACTCGTCTTGTTTGAAATATCGTAATGTTGATCTGAATACTTTTCATTATGTGGTTAACTCTACAACACATAAGTTGATTCGTTTGATGATGTTGCGTAACTAATTGTACGGTGGCTAGATTCTACCAAGTAACACATTCATACCCCGCTCAACCTGTTTCGGAATTATGCTACCGGGTAGTAGTAGTCGTTAAACTAAGAGCACATGAATACGTACCAGATAAAGTAATTTATAATTGTGCTTTAAAAGTTATTTCTAATCTATAGACTTTTTAGAAATATGTTTGACTCCGTGAATCATTTTTTAAGGTGATAATGATACCTAAAGAGCGTTATATGTATATATCTTCGTCTAATGTTTCCTTGATTACCTCTTTTGTTTTCCTATTTGTACTAATAACGGTTTGTATTAATTAGACCGCATATTGTTGCGACAGATGTTAGTCAACATCTGATGTTTCCTTAATATAGAGTGCGAAACCCTTAATCTGAATTCCACAGTTTAGATTCTTAATAAAATTAGTGACAAGTAGTTATTAGGACTACACTGGTCTACAGTAAATATATTTTTTTCGTTATTCTGCAGATTACGAGGTATTTAATAGTATGGATAGACGCCTTAGGGTTTATGTGGACTAATTAAAGCAAACTAATGAAATCTGTTAGCATTAGAGGTTTGTGAAGACTATTAACTTTTGTAGTTCACATCACTATTTGACTGTGGATAGACGACCATTGAACATCAGAAAGCACTAGATAGTTATCTTGCCTTGATCTGTTACCTCTCAATATCACTCGTCCACAACCCTTCCAGAGTTTTTACCTTCAGGCCTTGTGGCGGGTGCTATACATTTAGACTACTGAATTAGTTTCCGTTGGTTCACATTTCTGTTCGAAAGTCGTTGGTTTGATCCTTATTTAGGTCACGGATGTGAACTATTGAGGAGACGATACTTAGACGAAGCAATTGTTTAATGCCTCATGGTTTTCAACAGTTAAAAAGTTATGATCCATCCGTAATGTGAACTGCTAATTGTTTTATTATCGGCGCAAATTGTTTTAATGTTTGCTACAGTTGTTCAGTAATTAAGTCAGTGTTAATCAGATTGTAATTAAAAAGTAATGGCTTGTGTGAATTTGCAATATGGAGTGAATTTGTTGTGTCGTATATTTGGGAATTTGCCGAGCTAAAATCTATTTGAGAAAGGTAGACAAATTCCATGCATACGTTTTATATTTTACCTTTTTAATCTCATGTCTTGATTTATTTGTCTACATTTGTTTTTTACCTCTATTGTGCACAAGTTAAGTGTATGTCAGCTTGTAATTTTTTTCCACGAATGTTTTCTTAGCATGTTGAAACTCTATAGTGTGGTGGCTTAAATGATATAGCACTTACTTTTCAACTAGTAGGTTTCAGGCTTGGGCCCAGTTCCAACGACTTTGGTATATTTAACAGGATAGTCCTTATACAGCTGAAGTGTAACAGTGAGGTGTGATGTGTACATAAAATGCCTATTTGGTATGTGAAAAAATTAAGAAATCATTGGTTAAGTATTTATTTTTGTGTACGTTATTTTCAGTCAGTGTTTGCATGTTGAGTAGTAATACCACCCAATAGTTGACTGAATTAAAGCGGATGTAGTAGGATATTAACTTAACACTGTCGTGATTGAATATCTAGTGCCTTAATCACTCAGCAATCATTACATTTAAGAAGCCTTCTACAGGTTTTCGGAAAGTCTTAAAATGCCAGTAATATGATGTAAATAACTTAACCATTCAGATTTCTACAAAAGCCTTAATGAGAATTCTGGAAAAAGATTAAATACATTTTCATTACCTTGGTCACTGCGTTTTCCAGATCCTCCAAGTTGCTTACAATCCTGTAATTACCCTTGAATTTTCTATTGATTAACGAACCTTGGAAATAAATCTTCTGTACTTCCCATCGAGGATCACCCGTAAAAGATCTATGGGAACAAGAAAGTCATTGTCGTAAGCACTTTATTTATTTATTTGAGGACAGTCTTTGTGAAAATGGATGTCAAAGAGATTTACACTATACAAATAGAAGCCAAAGTGTCGGTACCTTTAACGTTAATAATTTAGGATGGTGAGTATTTCATTTTCTTCGCAAAAATTAAATTATCTTACCTTTTGTTGGCTGAAATACTGTCCAGATCAAAGGAGGTGGTTTTCTTAGGGAATCACTTCTCGAAACTTTGATTTAATGGTTCAATCTACAAAAGAGCGTAGCAACGTCAGGAGATACATTATTATAGTAGCTAGTGACCAATATAGGTTCAATTTTTAAGGATACTAGAGTCTGTGTGCGTCATTAGTCTGGAACCCTCTGGACCTTCTTTATCCAGAATAAGCACTGGATGTTTGCTTTCGTTTTTTCATATAGGCAACATTTATATGATAGAAGTTATAAACACATAGTTATATGGGAGAGAAAGAGAACTCTCCTTAATCTGTTATGTACCAGGCCGTCTTGTGTATCCTATATTTATAATATCCCATTAATGGCATAATGATTTTTGTGTAACAACTCTATTTCGTTATATTATGCTCTTCACATTAAATTTTCTATACAATAACTTAGCCAAGTGAAAAGTTGTCATCAATAACTATACAACAAAGGACATTAAATCCGAATTGTTATGGGGTAGGTTCTCAGTCAAAATCACCTATGCTTATCTGTCTCTATATTTGCTTGCAATTTACAACATATCTCTCCGCTAAACTAATATTTATATCTCTACTTCATTTTTTTCCTATTCACAAAACAGTATACACCTTTTTTATGTGTATTTTCACAGTACAGCATTTCATTTGCGTTATTGCATTGTTTCATTAATTTTGTGTCGTATCACAATCACTTATTATCAGGGTCTATGTGAACGATATCATCATAATTGATGTCTTGGTGTTATCATCATCTTGTTTATGTGTAGTCATTTTTTCATTCATGTTTTGTTTCTACCAGTTATCTTCATTAAGAGTTACAATTTAATGACCAGTGTGTTTGGCCTTAGTGAGATTTTGCTGAATTGATACACCTATATTGTGAGATGATATCCCACGAATACTGACTCGACTGACTCTTTAGAATGGTATATTTTTGCTTAGTTATTCACACTATTCATACATGTACAACGTAGAGTCTATTATATGTTCTCGTTTGCTTGAGTTACCATACCACATTAGTACGACGAGATCAAATTAAAACAAATTAATGCCAGATTATAGGTCAACAGTAGAGAATAAAACAGTTTAGATAAAGGAATAATGGAGATTATTATCTAGCAGATAAAGAGTGAATGCACCTGCACTACTGACTGATTTCTATCCACATCACCTTATCTCCAAACACTGATATTAATTATCACACAGACTTCGACCAGGTAGTTTACGTTTGACTAAGCAGCTGAGATCAGCAGTCAGCAACTTAATGCACTGATGCCACTTTTTAATTCATCTTCCTTTAATTTACTTTTATCTTACTTTAACATTAATCAAGTTGAGGTAAATAGTGATTGCGCTTACGTAATGCGTTCTCTAATTACCTCAATCGATGATGATTCACAATTTAATGTACCTATTTAGGTTAATATATTCATCCTAATAAAAACAACTTTCAGTTGTTTAGCCACTCACACACAAGAAACTTTATATTTGTATTCGCCTTATGGATGGCATTTCTTAAATCCTCAGTTCTATCGGAATTTTCGGGATATGTTGGTGACGAGTACTTTCTGTCACAAACGTAGGTCAGACATAGGTTCCTGTCGGTTATTTTTAATTACCATATAAAGTTTGTTGTTTTTACATAAATAAAAGGCAAGAAAATGATTTCTCTTTAGTAATCTGGAAGGTATTGTATTAAACTGTAACCTGTATGCTTAATCTTTTTTGGTGGTTACTTTTTCATCTTCCGACTAACATGATGTGGATGGAATTCAAACTACCCACCTTCCTTTTCATTCTTAATTTTCTTGTAAAAGTTTAAAATGTATCGTACGTTTCTGCAAAGTCTTTTGACCGGGTTTAAATACACTTCTCTGGTTGAAATATTCTGCCTTATTAGAACACCTGTTATGTTTAAGATTGAAATCTGCTTTAACTACTATTCCCATTAGAAACATTATTACTGACTTCCTCGCACAGCAATAATCATCTTGAAGGATTAAAACACTAATACTTGTTTGTCACTGATTAGCTGTCAAGTGATATCGTTTATCCTAGTTTTTATTTTTGACTGAATCCTACAAAAATTGAGTGATGTAGGCTTAAATCTCCAAAACGTAGTCGATTCTCTGGAAATCGCAAATTTTCCTTGCTGACGGAAGCCCATCAATAACTATGGTGCTGTCCAATAATGTTATATCACTTATTTAGAATACATTTTTGGAATTAATCACAGAATACACATAAATTTACAGGTGTATTCAGGTTATTTAAAACGATAAGGATACACTATTAAAAAAGAACATGTTTTTCAAATGTGTGAGTGATAAGATGTTTCCGAAATGAATGATCGTTGGTGATAGCATATTTATCACGTAACTAGTATTGTTAGGACTAATCTTGTAAGTACATTATTGTTTTTAGTAAATAGTGTGACGGATTCGAATTCCACATAGAAAATGGCATTTTAGATTTGTCAAAGTCGCACAGAATGCAGCAATTTCGAAATAATGTCCCCCTAACAAAGGAACCAAAATAACATGTTGTAAAGAGGAAAAATAAACAGTGTAACACAGAGAGATTTCACTCGTGTTTTATATATATTCATCTAACATTAAGAACAATATAACAAAATTAAGAAGTATAGAATCAACCACATAAAGTTAGTTACCATCTCAATTTTATCTGAAGTTTCTCTATGAATAGTTTGAATGGTCATTCCAGTCGAATGATTGGGAAAGTCACTTTGTAAATCTTATTTAATTGCAATTGGGTGTTGTGTGTTGAGTGTTAGTCTGATAATACGAATTGGCCTGAATTAGACAACCACTGACAACCGGGCAGCACTGGATAACCGTTTCGTCTTAGTATGAGATTCTTCAGCAACATACATCCACAATGCCGTTAGGGGGCGAACACACGATATTTTGGCTCTACAGCAAATGCTTAATCATTAGACCACTGAGTCGGCTTTCAGCGGTTAGTATTTCCTGGAGTCTTAGTGAGAAGATATGATCAGTAGAGTTCATCTATATCAAGTGTTAGGCAGTTACCCACCAATGGCGTTGGGTGAGGTCGCACAAATGATATATCGAATGACTCAAGATGGGAAACTAACTTGAACTATTTTTCATAAAACTATTTCATTTATTTAAAGTATGCGTAAATTGATTATTTTATTTCTATTATTGTCATTTTTCTATCTCACTAACCTCCCACTAGATTCATGAACTATATCATATTATTTGTCATTCAGAAACCATAACCAATTAGCTATGTATCTGTATCCTCAGTTCCTAGTCACTATTGTTTTCGTTCGTATAAATGTTTTTTTTTCATAGGTGCGCTGCGTGGTCAGGTTTTATGTGTATATAATTGGATGATTGAAATAAAATCTGTCTGGTGGTTGACTTGATTGTCTTATCTCTTCATTCTGGCTTTTGACTAGTAATCACAGTACAGACGTGTACGTATTCTGAATGATCCTATCAAGATTACTGTTTCCCATATATTATGATTGCCCGCTTATTCTCAAGATGTAACGACGAATTGATTGAGTTAGAAATGTCAACTATTGAGAGCAGGCTCAGTAGTAAAGCGTTCACCGTAAAGCCAGAAGGTCCTGTGTTCGATCCTTGATGCATGAGGTTGCATGCTACTGATGAGTCCTATACTAGGACTAAAAAGCAATCATGTACTTCCTGGTGATCAGTGGTTATCTAACTCATACTAATTTGTAATATATCAAATTAACAAATGTCATTTACTCATTACAAATTTGTGTACATTTCTTCAAGCTATACACTACCTGTGTGTAAAATCTAGTGATACTAACCAGTTTTTTAGACCAAAATAAGTAAAGTTGGATTTAAATACTTTTACTACTATTGAGCCACTAGTTCGCACTTATCTACCTATTAAAAACATGGTTTTGGTGTTTATTTACTAACTTTTTTTTATTCCTTTTTCAAGTTATTTATCATCTTCATGCCACAAATTAATCTCATAACTCTATTTTATCGTTACACTCACTAATTGTATATTATTTATTTATCTGTTTGTGTAAATTGGTGTTCAGTCGTCTGTTATATTATTGTTATTTCACAATTGTTCATTTCATTTATTATTTTTTTAAAATGACTATTTCATAATGAAGAGACAAAGATGGTTCAGCAGAGAAAATTGCCTTTTCGATGTTGTCATTTACTGAAGATGTACAGTTGCATTTGTTTTGTTATTTTATTTAATTAATTGTTGATATAGTTTTATGAGGAGATTGATATTTGATTTTTTCTTTAGATTTATTACAAAATGGTTTCGGTTTATTACAACTCCAAACCAAGAGATACTTGACGGCTGTTTCGTCCTAGTGTAAGACTCCTCAGAATCGCATGACCCCACCAAGGAATCAATCCTTGTACATTCAGATTCGGTTTAACTGTCAGCATCACTGGGTGGATTTTTGGACTGGTTCTAAATATCCTGGGTTCGATTCCTTGGTTGGAGTCAAGAGTGTAAACTTTTGCGACACATCGGTTTAGGACGAAACGGCCATCAAGTCTTTTTTGGTTCTTAATGATATTCAACCGAGATCTATCTATGACGAATACAAACAGCAAAAATGATTGCATCGTAAAAGTTTTAACATTTTTCTAGGTGGTTATATAAAGATCAATATGTTAAAACAATACTCGGAAACAAAAACAATTTACGAATAAAAAGAAAAAGATGATTGTTTTCTTGACAAATGCGAAGACGTATTGTGACATATACTGGTAATGATGATAATAATGAAAAAACGGATGTTTGTATTAAATGAATATTTAGAATGAGAAATAGAAAGATGATTAAAAAACCAGCAAACAAACAAACTAAAGGAAGTTATTAGAGTTATAGGAGAATTATAGACTACACTTGTTGATTTTTCCTATAGAATCTTAGTTTTGACTACTAAACTCTGGTCGTTACACAAATTTTTGATTAGTATTCTTTTTGAAACTACTTATTTGATTATGTGGATAATACCGTAATACTATTTTAATTGGGTAATGTGATTAAAATTGATAAGACATCGTTTTTACCAAACTACTGGTAGTTTTACTTTTTCTCTTTTAAAACCGCTTCGAACATTGTTTTGACATACTTTTTAGGAAGCATTCAGTTTATGTAACCAATGTAATTAACACTACACGAACTAGTAAAATTCTATATCTACATGGATATCGTTCACAGTCTCGTTCTGATGTTAAACATTTATTGTATTACTTATATTTACAACACATCTATACACTTTCAATCGTATAAATTTTCTTTATTCCTTTAATTAATAATAACTTGATGGAGTGCTATCAGGATTTGATAGTTTTATCGTAGTTTCTGGGAGCCATTTCAACACATGGAAAATACATTTCGATTACAGTATAATAAATACTTCTTTATTTTATCGAATCTTTGATTTATCTTAAATGTTATGCATTCTACCTGAAACTTATATGGTGTTATTTTTGAGAAAAAGACTTGTAGGCTTCTTTACTCTGTTTCGATTTGATAATTTCTAATAAACTGAGCATCGAATAGATTACTTATAAAAATAAGTAATATATATTTGTACCATTCCAATAAATAGAAACTGAAACTCTTGGCGTTTCGCAACGTAGTTTAAGCGGTTTATTAAGAGAATAAATACATAGGAACAAACCATAGTATCTACTGCAGTCAGGGAATAATAATTCTAATTGTTTTGAAGTTATATCATTTAGGTTATGGTGGATCACTTCAACACGATCAGGTTTGCTTTCTTTTCGACTGCACCAAACATTAATAAAACTTACATTCATTTAATTCGATTATTTACTTTGTCTTTGAAGATGTGACTTAAACTAAATCGTGTAATTTTAAAATTCCCGATTTCTTCCTTGCAATATTGCAAATGCATTATTTGTATTTATAAAACGTATTCAATTGTTTAAAACTTTATTTGCTTCATTTTCGTAATTATATACTCTTGAAGGAGAGTAGAGTTAGGCTGAGAACTATAAAACTCAATATGTGTTTACTACTTATTCTTCTAATGCTTCATCCTGTTTTACCAACAAGATATCTTGGGTTGAAACGTAATCAGTACACTCTTAATCTGAAGTATAAATGATAGATTATTGAATTTCGTACCTGTCACATATAAAATCAAAGGTAATAACCGTTTCTGAGAAACTACAGTTCCTTGACGATGATATCAGTAAATTAAATTAATTCGGTGACTGCGAAAGGCTATGCAATAGACGTTCACTGCAACCAAGCTTTATACCATATTTTACAACCAACCCTTCATTAGAACGAAAAATAAATTCAGACTTGTTGAATTCGATTCATTCATATTTTTCTAACAATTCAGCTGCTCTTGTGGAGCCAGTTACATTGGGCTCTCTATCAAAGGAGTTCGTCTTAGAGTTTTCGAGTTCCATTCTGTTTATACTATTGATGGGCGAATAAAATAACTTCAGAGATCTATTTCTGGTTATTTAGTCGCTACAGCAAATGGTTATAAATAAAGCCTTTTGAATGATCAACGTGCTTCATGATTTACGTTAACGTCTTTTTACATAAATCGGAAATCATCGGTATCCATTGCAATAAACCAAGTTTATGTATATATGAGGAATTTATACAACTACTCTCTTATTTCGTTATTCTGTTAATGTCTCATGCCAACCTACACAGAACTGAGTATTTCAACCTAGAGAGGTCCTGATAGACCGAGGGATGTCATCCTTATACATCTAACCTTCATATCACAGGGCTATCGTAAAAACTGATTATCTTTCTACGTGTTCCATCGAGTCTTTTTGTCGGAAAATAATGTACGATGTAGAATTCTTAGCTAGGCTAGTAGTATTATTGAGACGAGCTTGATAAATTCTTAAACTATCCGCAGTGAGGAATCATGAGTAATAAACTAACAGGTAAGTTATGGGATGCACATTTCGTCCTATTCGCGACTTGTCGGCCAAATTTACCTCCCTTTCAGTGTTGATAACTACATCAGGGCTCCAACTCAATATTTTTCCTGTCAAACCTCACCACATTCACCAGTAAGCTACTAAGTTTATACAGATGAGTCACAATTAGGACAAAACGCACGCCTTGGATTCCATACTTGTAAATTACCACTGTGTCAAGGCAATCCTCTCAGGATGCACATATAGTAACAGAAGCTGATCAACATTAATTCATAACAAATCATTGGGAAAATGCTAATGCCTTTGAACTATTTTCTGAATGAAATTAAAGAAATAACGAGATCTTTCACTCTTCTGTACGACTAACAACCGTCTTTTAAAATCCCTTAAAATGACATAAAGTCATTTATAAACGCTTAGATTAGTTCTTGTTGAAGTTTACTGTTAAGATAATGCTAGCATAACTTATAGGGTTATTTTAGATTAAGGATTTTGATATAGGCATAGCTTTAATTTATAGATTATACATCATTTATTTGACAAGAACGTAGTGTTTGATATGTTTATCTCTATAATATTTTATTTTTTGATTTCGAATTGAGTGTTCCTTGATATTTCTGTACATTTTGGACACGAGACGTAAGTGTTGTAATAAGTGACATCTGATTTACTTCGAATCTTATAGATCGTCACTGATTGGTTAAAATGATTGCTGCACTTCGATATTAATAATATGCTGTTGTCACCAGTTTACAATGAACTTTTCGACCATTTGTTAAGTTTCATCACAATGAATGAGTTCAGGCATAGATTTCTTTCGAAACTGCCGCAATACTTAGCATTTCGAAAATGTAATTTACCCTGAGCAGCTAAACTTTGCGCAAGTTCAAACCAATGATGAGTATAGTATTATCTAATATTCGGGTCGATATTTTGAGCATCATTTCAATGACCTCCCGGCAGTAACTAAGTACAGAACAAGGTAACATGGAGTTATTATTACTAGATTGTATAGTTAGTAAAGATATCTACAATAATAAACTAGTGTATCTTGTGTAATTTATTTATTATTAACTTTAGACACTTTATATTGATCATGCTTTTCAACCTTTAAGAATTACCACTGCCTATCTAGTTATTTTTCATGTTAATATAGCCTTCTGGAAATGCTCTTCAGTCTACAGAATTCAATAATCGAATATTACTTCAACGTTATTGGGCTTCTTACAAAATGTTGTTTAAATGTCAACCTATTAGTTATATCCGGTAAGTAAATAATAGGATACATTTGATTTGATATAAAATTAGATTTTAATTATCGCATGGGAAGTAACATGACGTTGGATTACAAAAGGTTTTTATAATGTGGATAAAATTGATGATAAAATTGTATTCCTCGCGATAGATGGTTTATTAGTGGAGTTTTATTTGTCTTCCTTAATATCATTAGTTCTCACTTCATATAGAAGTGAACTTTCTAGCTATTCTATGAGAGCTAATTCAATTCATCCTACTGGTTTTTTCGTGATTAATTGTCTTCGTATGTCTTAGTGCTTTGCCATAAAGACACTAACTGTTTTGACGCTTGCGACATAACTAAATAGCTAACTTCTATATGAAATATGTGCTAATGATGTTGTTCAGAATCATAATGAAAGCTCTACTATTAAAACATCATACTCAGCGACTTCAGCAATAGTAATTCTTGCTGAATTTTAACTGAACATTCAATGTTTTCGTTCCTTTTAAAACCCTATCTTGTCATTATGTTCCTCCATTTGACAGCACTCGCCTAATATATTCCAGAAGTTATTTCAGTTACAATTTAATAGCTATGTAATTGAAGCGTCTTTCTGTTTAATTGAAATGTTCAGCGTAGGCTGCAGACTTCATTTTGCTCATAAATTTAAATCATTTATTCAAGCAAATGGGTTTAGTTTACTGGATACTAATCCTACACCTAGAATTAAATCATCAATACTCGAAAATATTTTTTATTGTAAAACTTCAGTAATTAAGCTTTTATTAAGATTTTTGCATAAAGATACTGTACTTACGTAATTGTAAAGAAACGGTAAGGTGACATTGGTATAATTTCAAAAATATCCAGAATGAATCTTTAATCAAAATAGCGATTTGTTCATTACATAACACTTTGAATATATCAGATATGTTAACAGTATCCATGTATCTATTTTCCTCTGGATTACCTCAAATCATACCAACTGGTTTATAGTTTAGCCAAAAGAGCTGTACAGTCGTGTATAGTTATTTTAGCATTAAATCGTCTTTAATAAAATAGTGATTTGTTGCATCATTAATAATAAATTTACTGCAAGTAAATGTAGACTATTTTAAGAACTGATTCTGAGTACGCAATGGTCGAGAGTAATGAATTAGAATAAATTACTGAAGAGGGATGTAAAAATATAATTATGAAATCGACGAGGAATATATGAGGATGAGAAAATGACGAACGTGCATCAAAAACCATTTGCAAAAATAAAATAGCATGAGGGGTTAGGGTATTGATTTTCGCGGTGTTTTTAAAAATGTGGCGTGTTTGATTGTAGCCTTGGTTACCTACTCAGGTGATTTAGTAGTCTACCAGCTAGTTTCAGCCTTGCCTTAATAATCCTATTCAAACGTAGGATACTTGAATTGAACGATTAAGAACCAGATGAGCTTGATAAGACACATATATGTATTACACGAACATTACCACAAGCAGTTAAGAATAAAAAACTGACACATAAAACGAAGAAAACATGTATACTACTGTTTCCTGTTCGCTCAATTTTGATAAATCACCTGTCTATTTATTCTCTCTTTATCTAATCACAGCTCAAGTAGACCGGAAATATCAGTGATATATAATCAGAATCGACAAGACTGTTGTTTTATGTTCATTCGCTTTAAAACAGCCATGCTTGATACTGCTTACTAATTCGGGTTATTGAGGCATAGTTATTAGAAGATAGAACAACTGATCAGTTATTCCATATAAAACAAAATAACATACGCCTGTACAGAATAATTAACTACTCTCGTTAAGGTTGTTGGCACGCATTGCTGAATAGTCTTATATTTAAAAAAAAGGCTGCTCAGTGTTCCTTGGTTTTCAATGGTACACAACCTAAATAAATCCGTAATGAAGAGCAAACGACAAATTAAGACTAATCTCTACAATGGCTTAACTTTAGTGGTTAAAATATACATAAAATATAAATGACTGTTGGATTCTGATTATATGAAACGTTTACGAACTAATGGTTATAAGGCCTTACAGACTCATTTATTTCAGCTCCGATCATATTCTTTGTACATTTTGAGTGAACACCCAAACTGTAAATGTGAAAATAAAATTTGTGTACATAACTTCTAGCAACGACTAGACCGTTCGACTTTCGGTTACTAGGTCACAGAATCGAATCCCGCTCCACCTTTGGTTTAGGTTACCCTCATTCACAATTAGAGTGTAGCTCGTAGCTAAATGCAAGAATCTATATCTGATATAAATAAGTTAATTTACATTCTAGAAGTGTCCGAATGCTTAAACAGTCTTGTTTGCGTCATTTCTATAAGCTCATCTCTCTAACGTTTGTAACAGCCAGATCTATATTTGCTACTAATTTTCAACTTTTCTTTCTCACTTAGGCATTATTTTGGAGAAGCTGTTGCATTTTATTTTGCTTGGCTTGGTTTCTACACAGCATGGCTTTTACCTATTGCAATATTAGGAATTATTGTTTTTCTATTTGGATTGTTAGATTTAAAATCAGACTCTATTATGTAAGTTATTTAACTTCTTCATTATTACATAGTACGTAAATTATTTTAAATGTTTATGTTGTAGGTCTTACAAGATCTGTCAATTCATGTATTGTCGTAAAACGTCTATTTATTTATTATTCGTATGTGTATTTGTTTTCTACTGCTATCAGTTCATTGGTAAATCCTCGTTTATTTTATCACAGTTGTCACCAGCGAACAAACCTTAACATTATATTTTAGCGTTAAGTTCTTGAAAGTAGTCATTAGAAGATCCTACACAACTAACCTGCGGCGCTAGTTGACATTTGCCAGCAGGGTTTACTTGCAGTTTTGCGAGAACTAATGCTCGTTATAAGGTTCTAACCTGCGTCATCTAGCTTTATCGTATGTGACAGTACCCCCCAATCCAGTTGGGTCGTGACTGGCAATGATTGATTTCTGAGTGATGACCAGTCCAATCCTTGACTGAACATATACTGTCTGTCATGTTGTGAGATCGCCAGAACATCTTACTGGTGTATAGGAAACCTAGGTCAAGCTTGGTTTTCTTCCATCTTCATGTAACCACTTTACTTCAAAATATGGCTCATATGATGTCGAGTCATGTAGACTATAATCCACTTTGTTATCTGTTCTATAGAATTTTATAAACTTTGGAGGGTTAGGTAAATAAGACATTGGTTACTACTTAGTGTTAAGTCAATGTAAGTATAACCATGTTACTTTTAAGATTTCTTCGATTGTCATCTTCACTTTGTATATATTTACTTTCGGTTTTTTTTTACTAATAAATACGTGGCTTAAAGAAAGATAAAGGTTTTGCAGAATAAATTTGATAGTATCTGTATGTTTTTCTTCCAAATGAAATCTTACAGCTAATTTTCGTTTCAGCACTACTATTGACAAATATGATGGATATAAATAACCTGATCCATTTACTAAATACGGATTAATATAATTTACTCTGAGTCACATTAGTTGGGTATATTTGGCCAGCGATTTCTCTCTACCTTAAACCGAAGTACGATAAGCAGGATTCGAACCTTTTTAGTCCGGGTACTATCATAACTTCCAATTATTAATTGGTAATTCTTTCCGGTTTTGGGTTGTGAAAGTCAGTGATGACTAAACTGTCATTAATAATAATAATCGATTTGTGTCAATAAACAATCCTAATTGTAATTCATGATATCTTTTAATAACGTTATTTTGGACTCTTTAATTATGCTAGAGCGCTGACTTAGCTCTGTTTAAGGAACCGGGTAGTTACACCAATTCTTACACTAGGATTGTGGTTCGGATGTTTGCACACCTAGTAAATGAACTAATAATAAATACAGTATTATTAATAATATTTAATTAAAAAGAGCAGATTATGCAATCTAACTGTTAATGATCATTTGCCAAACCGTCCTGTCATTAATTACCAATCAGTTTGATTTGTGTCAAGAATTATCAAATCTAAACTGATCAATAAGTGGCGTAGTCCATTTATAATGTACAAGTTAACTAATAGCTTGTTTCTGATTGTTTTCATCCAAATACAGCTATTCTAGCATGCATATATATATATATATATATATATATATATATATATATAGAGAGAGAGAGAGAGAGAGAGATGTCCATTTATTTCTCGAATATTTGTACCTGTGCGTCTGACTTTTGTTAATAGTATAGTAGGATACATCGTATTGAAGGAAAAAATATTAGTTACATTTTTATTAGGTTGCGAACATTAAAGATTATCATCTTTGTTTTTTTTAAATGATGATTAGATATGCCTTTGTTGTAAAAATTCATGTACCAAGTACACATTCATCATATTTAGCGTATAGTCATACTCTAAATTTGAGTCTTAGTCTGGATTCTAGCCTGTAACCTATTGTTTGAAAGCTTAACGTTTTTAACCATAATGTCACCGCTTTAATTGAATCGTTTGTTCCATTGCTTTTTGGTGCAATCCTTATCATAATATATACCTCGTTAAACTATAATCAGAGTATACATCATTACCAAGGTTAATTTTGATAATTTCAAATAAATTGAGCATTGGATAGGTTGTTTATAAAATGAGTTATATATATTTGTAAAATTCCAATGAGTAGAAATTAAAATTTCTGACGTTTCGCGGCTTAGTGTAAGTCGCTTCTTCAGAGAAATGAATAACCGAATTGAATTAGCACAAGATTAAATAATACAATGGAACAAATCAGAATCAAAATAAGTTCGTACAATCAAAATTGCGAGTTTCGATCATGTCATGTCAAGTCATTTGGGTCAAGGTAGTTTGATGTGAGACATGTGTGCATGCATATGTTAGTGTGATGTGAATTGAGATTATGTGAAAATAAAATTGTATGTATGTTCATGTGAATGAAATGTGAATGTAATTTAATTGTGATCGGTTGGATAAAAAGTCCATGTTGGGTGGATAGAAAGGCCTTCCCTTTTGTTAAGTGCAGTTGGATTTAACAAAATGTGAAGTGCTTCGGCTATTCGTCTTTCTTTATAATTGGAAAAACCTTTTTGAATAATTTGGATATTTTTAATATCGATTTTATGGTTATGGTAGATAGCATGTACTGCTATTGCTGATTTGATTTGTAATTTTTCAAGTTCAACAGGATTATTAGGAGGTCGTTTAGTGTAGCTTTCATGTTCTTTGGCACGAGTTCTGATTTCTCGAGAAGACTCTCCAATATAGAAAGCATCACAATCAACACAACCTAGTCTGTATACACAATTCTGTGTAGAGGTGAAGGGAATTTTGTCCTTTATTTTAACTAATGCACCTCGTATAGTGTTGGTGGTCTTGTAGAATATTTTGATTCCATATTGTTTTAGAATTCTTTGTAATTCTTCTGTTGTGTCATGGCGGTAAGGTAGAACGGCTGTACCGATCCATGATGTTTTGATTGATTTATTATTAGTTAATAATAAATCGTTACGTTTTTGCAAATTTTTAATAATATTCATTGGAAAATTATTAAGTTGTAAGATACTAATTACATTTTTGTATTCAGATTTCTTGTCATCTTCTGATGTAATTAGTTTATTGGCTTTCCTGAATAAGTTTAGAGCTAGAGATATTTTTGCACTAAATGGATGTGCTGAGTTGAAATCGATATATCGATTTGAGTGAGTCGGTTTACGATAAATTCTCAGATTAAGAGTTCCATTTAAATTCCTTTTGACTAGGCAGTCTAAAAATGGTAACTCATTGTGTTCATTTTCACTTCCACAAGTGAATTTGATGTGCTGAGAGACGGTGTTTAGTCGTTTTGAGAAAGTTCTCAGAAAAGTCTTTTTAATAATGACAAAGGTGTCATTTACATATCTGAGCCAGACTCGTGGTTTGATGACATTATTGAAAATATGCGATTCAATATGGGCCATAAATAGGTTTGCTACAATTGGTGAAACGGGGGAGCCCATTGCCACTCCGTTAGTTTGTTTATAGAGAATCCCTTTGAAAGTGAAGAAAGTTGAATTTAAGCATAGTTTAAGGGATTTCATGATTAATGCTTAATGCTTAATGGACAACGGCTGGATAGTGTATGATCATTTACTAACAATCCATTAATATATTCTAGACATATATCAATTGGAATACTTGTATATAAAGATACGACATCAAAGCTTACGATTGTTTCATTATCTTCAACTATTAGATCTGAAATTTTTGATTTGAAGTCATATGTGTCTTTAACAACATTGTGTAAATTCTGCTGTAGTGGTTTCAAAATGTTGCTTAGATATCTAGCAAGTGCATATGTTGGAGTGCTGGTGAAATCCACTATTGGTCTCAGTGGGATACCACATTTATGAATTTTTGGTAAACCATAGAAACGGGAAGTTGTGCAAGATTTAGGATATAAAGTAAACCAAAGATGAGGTACCAATGAATGGTTTTAATTCTTTCAGAAGTTCACCTGTCTCAGATTTCACTTTGTTTTTTATTGTTGAATGATTTTTCGAATCAATCATTTGATATGGTCCTGTGGATAAATGCTCAAGCGCTTTTTCTTCATAATCTATTCTGTTCATTATGACTGTGGTGTTACCTTTATCCGCTTTGGTGATTATAATTGTTTTATCTTTTTGTAAACAATATAAAGCTTTTAATTCTCCCTTTGACAAATTAGAAGGAAGGTGGTTTTGTTTGGTTAAAATGTAGGAGGTTTTCTGACGTAAAGTATGGGCTTCTTTATCAGGTAACTTTTGTATTAATGGCTCCAGAATCGGTGCTATAAAGAAGCCCATACTTTACGTCAGAAAACCTCCTACATTTTAACCAAACAAAACCACCTTCCTTCTAATTTGTCAAAGGGAGAATTAAAAGCTTTATATTGTTTACAAAAAGATAAAACAATTATAATCACCAAAGCGGATAAAGGTAACACCACAGTCATAATGAACAGAATAGATTATGAAGAAAAAGCGCTTGAGCATTTATCCACAGGACCATATCAAATGATTGATTCGAAAAATCATTCAACAATAAAAAACAAAGTGAAATCTGAGACAGGTGAACTTCTGAAAGAATTAAAACCATTCATTGGTACCTCTCTTTGGTTTACTTTATATCCTAAATCTTGCACAACTTCCCGTTTCTATGGTTTACCAAAAATTCATAAATGTGGTATCCCACTGAGACCAATAGTGGATTTCACCAGCACTCCAACATATGCACTTGCTAGATATCTAAGCAACATTTTGAAACCACTACAGCAGAATTTACACAATGTTGTTAAAGACACATATGACTTCAAATCAAAAATTTCAGATCTAATAGTTGAAGATAATGAAACAATCGTAAGCTTTGATGTCGTATCTTTATATACAAGTATTCCAATTGATATATGTCTAGAATATATTAATGGATTGTTAGTAAATGATCATACACTATCCAGCCGTTGTCCATTAAGCATTAAGCATTAATCATGAAATCCCTTAAACTATGCTTAAATTCAACTTTCTTCACTTTCAAAGGGATTCTCTATAAACAAACTAACGGAGTGGCAATGGGCTCCCCCGTTTCACCAATTGTAGCAAACCTATTTATGGCCCATATTGAATCGCATATTTTCAATAATGTCATCAAACCACGAGTCTGGCTCAGATATGTAAATGACACCTTTGTCATTATTAAAAAGACTTTTCTGAGAACTTTCTCAAAACGACTAAACACCGTCTCTCAGCACATCAAATTCACTTGTGGAAGTGAAAATGAACACAATGAGTTACCATTTTTAGACTGCCTAGTCAAAAGGAATTTAAATGGAACTCTTAATCTGAGAATTTATCGTAAACCGACTCACTCAAATCGATATATCGATTTCAACTCAGCACATCCATTTAGTGCAAAAATATCTCTAGCTCTAAACTTATTCAGGAAAGCCAATAAACTAATTACATCAGAAGATGACAAGAAATCTGAATACAAAAATGTAATTAGTATCTTACAACTTAATAATTTTCCAATGAATATTATTAAAAATTTGCAAAAACGTAACGATTTATTATTAACTAATAATAAATCAATCAAAACATCATGGATCGGTACAGCCGTTCTACCTTACCGCCATGACACAACAGAAGAATTACAAAGAATTCTAAAACAATATGGAATCAAAATATTCTACAAGACCACCAACACTATACGAGGTGCATTAGTTAAAATAAAGGACAAAATTCCCTTCACCTCTACACAGAATTGTGTATACAGACTAGGTTGTGTTGATTGTGATGCTTTCTATATTGGAGAGTCTTCTCGAGAAATCAGAACTCGTGCCAAAGAACATGAAAGCTACACTAAACGACCTCCTAATAATCCTGTTGAACTTGAAAAATTACAAATCAAATCAGCAATAGCAGTACATGCTATCTACCATAACCATAAAATCGATATTAAAAATATCCAAATTATTCAAAAAGGTTTTTCCAATTATAAAGAAAGACGAATAGCCGAAGCACTTCACATTTTGTTAAATCCAACTGCACTTAACAAAAGGGAAGGCCTTTCTATCCACCCAACATGGACTTTTTATCCAACCGATCACAATTAAATTACATTCACATTTCATTCACATGAACATACATACAATTTTATTTTCACATAATCTCAATTCACATCACACTAACATATGCATGCACACATGTCTCACATCAAACTACCTTGACCCAAATGACTTGACATGACATGATCGAAACTCGCAATTTTGATTGTACGAACTTATTTTGATTCTGATTTGTTCCATTGTATTATTTAATCTTGTGCTAATTCAATTCGGTTATTCATTTCTCTGAAGAAGCGACTTACACTAAGCCGCGAAACGTCAGAAATTTTAATTTCTACTCATTGGAAGTTTTACAAATATATATAACTCATTTTATATAATGAGAGTAGTTACTCTAAGTGATTAAATAATTCCATCTTATGGGTCACTGCTTCGAACCCAGTTTCACGTAATCTGATTTCAGTGACGTGGTAGTTATCAACAGCTCACTCTCAACTAATAGTTTTCTGGAAGCTATTTACATATAAGCAGACAGCCGTGATCCATGTGTATATTTTATGCAATGTATTCCATTGTTGATCTTTTACAAGTTAAAAACACTAAGCGTTGTCTCGCATAGTAGACTACATCATAACCTCCCTCTCTCACGTATTCTATCAAATTATATACGAACTCGTAATTTACTATTCAGTGAAGGAACTATAAGAATTACATTTCTACAATTATTTTTACTTATTTACACGTTTGTGCTCGTATGTTGATGAATTAGAACGTGTGTAATTAATTCACTTTATCTGACAACGTTTGTTGTTCTTGCTTTAGAATAAATTCATCGAACAAATTTGCATTAATTATGTACAATCGTACTGCTTGATAATGAATTAGTTTGGGAAAAAAATCTATCAATGCATAATCTCAGAGTTTGGAGTAATTTAGTTACGTTTATGTTTTTCATTACTTAGTCACAGTAAATTTGTATGTTTTGTATGGACATTTCAGAATATTCTCTTTAATTAACGTTTTCAAATTCATGCATTAGTGCTATTCATATTCATGTATATTCTGAAGTGAAGGAATATTTACTGTTTGGTCAACCTGAGATAGAGTTTATATTAATGTTTTATCAACAGTCGCTTTCATTGGTTACCTTTTCCTGAATACTGTTACGTTGTCATGATTGAACTTGTTTTGTTTAGTCATCAGAATCGGTCTTACTGTCCACTTATTTTCCTAAGAGTGATTGTTTAGTTATACTTAGTTTTGTGCTATGTATATAATTTTTTAAAATAATCTCTCCTAGGGAAAAATGCATGCTTCAAACTAATTCTGACAGTGTAACTAAATTTTTCTACCAAACTTGACAAAACTGATCAGGATTCATGTAACACCTTCAAGGCCATACGCATACATAAATTAAAAATGCTTACTTTAGACCGTTTGATTACCACTTTTTTCGAGGATGTTATTACTAATAGTCTATAAGGTTTTGAACTGGTTTGTACAACGTTACCATGTGTTTGTGAAGTCAATATAGATGTTTCACAATGCACAACTACTGGTGATAGCATTGTTTTACCCTGTTATGGTTGTTGGGAAAGAAAATATCTCAGGACTGAAAGTTATTGTGCTCGTTTAAGACTAACATTGAAACGAATGTGTTTGATAGTTATCATGCGGATTATTCGGATACTAATTACTGGCGTGTAGTTATTCTTTAAAAACATTCCGTGGACCCAACCATTGGAGTTCACACACAAAACATCGATGTTTGCTGGTTCAGTTTATAGGTGTTTAAAAGGACTTACAAATGCTGAAAGAATAACATGATTTGGAGCTATACGGATGAATTCTTATACCAAACATAATATGACATTAAAATAAATCAATCTATTTCTAACCTTTAAATGTTTATTAATCATTTAGAAATATTGTATCATTTATAACCTTTCATAGTTTTTCATCACTTTTCCATAATATACCACAGTTTCTCTTGTAACCATGTTCTCATTAGATAAACAACATTTCAAGGTCATTTGTAGTCGCTTATATTTGACAGTGGAGTTTAGTTTCACTAGTATGCACACTTGAAACAAGATACATAACAATATATTTTCATGATCAGCATTGAGTTAATCTTTTTGGTTGGTAGTAACAAATTGGACGTGTCAGGACATGTATGGATAACTCTGTGTATTTTTGTGTGAAAGATGAGTTCATTGTTAACCATAGATATATATTGCTATTTGTCTTATTTTTAAGTAGGTGTTATATGCCTATATACATACATTTCCTTCAGCTATTATGATGCGAACACATCTTTCATCACATAACTTGTATTTGCACACAGTACCATATATAGAGTATTAACATGATTGGGCAATCATTTAGATATTTTGTTACTTATTATATCCAGTAATTTTAAGTTTTGATCGCTTATCCAATGAAGCTCAGCCTAAACCATCTAATGAAATAACCTAAGTTATTTTTAATTTCATTCATTAAGATTTCTATAGCTTTTTTTCATTTAAGATTGTTTTATCATGTGTACTATCTTCTTCCTCTTGAAGTACCTGAAAAAAAGAAGTTAAATTAGAGGTGACCTTGATGACTCGTGCAGTAACTGTAGCTCTCATGTGACGACTTCTTGAGGCCGGTTATACATGACCTTTTTATGTGTTCTTTTGATGAGTTACCTCCCTCCTTGTTAAGACATTAACCCGAGACGGGAATCTGTGGAGCGAGGTAAGGTGTCCATATTCAGAGCCTACCTTTTCTAACCCCATCCTTCTTCTGCGGGAGGGGGGGGAATCATGGTAGTTGTCTGAAGGAAACATCTTACTGCCCTCACACTTCTGTACGATTTCACCCTCGAATCTTAAGCTTGCTGCCTTCAGTCTCACCGCTTTCCAACTGTCCTGCGTCGGATGGTAGAACTTTAAGGAATGAATGTCCTAACCAGTGTAGCCCTATTGGTTCATCACGCTAGGCATTCCTGACCACCACGTCAAAGTAGCAGCAATAGTCGCTGGTATCAGATTAAAATAGTTATCTTTCTATTATTTAATTTTTAATCCAACCCAGATGCATCTGAAATCATAGGACATTCTTGTTTGAGTTGGGTTGTAACTGGCAAGTGGAATCTAGGATGCTCGTTTCGTGCTACTGGGATGCGGGCATATCCAACCGACGGGTCCCAAATCAAACGAATCGCCCGTCTTGGATTCCTCTTGCCAGTTACAATCCAACTCAAACAATACTTATCTACCACAGCTCTATCGAAGCGATCCTCCCAGGATGCACATATGGCAACAGTGACTGATTAGTTTCAGTCCATAACAAATCAATGGGAAGATCCAAATACGTTCGAATTACACAGAACATTCTGTCATATACAACCAAGCTCAATTTATAAATATATGAATATCTTTCCATGTTAGTTACTTGAGAAAGCTCTACTTAATTATTTAAACTCAGTTATCGTTTTTAGTAAAGTAGAAAGTTTCCCCCAATTTTTTTCTATCCAGATAACACAAATTAAACTTAAATCTGATGCAGATATAGTGGTATTCAACATGAATAATTAAATTCATGTTTCATAATTGATAGTATTAGTCAATGATGTAAATAACGATTCTTCAATGTTTAGAAATAAAGTCAAAACAACAGTTTTTTTTCTTTTGAGAGTGTTCCTTATGGAAATCGAATATATGTTAGATGATAGTTTCACAGCCCTTTTTTTTTATGATTTACTAACGTGTCCGGATGCATGTTTATTTACTAAGGTATAGGTCACATTTATTTTCGTGACTACTAATGCTAACTGGTTGTGCAAATCAGAGTACGTGAAGTGGGGTTCAAACCTTTGGATTATTGATTAAAAGCTAATGGCTTAACCATTAAACTACCTCTCCGTTATCTGTTTAAAAATCATAATAATACAAATCTTCTGTTACTGAAGTATAATTAATAGGTCATTAATCACTGCTAAATAACTTCATTCATACATATAACGAATTAATACGATTAGCTTTCAAATAGTTCAGTCGGGTATTTCGATAAGTGACTTACAATTAACACTTAAATTTTTCTATATGCACATTATCTTATAAAACTAATCATCCTATGAATATTTATATATACACTTAGCTTCTCTGTCTTGGTTATGGTTCACTAACGATTGAATATCAGGAACCACTGACTAACGGGTTCTCACCGAGGATCTAGCCCAGGATTTCTAGGCCTCAGAATGCTCAGTCGGGGTTCAGTGGGTTATTTTTCCAACTTCTCTCGGCATGAGGCCTGAAGGTCCTAGGTTGAGTCCTTGGTGAGGCTGTCGAAGGACATTGATTATGAATTATCTTTTACGATGGAACATCTGTCCAATGTCTTCTAGTGTTCATTGGTTGTCTAACTATATTTAATTCACGGTGTGAGATTTCGAATTAAGGAATTGCACTATCAAATAAATTAGTTTCAAAATATTGTCTAAAACGTAGTTATATGTAGTTGTATTTATCATTTGATGCCTTCTTTTCTATTACCAAATTAATTTTTATGCCTGTCGTCTATGATGTATGCTAACCTAGCTATAGCTTATAGATTAAGTCACTCGGCTTTTCACTAGGAAAATATCATATTCTAACTCCATCATGCAGTGATAAAATAGTAATATTAGTGTTCAAATAATCGTAACCAACGTGGAGTCTAGAAGGTATGTATCTCAGTCCAAGCTGCTACATCACATCTTCACAGTTGGATGAATACCAAAGTAGTTTATGTGATTGTAGTATTTGTATTCATAAAAACCAGTAGACAAAAATATATAGTTTGAGAGGAAAGGATTAATTTTTAGAGTAAAAGGTATAAAACAATTTTGAAACTCAAGGTCTTAGCGAAGACATGAAACTAATGGATCTGTATTTTTGCGCCATCTCATTCAGCGTCTCCAATCCTTGACACGTAATTCATTCAGTTCGTCTGCGCATATCAGCCTAGATCAAACCAACAGTTTATGACCTCATGAACTGATACAATATCCTGATTTGGCTGTGCCTAACTTTCTTTCTGCTCATACATCAGCCAACATCACTTATTGAGGTATTCGGTAGTTATTTGTTGTTTTATATCTTTTGTCTCGATCGTTTCACGATTCTGTTTGAATTACTGCTCTTCACTTATTATAACCCTAACATACTTTATTAGTTAATACTGTTATCCTAATATTATTTTATTCTTCGATAACGGAATTATTTTTCAAGACACGAAGTTTGTGATCTTGGTCACAGCATATTCATGTGTCCATTATGCAAATCCTCTAAATGTAATTTTTGGACTCTGGATACTTCATGTTTTCGTACCAAGTTAATGCGGTTAGTGGATCATGAAGGAACGGTTGTATTCGCTGTGGTCATGTCTTTATGGGGTATGTTTTTTTTTAAAATATTTTTTATAATCTTCCGCGTTACAGTATGTCTAATTTCTGTTTCACTTTATTTGCGACTATTTTAAATCATCTGGACGAGTGATACACTTCAGAAAGTTACCATTTTACTAATGAAGAATAGTTGTAAATGTGATCTCGTCATGCTTATGTGGTGTGAAAACTTGGATTTATGCTCATATTCACCAGGTTGCACGTTGTTCATCATTGGCTGACTGACTGACTGGACTATAGTCCTAGAACTGTAGTTCCAAATTGTGTTAAAACGAGATAGTTAAATGTAGACTAACTCTAGCCAACATACATGAATTGCATGTTATTTCGAACAAAACCAGGATTATTAATATATGTTATGATGCGAGAAATTCGGTGGTTGGTTGGCTGAGTGCCAATCACTAGTGCCTAGTCTGTAATTGTGCCTCTGCCCTACGCCCACTGAGTCCCAAGCCAAAATGAGAAGAATACGAGCCAATAGATCAACCAGACAGAATCCTATTATATTTCAAGCATTCCTTTATATATACATAAAATCAGACCGCACAGCAAACCAATTAGGAAATTAACATGAATACAGAACGAGGGAAATAGTAGTAGTGAATAGAAACAACTTGTACACAACTAATTAACAATAGTCCATATTAATGAGATAATGTCATAACAGTAATTATGCTAAACGGGAGGATAGGGTAAGAGAAACGTAACAATCATAGAAACAAAATGTTTACATTACACACAGTTAGAGTAAATGAAATAGTGCTCTTAAAACACAGTTCTGAAAGTTTGTTACACTTATTTGTGGTCCAGCATAACACACACACAGAGAGAGATGTCTAACTAGTTTTTTGAATCTCATGTTCAGCAGCCACTATGTCTTCATATTTCAACTCTTCTACAATCATTTGTAATAGATTTTCCCGTATTTACATACCCTCTGCTCTACTTTGAACTTCAACAAACATTTTATCTGATGGTAATCACTGACTTGCCATTAGTGTAATATGTTGAAGCTCATATCTAAATTAAGAGGTGATATATATATATATATATATATATATATATATATATATATATATGCCTTGTCATTTATTACTCAGTGACCAATCGATGTAGATATCTCAGTCTTACGACAAGCCACTCCCAAATCAAATAACTGTATGGTAAAATCTCAAACTTCAAAATGGAATGACTCAGGTTTGAACCCATCCTATGGAGCTTTATTTGCTTCAGGATTGCAGATAAACCTTGTTGACGAGCAGTAACTAGTATTTAACCTAGGTCAAACAGGTCATCTTGGTGACTACTTCCAACTATCTTATTTATATGTATGATTCTTCTTCTTTTTGCATGTATAATGTCAATATGTACGTGAATTTGTTAATATATAATCCCAAACAAGAGGTTTTTGGCTTTTAATTTATTATTTTTTCTCCAGTTAACTCATGAAACGTTAGAATAAACGAATTACAAATATCTTTTATTATATCCCATGATTATTTTTTTGCTTTGGTATAGCTGTAATATTTTTTGAAATGTGGAAACGCAGACAAGTTTCATTGGCTTATCATTGGAATGTTTATTCTCTGGAACCGATGGATCAACCGCCTAGACCAGAATTTATGGCATTAATTAATAAAAGATGTCCTCGAAAAGTGAATCCTTTAACTGGGGTAGGTAGAATTTTATTATTTTTATTTTTACCCTTGTTTGATATTCTTCAGTTTGATTTTTTTCTTTTTTTTACTTTTAAATAATTTGTTTAAATGTCACTCTTCATTCGCTAAAGTGTATTTTTGCTAATTATGATGGATACTAGAGTGATAAAATGTCTGTTTAATACTGTATTCTTTATAATGATCAGTTGCAAGAGGATATTAGAGATTTCTACCTATTAGAATTTCCTTACTATCCAGCTCGCTGAACGTATCTCAATCAAATGTTTTCGGTTTGCTATTATTCAAGTTTTGCTAAGATTAAGATTTTCATCAGCCTCTCTGGGTCGACGATTTTTTGTAAGGTTTCGTTTTGTCATATAGAGTGATGACCGTCCAATCAGATTAAATATAACTATCTCACTCCCTCGTTGTTTCAACTGTACAAGTAATTATTTTTAACTTGGAATTTCAAGAGAATTTTGAAGTGGGTCACTAGTGGCTTATTTCTTATAGTTCAGTTAGAATAGTTTTATGGAAACTGGTCTTAATTTTTTTTTTTCATTCCACACAGATTAATCTCGGTTGGGTACTTCTAGTAACCAAGGTCCACGGAACAGCTGTTTCACTCTAGTGTCAGATTCCTCAACAGTGCGTCCCCATGACCCTACCAAGGATCAAACGCAAGATCTATTATGAATACATATAACAAATGTTTTTAAGTTGATTAACAAATACATTTTCCTAATTATATTCTTGCTTCTATTTTTTTTATAGTATGTTGAACCATTTATTCCATTTTGGCGACGCAAACTACCAGTTATCTTTGTCAGTTATTCTACTGTCCTATTAACTGTAAGTTAATGTTGAAGTTACTATCTCCGAAATTTCGGTATGTCCAAAATATAATTTAATGATCTCTAGATTACCACTGATGATGTTACTCATTTACTAAGCAATGATTCATATACTAGACTTAAGAGACACCGTGTAGTTGTTTTAGAGTTAGTGTCAGTATCTTCTGAAATCAGGGTAGGTAAATCAATATTCAAGCCTACAATTCTTATCTCTATGTGTGAATATCGTGGTGGGTTCTATAACCATGATCTGTTCCAGTGTTTTACTGCATCACTTTTCTAGTACATTACGCATATTTTATTGACCTATAATAAGTGTTGTATCATTCGTTTTGATTTCTTTTGAAACATCGAGCGTTTTCAGCATTATGACTACATGGTGCATGAATGGATTAACTGACCCAGCAATACAAAATGTTTCCAATGAACCTCAAATGTCGCAAAACAGCAATAATAATATTTTGGAAATATATCAGATATAGTATTGTTATCCATTGAAAGACGTTTCTACCTTGATTATACAAATAGCAAATAAATTATTCATATGACATGAATTTACTTAATTGCCAACAATCAAATATATATATATATATATATATATATATATATATATATATATACCGATTGGGCCTATTTTCAGACATTTTGTCAGCTTTTCTCTATCCAAAAATTGATTTTCTTTTGTTTGTTTATTTTCTCTCATTTCATGTTTGTGTGTTTTTGTTTATCATGCATAGTTTTAATTCGACTTCCAATATATTATGCTTTCTATATATACATATATATACTTTTGTTCTGTAATTATCATTTCTGAAGTTAGATGTGTCCTATAAATGGTAATGCACAGTTGATCATAAATCGAGAAATTACTATTCTGGTTTTCACTTTCTGACTGCCTAACTATAAAACAAATGACAGACTACATGTAGTTCCGAATGTAGGTTACCCACTGCATAATGTTGCATTAAATAAAACAGTGGGAACCTGCGTTATAACCTGAACTTCACAAATCAGATTATATATGGTAATTTAACTTAGCTGTTCCCATTCTAGTTGACTAGTAGGATGAGTTATTTTGCTTTCAGTGGTGACGACTGAGTAAACAGTATACTGACAGATAACAAGTCCGTGGAAGCCTGGTTTCGTGTTTTACCATGTTTTGGACTCACAAATTTGTTTTAAAGTGACATTTGGACAATTCTCTTAGTGTACATATCCCGAAAAAAAACTAATCAAAATTAAATCCTAAATATCGATAACGCAATTATATAACATCTTATCAGTAGAATATATTCGATTGTTTAAGTTCTCTATTTCTGAAGTGGTCTGATGTTAATTGATTAATCAAAAGCAATTTCGAATGTATCCTTTTCCATTTTTAGGTGATGCTCACATTAGCTTTTCTTGTTGGTGTGGTATTGTACAAATTAGTTATCAAGGCAATCCTCTATCGTCATCATAATCCAATGATACAAAGTACAGCTGGTATGATTGCTACAATGACGGGATCTTTATTAAATTTAGTTGTAATATTCTTCTTGAAAATAGTAAGTGTTAAAATACACAATTGTTGATTAGGTTTCCTACTATAAACTTTGTAAAAAAAGAGAATAATGACTGAGTGTCTGGCCTTTTGATGTTTAAGCTGTTATATGTAAAATGTTCTTGTTGAATTATCATATAGGTGACAAAATCGTCTGGTCCCCCAAATAGGTGTTACTGAATTGCCATATCTAATAGCTGATTATTACATGAAAATCTTGACTCATTAGTCTATTAACCTTTTACATTATTGTTAATAAGTCTCCATTTTATGTTCCCAGAAAGGATCTTAATAATCAATTTTCACTGATGAACAACTTTATTTTTAAGTCATTTATCTGATACGTATTTTAATGCATAGCCTCGAAAATGCAGTAACTGGAGAACTGACAATTGTTATATGATCAATAAAGATTTCATGGAAAGTCTATAATTTAAGGTATACAAATATCTAGTGAACTAAGTTCTTAGTAAAAAAAAACAGTTAAACAGTATGAGTCCTGATAATATAACGAATAGCTTTCTCAGATTGTGATCCCTGATTATTAGTATCATTGTAGCAATTACCCAAACTAGAGTAGTTGGAATGGAGTTCAAACCTAATATTTAATAACCTTTTACTATCTGATATGAAGCAGCTAAATTGATAATCAACATTTCGCACTAAGACTAAAGTTATCTGTGACGTTTTCAATGTGTTTGACGTCGAACTATCAACCTACCGTCTCCCATTATTTAAGTAACGAACTGGAAAAACAAATTGTTATCGGTGACTTTTATGGACAAATGTCTGTACTATAATAAAGCAGCTGAGGAATTTCAGAATGTATATTTTCACGGTATTATAGACCAAACAAGTTAAATTTAACATCTAAATATTTCTTTCATTCTAACTATCATCTTTGGGTAAGCATAAGGTTCATAAACTTCTCTCAAGCAGAGTTAGCGAATAGATTCAAATTATTGTCAGTTTGTGGACAATTTTATGAATTGAACTACCTGCTAACTGTTGAAGTTATTTAGTCGCGTCTTTCTCAATTTCGTAAATATAAACAATTACCTATACTGTTGTGCACATGTTTGAATTGAATAGTGTGAATTCTAACTGTGTGTGCTAATATGCCAAATATTCTAAAAGTTAATCGAAAACATTAGGGTTTTTGGCATATTTTCCTCCTTATCTATTCTTTGAAATCTGTTGAAATTTATCCATCTTATATAATAAAGAATTAGAAGGAATTAGTTGTAACAACTGATCTGGTAGAGGACTTTTATGATTGTAGGTAAGGTACATATACCGATTGTTAAGTGTGTTTCTAAAAGGCATTTCTAAATAAATACAACTTGAATAAATCCCAAACAGATAATTTTGTACAATTTATTTTCTGAATTATATGCTATAGCAGAGCTAGTCATAAATTCTTTCTTAAATTCCTATTCTAATATCTCATCAAATGTTATGTTGTTTACATCTCACTGTATATAGTCAACATACATATTTTCTTCTTACAGGTTTATGATCGTATGGCAACTAAATTGACTGATGTTGAAAATCATCGTACACAAGTGGAATATGATAATAGTTTAACATTGAAGTTATACTTGTTACAATTTGTTAATTATTATTCATCAGTATTTTATATTGCATTTATACAAGGTCCAACATCAGCTGTTCCGGGTAGTGAACATATCTTAATTCAGTCAACCGGTGTAAGTTTTCTTTCTTTAGACCTGTGTGTTTAAAAAAAAAGAATTGTGTGTAGTTGAACATATTATTTCAGTGAAACATTACTATATATTGTCATTTAGTGTCCACATCGAAATTGGGAATCGGGGAAATTTAGGATTATCGCAATATTTCTAAAAGCATGTTATTGCGATCATTCAGCAATCAACTAATAAATATATCGGTATAAACTTGTTCTATCACCCTAGAAGAAATAGGCCATCTAAACACATGATTAAAAGTCTATCAAACGTGATAGTCAATGGGAATACAAGGATAAATGAAAATAATATAACT
Organism: Schistosoma japonicum; assembly: GCA_025215515.1. Taxonomy (NCBI): domain Eukaryota; kingdom Metazoa; phylum Platyhelminthes; class Trematoda; order Strigeidida; family Schistosomatidae; genus Schistosoma; species Schistosoma japonicum. Next base: position 15,811,384 of record CM046066.1, read on the forward strand.
AGGAAAGACAACCGATCACAAGTGAAACCGTAATGAGTAACTGACTAGACTCTCTTGAAATAAATACGAATCTCACTTTTTTATGAATTAGTCCATGATTATGCTGCCCAGAACACCCTGTTTTTTACGTCTTCTTGATAGCACTAGATTTTAGTTAAATGCTTAAATGTCACTTTGGATCTGATGAAAAAAGACCCCATCCTATTTCCTTTTTGCAGCCGCACTCGGGAAGTCGTAAAATATACTTGCCACTTTTCACTTCTTAACTAACTCTATTAGTTTTCTGCCTACAACTATAAGACATTATCCTCTATAGCATTCCCTCATATTTGTAGGTAGGTTATAATGACCAATTCATCTAAATTGCGAGCCATACTCTTTATCACCAGAATCATGATTTTAAATATATACGCCACCAACCTGAAAAATTTTTCTCAAATCCCGTCTATTTACCAGTATAGTCCTACTAAATATATTAATGCATTACAATACACCAGTCTGAATATTCTGTCATTACAATCTGAAAATTTTAATATTCTTAAAATTTGCTCCTAGTTCTATAATAAACTGCACAATCAATATGACACTAATTGTAATCCTATGCATCATTTGTTCACTTATTTTGTAATAAAATCAAAGTACACATATAAATATCACGTAGCATTTTTAAGGGTTCAGGTTATTCGGGATGTTGCCAAATAATTAAAGTATTATTCGAGTTCACGCAAACTAGAATTCTGACATTCTCGTGAGATTTGATTATTTTAACAACATTCTGGATATCCAGAAGCATTCTGCATACAAAATCAGTCTCTGAACATGCAAGAGGTTATTTTGGATGTAGAGAGATAATGATCCAAGGCTCACAACAAGCTATCTCTGATTATTTAGTATATCTTCTAGTTATTCGATTGTATTAAATCAAGAGTGTCTAAATTCTAGTTGTATTATAACTACTTGACAACATATCAAATGATCGAATTCGAAATTTCTAGTTTAATTTTCCCCTCATAACACCGCAGCATGCTCAGTATGGATGTACGTTTAAAGTCTGTGTGGGTAAAATTCAATGTGGGAACGTACAAACACAACACTTAAAATTCCCGTGCTCAGTTTACCAATGGATCATTCATCGTGTCGATCTATTGTACACTAACGTGTTTTACTGTGCTTCCAATCACAAACCATTTATAAATGTAGTTCTTACTATAAATCACGTTTCTATGGTGAAGGCATAATGTAATGAGCCTTATTCGATTAACAACGCAAAATCTTGTTACCGAATAACAATACTACTATTCGTAAATACTATTTTATATCAGTCGGGTTATAACCCCATTTGTAACTAAATCTTAGCATTACAACTAATTCATAATCCTAAATACAAATACGGAATTATATTACGTTTGCTCTACGTTATATTACGTGTTGTCCACTTTTTCAGCTTAAGTTCAGGAATGTGATTGGGAATTTAGACTAAAAACAGCATTTATCATATGAATTAATAGTAGCATTGGAATCTAGAACTTCTAGTTAAAACTATGATGTATCGCCTAATATAAGTATTTGACTGATTAGACTGAAGTACTTAAAGCGGGTTTTGAATGAAAGTCACTACATAAATGTGAACATCGTTGACATTAGTGATGACTATTAGTTATTCAAATGGTTCCTAAGTCTATTGATAAGTCAATCAACGAAGCATCAGTTCTTACAGTAATTTATGAACTATATTAAAATCTCATTTTGTCATAATGAATTTTTTTGCGTTAAGAAAATCAATATTTTTTTTACCTTTAATGTCAAGAAAAATAGGTCACGTTTTTACTGAACTCTGTGTACTGCGTATGTGTTTTCGTGAAAGATAAGGTGAAAAACACTGCCATTGATATAGATTAGAAATTGCTTTGATTACAACCATATTTAGTGGGTCATCTGATTTATGCTAATTGCTTTATTCAAATGTTGCTTCAAGACTGGACTGCGTCACCGCTTAGATTAGTTATAGAGAGTGAAGTAGTTGAGTGCTTAAACCACTTTACTTATTTCACAAGTCTCATTAGCCTTGGTGGGGTGGTGTCTAACGAAATCTCAGCACTAACTCAGAAAGCTTGCTTAGTTTTTACCAACCTACTCCACCTGTGATGTAGACGAGATATCCGGCTTAGAGCAAAAGGTGAAGTATAGTGCACAGCAGTCTGCTCTCTTCTAATCTGTGAATGCGTAACATTGACCAGAAAAATAGAAGATATGCGTAGGCCACAGGTGTTTGTTCGTAGAAATCTTCGTTATGTTGCCCGTATAGCATGAAATGATCGAATAAGTAATATTAATGTTAGATACAGAGTACTCGCAAAACATGGTAAATCAGTCAATGAGATCGTAAACCCCTATCGATTGAAATGATTGGGTATGTGTTGAGTATGCGCAACCGCCGCCTACCTCATTGACTAATGTTGATCGGGGTAGGAGTAGGATGGAATTAAAATATGGATGGCCAAACCAAAACATGATATCTGTCGATGAAGACTTTTACTGTTAGTCTAAGCTATGTTAGTAGATACGAACTACTTGGTTGGGTCTACATAATATTCACGATTATTGGCTGAAAACGTTGGGTAACGTGACTCAGAATTAGTCATAGTGGCGCAAATGTATTTACTCTCCATGTTCTTCTAGAATAAGTTGCAACTTTAAGTTCCATTATTCTTCGGTACATGCGTTTACTCCACTTTTTCCTGTTGAACTATGTTATAGTATTAACCTTGTAAATTTGATCTCGTACTAATGTGGTATGAAAACTTGAACCTATGCGCATTTGTGTTACATTCTACGTTTTTCATGAAAGACTAATTCATCCCATTTTCTTTAATACTGTGTTTATTCAGCAGTTTTGGATTCTCAGCATATTATGTGCAATGTTGCAATTCATTTATCGTCTTATAGTTATTTTATTTGTGAATATTCAAACATAAGTAGAGAGACATCATACTAATCTGATAATGTATTGGTGATACATTTGCCATTCGTAAACTTATCCGCCAATCCCCTATATTCAATACTTTTTGTTGGCGAGATGCTGGTATTTGATTTTGTTGATTAAAACTATCTGAAATACCGACTGATTTTTAAGACCATGTTATACAGTTATATGATGTTATTTACGGTATTATGCTAGTAATCACACAGTTATCTATAGTTGTCTGGGGATTAATCACTAAAAACGTCTAATTCCCATCGCTACTGTTATATCTGAGGTAGGGATGGCCGATATAATCGATTCTGATTATCCGCAACGCAACACCTTGACAGCTAACATCCAGCGTTGCCTTAATTTATTGCTCAGGCACAATGATTCGACTGATTTATCAAGTAGCTGATTAATCACTTATTATAATATAAACCAATAATTTACAAGGTATATACATAGGAGCTGACCTTTGTTTCACTTGTCTGTCGTCCGATTTGACGAATCGCATATCTCCTTTCAGACGTGTCAGAAACTATGTCTCTTGGACTAATATTTCATTTGGAAATCCTATGATTCACTGGGCGGGTAGCTGGTGATTACCGGGAAAACCGAAGTCTCAGCTATGCAAACTTCCTGATTTCTTTTAATTCGATTTATACCATGGAGAAGTAAAATGACGTAAATGATTAGAAATTACTGCTCAGTAGTGGTGCAGAAACATCTTAATGGATCCGTAGATTAATTAGAATCGTTAGATTCAAGCTCTTTACTACAATTACGTGAAGTGTAGTATCTGATATAGCATAAACTCTACCTAATCCGTACAGTTGTATAGAGTTATATGCTAATTAGTACTCTACTTAACAAGCAGATTTATTTCAAAATAGGTTTCAATGTTAGTTTATTCGAATTGATGTAGGTATCAGGTTACTTGGTTGATTCACAAATAAGCTCTACAGAACTTTAAAGTCTATATTTTGTAACAAGGATTTAATTTGACTAAAGAAACCATTTTGGTTTAATCGCAGTCTCTGAGCTTGATGGTTGAATTGCGTAACTTTTATTGTCAGTCCGGACGACTTCATCAGCGCAAACATTTAATCGAAGCGAGCTTTGTATGTTTCTCTACAATCTACAGGCTGTTTGTTTTACTGACCTTGAATCTGATTGGCTGTTATTGACACTTGTTGTGTCACCTGTTGCACGTTTGTGTTGAATCTCTTCCCTCTTGACCTGATCCATAGTATTGTAGTTGTTTACTAATTTTCTGGTTGGTTGATAAATCACATCTATCTCAGTGTTTATTGATTGCCGATTGACCTGAATGCCAAGCTTCTGAAAATTCTGGTTTTTTTGTGTCCTGTCTAAAATTAGTATATTTTCCCAATCAAACTTGTGTCTATAACTGTCCGTGTGCAATGATATCGTGACGCATGACGGCCAATTAATGTTCGTGTATGCGGAGATGGAGAAATAGGTCACTTTGTCCAATGTAGTGTTTATCACAGTTGGAGCAGTTGATTTTGTAGATGATATTTGGTGTCTTCATTTGTTACCTTTTCCAATGGCTGGCACAAAATTAACTGTTGTGAACTTGTTGGCTTGTGTGCAACTTTTATTCCTAACGGTTTCAATAGTCTGGTAGTAATTTCCGAAATATCTTTCATATATGGTAGAATGATCCGTTTACTGATTTCTAGATTTCATCAAGTGATGTGTCTCAAAACCATCAACAAACGAATCATTCTACTATATATGAAAGGTATATGAGAAATTACTACCGGACTATTGAGACCGTTAGGAATAAAGGTTGCAAACAAGCCAACAAGTCGAATCGTAGAACACATTTATACAAAAGAATAACTGAGAACTGAGGGAACACATATATAATTAGTTATTGTCGGGGAACGATTGTTAATGTGATAACACTTCATAGGTCTATTGGAGGCTAGGGCGAGGAGAAAATAAACAAAATATCCTTCTAAAAAACAACTCTGAAAGTTGGTTATTATTTTTGAATTGTATAATATAACATATGCAAATAAAGAGTCCCATTAGCACTCTTTAGACTTGAGAAATTGGAGAAAACGAGTGCTAATGAAGTCGAAAATATAAGAATCGTGTTTTGAAAGTCCAGATATCATAGCCCAAAATTAAGCTTCACTTTGACTGCTGTTTTCCTTTCTTTTTACGATCTACGCTACATTGCGCATCGTTGTAGGCGATGACTAGGCATTCGTAATACATATCCTATTCATCTCAGTCAATAAAAATTCTTATTATTTTCAAATGATCTGTGATATTTATCTCGTACTTTGAGTCTGACTTCAATATTACCCACTTAGTGGTCCCAATATATGTGAACAATGCTTTAAACACACTTATGACTAAGTACTAGTAGCCTACTAAATATCCTATACTATTATTGACCGTGTTATACAATATGCTTTTCCTTTGATAGCCAGACATATATCGCCTAGTGCAAAAGCCACGCAAATTAATAATAACTGTGCGCATTCATGCTGTTTTTTTTAGTTACAAACCTACCAAGGTTACTCAGCCTTCCAGATCATACTAAGTGGTTGATTCAGTTAGTTACTTCACTCCCTATCGCTTAGTTTCACAGTTGATTTTCTAAAAACCATTGAATATATCAAAGAGTATCTCACAGCCGAACTGAGATAAGCATAATAAAATAGTCCTAGTATGTAGAAGTTGCTTATATAATTAGTTTCGAATTAATAATATCCATTATTGAATATTACCTTACTTAACATAAATGGTATTATTAAATATATTGACAATCTACATTTTTGAAAACGATACTCTATATGTCCTTTATGTGAAATAGGACATGGAACACAACTTCAAACGATGCAATAAGTTCATACAGTTGACATGAAATTAAATTTATTCATTAATGTTGTAGCCTAATATATAAAATTATATTTTTATTTTCATTAAAATAATTATTGTTTGAAAAAAAGATCATTATGTACATCATACAAGTGAATAAATGACACATTAAGGTCATTTGCTCATTTCAGTGAGTATTGTAGTCATTACCACATTGATTAATAGGTCTAGTTTAATGGCTTCTATTACAGTGGAATATGTAACTTCAATGATGATCAAAAGTTAGTGCATTGAAATCATCTTCTGATATAATGAATATATTTGTCATCTCAAAAGAAAAAAGCAACAAACAAAACTACTATATTTTGACCAGAATTTTGTTGCATTAGTAGGAATGAACTCCTGTTTATTTCTGATGTATATTGAGATTATTGAGTAAACAATATAGAGGTTTAACTGAAGATGGTATTTAAAGATGGCGAATTAGTTGATAAGATTGTGTATCACCATCGACTAACAGGCCTTCCTCGACACTCAGTACTGTATGGAGATTGGAAAACGTTTGGAGTGAGGTAACGGCAGCCAATTTAAAAACATAACATAGGTCCATGAATTCAGTGACTATCGGTTTGAGTCATACTGATAGGTACAGATTATTTAGCTGGTTATTGTGACTGATAGTTTCAGGTATTGATCGGTACGAATCAGAATCGTTATGTTAGATGCTACAATCAAAAGACAAAGTTTATTGGAACCATGTGGAATACGCATTATAGCAATACATTTTGAATAAGCTGATCATAGGTTAATTCGTTAAGATATTTATGTAAGAAATAGGGATGGAACAAGACAGTTTATCATATAAGAAAATAAAAGATAATAAAGGGAAACAAGGTAAATCACACGGATTCTGAATGTAAAATTTAAATCAGTATCACTAGAGTAGGCTTAGTTTAAGTATACACTATTTTTAAATGCATAGACATGTAACTTTTAGTTTGACTAAGGTTTCAACAAACCTAAGTTTTTACCCTAAGTATCGTTTATACAAAATAACAATTTCTCTGTCAAGATCAGTATTATGACCTATTGTAACTATGTGTTTGACAATGAGGGGGGTGTTAATAAGTGTTTGTAATCTACCTGTGTTGGATCATTCAACTTCATTTGTAGCCACTCTGTTTCATGTTTACTTACATTCCCTTATAAGTCACGATTACTATAAAGTATATATACGTCAACATACACATGTAAATTGGTTAAGACTCAAGTACAATTCAATTATTTGTATGTTGACTAGGCTTCCAATGAGATATTGGTGTAATTTTATCAATAATAATTATCTTATCGAAACACACATGCTACTGATTATTAATTTATACCTTTTTTCTAACACATGGTTATGTGATTCACCTCTATGTGGTAAACTAACAATTTACGGTATCAGAAGTAAGTAGTTCTCAAAAAATTACAACCTATTTACCAATTTCGCTACCACCTCATCTCCTATGTCACCCATATACAGAGATACCTATATATATTTGACTAATAATCTTGTTTATCCTCAATTGTCGTTTACATTTCACAAGTTACATAATGACTATTATTTCAACATTAACATTCGTATTTTATAAATAACTCGTTGAGAAAAACTTTCAATTATCCAATTATCCTTGATATCTAAATAATGTTTTACTTGCCTCAGAACTGGCTATTCTTGTGACTAATAATTTTGAAGCTAATGAATGTAGAACCTGATGAGAATTTATCGGAAAGAAGAATATTCATCGTCTAAACGTCTTTGTTTTTGATAAACATGGGAATTTTTAAACAATTTGAAAATGTCGGTGGTTATCTATTCTGTATCAGTTTACCGTTTGACAACTTCATCTTGTCTTCAATAGTATCATTTATTCTGGTACGATCAGTTAGGTCAAACAGGTTCTTAACCATACCTCGTTTGTATTGGACTCAACAATAGCTAAGGTGCTGATCTTCCCGTCTAAACTTTTTATCAATAGATTGATTTATTAAACTGTCTTCTTTTCGACCTCATTAGTCAAAGTATATCTAAGAGTGGAAGTTTTTTATTATGATCATCTCTACATAATGCACTAATATGCTTTAGAGATGCGTTAGGTTTCTTTAATAAACAATTCAGATATTTAGTTTTCTCACACATGATAATTATGTTGTCTTTATAGTTGAGTCTTTCGCAAGATTTTCAATGTATAACGAAGCAGGGATGCCCTAAAATCATCATAAACTTTGATTTGAAATTCATAACATTTGTGATTCTAATCGTACTTGTTACTACTCACTGGTTTGTTTTATTGCACCATTAAGGTCTAATAACTTTCAATTCTTATCTGAAATTGTGGATTCGACATTTACAAAGAATGAAATCATTAAGGGTTCCTAGATATGTATAATGCCTCTTCTTAATCTGAGATATAAATAATGAGAAGTTTTATATAATGTTATTTCTATTGTTCAACATCTGTTGAATAAGGTCGCATGATTTCTTATTTACGTAATAGAACAATAATGTGGTTCTGCGTGAACATCTTTACTTAGTGATTTCATTTCCGAAACTGTTCAACTGCATATGTATGACTTGAATGATGTGATTACAATGCGTCAAACATGGTAAAAAAAGTTGGGAAATGAACATCATAGTAGCTAGATTGAAAATGTACGGTTTAATTGCGTTTACTGATAAGATATAATTATGAAGGTGAAGTGTATTCGATGTGATACGATAAAATTTCAGACATAAATTAGGTTCAAGAAGGTTACGAAAAAAAACTAAATCAATTCAGGTAAATAATGTAACAGTGAGGAAAGAATAAATAGCAAAAATTTGCTAAAATTAACGGAAACATCTGATAGTCATAAGAATAACATGATTGACTATGTGATCATTTAATGTTGAGACTTATCTCAGCTAGGTCCATATTTTTGTGTGTTATTCACTTTATGTACTTTTCTGTTGTTTGTTTAATTAGTGTGATCAAGGTGATTGTCTTTTCGAGCTGTTCATACAGTTAGTCATAATTATGGTCGGTAAACAAGTATTGGGTTTTATTCAAGAGTCTTTAATGCCGTAAGTTTGTGTGACCCTATTGTTTTAAATACTTCCGTTCATTGTTAGTATTTATGTAGTTTATTTTTTTTCATAATAAGTTTATACTACAATATCTTTTCAAGGGTTCTAACTCTTACAGTCGGGTTATGCGTGAAATCTTGAGGCCAAAGAATTGAAATTCATTACTATTACGAGAAAACAATATACAAAATAATATAATTTAAGTGACTGTATCTTCCCGTCGATCCTGTTAATGAATTATATACGAATGCCGGTTGGACATCCATATCTTCCTGTACTCAGTCAGTCGGTGGATAATGCGGTGCCGTTTGATACAAATGGGTTTAGTTTGAGTTTTGGTTTAAATTTCATTACGAATGCAGATATACTTACCTGATGAGTTCTAAAGAGATTAAATTACGTGTCTTGGATTCAATTACCTAGCTGCAACCTAACTTAAAACATCAAATAATGAAAAGTCTTGAGGTTGAAATTTAGTTAAAGGCATTTCCAATAAGAATATTCACCATCCAATCAATCGTGTTGAATTAGAACATTATCGTCTATAAATTGGAGGGCATTACACAGCTGTTTCAAACAAAAGCTATCAGTTTAAAAAAAACCGTATAGTACTCAAAATAGAAATATTTTTTGGAATAAACGAAATTTCGATAAGTAACATGCATAATGTGAACTAGATAATTGGGATGAGATAGAATTATCACTAGGAAAAGAAGTGTTTGTAGGTCCTTAGAGTACATGTTACATCATTTGTTACATCTTTGAAAATGGTTAGTTTATTATCAAGTAATATAGTTGGAACACAAAACAATGAATAGGAGGGAAATACTATTTTAGAATAGGGAAGCAGATTCAACGTATAAAAGTATTCATCTTAAGTAGGATTGTAGGTTTGTTTTACTATCCATTAGTCTCTAGTTCTCGATGGTGTTTTACTAATAAAGACTATGATCCTTTTGTCGATTTAAAAAAATAATCTTGCATTACTTAATTAGTTTATGGAACATAAAGCAAAGAATAACCGAGGCTCTGATATTAACTATTAATAGCCACACATATTTCTTCAAAATGAGACAATTTTGAGTTGATAAGAATATTAAAGTAACTGTGATTTTCCGAAACATTTTTAATGTTCATTAAGTTTATCATATCTAAAACTTTCGTTCTTTTTTCCTCATTTAATGGGTGATCACTGTTATTAGACTATAGTTTTCAATAAATATATCACTGAAAGTAAATTGAGTTATCTCCAAGTGACTTCTGTTGATAGATCAGAGTAGTGCTGACCAACATATCGAATGAAAGGCACAAATGAGATGAAATTTGAAGCTTGGAATGAAATCTTTTACGGAAATACAATATATCTTGACGCCTAGATTATACCCGGAAGCACTAACCGCAACTCTAACTCGCCAACTTATCTACGCGAAACAAATACTCCCAACTGGTGACTAACGACTCGACAACTGACTACTCGCCCAAATACAGATCAATGAGATATGAACATACCACTAAGAAGATTCGATTTTATTTTGTCTTAATCGCTGTATATATAGTTACAACAACTGACTTTGTAATAATTATAATAATTAGCATGCTATAAATCACAATGGCCAACCAGAAATAGTAAGGTCAGTGCGGAGAGAATGAACAGTAGTACTAGTTTCCGCCTACTTTACAATTAATAAAAAAAGTCGTAAAAATAGAAATATTTACAGGAAAAATAACTAGTTTCATCTCTTCATAGCAAAATTGCACTTTCTAGACAGTGCAGTGACACAGCAAGTGACAGTTTTGAGTATGACCCTTATTCAGGATCGCAAACATCGCGGATAACAGCTATTAACTCATACTAAGACGTCCATACGAAGTAGCAACTGAGTTAGTAGGTTTACGATATGTAAAACTAGGAGGACATTGCTAGTACTATGGTCACCTTTAATGTCCTTATGTTTTTAAAGAAGCAGTCGATCATAAAAGTCAAGTAAAAGTATCTGATTGTTGTCATGTTGTCTTTTAGTGCATACTCATATCTTTCTTCTGTGCTTGGTTTTCGTTTTATTATAAGACTTATCAGATATTTGCATAGATGAGCTCACGAGGGACAAAACTTTACATTTTCAATTCATTTAGTTTGTATCCGATAGTTTATATTTTCAATTCCACTCATTTTATAATACTGCGCGCCCATCATCTATAACTTCTGATCATATTTATTTCAGAGTTGAAATAACTGAACTCTGCTACTTTTGAATAGGTCAGTAGCGATTGTATATTGTTTAAGAGCTTTATTGTTTAATGCGGTAATTATTTAGTCCTTTTTGATTTTCAGTGTGTTATCTCAGTTGATGATGGATCTCATCGAAAAGTTAAAAACTAATCTCTGCAAGAGCCATTTTTCACAAGTTATTATTATAGTGGATTAACTTTCTAATTTCTCATTTGTTCTTCATTTGTATACGTTTTATGTAGTGTCCTATTAAAATTATTCTTTAAATTCCGTACAAAGAAACGTCGACACAATTATGCTGATAGAATAAACACTGTTAACAATTCAATTGCTGATAATAATAATAATAACAATAATAATATGAATGTAGATGAAAATAAACCTTACACTACTTCTCTTCTACCATCAAAGTATAGTTCATTGTGTCAACGAAATATCTTATGTCGTTCTGATTTTTATTTGCTTGATCCTGGATCTAGACCATTGTTTAATGAGTACTTGGAGATGAGTAGGTCTACATGATTTACATGTTATCCTTTTGATATATATATATATATATATATATATATATATATATATATATATATATATAAACTGAAGTTACCCCGCAACATTTTAATGTTTAATTAATGTGTATTGTATCTAGCATTTTGAGTTATTTTTGCGTTTGTCTAGTGGGTGAGTACTGCATATTAAAGCAGGAGAAGGAAGGTGTAGTTTTATTTTAAGCTGTATTTTGCATCTAGAATGTGGCGGGTGTGTGTGTGTGTGTGTGGTCTATGCTACAATGAAATGTTCATTGTAGATATTTACAAATAGCTTTAGATGCTTAAAAATATAATGTTGAGGGAACATATAACTATATTGTCATATATTCATCCACTTAATGAGCGTACAATGATGGAAAATGTATGATACAACATATTTATTGAAGATTGAAAATGATATTGATTACCTCAGTTTATACCTACGATTTCCTAATTTATTTAGTTGTGTTACAGTATCTTTTCTTTTTAGATTACTTGATAGGTGAACTTGGTTGCATTGTAAACGATATTTTTAGCATACAATAATTCTTATATTCAAATATAAAGAATCTAGATTTCGATAGAAGTCTATCAGTAAATAGAAGTAAATTATTTAGCGTTAGTTATTTTTAAGTGATCATTTTGTTTGTGAACATCCAGAATCCACAGAAGACGGTCAGTCTTATCCATATCACCTTAGTAATAAGTGTAATAGTTGGATTCATGATAATGAACTTATTTACAAAAACATGGATATTTATAATTGACCTTTCTATCAGATTATGTGGAGTTGGTTTTCTAGAGGTTACTAATTAGAGAAGGAAGTTCGGGAGATTTCCAAGGTAGTAAACACCTAGTTACATCTCCCCAGAATTCAAAGAGGAACATCAAATTCCTAGGTATTTGAAGATTATAGTCTTTGGGGAGTGTCAATTAACTGGGAACTTACGTTGATTACCTCTGGCCACAAAACAGCAAACCAGTGGCATATTATGTTGATTAATTTAGCCTAATTGTTGCACTGTAAACATGGTCAATAGAATTCTATCACTGCCATGGACTTAACAGCATATTACTATTGATCATTGATAAATGATCAAATTTTATGAATTTAGGCACTAATTAAAATTAACTTCAGTGAACAATTTTTCTTACGCGTATTTTTTTAATGTCGTGTTCTTAGTGATTCAATATGGTTTCATTACTATGTTTGTTCCTGCGTTTCCACTTGCTCCATTATTTGGTTTATTAAACAATCTGTTCGAGATTCGTGGTGATGCTAAGAAGCTGGTAAATCAGTATCGTCGTCCAGTTCTTGAAAGAGTTCAAACAATCGGTAAACGATTGATTGATTTTGTGATTAACTACCTTATAACTCGATAATTTTGTCTTTCATTGTGTTTTTATAATGTTAGAACTTGGACCTATACAACTAATTGCTTAACTAACCGTTCCACTGATATAGGTTTGTAATTAGTTATACTTAATCCAGTTAGATTGACACTCACGATCGAGTGACTCGACAAGCTAATACTTATCAACTAACACAAAACTCTTATGTCCCTAAAGCTCAATTATGATGAATCAAAAGACAGCAGATAGATTTTGTATATTTTTGTGCCATTAAGACTCAAAATCACAAGATTATGCAAATCAAAAAGCAGACCACTACGCTTTATGAATAACAGATAGCTACAATTACAAGACTGGAGATTAGTAATACAAAAATGGGTCAGTGATTAATTTGCAATAACGTAGAAACGGTAAAAATATACATCACTTGTTAGTGTGTCAAATAAAACCATATAATTAGGAAAATGTATAAATCCTACAAGCTAGGTTTTTTTGATAAGCACGTTAAAATTACAAATTGTCTTCTCGAAACAATTACCTTTGAAAGTTTATCTTCATCATTTCGCCTGCAACTTACTACAAGTGATTGCACAACTTTGTTGGTAAATGATAACGTTATGTATTATTTAATAGTAACGTGACATTCTATTAAATTATTAACATGAATAACTTTAATGGGTTAATGTATAGGTGATTAGCTAACCGCTTATCATCACAAGAAATTATTGTCAACTTGCTTAGACAGTCATAGTCGAAAGTAGATTTTATGAAACTCTTTATAGCAAGAACTGGAATCAAAAGTTATTACTTTCACTCAATCTGTCTTGACATTGTTCATTATAAATACACGGAACGTAATCATTACTTCAGAGTCACTATGCATGAAATCAGCAAAATAAATGAGTGAATAAAATCTTATCCTCTAAATTCATTTACTAAGTACAGATTAATGTACTCAACTTCAAATTATACTCTAAATATGAGGCCTAATCATACTATTTAGTTGCTCAAATAAATCTAGAAGTTGAATTCGAACCTAAGATTTATTAGCTAGAAGTCAAACATTATAGCTTCTGACCTACCGCTTAATTCAATTGATGAGTTATAAGTAGAATGTGTGTATTGCTTTTCTCCAGTGATTTTCACTAGATATTCTGTATCTAGGCATTCATTTCGGTTGCGATTAAATTGGCACTTATTATTCAATTCTTCACGGAGGATTAGTAAACGTATAAGTTACTATTTGTATTATATGAATTTTTGTTCATCACTTTTTTCGGTACAGGTATATGGTTGACAATTACCACTGTTCTCGCAAGTATTGCTATTCGAACCAATGTAAGTCTTTATTTCAGATATTTGTTACTTGATTGTTATTTACCATTCCTGCTTTTTTAGAAACCCTTTATTCTTATTCTTTCATCCGGGATCTAACATAAGAACTTCCAGTTTTATGATGATCCACTAGGGTTCATAAAAGCTCTGTGGTTGCACCACAGGATCTCAAAGAGCCTGAGTGATATTTCGTTCTCTTGCAAACCATTTTACGGGTTCGAGAGCGGTGGTTTAGTGGTTAAAGCATCCGAATTCTAGCCACTTAGTCAGGTCTGGACCCGGCTGTACCTGCTTTGATATGGGTAACCAAGTAGTATCGATACTCCTGACTTAAAACCAAGTACATGAATCTGTGAGTTGATTGAAATAAAGTATATTTTGTATAGGTATATATCCACCCGTCGTTGGTGTTAAAAAGTGCAATGAACCTGTGTCCGTAACATTTATGCATTTTTAGCGAAGGGCCTCAGTTTCTCCAATTTTTCAAAAGTTTTCTAACTTTCAATTGTGACTGGAAGTAGAATCCGGAAAGCACATTTCATCTTATTTCTAACTCGTCAGCTTTACGTATCTACACCCCAGTGTTGTTTGAACTTAATAACTGCTTTGATAGAACCTTGTCTTGAAACCAATCGACAGAATCAAGGCCCTAATACAACACTCAAGATTGAAAAAAAAACATATGTATCTGTCGCAATAAGATGAAACGCTCCTCCTCAATCTAGTCGCCAGCTACAATCTAGCTTTCCTGAAGGAATTAATCTCCTAGAGTTTCTTATTCATGAAATTATGTATGTATTGGAATTGTCAAGCCGTCATTACTTCTTCTTCCGTCTTTTTTAGTGCATCTTTTAAAAATACATTGCGTATGTCATTCTCAGCATTGATGTGAAAATGTCTCACTAAATATTTTTTTCCGTCCTCTGTGTTTTTTGTCAATCAAGGCTTGTATTATTGCATTTACTACACAATTTATTGATCGTTGTGTCTATCGATATTCTTACAGTCCAGACAGAAGTATGAAAGGTTTTAAGAACTTCACGCTTTCCTATATGTCCACAACACGATTTGATATTCCAACTAATGAAACATATTGCAGGTATTTCATTTCAGTGATAACTATGTTTATGTATCATATTCTTCATAATGCACATATGTCTACTTATTTAACTTAGTCCACTAAATGAGTTACATCCAGGATTTTCAATTATTTTTCCGTTCTTAGTGAGATTGCTGGATATTATTAAAGAGCAATTTTCATTCTGAAATTCGTTTCAAACCCTGAATTATTTGTTATATCAGCGTGCGCTAAACTGAATATGTTCATAGTGATCTGATGAATATAACTTCGGTCAGCAGAAATGGGATATTTACCAAGATTTTTGCACACACATGCACACTAAAGAAGCAAAATGATGTTTAAAAGTATTAGGTACAACATAACTACTGAACAGTGAAGACGTTATGGATAACTCCAGTTATCTATTTATATATTCTGTGGATGTTAATTTCCAAATATTTTTATCTTGTATTCATCACTTTTTAAGTTATATGAAATGTCAGTCAAAATGTATTGTATACCAAAGCCTACTATACTGTTGAGTTATCGTAGAATTAATTCTTTAACAAACACAGACAACTAAACTAAGTACCAATCTATCTCCGCAAAACCATCTCAATTCAGCTCACTGGTGACTAACTTTAAGGTATTTCTGAACTTTTTGTGAAAAGTCGTGACTGGTGAAGTTCAGATTTGTCAGAAGTGAAACTGTTCTCCCTATTAATGGTGGATGATCGTTGCGCTATATCACAAATTGATGGATGTGCTAATTTTACGATTGTATACACGCTGACCCGTAACTTGATAATTATATTTTTCTATTTATTTTCAATTTCCAACATAAACAGTTGACTAGATTCATACTTAATTACCAATAATTCACTCTTGGTTACCAACAGTCTTGGATGGCATTAGTTAGACTTGAGATGACTTTTCATGTAGGATTGAATTACAAAACTTCCAAATTTTCTCTGTTTTTTAGTCATGTATATTGATAGACGAATACAATATAAACCTACCAGGTATTGAACTCAGAGCTATCCATATTCAGACAACTATATTGACACTCAATGGCTTACATTTCTTTATCATAATGTAAAGTAATGAAGTTAGATGGAAACAATAAATGTTTTGAGAGCTTAAGAATTTTACAACTAATTGATGATAGGTAGACATCAGCTACTTCTTTCTGGACATATATGCTCTTGTAGTGCTTAGTCAATGAAATTCGATATTTTTGAGAATAATTATTTTTCTAACTAAAGGATTCTTGTGAAGTTTTACACACACGCCACTTTGTCTGCATATTCTTTCTTTATATTTTTAGGTATGATTCTTATCGTTCACCACCATGGTCTTCAGAACCTTACGTATTCACTTCAATCTATTATCATGTGTTAGCAGCTAAATTTATTTTTGTTTTTGCTTTTGAAGTAAGTTAAACAGGGAACCTTGTTTTATTATTGAAATGATTTTTGTTAATTTCGGTTATATTGTGTTTTCTTAGTTCAATGATTTATTGTTAAATTTTTATTGTTGTTTTGGATAGCACTATCAACTTTTGTATTCATATAGAAGTGAGCCAATTAGTTACTCTGAAAATAGTAAACTAGTTTATTCTGGTTAAATCATCTATGCATAGTTGTCTTCAGAGGTTTAATCAGCCGTATTTTCTCTTTATATCTTTGTTGATTTTCCTGTTTGCTTGATCTTCATGCTTGTGATCGACTAACCTTTGCCGTATAAGATCTATTTCGATATACTCATTGATTTTAGATGGATTTATAGTTTGAGCTTTCAGGGATCTTTTGAGTTTTCGCAGTTCAAAGTATTGACGTCTTCTTAATCAAACATTAAGCTGAGCTATAAATCCTCCATTGTTTACATTGTTGTTTAAATTTTATTTAAAATTGTATCTGTGATTAATTTGTTGATTGTGACCTTGAGTGACTGACAATCGTACGACGAGCATTTCTGTACTTTTAATACGGAAAACTAGGCATAATCACTCAAGTTCTAAATTGTTGTCAGGTGGTCAGTGGTTGTCTACAAGGAATCATATGTGGGCTAGCGCTCATCGGTACCGCATACCTCTTATAATGAAGAAGCTTCTACTGTCAGGTGAGACACTAACTCATACCAACATCTTTCACAGTCCGAAACTATCACTCAACTATTCAAGTTACTCTGGATGTCCTGTAGAAATGAGCTGTTTAGATTGACTAATCTCTGTTCAGCGGATACTTTGATGTTTGTCTAGTCTTTAGCGCTGACCAAATTTTACTAGGCAGCAATCCTGCAAGACGTCAGTCGTGGTCCTCACAGCTCAGTGACAACTTATCAGACTGTAAAACTAGTTGGTCTGGCTTCCAATCCTGTATGCAGACAAAACAGATACCTAATGATTTCTGGTCTGAAATAGTTCTGTAACTAAGATCAATCGGTGTTATGAAAATTGTTGTACTGTGATGTAATAATTCTCAGCATTCAAATGTTTCTCCGACCCGTCTCGTTTAGTAATGATGAAAATGACTTTCGAAATATTTATATCGGTTTAGATTGGTAAGGATTTTATATACCGTTATTTATTGAATATTTGTTTAGTTACAATCTCTTAAATGTTAAGCGATGTATGAATTTTAGGTCACGTTTTTTATTTAACTAGTGTTACTATGATTTTGATTGAACTTCATTTGTTTTGAATAGGTATCTAGAAACTCATTTTTCACTAGGAAAGTAACATTTTACCATCCATCTTTAGTACAAACTTATCAGTTTTCGATGTTTAGAAGTGCGTAATGTATATTGTCCTCAATAACTGTTTAACTGACTCGAATGTTTTGCTGGAAATCACGGTGATGGTATATAGTTGGAGGTAGTCGACTGGAAAGCATGTGTAACTTAGGTTTCCTCAATAAAGCACAACCGCAAACAAACAAACTGATGTTCTCTTTGAAGTTTTCTCAAGATTGTAGGTACGCCTCCTTGCAAAGTGCAAACCTGTTGAGTATACTTTCCTGTCAACTACCTCCAAACATTGTATCATAGTGCATGCAGCATTAAGTAGATACTTAACCGAGTGGAGACCATTTAGCTATTTGAATTCGGTTTTTATTAAGAACTATACAATCATGATGTTGGTTATTACCCAGTGACTAATCGATGAAAATCATTTTATCGAATGACAGAAATTTCCAGTCTTCATGCTTTTTTTAAACAGTTCCTTACAATCAGGTGACTTTAGTTACCGTGTATTGTAACATAATGAGGAACCATAGCTTGTGTGTTACGCTCTGTGAGCTTTATGGTTTAACTGTCAAACTTTCGTCGTTATTGTAGACATACCATCACCTTTCTGGTTAATCCATAATCATATTATAATCGTAAAGTTCACTTCTACATTGAAGTAGACCTTGATGATGTTATGCAGAACGACAACACAAGCCTCATAATTGAACTATCTTACTATAATAACGTATCACTACTAAACATGTGTTGTATTATCATTATTACTACTATCATTATTTTATTGATTAATTGTATAGACTATAGCAACTATCCTAACTAATGTTATCATGGCAGCTGTACCAGATGTACCAAAAAGTGTTAAACGTGAAATATTTCATGAAACGAATATTACAAATGCAATTATTCTGAGTGCGGAAGTTGGCAATCAACAGTACAATAAAACACTAACAAAAGATGTCAATTTTCGTAAAATTGTCATGTTAAAAAGCCAGTATGATAAACTACAAACTAATAAAAATAATGATAATGAATTCATTGGGAATTACAATGAAGGTGGTAGTAGCAATATAAATGATATACCTCCTCAATCGATTGTTTATAAATACGTTAGCTTTGAAAACCCATCGACTTTGCACGTAAGTGTTTCCACTGAAAGAAATTATTATCCTATATTATGTCATTTTTCTGGTAATCAATTCAATGATAGTTGTAGTGAAAACCATTTGTTTTGTTGAAATCATAAGTCTCATACTTGTTGGCACTCATCAGTAAGGTGCCTTGGATTGTGAAGCGGGGTAATGTGAGCTTTGAACCCCATAGAAAGTATTTGTACCACCATCTCAAGATTACAAGTATGGCTTTTTGACATTTGCCAGTAAATACTAAGCTGACGTTCAGGGATTTCTAACATCAAAGGCATAGTATCTGTTTTGTCGAGACATTTAGACTTGTGAACGCTACATTATAATTTAATCAATATAATTCGTTTAATACTGTGGATTTTGCAAACATGATGCTGGTTTGTATTCAATAATTAATTATTGTATGATCCAAAGTAGTTACATTAGTGGCAGTATATCATAAATTTATTCACTATAATTAGTAAAGTTACATTGTGGCTAACACTTGGGTCTATGACACGCATGTCATTTTATTTGAAACTCGTCATTTGAATGTATTCTCATTTTAATGTTAATATTTACGCTGGTACTCGGACTTGGTTTCTTTCCCTTCAAAGTCAATACTTTATCGATCGAGATGCTGTGTTTAAATGACTACTGACTCGTTTATTAGGTGTGGAGTCATATATAATTAAGAGTTTGAGTTCGCCCGTTGTCGTATTAGTGGCTGCATTCGATTAGTCTTTTTTACTATATATGCATCTTAATCGGATTGACATAATAGTATTTTTAGTTTCAAATTATTGTAAGGTTGGAATGCAGGTGCATTTACCTATCATGCTTTAAGTAGGACAAAAGCTATGTTCTGGACCCTATCGCTAGTCACAGTCCAACTTTACTAAGATTTATGATTACAGGAAAGGAATTCGCTGTTATTTTATGCATTACATGCGTATTCATGCAGTCATTTGGGTAAATAGCAGTCTCAGAGTATTTAAATTGACAAAACGCGATAAAAATGATCACTTTGTTCATCACTAAATGTTTAGTTGTAGTAAAGGATTCTTAAAATAAAATATTCAATCAGTTAATCATAAATATCGTAGAAGCCGACACATTTATCATAGTTCCAAGTTTGTTACGTAAAAATGAAGTAAACGTATGTACAAAAAAGTAATGGAACTTAAGCTCTCGAATAACACTGTTACTAAATCTTCGTCATGTCACCTAATCATTACTATCGCGCTGACCCCAACCAAGTAGTCCGCATTTACCGACATGGCTTAGACCAGCGTTCAATGACTTCATGGACTAATGGTATGCTTTTGGTTTAATCGCCTCTTCCTTTCTCCTATCCTACTCCTACCATGGCCAACATCGAGTGACGAGACAGTCGGTGGTCAGGCATACCACAAATAGTCAATATTACACAATATTTCCTCCCTTCAATAATATACGTGTTATCTCGTACACTTCATTGGTATCGCCTCCCACTTGGTTTCCAAACGACAAATATGGATGTTAATACACTACATTGATAGCTTACTACAGTTTGAGAATAATGACTATCGGTTTCCAATTTAACTACACAGTGATTATGAGTTTATTATTTAGTTCATAAATCATGAATTTTTATTTCACACAGGAAAAAAATATGTTTCTCAAACTAAAAATATGACGTTTATTCATTAGTTTCATAGTATGATAGTCAAGTAAATTAAAAAATTCTAGGTTCTTAGTAATCAACGTTTTTGATGAATTGCTTATTAGTTATAAAGCTGTGAATTGTACATTCTTTAGGTTAGATGCAGTAATATATCAAAGTCTGAGTATTTACTTGATTAGGTTATTGGATTTCCTAAAGGATTGTTGTCTAAAAGTTCTCTTTCTTTTATATTCTCACTTTTAACTGGCTTCGAGATATATTCCTGAAATATGTTATCAAGAAGTCTTGACTACTGTAATTCGTTTACATTCAAAGTAAAGTAGTTACTCATTAACACCATGTCAAGAAATTGACCGAAATTGGAAATCGTAGCCGTCCAAAATATGAGTTCACTTAGCTGTAAAATTAGGGTCGCCCACTTCAAAAAAGTTCTGTTTTCATCAAGTGGGGAAATTTCCACTTCGATAATTTGCATCTTCCACATCCTGCTAAGTATCACATTTAAGTGCTCAGCATTCATTTACAAACTTAAAAGTATTATATCCTTTCCTTTATGGCATTATGTATTGTTCTTTTGTATTTTTTCTTTATTTACGGATGTTTATATAGTTAACACAATCAATGCAATGTAATATGCTGAATGTACATGATGATAGACCGAATATTGGGTTCAATATTTCTGGCTAATACTGACAATAATACTAGTATTAACTAGTAACGGACTCCTTTGCTAAGCTTTTATTGTTTTCTTTCTTCTGCATACGCTATTTTTCTTCCTTATTTAAACAATCAATACTTGTTTAACATAATTCTATTTGTTGATGATTACATAATTACTTGGATGCTTTCATTAATATAATTTTTAATTATTGTCATTACTTTTATTGATTATCTGTATATTATTTTTATGCTTGACAAGTAGCAGTTGTATACATCCGTTAAAAAGAAACTACTTTTATGTGCAACTTTTACTACTATCTAGTTCGTATAAAAGATTTTTTTACTTTGAAGAATGATTAGAAAAATTTCTCATACTCTGATAGTTGTTAATCACTTAATAATAATTGTCTACAATCTTTCACTACGAATCGAAGATCAACTTGTTATGTAAATGTAACCAAGAAACTTCTCATCACAAAACAAATTATTCATATATATTTCTGACTACTAATTAGTAGTATAAAATAATATTCAGAAATTGTTATTTTTACAGTTGAATGCGTTTTACGGTTTAATTTGCAAGTCAACCGTTTAGATACATTTTAACATTTTACATCTTAATTATCATCTATAACAAGAAATTATCACAAAAATATTACGAAATTACCTTAGTTACATCGATTATCTTCGAGGAAATTTTTTATTTATCTGTACACACTCATTATGAATTATCTCAACAAAATACACGAAACACATTCATTGTGTATGTTTTCATCGAGTTTTTTTTGTCAGAATGATGTATTAGAATGGTAATGTGATTATTTCTGACTTATTGAAATATTCCGATTGTATTGATTACTTTGCTTCTTTCTTTTTCTCTGTTGTCTTTCGTTCACCTGAAGCTTACGTGTTGCAATCGAAATATCTTTTATCTTATGTAACTCATAATTTTGTTTTTTTTCTATTCTCTTGTAGTCACATATATTGTCCTTATTCAGTCTTTTCTCCACTAATATACGCTTATCCTTTTTATTTATTGAATTCTTCTGTATGTATACATCATTACCATGTGTAGAATAATTAACATTGTCTGCATTAGTTATGATGTAAATAAATAGAATTAAATAGAGTACTTTCATTTGTTTCTATATTTGTCGCAACCATCTAGTAAGTATTGTGAATTTGTTGATATTTCATTTAGAATTGTTGACTGACTGTTACTTAACATAAAAATTTTGTTACAGCAAACCGAAGACAACATCATTAATAATAGTTTTCATATAAATGCATTGTTATTAAGTCAATATGTATAGATGTCTAATTATCTCGTGCATTTTTAATGATGTATGGAGAACTATCACATCATGAATTATTTAACCTGAAAGTGTGACTGAAGAGCCCAAGGAGAATTTTTTGGGGCTGATCACGCCTTATCGTGATAGTGACTTAAATTATCTGGGTTACGCTATGTCAACTTTAGGATGGATCCATTCTAATCCCATTCCTTCTATTGTGAGAATATATTATTCTTAGAGATGTTTGCTATATGAGGGGAACATCCACATGCTATCACACCTATGTACAGTCGACAGTGCCACTTCGCTCTAAAAGTGAGATGTCGCTTAAAGTCTTACTACTCTCTAACCAACCTTACTTACTCCTGTTAACCCTCTCAGGAGGAGCATAGGCCGCTCACCAGTATTATCCATTCAACTCTGTCCTGAGCAATCCTTTCCAGCTGTCTCCAGTTACTGTTCATCCTTTTTATGTCTGCTTCCAGTTCTCAACGCAGGGTGTTCTTTGACCTTCCTCTTTTCTGTTTTCCAACAGGATTCCAAGTTAGTGCTTGTCACGTGATACAGTCTGATGATTTGCGCAGTGTATGTCCTATCCATTTCCAACGTCTGTTTCCTAATTTCCTCTTCAGCTGAAAATTGGTTTTTTTCTCTTCCATAGTAGGGTGTTGCTAATGGTTTTCGGCCAACAGACATTCAATATTCTACGTAGACAGTTGTTGATAAATACCTGTACTCTCCTGAGGATGTTTGAATGTAGTTCATCCACGTTTCAGCTCCATACAGAAGAATTGACTTGACGTTCAAGTTGAAGAGTCTAACTTTGAGATTGGTAGACAGTTGTTTGGAGTCCCATATGTTTTTCAACTGTAGGAATGCTGCCCTGGCTTTGCCGATCCTTGCCCTTACATCTGCATCGGATCCTCCTTGTTCATCGATGATGCTCCCCAGGTATGTAAAGGTATCCACTTCTTCCAGAGTTTCTCCATCAAGTTCAATTGGGTCGGTGCTCTCTGTGTTGAATTTGAGGATCTTGCTCTTTCCCTTCTGTATGTTCAGGCCTATTGATGCTGAGGTTGCTGCTTCGTTGGTTGTCTTCACTTGTATTTGTTGGTGTGTATGGGTTAAAAAAGCTATATCATCCGCGAAGTCCAGATCATAGAGTTGCATCCTACTTGTCCATTGAATTCCGTGCTTCCCCTCAGATGTGGAGGTTTTCATGATCCAATCAACTACTAGGAGGAAGAGGAAAGGCGAGAGCAGACAGCCTTATCTGACACCGGTTCTCACTGGGAATGCATCTGTCAGCTGTCCTCCATGGACGATTTTGCAGTGTAGTCCGTCGTAAGAATTCCGGATGATGTTGACGAGTTTCTCTGGTATACCGTAGTGTCGAAGAAGTTTCCATAGCGACCTCCTGTCTATGCTGTCAAACGCCTTCTCATAGTCGATGAAGTTGATGTACAGTGACGAGTTCCATTCGATTGATTGTTCAACGATGATCCGTAGTGTTGCGTAATGTTGGTCTGTGCACCACTGATCCTTACGGAAACCAGCCTGTTGATCTCGAAGTTGAGCATCCACTGAAATTTCCTTTCTATTCAATAACACTCTGTTGAAGACTTTCTGTGGTACTGACAACAGTGTAATCCCTCTTTAGTTCTCACATTTGCTCAAATCTCTTTTCTTTGGTATCTTGATAAGGTATCCTTCTTTCCAGTCTGCTGGCACTTGTTCTTCCTCCCAAAGATCCTCTTGAATAAAACGTGGAGCATCCTTGTCGTTATGTCTATGTCTGACTTGAGTGTTTCGGCTGGTATATTGTCAGGTCCATGCTGCTTTCTCCCTTTTGATCTGTTTCGTGGCTATTTTGATTTCTTCCATCGTTGGTGGAGTGACATTTGTAGGGAGTTCCGTATATGCTGCTTCGATGTTTGGTGTTTTCGGTGGAGCTGGCCTATTCAAGATTTCTTCAAAATGTTCTACCCATCTGTCTCTTTGTTCTTGAATCGTCAGTGATTAGCTTGCCTTCTTTGTTTCTGACGGTTCGCTCCGGTTTACTATATTTGCCTGCCAGTTTCTTCGTTGTGTCGTATAGCTGTTTCATATTTGCTTCTCTTGCAGCTTTCTCCACTGCTCGTTGCAAGGCCTTCGATATACTTCCGTTTGTTAGCTTTAATGCTCTTCATTACTTGCTTATTTGCTTTTGTGTGCTCAGTTTGTGCCTTGATTTTCTCTGCTCTAATTCGGACTGTTGTTGATTTCTGCCTTCTTGTTCCTCTTTTGTTGAATTTCGCTCAGAGGTCTCATGTGGAAATCCATTACTTATAATGATGTTTCTTGCGGCCCAGAGCCTCTTGACAAGTTGAGGTTAGTGTCTATTTGATTCTTTTCCAGTTGTCCTCCACAGTGGTTTCTTCCTCGTTCAGCAGATCTTGTTAGGCTTGAAACCTGTTGTTGAGAGTTATTTTGAATTCCTTGAGTTTGTCAGTATCTTGAAGAGAGGCTGTATTGAACCGTTGTAATGCTGTTACTCCAGTTATCCACTGCTTCCTTAGTTTCAGTTTCATTTTAAGAACCACTAGGTGGTGATCTAAAGTTATATCAGCTCCTCTTCTGGTTCTCACATCTTCATTAATCTTCTGAATTTTGTATTGATGCATATATGATCGATTTGATTCTCTATAGTATGATCCGGTGAGACCCATTTAACCTTGTGTATGCACCACCCGAAACGAATTGTCCAACTACCATGTCCTCACTAAGTTACGACAATATGCATATCTGAGCATAACATATTGGCTACGGATATGGTATTGGTGCCAAATTATAAGTTGTGATAAGTCCTTGAATCCCAGTGTTCACAAGAAACAGTTTTATGAAAATCTATTGTAAGAGCAAGCAAATTAGAATATGGAGATCTCTTAAAATATATTACGGAATGCTAAAGGTAATGACTTCTATAATAGAAAAATTTGGATTGAATTACTTTTGTATCGTATTCAAGTTGCTTAAAGTAATTATTGAATATTCCTTTTTTGTCAATATGAGTTAGAGTATCATAAACTCACTATTTTTCCATATAGATTGTACATAACTTCAAAAGAAGTCACTTTATCACAGGTTTATTAAATGATAGTCGAACTAGTAAAATAAGGATAGTTTATGATTTTCACGCATATGTGATGACAACAATCTTTGCTTTATAACTTTATATGTTTAGCGCCTAAGCAAATGTATTAATGAAGATTTTGTAAACTTTGTAAAACTGTATAGTCACAATAACAATTCATAAATGTACATATTAACGTGAATCTATCTGCACATAGATAAACAAGGTTAGGGTTTTGAGAAATTAATGTACTTCGTAAAACTACTTAATTCGAATAGGTTTTAAGATATTAGTCTACGAAATACCTTTAATATTTAAGTAGACTCTGTTTTTGTTGGTCAATAAATGTAACCACATGATCATTCTAAGAATCACTGAAGCTCTTCACTATACTACACTGTAACTAACGTGTATAAAAAGGAAATTACTTAATAAGGGTTATCCGATATTTTAAGCATACAACTTGATGAATAGTTGTTTGGTAACATTTTCAATCATAAAGTTATGATAACCTAGACCTAACTTTCCAGGTTATTCAGATAAAAACGCGAATATTGA
This sequence comes from Schistosoma japonicum, assembly GCA_025215515.1. NCBI lineage: Eukaryota > Metazoa > Platyhelminthes > Trematoda > Strigeidida > Schistosomatidae > Schistosoma > Schistosoma japonicum. Next base: position 15,837,985 of record CM046066.1, read on the forward strand.
TGTAGTCTGCAAGACTTGAAGACCTTGGGTTCGGTTTGCTGTTAGGATCGAGAGTGTACACTACTAAGGAGTATCATACTAAGACAAAATAACTATCCAATGTTTAGTGGTATTTAAACGAGATTGATCTGTGTCGGATACAAACAACAAGATAGTCTTGACAATAAGGATGAGAAGTGCGTTATGATTAGAGGGAACAGAAAAACTGTGTGTCGTTAAGTTTAAATGAAAGAGATATGTAAATAACAATTACGAATTTGAGGTAGATGCAGCTTTCAGAGTAGTAGTAATAATAATAAGGTTTAAGTGTAATGTGAAGTAAAATGAAGCATTGTTATCATTGAGGGAAGAAAAGGAATATACTTATGCATACTGTGGTGTAAAATGCATGGGCTAGAATATTTTATCATGTTTTAAAATTTTTCTAGAGCCAATTTGGTCATTTTCGTCCAAGGGAAGAATACTTTGTCATAAAACCAATAAGATTTGACTGTTTATTAACGTTCTATAAAATGGCGATACCTCAGTTGAGTGATCACTCTTTTAGTATTTCGAGCTTAAATGAAATTGGTAACCAATCTCCAATTGACTGCAGTGTTGGTTTGGCCTCGACGCGTAGTGTCGTAACCGAGAAAGTTTATTCTTGGCTACGCTGTTCTTAGTTGCATTTTTCAGTAGTAAACACAAAATTGCAGTGAAGGAATTTTTAAAGTGATGTGTTTTCACGTTATTACGCGTGAATTCGCAACAGTTGAACCACTGCTGTTTTCAGATAATGCCGTTTATAATGCCATCGACTTTGAGTATTCGACATTTTGTGAGCGCCTGCAGCTTGAAGATGTATTCAGTATGCACCGCAAAGTCTATGCGCCATCAAACCTTCCCTGTAAATACTTGATTCTTTCTTATGTTAATATGTAAGTAATTTTGAAAAACTGAAATCACCACTTCTCTTGGAGGCGTATACACGTACCAGTTGAATGAAGAATCCAGCTTGGAATCATTTTTGCAAGCTAATTAAACGAGAACTTTGTATGCCAGTTACGGAGATCATTGCAACAGTAGACTCCTGACAAGCGATTGGCGTAACAGGATCCTATCATGTTGATCTGCATCCCGCTAGTTGCACATGAGATTTTCGGAGAAAATACATATTACCGTGTCACCATTTGATAGCATTTCTATTACAAGAAAGCCATCAATATCTAATCGGAAGAATTAGGGTAAATGAATTTTGATTTGGATGAGTCGTTGAAAACTTATTATGATTTCACTGTTGACTCAAATTATTCTTAAGAATCTGACGTTAGGGACGAAAACCTCGACGAAGAAGCCAATGACACTGCCCTATGCAATGTTTGCTATAATTTATACTCACCTACTACTAACACCGAAAAAAGTAACATGGATCGTGTGTGAATACAAGCCGTGTTTCATGAATTTACATATACTTCTCTTCGGAAAAAACAGATTAATAAGTCCTTTAAAATGAAAACAGGAAAACTGTCAACTGAATGCAGCCAATTCACAGTAACGTACTTACTTCGAGCCTGAATAAATTATTTCTACTAAAAAAGAATGTGAATCTTCTTTTGTATTGGACAATATATGTGCAAGTAACTCGTTAAGTCCATTACTCACTTATTGTTATTTGTACCAATAAATGCTGTTCATATAGTGAATATTATGACTACGTAGTGAAAATAAAATGCATACATCGTTACGTAATACAACATTAATTATTTGTCATTTCATTACCGTTGTAATACATGTTGATTAGTTCACAGGTCTGATGAAGCACTTATTGGAAACAAGTTCCCTTACAATTGACGTATTTTCTTAATCATCGTATTGTTTAAGTGCAAAACTACCGAAATGTTAATTATACATCAAGTAAATTAATAGCGAAAACACACAAAGTGTTAATCAAGTTCCTATTTAGTTTATCATCCACAAACACTAAAGACAAAATAAACAAGATAAAATGAAATGCTTAGAATTTATCATGTAAACACATCACAATGATAATGAGGATGATGATCATCATCAGCTTCGTCATAATTATAATAACAACAAGTAACATAGAATCATTATAGTCGAGCACATGTGTATTCACTCACCAAATCACTTATTATTCTAACCAACCGGTAATCAACGACAAAGTCAACAAGATGGACAAAACTCAGAAATAATGGTATTGCATAGGTATTTATTAGTTAACTACTAGCATCAACACCACCACCTCCACTATTACCAACACAAATACAACCAGAGGAAGTAATGACAAGAAATCACACAACTCGGCAGAAAATCACGACCATACAAATCCACAATTATTATTATTATTATTATTATTATTATTATTATTATTATTATTATTATTATTATTATTATTATTATTATTATTATTATCAATGTGAATGGTATACATGATGTTGTGTTGGGAAACGTTTTTGTAATCGAAGTCTGATTTCTTTGTAAAATGCAATTGAATAGTTAAGAGTTTGTTAATTTGTGTAAACGATAATTGAAATTATTCAAGTATAACAATAATATCAGAATGAATTTCTTATCAGTTCATTGGTTTGATCTTTAATATTTGAACGTAAATAAAATTAGAACAACAGAATATGTGATAATCAAATTCATTCAGTTTACCTTAAGTTATCATAATAATAATAATAATAATAATAATAATAATAATAATAATAATAATAATAATAATAATAATAGTATGCAGATTTGTAAATGAAGAGTGTAGTATTTCGATATGGTGGACTTCAGCTATGGAAATAGAGGACGATTCATGTGCATTACAACAATTAAGTGATAGTATGATTAAGGTGGAGTTTAATTTAATAGATCTTTCGTCGGTCATGGTAGGAGAAGCGGTTAAGCGTACTTCTATTCTATGCACAGTTCTAGGCTATTGACGCGTATAGCTATCGCCTCTGCCGTTTTAATGGCTTTGATTCTAAGTGATCTTCGCAGATAGCTGTTTACAGAAAATATTATTGTGAATTGATGATTTATACTTGCCACATAACCTGTTTGAATTAGGTGAGTTAATATTGAACTGTTAATGCTTCTGACAACACCTTTGGTTAACCAAAGTGAAAGGTACTTACGAGCAGTAAAAAAACAGTTTGCATACAACATGTCGCTGAATTCGTGATCGAATTAAAAAACTACAATCTCCACAAATAAATAGGGCATACAGACTTCCTAATACACTTACATGCATCTTAAAGTAGTCCACTGTCTTACTACTTACGGGTATAATGAAGAGCTGAGTAAGAAGTCTTCTTGGTTTATTAATAAACGTAGTTAGTTATATGCGTTGTGTACATGAAGGTTATCAGATATTCAGTAGACTTGAAAACTACTTGAATGAACATTTCAAATTCATTCTGTTTATGTTTAATAGTTGAAATCAGTGAATACTGTCATATAATTCAGTCTACTGCATAAACCACATCTTACGTTAGCTTTCCTTAATCTGTCAATCTTTTTAGATTATATTCCACATCAACGTAGATGTATGCAATCATTCGACTTAAATTCACCAAACTGTTGGAGTAGATATAAACACTGTTATATTCTAAGACTCGACCAATCACGACTCACGGTAGAAAAATTAAAACCTTGTTAAGACCAATGTACACGAACGTCAGCAATCCACCTTTATCCTATCCTAATACAGTCGGTATGATATTAGCTAGCCCGAACGGAATAAAGTAAGAACACAAGACCAGCCCAATGATTTTTTTTAGTATATTTCAAACACTCTTTATATATATGCATAACCAGACCACACAACAGACCAATTAGAATAATAATATCAATACACAACAATGACATTTAGATTAGAAAAAACGGAGTTAATGGTCCACAAATAACCAGTCGTAATTTATGCATAAAAAATGACATAACAATAAATTATGGTTAAAATTAAAGCTGGAAACTAAGGTATAACAATGACAATAATAAATAGTAAATACTCATGCCAACCGTATACATAAATAGAAACTTCGTAAAATAGCCTTTAAAGCTTTTAACTTTAAGATTAATTGTCTTCCACAACAGACATCATTTAGCACAAAGAAGAACAGATATAATGAACCTGAATTATTACTATCAAGTGACGGTTTACTACTTATTAATTCGTTGGTTCTTTTCATAAATGGCAAATCAACTTATAAAACTCTCATGAAATTTGCTGCCACATCAAATGCATGTAAAATTGATTGTAAATGAATTCGCTTACTAATAAGTAGTATAAATTCTTATTGAAATGTTCTTGAATTTTATGCGATCAGATTCAATTAACCGAATTAATTTATGTGTGAATTGATTGATACGAATGAAGTAAGAAATAGAATTGTGAATTTAGTGACACTGAATGTATCCAAATTATGGATGTTTGTGAATGGCAAGAATAGAGAAAAAGATATTCGGATAAGATAAGCGTAAGTTATGGAATTACACAGAAAGAGAAGTTTGCATGTATGTTAGATCAATTAAATAATAATATAATTAAGGTAGACATTATCTAGTTGCATCTTGGGTTGGCCACAGACACAGAATAGGTTAAGTGTATTCCACTTGTATACGGAGCTCTGGCTTCTTATTTTCTACGGCTATCACTTGTGCGTTTGAAGGAGATAGCAACGTAGATTATTGTAAATGATTCATTCATGCTCGTTGTATTATCCGTTCGAACGAAGTGGGCTAGTATAGAGTTGTTGATGTTTTCGCCAAAGCCTAGGTTGGAAGGTACACATAAGCACATAAGAGTAAATCCCTTGAGTTTCTGCCAATGTAATTTGCTCCATAGTATCAGTTGAACTGACAGATACGAAAGAATTGTCAAGTTAGAATGATTTATCCTTCAATCTTCATGTCAGCATCAGGTGAGTAGAAAAAGTCAGCTGATGTTTTTTGCAATGAATATTCGAATGACTCTGTGTAACTTTATCAATAATATTATGCAGGGTGTATCACCTCTAAATGGTGGCAGTTTAGAATCTACTATCTAGATGGTCTTTCTATTTACTTTTGTGGTTGTGCATTTGGTTATAAACATGAAAGGGTTTTAAAAAGGCTTCAATTTACTATAGAAGTGCTAAGTGTTTTTTGCTTACTATTGATAATGAGAATAGCGAATGATCTTAATTCGTTGACTGTTAGGAGAACTATAGGAGGGGTGGGAATTTGAGTGTTTAAGGTTAGTCTTGAGTGCACCTAGATGTATGAGGGCCATTACCACTTCCCACTTACTTACACTATGAAATGTTTTTACTTTGAGGTACATTGAAAGTAAAATAGGTTAGGATTGGTCTGAAAGACCTATGAATGTGACCATAGTGCAACTGCTTGAGATAGGCTACACAAGGCCTTCTTGAGAGATTTTAGTTATATTAGCATCGTACCAGTCAAAGCCTTACCGTCAGAATCGCATGTAAGTTGAGGTGTCCATTGTTAGGGTAGACCTTGCATAACACCTCTCTCCGTTCCGTGAGAAGACAGCATAGATATCATGCTAGTTGTCTAATGAAAAGATCTTACTGGAGTCACACCTGTGTACAGTTGGCAGTACAACTTCGCCCTCAGACCTCAGTTTTACTGCTTTACATATCATAGCTTTTCAACCGATCAGCGTCGGATGGTAGGAATATTTCAAACAGTATGGTCCAGCACGGTTATCAAAATAGACAAACCCGGCCACCACGTCATGGTAACAGCAACAGCGGAATTCGTGGACTGTACTTTATAAAATTATCTCCTCGTTTATTTATCGAACACGTATAAATTGGTACTTGATGAATAGGTCCAACAGTATTTTGCTGAACGTATCAAACCATTATCGGCCGGCTTTTAGCCCCTTTGTCGGTATCTAACAGATGAGTGAAGCCGACGAAGATGGAAAACAAATTCCGTTGGAAACCGATTAATCAACATCAAATGTAAAATGTAGTGGACAGCATCTTGTAACATGCAACAATAGTCTGTATATGTAGAGAAAACTAAACCTAACGAACTAGTAATGATGGTGATGCATGATTCAAAGTCAAACGAACCCATATGCATAACCTTGTATCTCTGAAACGTAACAGTGTGATCGATCTTTATCCCACAGTGGTGTATAACAAAAAAGTAGTGATTGATCTAAATGTAATCCGAATTTTAATTCAATGTAGTTCAGAGGACACATGTTGACAGCATAAGACATCCTACATGCTGCTAAGCCATTCAAATGTGTCGAGTCAATGTGTATATTCGAATTATATCTGAATTATTTAGCAACATCGCAGATAATCTATACCTAAATTGTTTTTTGTTTGTAACACAGTTTCGAGAGAACTTTGCTTTTGTTGTATGATACAATGTCAAGTAATTTAAACAGTGATGAGAATTCACTTGATTTAGAATTTAGGCACTGGAAACTCGTTATGTTTGAGTAGTTTGGTAGCCTGCCATATAACCATACCTAATGAACTGTATGAAAGTGCTAACTAGCTTATAAAAGCACAGTTTCATGAAGAGGGTAGTTGCTTTACTATGTTCTCTTTATTTTACATGCAGTATGACACAATTTAAATATCCCTATGACGTAAGAAATATCCCAGTGAATAATTCTTTCGTCATCATGCACTTATAGTTACTTATCCTTGATTATTGTATTACAATGAGTTTGGTACGAAATACGTACAATGATTATATTTACAATGTTTAAATGTAAATTTGAAAGCATATACAAAAACATATGTATATGCGTTTTGAAATTACCTATGGTGTGATAGTTTCCAAAGGATACGAGGTGAAAGAGAAAATTGAATACTATCTTTGTATCTGAGTAAACCAATAGGACTTGTACTATAATTACGATTAGAGTAAGAAAATGCTGATTGTTTCTCATGGTGCCAGAGAGATTAGAAAAGAGATTGCAGCATCAGCAATTAGGAGACAGACTCAAGTCACTTTAATTACAATAATGACTTTAATATATCACGTACTGGACCATTCAGTACTAGAAAATATAAAATACAATAAAGACTGTACTGGGAAATGGAAATATGTACAAAAATCCGTATAATATGTCTATGATGAAATTTCAATAGGGAAAACAGACATAAATGTATATATAGAATGTATGAAGAACTTGTAATTTAAGTAATATAAATTTCATAGTTACCGAATGTTTAACAGATGAAACTTAGCAGTGAGGGTCCAGGAAAAAGACTTAAAAATTGTGATTTCTGAATTTTTGTCCCATCATAACACTTCGTACCTTAGTACATCATTATTTGTTGTTCTGGTTATGATTAATTTTAGAGTTTCTTTTACGATTTTCTGACGGATGAATGCCTTTACTAGCCAATGATCTTTTTGTTTTGATGTGTAATCGAGTAACATACGATCTTAACGATGATTCAATACTCTTACCCTATTGTCAATCTGTTCACTGTATTTATCCTCAAGTCGAAGTAGGAAAAAGACAAGAACAAGCCGAACAATCTAACAATAAAGACTAAGAATCACAAACATTCAGTTCTTGTATCATAGTGATTTCGGTTGGATGCAACTGAAAAAAAGAACACTGGATATGTATTTTGTCGTAGCCTGTGACTCATCAGTAGTAAACAACGTCAGACATGTAGGGAATGTGACGGTTGTCATCAGTGACTTCTGCCTCATTATCTTGTCATGTCACAAGCTCACTGAAGTCAATATTTAATTGGCATTAACGATCTTCCGATTGGACATCATCGGCTATAAATTTTATAAAACTGACTAGCTAATTTTTAAGAATCATATTTCCCAAATCTATGCTAAATGGCTAAAATGATTATTCATAGCGTAAATTTTAGAAGTCGTCCAAGTTCATCCCAAATATTATGCTGCTGAACATTTGTGAAAACGTTATGTACTGTTAGGTAGAGTATTGAAGACTGTTTGTGAAATGTGTGGTGGGATCTTTGATGTTGTTATGAATATGAATATGGACAAACAATTAAAATCTTGCAAACGAGTTTCTAGTACTACTCAGTAATCACATTATTGATCTAATCTTATGTAGTTCAAGAGAGAATGTACGGATTCAGTACAAACTCAACTCATCGGCTGATAGAATAGGAATAATATATTTGTGAGTCACATCATGTATTCTGTTTTTCAGCATTTTCCAATTCAACAGATTAATATCATGACAAAATACAAAAGGATAGAAACCTCCAAAATAGTGACATGTTAGCCACTCTATATGTGATTTACCTGGCTATTTCTGGCTACAGCAGTAGCTAATCATAGATCATTCTACTGAACAACTCACCTCACCCCTCCAAATTTTCATGTATATATTGCATGTAATATATAATTTGGTAAGCCAGTTCACTAAGATCGGTCTCGGATGTGTTCATATTCTTTGTTAATTTTAAGTTTCTGTACATAATTGTGTTGTACATGTTCATGTTATTTCCTTAAAAAGATTTAATCAGATTCTCAATGTAAAAGTTGGACAATTGAGTTACTTTTTAGTGGTGTTTTGCTATCTATTTAAATGTAATAACAGTAGTATATAAACAATCATACTTAACAATCATTTATATGAATGTATGTCCTTAGATTTTCGTTGATTACTTGCCAAATTTTGTTTACAATAAAAAAGCACATTTGAGTAATGCCATAAAATACGTTATGATTCACAAAATTACAAATGACTATTTTATTATAAGCTAATAATGTAGTAACCACTGCTTTATGTCAAACATTGAGTTTGATTGCTAGGTCGTTCAAGTTAATTTAATAGTTGAACAATACTTTTTTTGGTGCCATTATGTGGCAATAATTTGGCAATAAAGAGATTTCGCGTTGGTGGGATATATGAGGTTGTTTTGCTTGGGATGGGTATATGACTAAACGAGTTGGGTATTATTTTCCATATGCCGCCAGTGACACTAGCCGACTATCAAAATGGTTATAGGATAGATTACTTGTAATAAACATTACAATATGGTGGTAGATGTCGTGTATGGGTCTTGAAGGCCGATACAAATGTCATGTACTTTCTGATGATCAATCGTTATCTAATTCAAATCAATCATTGATATCGAATTGAGAATTCAACAATCTCTACAGCAATCAATTACAATTACTTCTTAAAAGTACCTATTCCGACATCACCAAAAATTAGACTCCGAAGATTATGCATTCCAATTCTTTGTCATGTTATAACAATTACGATAATGATTCTTTCCCATTTACAGTTACAAAGTTGTAAGAAAATAGGTAGTCTACATGTTCTTAATAGCTGAAATCTGATTCCCCAATTAAATAGTCAAATAAGTGAGCGCAAGTGAAATAACCGATAGACACATTACAGAAATTATATTGTAAAGAAAATTGCTGAGAACCGTCTAGAAAATATCAAAACATTATGTCGCTTTATAACAAAATGTTAGTCAGTTCATCATCATGTGAGATTTTTCATGAACTAGTGATTACGTCATCATATAGGTGGATACAAAAGATGAATTCAGTGGTAAAATATTCACAGTTCAAATGGATTTCATGAATAGTTCAATACCATGTATCTGTCGAAAAGTATCATGTTGATAAAGATGTTTCACTTTAAATATTTTAATTAAACATTTTGTTGATGGTAATAGCGATAATAGTAGTAGTTGTAGTACACTTTGACGATTTACACAAAAATGAAATCGATTCCTTTAAGAGAGGGCTATTCAGGAAGAACAACTAACTTTGGAAACTGTGTTTTAGACGACTGTTTCAATTATTGTAGTTGTGTGTAAGGTGAAGATTTCATTTTTATCCCCATCTGATCTACTGACTATTAGTATACCATTACCCATTTATGAACTACAATTACTTATCTGTGCATATGTTCATTACCACTGTCTCCCTTATTTTGTATTGATGTTAATTTCGTATTTGGTTAACTGTTTGGTCAGTTTTCATGTATATAAATAAATAAATAAATAAAAGTGCTTGAAATACAATCTAATCTGTCTGGTTAATTCATTGGCTTGTTTTCTTACAGCCTGAGACTGAGTAAACATCGGGAGGAGTAGGCCGTTCTAGGTGATTGGACTTTCAGTTTCATGGTCACCAATAGACGCATAGAAAAGATTAATCTTCGCCTTCCTGAGTTGTAGTTTCATTTAACCTCTGGATTTGTAGCAGAGTCACCACTAAAGTGTAGCCTCATGAACAAAGAAATTTTACGGGTGGTTTGAACAGCTTCTACTTCAATTTTCATTGTAACATACTTGTTCATAAACATTGTGGGATATTCGTTATTTGCAAGTGTTCCACACAAGATGCCCAATTCATCTGCAGAATCAGTAGAACATGTGGTTGTTATTCTATAACTAAGTGACTTTATTAGATCTCGTTTGTAGTGTGAAGGTACAAAGCTAAGAAAATGTGTATATTTCCCTGTCCTCTTTCTCTTCCTGTTCACGTTCACCTTTGTTGATCCACCGGTTCTTTTGATTAGTAGAACTTATAAAAAGGTTATTCTGGCTTTATGTTCTTCTCCACTTGTGAGTTTGAGTATGCTTTGTGTGTATTTCATTAAACTGCCTAGTAATTTCTAATTGTGCTGTATTATTTTTACGAAGGATCATTGTGTCATCCATATATCGACTGTTGAACATATACTTTTGAGTAAGATACTTTAGTGGAGTATTTTCTGCTTTGGGTAGAAAAATATCAGCTAATACAGGACTTGGAGATGAACCTGTATATACTCCATGCACATATCTACAGATTTCACCATTAATTAAAACAATTCACATTCATAGTGCCTTTTAACAGTATTTGTTGAGTACATTCAACACAACAGGTTGATCACAACATTTTAACTGTCTAAACATTGTCATTTGTATTAAAACAAGGTAATTATGAGTTTACTGCCCTTCCTCCACCCCACATATACATCCCTTCGAATCCTCCCAACTTCCGTTTTCCGTTTTTACTCTACAAATGCTATTGCTATAACTATTTGCATTATTATTACTATTATTCGTCCGGTTATCATATGAACACTTTTATTCAGTACTCATTTCATTTTATTATTTCACATTATTTACCATTTAATTGTCATTATTACTTTGATAACAATTTCAACCGAAGCATAAATTAAGATAAACTTGTAGTCTAGCAGTGGAGGAGGTGGCGTTTGCTACGAAACGGGCTGAGTTCGAATCCAACAGGAAGTCACAATCCAACTTAAATATTACTTGAAGCATAAAGTAGTTTAAGTTAACTTTACAAATCATTTATTTTGACATTAATAATCTGAAATTCATAGACAATTATCCGATTTGGGGCAGATATTTCAGGCTTATACTTCTGTATTCACTTTGGAATATGAATGAATTGGCATTTATAACTGTGAAGATCATGATTTGAGATTTTCCAATAAGAATATTCTTCGTTGATAATTGGTGTGAGATCGTTTTTGAAAGTTCTGTGGATAGAAATCCCTTCAAGTAACATTTTCTCGATTGTAATTTGTTGATTTACTTTTAATCCAAACAGCTTTTGCTTCTGCTATTTAAATAAATTTAAGTCTTATTAAATTTCGCAAGCAGTTATTATTATGGTATATTATTGAAAACAACTGCTTGATGCAAGCCGTATAATCTATATCAACTCTAAATGCGCAAATTCTTTGTTATTTTGTGTTGTAACAATGTTTTTTTATGTCAGGTTAGATAGTGTTCATGAATAGGAAATTTCACATTCGTGGCGATGGGCGCATTGGTATCTAACTTAAATGATACTTGTGAACTACTGCTATATCTAGGCGATCCGCTTAGGATGCACACATAACAACCGTGACTGACCATCTTCACTCTATAACAAATCAATGGGATTATACAAATTCATTCCAATATTGTTAATGTTTTTTTTTTCAGTTTTACACATTTTATGAGTAACCATGAGTTATTGAATCAGTTAACAGATTTCATAATTGTTAAATTTGTACATTTTTTCAATGAAAACCTTTAAATCAAAATTAATGTCAAGCGGTGTTAGTGTTGAAAAAAAATTTACCAAAAAAAAAAAAGAAAAATAAAGGTCTTAATTTTTTTAATTTGCATTGAATAAATGAATGTAAAACTGGATCACAATTTTCATTGTTAGGTAATTATTCACTGTATAGGATACAATCTATCTGATTATCTGTTAACTAGATATAACAGATGTCTTTATATATATGTATATGGTTGTCTCTTAGAGACAAATGGTATTTGAAATTTCTTTTCTACCATTTTATATTCTCTTTACATAGATATATGTTACTTTCAGTCTACTTTATTTGACAATGTTACCTCTTGTTTTCTTTCTTCAGATTTTTTTTCCACTACCTACTACTACTACTACTACTATTACTTTCACTTACTTTATGCTACTTCATATTGTCTTCGTCTCTATATCGTATAGACTAACCTTTTCTATACATTTATCTATTTATCATTACAAACAAAAAAAATATTTTTCACTGAATGTTAGCCAAATTTAAAAATGATGAAAAATGAAGAAAAAAAATGTAGTTGTTGTTTTTTGTTGAATTTATCATAGAAATAATAAGACTGAAAAGGGTGTTGTTTAAGTAAAAGAAGAAACAAAAAACAACACCGACATTATCAAACGAAGCTTCTTTATTGAACATTGAACAATGTTAAAGACGAAATTTCTTTTAATTAAAATAATCATAATAATAAGTAGTAGTAATTTTTTCTTTACTTAATATAATACTAGTATTGATTGATTCGATTTGTTAAAGTAATAGAAAGTGAAACTTTGAGTTTGTGAAATTCTTGCCCACCCTCTCCCCGTGACGCCCACTTCAAGTTTAAATGATTTTGATGTCTAAATCAGACCAATGCGTGAATATTAAAATCAAATATATATGTTATACTTAATATTATCATTTAAATTTATTGTATTCTCGAAGTTATTACTTAATCGGATGTGGATGTCCTTGATGGTTTTAGTGTTCACTATGTGTATTGTACTCATCCCTTGCGGACTAATTTCCATTTCAACAGTACATATAAGTGAATAGAATTATTTTCAGTCAGATCTTCATCAGATTTTACTGTCATCTAAGAGAAAATATATCAGAATCATTCTAGTAACTTGAAATGAATTCTTCATTCAAAACAACACTCTAATATGCAGCACTTACTCACTGAATAAACAAAAAGAATGTGATTAAAAATGAACAGTATGACTATGTTAATGAGTGTCAAAAACATTTCAGATAGCCTTAGCTACTTTGCCATTAACGCATTCTAATGGAAATCAATATTCAATGAGACTAGGATGTCTGCACTGATTTATCACTGAGTAGTTATGTATGTCATCTTATTCTTCGTATTTCAGATGACTGTAACAGTGTAAGATAAGTAAAGTAATCGATGCAGTTGAAATGTAAAGTTAACGTATACTTACTTATTTAGATTACTGCAAAAATATGTCTAACATTAAAAAGTTTATCAATCAAATATTTTGCACAACAAACCATTTTAAAAAACTAATTATAATGAGCACTATCCATTCTAATTGATATGTTGTAAACTTGCTAGGAACCAATACAGTAACTAGGAATAAATACTGTTTGTTGTATGCTTGTACATTTGTCCTAATATTGTTAGTCCCTTAGTTGGATTGAAGAACACTAGATAATTGAGTTAATAACCAGAGACAAATTATATCTCATGCATTTGTTTATGCACATACAAAACCTAACCATATGATTGATCAGTACAGAAAATAGTACTTATACAAAGCAGGTACAATAATGATAAGAAATCGAAAGGGGAAACAATTATACATTTAATTGGTTACAGTTCCTTAATGGAGAATGATTTGACAACAGTTTATGAGTCGAATGGGAGGTTAGGACAAGGGAAACATAATAAGAGTAGAAATAAAGTGATTGATTTGCATACCCCCCCCTCCTAGAATAATTGAAATAGTCCACTGAGTAAGGTACAGAAAATATGTTGTTTTTCATGAGTCTCTCTTGGTATGTCAATTGTGTTTATAAATTGCATCATACTAATTCATTTGTTGTGCTTTTTTATAACTGAGACATTGATCATTAATTATTAGTTAAGTTATTGCAATTCTGAAACAAGTCACGTATAGAACCGACATATGAATATGAAGTAATTTGACAGTACGTGAATATCAGAATTATTAAAGCTAACTCCCTTATTGAGTACACCATATCACGTCTATCACATTTGTTGTCCTGCTTCTAGACATTAACTTAAAATGACATCATATATTCTGATGAACATTACCGATAGAACAAATATCACGTTACGCTTCGTTACATGAAGATAGATTTTTCCATTTTGTTTGAAGAACTCATGGATACAATGTGAGGGCGACTGCTTGGTCAACGTTCCTCAATTCATGTTGGTTTCAAAATTGTTTCATTTGGATGTCTTCATGTTTCTTACGCATTTTTGATCAGGCGTTACTCCTTACGATCTTACGACTCACCTCGTAAGTTATTTTCTGTTGCTACTATCACGAGACATTCCGTTATCTACTACTAATAGACGATCATATGAGTAGAATCCACTACAAAAGTAACAATTTGATTGATTAGATATCGAAAAAAGAGATTTTTCATGGTTGCTGTTCATCTTTTTTAATATTTTTCTATTCAAGATTTAAGTCCAGAATCCAACTAGAGGCTAAGAAGTTGCCAAGAAGTAGTTACAAACTATTCATTACAAGACATTATCTATCAGTTGAATGAATAAAAAAAAAGGATGGACTACGCTGCAGTAATCAAAATTCATGATGTAAGTATCAAATTCATTTAGACGTTTCTATGCTCATCAGTTAATTTGAAGGAAGTTATCAATGTATAGCTTAGTACTTATTCCACATACTGTTTCAACTTCATATTGTCCATTAGAAATTGTTTTGTTCAGTAAGCAAATAGGAGAGATTACAACTGAACTAGTGATATTACAAACTTCCTTAATTTCAAGTTATCTTCCCAATTGATACTAATTATGCAACACATAGAATGGAGCAACATAAATTTAAGTTGTATAATACAGTGACTACATATAAAGGAGTAATCTATCAGAAATACTGTTTGAAAATAAATCCAACTGTATAGTCTAAATTAAAGCATGTGATTCATTTTTAAAGTATCATTTAGTTTAATGTTAATGTATGTTCCACTGGAATGATTTAACATCTTTACTTTATGATGAGATTATTAAAATAAAAGAAAATTCAACCAAACATTCATTAAATCACTAACATAACTCTATTTCTTGGTGTCTATTTCTTGCTTGGGAATACTTCATTTGTTTATTTGTTTTTGTTTTTTTATTATATAGCTGAATAGTCAGCAATAATTACAACATAAGCTGAAGAGAGCTAAATTAAATCTAATGAAAGAACATGCTTATTATTAGTGATACTGAACTGTTATGAAAATCAAATTTAATTCACTTACTGAACATCTGTGTAGTTTGTTTCTTGTTTTGTTTATGTTTAACTTTATATGACATTTTATTTTTGGTTCTTTTCAACTGAAAATATTGTTTTAAAAGAAGAATCATTGTCAGTTTAGATTACTAGTGAAGGTTTACATGATTCAATTATTTAACTTTAAAACTAAATTTTGATCAGTATTCATTATTATTTGTTCATCTTAAGCCATTTGTCACTATATAGTGTTGGTTGGGTATCATTGAAAACCAGGGACCACTGGATAGTTGTCTCGTCCCAGTATGAAAGTCCTCAACAGTATACACCTACTATTCCGACAACATATAAAACGTAGAACTGTTGGGTTAACAAATATCTAACCTACTGCACAAATATGCAGTCCGGTGTCCAATAGTAGAATATCCACCTCTATCAATTTGTGGTATAGTGCAATGATTATTGATTGTCATTGGTGATAACTATATCGCCCTTAACAAATTTTAACTCCTCCTGTCACAGATCCTTACTAGAACTTTGGGAATGTCTTAAAGTTAATCACTTATCAGCTGTTACTTTCATGAGATGGTTCTGTGGAGATAGGTATTAAGCGTAGTTATTAGTATTCGTTACTTCTAAAGAATCCTATTCTAGGAGGAAATAGCTGTGAAGTCCTGTCCGTTACTCAATAGTACCCAGCCAATATCAATCTATTACGAATATAAGCAATAAATGTAATACTCATCTCCACAAAGTTTCCTCACTTCAATACTACGGGTATAATGATTTTCAAATGTTATGCACTACCTTTATGAGGACAAAATGAGAATAGATTTCATGACTAACTTTGTATTCTTTTTCTTGTAGAAAAAAAAGACACAAACATTTATCTTCATTAATTCACAGAAAAAAACGACAGATGGTTGATCGGAAACAAAAATATGTGAAATTTCTTTATTATCACCCCCCCATCCATTGTTTCTGCTACTAGGTCTGTGTATATTCGTTCTCTGTAAACCAGTGAAAAGATTTAGCTTTAACACAGAACCAATTTATTTTAATTTTAAAAATAAGTGTAGATTGTAGTTATGTTACTTAGGAACAATTGCTCAGATACCAATGGACAGTTAATGAGGCAGTTAAGGGAGTGAACATATGTAATACAAAAATTGAATGGAAATTTCCTATCAATGGATCTATTTAGAATACGGAAATGCCAATCCGTAAGGTAAAATTCATTAAGTAAATTGTGGATAAAGCAGATGTTATCAAAGTATGACAGAGTATCGTTTAATGTGTAATTTATTACAATGCCATTTTAGTAAAACTGTATTTAATATGCTTGTAATGACCAATATCAGTTTGGATGTAAGTAAAATAGAAACTTATTGAATGCATTAAATGTCTTACATCATAACATTGTGCTTAATTTAGTAACGAGTGAAAAGTATATCCAAAGCACTTTTCTTGATCATCCTTTCATATTAGACCTATATTACTAAACAAATTCGAAGATATTAACATAGTAAGTTGGATAATCAACTAACTGCATTTTTATTTTTCTGGTAGGGAGATATATACTGTGTATAAACGGATGTGTTCCACTCACCTATTAACAGAAGTTTATGCACATTAAAGCGCAATAATTTCCCCCCCTTTTCTTCTCAAATTTTGCTTGCATGACATGTTTTCATCTACGAAAAATATCTCTGTTAAGTATGTGAATGATCTTGCTACTTGCACGGCTATTTTTTCATCCTTAAATTGTGATGAAATGAACCGTTTCTTACTTATCGTTTATTTTGACAAGTCATGCACCGAATTCTTCCAAATATCAAACTGTCAGTTTAAATCATGACATGAAAATAACATGAAAAATCTTGTGAATTCCTATGATGTCTAAAGAATTAGGAATTCTTCAATTAAGACTATGTAGAATGGGACTTATTTTGATGTGATTTACTTTGTTTAATAACAATGAAAGTTTCTCGTTTAATTTATTATATAAAGAAACCACATAGTTTTTGTGTTGCGAGACACTTATTATTACAATTTGTCAGTTCCTGGTTAATGTCTATTATTTGATACTGCTCTCCATTATATTTTTTCTGAACATTTGAGAGAATACTACCGAGTATTGTGTGGAGTATTGGAGGTTGTAACTGAAGTTTGGTGAGACCTTCGATGCTATTATGGATACGGTTGTAAATTAATATTTGAAATCCTGCGAACAAATATCTAGTATTATTATATCAGATACAAACTACCCTCTTAATTCACATCTTTTGCCTTGTATTTCTTCTGGGAAAACACAACATCGTTACATGCATGCATGAAAAAGGATAAAAACGCCACTATTCTGTATTTGGCATATGTTCTACGCCATGAGTAAGTTGTTCCATGATGTTCCAATTTGAAATCAATGTTCTTGAAATACAAGTTATCATGTAATGTATTGACTAGTGTTTCTTATGAAATCTTTATCTAATTCTTACATATAATACGTAAATTATCTTAATCTTATTTCATTTCTTATTGACATTATTATTTATATGAATAGATGATGCATTTAGTCAGATGTGTGCATGGGAATATAGTAACTTGTTAAAAGTGTTACGGGCTATAAATTCCTATTGTTCTAAACACAGTATTGAATAAAGTATTGTTATTACTATAGTTTTATGTTGTTGATACCATTTTTGCATTCTGGGTCAGTGGCTGTTCGGACTCTGTAGCTTCGATTATAATGATATTGTATTCCAGTCTCACAATGATTACTGAAATAAGTGATGTTGGTGACTCTTGATGAGGAGTCCTAAGCAAGACAAGAAGAGTGTTAAGGATTCTACAAATGATCATATGCCTAATATACACTATTTACTATATATTTATTCAATGCAATAAGTTCTTATTTCAGTTCAATCAGCAAATTGCTGTCCTGTGTTACACTACTATAAATTATCGTTGTCTATAAGGTAAAGCATATCTGAACATGTCATTGACTATATTGTAATAATAATATACACTGGTTAGGATTTTCCGTGAAGTTGGAACACAAGTTCTTTGAATCCTATCGAAACAAGTTCAAGATCTGTAGTGAAGTTATGTGATTAGTAGAGTTGAGCAATATGGAATGTTAAACAGTTACTCTCCAATAGAACTAGATGATGGTCACGCAATTTTGAGAATTGACTAAAGTAGTCAATCCATACTATTACTTAATCGCTTAGCGGTCTGAAAGTTAAGCTTAAGCGTACTGGGTTCAGTCCTTGATGGAGTTCTATATGCACACTACATGTCAGTTAGATATGACGTAATTTACACCAAACGGATATGTTAAACTTGAAACAGGTTGCCAGAATATACATAAAGCTTGGTAATTAAAACGAAAATACCAATTTAAGCAGTAAATAAACAAAAATGTGTAAATTCCAACTAAATATAGAACTGCTTACTTTTGTTTAGTCGACAGGTTGTAGTTAGGAGTGAGACCTAGGACTCATGTTTCAATACTACGGCTTAGGCATAATAAGCTGACAAACTCTAATTTAGAAATTTATGACAAAACCTGTATACAGGTTTGGATGGAATTAAGTCAAATAAATTGGTCAGAACTAAGCTCTGAATATCGACAGGGATTTATTTCTATTTTAGTTCATATAACTTTCAGTAAACATATATAGTGAGGTCTAAAAGTATATATACTTTTGAATAAAATAAGGAAGATTACTTTTATAGAGTCGCTTACATCAACGAAGTTGTTATCAACCTAGATTAGAACACATGGTTGTAAAATATTTTAAATGTTTTTAGCTATGATGGCGACCCGGGAGAAAGCAAACATGTTTACCTACTTGATTAATGTGTTACAATTATTCTCATGCATATTCAAGTGTTGTTCATGATGGATATCACACCAAATTAGGGACCAATAAGGTGACTATGCCAATATTCTAACGTAGATGTTCACATTAAGATTTGAATCGACAGTCATGCAATTCAAACACTAACATTTCATCTACTAAGATGTCAATGACTTCCTATAGTCAATACCTTAAAAGATAGCATGTCAGCATCTAAAGTGGGAAGTACTAACTTCGAGTCTCTGTAAAAACATTAACACTGGTATGTGTCAGATATATCCAACTGACATTTGTCATACTGAAGCAAACTAGTTTTCTGAATTTTAATGTTAGCAGAATAGTAAACATGATTAAAAAGTGTGACTGACGACTATACTGAAGTTTTATCTTCGCGACGTACACATGAAAATAAAGATTGATCACTGCTTAATCATGAATATCGACCGTTGGAAATGTCAAAAGTTTATCAATCTATATTCATCTCTAAAAAAATGAAGTTGTCACCATGAAAAATACTGTTTTATTATAATCTATTTATGGTTGGAATTCATAGTACGTACGCTAAATGTGGAATGTATATTTTGTTATAATTCTTATCTAAAATTTATTGTCAATCATTGGAAATTACTAACTAGAAGATAAAATCAGTAGTATATCATTAATAAAGAGGTAAAATGCTAACCACTAGTCGATCAATGAATCTTAAACATTAATAACAATTAATATTAATAAAAGAGGAAAGTAATTTTCATTATAAAGTTTGTAGAATTTGGTAGTAGTTTCGAACTTGAAAAACTCTGAGAATAACTTTGCAGTATTTATTTTCTTCCCTCTTTTTATCTAATGAACATAGAGATCAGGCTGTTTTTGTACTTGTCACAGATTGATGCTGGTTGGGTGCCACTGAGAGCTAGGGAGTAATGGACAGCTTTTTTGGTCTAGTGTGAGTAGCCTCACTAGAGCAAACCTTTGACTCCACATGAATACTAGAGATGTGACTTTCAGGTCTCGTGACAAAGTCTACAATCAAAATTATAGTCACCAACTTATGGTGGAAATTAAAAATCACTATATTAAGGTAGAACAAATAAACAGGTACTGGACGATCAAGAAGTGAATTATATTTTCAGGTTTACTGCTCATATTTCGGTATGATAACTAATTTAAGTAAGGAAATGATAATTAATTACTTTCACTAGAAAAGGTTGCTTATCAAGACCACTTAATGCAGCTGAAGTGAACAAATCCAACTGGATATATGTGCACATATGTTATATTTTACTAGAACCTACCCATCTGGTGTGTAGGCAGAAGTGTGTTGACTAATGAGACTTTAAATCTAACATGAAATACAATCGAGGTTACAGTATCTATACGTAATGATTATGTTCCTCGTATTGTTCAAAAGATGCACCTCGTGGATCTGAATGCAGATCTCATTCATATCTGTTCTCCGATTCTACTTTCTTTTAATCCTGACTGACTCGGTTACATAATACAATTATGATATGAGCACATATCAACTAAGAAAACTATCGAACGTTGAAAATCACTAGATATCAATTAAATCTTAGCCATGGAACTCTAAGCAATTACACATCCACAATCACATAACTGAAGGAATGCAGAACTTTACAACACGTTGAATATATTTAGTTTAGTTAAGAAGATTTCAAATAGATAGATTATATTTCAATCCCAAATTAGCTTTTTAAGGTTTTAACAAACGTTAGAATCTTTATATTAGCAAAAATTTGTAAACGAGTGGCATGTTAACTTAGATTCATTTTGTCCATTGATAAGGGACAGAGAAATCATTGATAAGGTTATAGGTCAAGTTAATACGATAGTCAATAGGAATATATGTGTGGATGACAATAACACAGTGTTTGATGGCGATAAATTACATAATTAAGCTAATGAAATAAAATTTTAATGGCGATCATGATAAGAAGTGAAAATTACATAGATAAACCAATCAGATAAATGAACTGTATACCACCAAATATATCCACCTGGCATGCATATTTTGGATACGTTTTGGGTCCTGTAAATGTTTATATGCATGATATTAACTCATTATTTATTCAGTAATATATGTATATATATGCAGACAGGTGGATTACAGATTTCATTGCGTAAATCCACTGAAACATATGGAATTTGTCAAGAGATAAATTTTCACTTAATAAAGTTGACTTATTCATAAGTAAGTAGAGAAATATAAACAGTTGAATGTCAATGTAGTGGCTGAGTGTTACCGCCAAAGCCTCAGGGTGCTTAGTTCGATTCCTGGTAAAATCCTGAATAAATATTACTGAAAAGTTCCATATTACAGCGTAACAAATAATTGGTATTTCTCGATTTTCAATTGTTGCTTAATTATAGTCAGTTTATAATGTAAATTACATAATGTAGAAATAGGTTTAACAAGATGTATTTATTGTATTTTATTATAAATTTTGATTTAATAGATTATTTATTATGTGATATTATGAATCGGTTTGAGTTAGACAGTCAAGGAAAACCAGAAAGTACTGAATAGCTGTTTCATCATAATATAGAACTATTCCTAGTTTTCAATGATTGTCTAATTCAGACTTAATTCATGTTATCAACATATAAAAAGAATTCAACAACCTCTGCAACATTCAATTAGAAGATGGTTTTTAACTTTTCCACCGAATAATTGAAAAAATATAGACTCAACATTATTGCACATCATTTTATGACTGGGGTTATTTAGCTTATATTTAATCAACTGTTAAAATATTCTTTTTGAAAAAAAATGCTTTCAATTGGGTTTACTGAATTAGATAGATTATTTGCTTGACTTTCAGTGCCCTTCTGCGCATCATCATCAACGCTTACTTTATATTGAATCATTCATCTCAGAGAATATAACACAACCGAAATATACAGTTTAATCTGTTGAAGAAATATGATTGAATCAACTATGAGATAATCATAGTAAAATTGTCATTTTGACAGAAACCAGTCTTTAGTGTATGTGTGTGTGTGTATATATATGAATGTACCAATAACTACTTGTCTATTAGATGGTATGCGTGTGACCTAATTGGACGGCTAAAGACGATTAACAAACCTCCAGAACTATGTTTCAGAAGACTATTTCAATTATTTAATTAAGGGTAGTGTAAACATTTTTTTCTATAATCGTTACTTTCCTCACACCCTATCTTCCTGTTTAGCATATTTACTGTCAGCATATCACATCTCATTTACGAATTACAGTTAATTGACTACATATATGTTGCCTCAGTTCACTATCACTGTCTCCATTATTTTGTATTAATGTTAATTATCTAACTGGCTGGCTGCGTGGTCTGGTTTGTGTATATATAAATGAATACTTGGAATATGATACGATTTGTTTAGTTAACGCATCACTTTGTGTTCTTTCTATTTTCTGGCCTGAGATTGAGGGGGACATCGCGTAGACACACAGGGACTAGCTGGATACTCATTGGCGTTTACACAAGGCCATATCACCTAATTGGTCATACCCACCAGTTAACAATAGTTTCTGTCGTCATAACAGTACTTCGTGATCTACTTCTCTTGTCGTATATGTACTTTGATTTGTAAAAATTCGGACAAATAAACAAAAATAAATCCAATTAATGCTTGAAAATATTAAACACATCTAAAGTAAAGAAGCTCCCCTCTCCCGCCTACTCAATCCGACATAAATACCAATGTTTACTGAAAGTAGTACTGAATGGAATCAATACAGAAACATGACGACTTATGAAATGTTATCTACTGAATCTATTTTTTTAAAGTTTTTACATCAGTTATATATTAAGTAAATCAATCAAGTATACTAATAACTATTAAATAAAATTTTAACATTAAAATTCTTCCAATAATGTTGACTAGTGAATATCTTTGCCAATTTCCAAAGAAAAAGAAACATGTAGGATAACTAAAATTTTCTAACATTTACCAATTTAAAACGTATCATTTAAGCGACTAAAAATGGATATGAACAAACTTATGCAGAAATAAACAGATACACTTAAAAGACATAAATAAGGACATAAACAAAAAGAAAACATTCAATAACCCATTATCCAATGAGTTTTTCTTGCAGTATTTCAATGATCCATCTACTATATAATCAGGTGTTGTAGAGATTGGTAAATGTAAATTTGACGAGGTGGAGCCTGAAAGTCCTAGGTTTAGTTTCTGGTGTGTTAGTGGATGCGCACTGGTGAATAGTCCCATACTAGGATGAAATAACTGTCTATTACTTTCTGGCGGTCAATAGTCGTCTAATTCAGACCAATTTACAATGTTAAATTGATAATTACTTAATGTTGGGGGAAATTTAATTCCCCCAAAATATAAACATTCATAAATCGGATGTACGTGACCTCGTATTGATTTATTTCGCATGTTTGATTTAGATAAAGTCGGATTATATTCCACATAATTTAGTCTGCATCCTCTAAATCTAAACAGTTTTTCCATAGCGAATTCCATAAAGCTTATTTGATAGTAATTAGTTCATTGTGATATTTTAATCAAACTATATTCTAGTCAGTCACTTTAACTCTTGTAAAGTTTACTTCAGTTGATTATTTTCTTTAAATTAAATCACTTTAATTTCAATGATTACTAAACGAATGAGTTGAATTAAAAGAACCTGTTCTTGAAGCTTATTACTGACTACTTGATATTAATCTCATGTCTCGTTTACCAGCCAGCTAGCAGATGATAGCAGATTAGCTAACTACATGGTCGTAACACTAAGAGAGCTCCACCTCTCTAAAGTTTGCAAAGAAATGATACTTTATATAACTGTCAGTATCAAAAAACATTTTGAATATCTAAGTGTTTCCAAGCCGAAATAGCCTATAAAAACCAGTTTGATAAACAAATACTGGCTATCAGCTAATTTACGTTCTTTAGGCGCATTTCACAAAATACTTGTGATTTAAACACCGCGCTCAAGACATTCAAAAGTCAATTAGTATTTAGTTTCAACGTTTTTTTTTCAATGATATTTGATAGAAAGCAATTTATTCCCAATGTGAAATTCGATTATTTTATGTTTTATAGTGTTATTCATCTGAATAGGTTGTTTAAAAAAAATTTAATTTATTTACATCTTTATTGTTTTAATTAACAATGCAGTCAGTTGTTTACAATAAACGAATAATATAAAGCGGTAAATTTGCTCGAAAACATTGACTTGAATATATTTTTACGTAAAAAACTTATTTGATGTTGTTAACAATTTTATTACTGTCAAAGATGTAATATGGAAAAAAAGAGGTAATGAAAATTGATTTTTTTTTTATTGGTTACAGTTATCAATTAGAGGTTTACATAGATTATCCTAGTCTCATTTCGGTATCTACGCCAATTACTTAAATACACATAAAATGTAATGAATAGTAGAACTTAGTTAAATTATTTCGGATAAATGACTTAATACACACATGCAAACGATTGAAACACGAAATGAATATTTCGTCCTGATATGTCATTCCTTATCAAAGAAGACCACAACAGGTTTGTCAATATGATTAATAGAAAAAAGTCTCATATATAACAATATTATGTTCCAACCAAGAGGTCACTTCAAGAATTTACTGTCTTGAATATATACATTTTCCGTAATAATAATAATAATAATCAACAATAATTGTCAATGGCAATAAGTGAGTGACCATAGTAACAATAAAACAAACGTCATTCAGAGCAGGAATCCAAAACTGTAAGTCAGTATTCATCAATGTCAGAGAAGTTAGATAAGAATTACTAAATGAAGACTAAATTATGCAACATGTCAAAGTGAAACAACTGACATGAAATATGTTCCAAAATGAAAATAACACAGTTCCCAGTAAGAGGCAAATAATGAAGGAAAAGTAAGTAATAATGGTGTTTGGCCACTTCTTTCACAAGAAAATAATCATAGATTAGAGAATTGAGCAAGATTCTTACGAATAAATAATTCTAACCTTAACAATTGTATAATGATGACTACAGGAATTGACAGAGATTACTGTCACTCCTTAGCTTTTGTTGGTTTTATAAATGGCTTCAAATGAAGAATTGAATGGTTTGTGTTTACAAAATACTCAGTAATTGGGCTTCTTATTCATCCACTGCCAACTTTTCCTAACCATCATGAAAAATTATGCTATTCGAGCCTCTGGAATCGTAATCGAGAGACCTGGGTAACGAGCTCTACAGGAAGAAGTGGATTGATAGATAGACATGGAGGTGGTCAGATGAAGTAGTTTATCATTCAGATTGTTGTTGAACGAGAGATGAGTGGAAAGCAGTACTTTTAAAGTTGTTACAGACATAGTTTTTTTTCAGCAAATTAGAATTTTGGTCACTTCGATCAAAATACAGTACACTAGATAGAATAAAATAAATTAATCAATCAGTCATCACTGAAACTGATACTTAATTTTCAATTGTCATTCTTATTCATCATATCAATACTTCAACAATACCGATTTCAGCAAACATGAAGTTTTAATGTACATATACATCCATTTCCATATTATATCATAGTTGATTGTCTAAACCATAAATCAAATATATCGTAATTAAAGTCTCCGCAGTATTATTTTGTGTAGAATATTTCAAACATACAAGATGATTTTACTTCACCTGTACACGTATAAGGAAATCACTTACCTAGGATACAAATAATCAGAAATATCCTAAATAATTTCAGGTATAGTTAGGTAGTTGATGTGAAAGAAAAAGTGAAAAATATTTGAAATAACATTCTACCATGACAACAGAAATCAAGTAAGGCAGATAAAAATTATTAAGTGAAAAGGATTAATCACCTGAGCTGGTAACGAAATTGTTTTTATTCGATTAATAACATTGTTGGATAAATAAAATGAAATAGAATGAAAGACAAAAAATGTCATTGTATTATATCTTTAGAGAAAAACAAAACACTTATAATGGATACAACAGGTAATAGAGGCAGTCTGCATGCAACATGATTTCACCTGGATAGTATAACGAACGTTTTATAATAATAATAATTATATTGATTTGAAATCGAAAACGTATTTTTTTGTAACTTGATGTTACACAGTAATCTTTTGGGCTGTTAAAGGTATAAGGGCAGTTACCGCTTCCCAGCTGTGGAAGAGTTCTTATTGATGTAACTGAAAATCAAATTGAGTTAGAGTTGGCCTTAATGATCTGAGAGCGTGACTGAAGTGCCGAAGAAACAACTGCTTAAGGCCTTTTTAAGAGAGGTATTTGTTGTTGTAGCTCCTTACTTGTTAACGCGTTACTCTCGGAGACGGAAATCTGTGGAGTAAGGTGCGGTGTGCACTTTTAGGGTCAACCTTTTCTGATACAAGTCATCCTTTGCGGATCGCTGTTATTCTGATTATCTGAAGGACAGACTATACCGCCGTTACACCACTGTATAGCAGATAGTAGGACTTCACCTTCAGACCTCAGATTTACCACTTTTAGTTTCACCACTCTTTAACTAACCTACCTGATATGGTAGGACATTGAGGAACGAGTGTTACAGCCAGTATTGTTCAACTGGATCATCACGATAGGCAAGCCCAACCACCACTCTAAGGTAGTAACACGGTCGAAAATTGTTTAACTTCAATTTCATGATATAAATTGACTTGGGTAAGAAAACCAGTGTACATATGTAGTTGGCAGTAGACGTCTGTTTCATTCTAACATGAGACTCTCCAGTTGAGTGCATTCATGACATCACTAAACAATTAAACTCATGATTTCCAGGTTTCACAGAGAACGTTAACCGTTGGACCACTGAAACATTATTCAGTGGTTGGTATTTCCAACTTTAAAAACCTGAAAGTTTTAGATACGAAGCCTTAGTGGGGTTTTGGATACTCAAAGCTAAGGAGTCTCATTCTAAGATGAAACAACCGTTTATCGCCAGTTACTAGTTTTCAGTGGTTCATTAACCCAGGTAACTTCCTGATAGTAAATCCACGTGTTACTTTCAATTCAGAGATTTTAATTTCCACGTTTTACACTAATCATCTTGAATATATTTTGTGACTATACAAAACTAAATGAAAATAACGAATATATACACTTATGTATACGTATAACGATATAGAGTAGAAAAACTTTTATGCAGAGTGAGGGCATAACTCTACTTTCCAATTTTTGTGAATTGTGATGTGCTCGGAATTTCTTATCGACTCTCCATTTACTTGGTGTGAGATCGTAAGATTTTCAAATAAAGGATAGATACCGGAAATACTATTTATGATCATTTACATCTGTGATGTGAAGTTATTGTGTATCATGTTTTCTTAAGAGGTCATGCCCATTATAATGAAATAAATGGAAACATATCACCTGGTTACCATAATCGAACGATCTCTCTCTACATTTAGTCTCATACTTAGTGTCGATACACATAAATAAATTTTACTTGTTAACATTTGATTGTTATACACTTTTAAATGACATCCCTGACTATTGGTGTACATAAATCTGACATGAAAGATTAATCCTTAAAACATTGTGACGTGTTGTGATGATTCATCATATTGGAGTTATGCATCACGGATTAATAATGGTAAGATGACCGTGGAATACCAAAGATTACTGGACAGCTGTTTTATCAGAAAACAGTCTACTCTTCGGTAGTGAACATCTACGACCTCACTCGGGGCAGAATACACCTTTAGGCTACGTGGTTAATACTTAGGATTTATAACAGTGTGATGACAATTCTAACTTTAGTCACTTCGAGACACTTTTCAGTGATTACCCACTACCTTCAATGATATTTATCTTTTGCCAAATAGGGATGTTTTAATAGATAACTTCGTAAATAAAATACAGCTAAAGTTAATTAAAAGCCTACTAGACCAAAGTAAACGGATACAAGTGAATAAACATTAATTTATCACTAAGTAGCAACGAGTTTTCTAAATATCTAATCGTCTCAACTAACTGTGTTCTACTGACCAAGTTACAATCCGTCAACTGATTTAGGTGACCCTAAGTTGCCTTCACAATTGCCTGATATTATTTGATTCAAAGTGGTCTGTACAAAATTCTATTTGTCTCCAGTTTCTTGCCAATAATCACTCGTAATAGCGGCAACAGTTCCCTCAACAATGCGAGTACGCCACGCTGATGAATCCCAAATAGTATCAAATGAATATCAAAGGTCTTTGCTGGCTACTTTTAGGCACTTAATACCTTTAAGTGACCAAAGGTTATACACAGTTATAATTTTAAATTAATGACAAAAGAATGAGGGATTTCTTTTAAAGTACGGAATACAGATTAGAGAACTGTAGATAAAATAAGCTGTTTAAGGTTGAACTTACTTAATCTCATTGAATGATCACAGACTACTAACGTCACACTTCACTAATCCTTAATTTGAGAGTACCCTAGTGATTGTTTCTATTAATCTTACATTAAGATATATTGTATAAAATATCGTTAAACTCAGGCAGGTGACTAAAATTGACCTGGACAGATATAAATTTGATTAACAAGTAGCATCAACATAAACACGACATCAGTTACAGTTCAATGATTATTCAGTAATATGTCATTTCTTCAATAAATGACAACTTAATACAGGAACTGGTATAAATTAAGCAGAGGTAAGTAAGTTTAATAGTGAATACTAAATAGACTCCTGTGTCACTTTATAACTGAATCCAATCAATTTAAGTTGTTTGAAATATAGAGGAATAAGTGTATACTCAAGAAAGTATCAAGTCATCGTAAAACTATTAATGAATTTTAACTTGTGGTGGTTCTGTGAAGATAGGAATTAGGTTTAGTCGTTTGTTTTGGTCACAAATTGATGTTAGGTATCAATGAAAACTAAGGAGTACTTTATATCTGTTTTGTCCTAGTATGGGATTCTTCAGTAATGAGCACTCTCGTTTTAACCAAGAAGTTGAAACCAGGGCCTTCAGATTTTACAGTGAACGAGTAACCTTCTGCACCACTGGGCTGGCTACAATCCGATGGTAGAATTCTTACTGTTATCAGTTTTTGAATTCATTAATTTAAGGACTAACCTACAGATTATTGAAATTTATTGTTTACATAATTCTATATTAGGAGACAAGGAACAGATATTTCATCATAGCATGAGATTCCTTATCAGTGTGAGTTACCACTCCGTGCTCAATGGACCCAGGAAACTACTTAGAAATCACTCTTCATAACAATTATTAAAAGTGTATATATCACATGATACATAAATGTTATAATTAAATAAAACTATGTAATCATTTAATGTAGTTGAGTTTCATTTTTGGGGTTGTGATTAGATATGAAACTTTGGACTTACTTTTCACCCTATTTTAAACTCATCAGTGAGATAAAGTTTTATTGACATGGTTTTCACCCAAACTTACCAACCTGTGTTCCAAATGTCAGATGTATAGGACTGAGTGTAAGTTATATGACAAAAATATGTTCTTTCAGAAAGATTTTTATCATTCAGCAAAATAACAATGTATCAGACTAATTGATGTAATAAATAAATTTAATGTTAACCGACGAATATACCTACGTGATTACCCTTCAACTGATGAAATGCAACTTACTGTAAACGTGAATTACATAATAAATAGCCATTAGGTAAATTAGTTTATGATTACTTATATACTTAATTCAGTGTTAAAATGATAAGATCGAATGGAATAAAGTAAACTGTAGTGTATATACGTCACTTCATTGAATAATCTTTGCATGAATTCATAACAAATGATTTACAGAGCTATTCATTAACAGTTGATAAGAGACTTTATTTCCTGTTGATAATCGTATTGTGAATAGTAATAATAGATTTATGTCTGTAAAATTTACACAATAAACGCCATTAATGTTTCTATATACACTGATATTCTGTCTACATACATAATGGCTTTCTTTTAACTATATAATGAAAGGTATGAATGGATATTGAAAAAAATGATTTAATGCTATGTATTACACACATTTCAATGAACAACTAACCAATGTTATGTGTCTGTATGTACTAGTTAAAGATGTTGCTTCAATTGTTCCCTCACTGATGTGTATGCTATCTAATGTTAAAAACGATTTTAATTACAGGATTTTGATGAGTATCTATAATTATGTAGCTAGTAATCGAATAGTAATTAATTACCATGGATTAAATTATGTTATTCCAATTTCTTCATCCTATTGAACTGATGACATAACGAGAAACAAATGATAATCCTAACTATATTTGTATTCTGTTCTATCTAATCCTATTGATATCATCTTACTAATATATATATATATATATATATATATATAGACCATGAAATGGAGATAATATTAATGACAGGATTCACTACAGTATGTACATAGTTATGACCTAGAAAGATAATAAGTAACTGATAATGTCATAATCGTCAACAGTTCTAATGGAATTTCTTTGAAAAAAACATTGACCTCTTTAAAACGGAGAGAAAAAAGAGGGTTAATGTAACGGGGTGGAGTAGAACATTTAGTAGCTAGAGTAGGTAGTAGCTAGAGTTTACCATATGGTTAGTGGATATATAATTAAAATGCCGGTCGTTTTTCATCGGTAAATTGAGTATGCATTTCATGTGATAGATATTCAACAGCTGTATTATACTACTAATGAAGTTCAATTATGTTTGTTTAAGGGGTTTTTATTATTTTTATAAAAAGGTTTTCTCAGATAGTTATGATATACTTTCAAGTAATTACTGATTATAATTTATGAATGCTTGTATCATGCTATAATTTAAGAAGTTATTTTTACCGATATGAACATCAACACTGGAATGTGACAGGTACATCTAGATTAATAAGTCTTAGAACAGAACAAAATAGGTATCAATGATTCCACTTGCAACCACAATCAAAAGTTAAACATAATTACTAAATATATTTCTAAACATTCTCTTCATAATGACATTTTTTCCTGTCTGATTACTGTGATGACTTACTTCACTCACATTTTCGCAACTAATTATAAAAAATATTTTCGTCGTCATTCGGCGTTCTCAATCTTCGTTTTCTTCTGGCTTTTTGTTGACGAGTTAGTGTTGTCCTACATCATACTGTTTATTTTTTCTCATCACGGATAAAATGTTTCGATACTTTGATTGTTTAAATACTGGTTACTAATAACTACATCTCTTGCAACATCCACCTTTCCATAACGTAGTAGTCAAAGTTACTTTCTTTGTGAACTTGAACTTTCTGTATAGGACCTATTAAATACAATTGTTTGTTTATAGGATGAATGACTATTACATTGTGTATTGTTATAACCATCATACACTGGAATACGGTTTCGTGTAAGGATTTTTTGAATTCTGTAGGTTCTAAGTGTGAGAAATGTATGCTTGAGCTACCGTAAGATAGATTTTGAAGTATGTTCTCTGAAAGGCATAGTGGTAATCTTCGTTGGTAATGTTTTGGTTTATCTGTGTCGATTGTCTAGTCACTATTGAGGTAACCGAGTGGGACAATTATTCCCCTCATGTTTAAGGTTCGTGGTTTTGATAAATTAATAGTTACCGTTTGTAGTGGATGATCACTAATACTCGTTTTAAGTACTGTAAAGCCTTAATGTACCATAGTTTGACATGATTCATATATTTTAAGAGTACCGAAATTCTCCAAATGAACTCATTCTACTTTCTTCAAGTTGTAGACATCCGGCTAATGAATCAAGTGGATAGGCATACAACAAAACGAATTTGATATTAAGTGAAAGCACTTAGTTTAACAGCTTTTAACCATGTTTAAAAGAACTATTGGATTCTTCGGGTTGTTAATGATAGTCAATCAAAAGGGATTATGTCCCTAAAGAAACTGATCATTTCTAACCACATTCAGATGCATATGATAAGTGATAATTTTTAATTGTGCACCTTAGACATTTAAGCTTAGTCTTAAATCCAATAACTTAATCAATGTTAAGAACTATCTGATACTAGTAGGATGAATTTGTTTATTCCCTTGATTTGTTATAGACTGAAGCTGGTCAGTCACTGTTGCTATATGTGCATCCTGAGCGGATTGCCTCGATATAGCGAATGTTCACAAGTATCATTTAATCTGGATTGTTCGAAATTAAATAAAGCAATAAATTTTTGAAAATCGGATAAAATTAACCAATTATTTAAAATTTATAGTTTTCTATAGGTGACCTTTGCCTCGCACACACAATGAATATCACTCAGTACTATGCGCTCACCAACGACAGTGAAGAAGATAACTTTTATGAGAGGCTGCGGTCAACGGTCGAGAGATGCCCATTCAAGCACCTAACCATTTTGATAGGACACCTAAACGCCAAGGTTAAAGTGGATAACATCGAATATGGAGATACCATCAGGCAACATGGATTCGGAGAAAGGAGTGAAAACAGTGGGAGATTCGCAAATCTGTATGCCTTTAATAAAATGATTATACGTGGCACCATATTCTCCCACAAACGCATACACAAAGCTATGTGGGTATCGTCAGACCACATTACGCAGAACATCATCAACAACATCTGCATCAATAAGAATTTCAGAAGAACCATGAAAGGATTAAGATCAAAGAGAAGAGCTGATACAACTTCAGATCACCACCTGATGGTAGTCAAAATGAAACTGACAACTGGAGCAACAGTAGTACAAGTGTTTAATACTGCTGTCAAGGAAGTTGAGCATTGGTACCACTAAATGTTGTTTGGTTGTTTCGACTTCCATTGTTATCGGCTATTGGTTCCGTAACGACTGAGCGAACGTTCTGTTACTGTCGGAGTCAATATTATTCAGAAGTACACTTCTAATTACTGTCTATATTTATTGTATTGTTTTAGACTATTGTTATTGTCATCGTTATTGTTAATCCTGTAGCTGCTGTTATTGTATTCAGTGTAATTGGAGTAATTAATCGTTTTCTGACGATTTGTTGTCATTCCTTTGGGTTGTGGGGATAATAATCAAGGTCGATACTCGAATAATTAGGAGCACTCGGTCGGTGGAGGAAACGTAGTAGTATTCTGAACTCCGGTAGTTGCTCAGTCGTAGCTTTCAGTCGGCTGATTTGACAACTGCCTTTCTACAAGATACTGATAAACTCAACGGATTAAGGACAACTCTCAATAATAAGTCCCAAGCCTCTCAAAATCTACTAGGAGAAGAGGAAATCATCAAAGAGAACAACTGGTAAGGAATAACTTCGACACGCTAGGAGGTTTCTTGGCTGTAAGAAGTGCCATCATAAGGAATGGATCCCTCTTAACACTCTGGATAATACTCTGAATAAGAAAAGAAGCATAGATCAGCAATCAATACCGATCGAACAAGAACAGAGAAAGCCAAGGTACAGGTTGAATGCATCGAAGCAAACAAACAAATGAAGAGGAGCATTAGATCAGATAAGCGGCATTGTGTGGAATACCTATAAATGACAACAGAAATGCTGTAAGAGGAGGAAAAATGACATATCTATATGATACAACGAAGAACCTAGGTGAAAAATATAGTTAACCCGAACGACGAGTCAAGAACAAGGATAGGATACTAATTCCTGAGACCCAAGAACAGCGAAGCAGGTGGGTAGAGCACTATGAAGTACTGTCGAATAGATCAGCCTTACTGAACCCACCAGTTATCGACTAAGCATCCACGGATCTCTCTATAATTATCGACCCACCAACAGTCAAAAAACTCAAAATAACCACCCAACAAATCACGAATTGCGAGTCAGAAGGGTCGGATTATATACCAGCTATGGTACTGAGATCAGATATAGATATATAAACCAGTACTCCATGGTTTTCAATTGAAACCTGTCAACATCGATCTGTGACGAATTCGATCAATTATTCTTAATACCAATCTACACTAACCATCTCAATTCAATTACAATTGTCAACTCATTAGTCACTAACTTCACAATCTTCTTGAAGCTCTAGTGAAAAATCATGACTGATGGAGTTCACACTTGTCGGGAGTGAAACAATTATCACTGGTGACAATGGATGATTATCGATTTACGTTTCAAGCAATTCACATAACTGAGTCAAATTGGTTTGTCTGATAATTGGTATTCAATTTTATTGTTTTCATTCGTCATAGATTGACAATGATCGGATACTATTGGAAACCATTGTAGAGTGAACACAACTGACCAGTATTGCTTGGTTTTTGTTGGTATTCAACCGAGATCAGTCTTTGATGAATGTAAACAATGAAATTACAATATTGTTGTTAATTAGGGCTAACTGTAGTAATTTGAATGTTAAGTATAAGTGTTTTATCAAGCACCATCAGTTACTTTTGATCAATTTAACAGATGTATCTGTATACTTGGGAGCATATATATATATATATATATATATATATATATATATATATATATATATGATAAATTATGAGTAATTGTAAAAGATTTGACTAGCTGTCATGTGAAATATTTTGACCTCCCAGTGTTATAAATAATTAGTTGATAATTGGAGGAGGGTTGTTGTGAAACATAAGATTATGTAGTCAGTCGGGTGAAGAGACATTAATTAGGAACATCATTAAATTAGAGTCAAAATTTGTGAATGAAAGTCGGAAATATTCGGATGAAGACAGTCTTTATGATGATAATAAGATGATAATAATAGTAATTGTTATTGAAACAGTGGTAAACGTGAATGAAGGTATGGATGACATATGAAGATATAGAAAAGTGCAAATAAGTAAATACATAAATAAAATAAGTAATATGAACTCACAATATAGACCATGGTAATGAAAGTGATCTCACAAACTGCTTTTGTAGGCACAACTGTGGTTTCAGATTGTGAATCGCTACATCTTCTGCAATATAAAGTAGGTTCCGGCACAAGTTACTTGATTTGGGGAGTTCACTTCAGTCATCTGAAGTCATTCACAAGTTATTGCTATGAACATATTAGTGTAGTGATACCTGACATGGAGAGTGAAAAACATAAGTATAATAAAATTTAAGTCAAGTTTATGTTCACTATGAATTGGAAAATCACTGATAATTTTGTGTGGGATTTATAGAACAATAGAACTTCTTTTTTGAGTGTGGAGGGATTAGTTAATTTTATTCACTGGTTATTGCTATCGATAGTGATGGATTTTAATATATTTTACTTATCTAAACAATGGAATAAGTTATATAGAAAGATATAAGTAGACATATAAGTAGATTGTCAACGAGTAAATATGTTTCTATAAACATTTACTATGATTAAGTTAAGAGTAACAAAACGATGATAACCAACTCGACTTCACTTGATAGGGAATCTCTAGAAGATGTGGAAACTTTAAAACAACTGGCAGCATCATCAATAAGCAAGGAAGATCTGATGTAGATATGAAGGTGCTGATTGGGCAGGCAAGGGCAGCTTTTCTACAAGTGAAAAACATCCGTAACTCAAACCACTAGTCAGCCAACATCGAGGTCAAAATTTTCAATACAACTGTGAAGACACTTCTGTTGTATGGAGCTGAAACTTTGAAAACTACGAAAAAAATCACCTAAAAGATGCAAGTACTCATAAACAGCTGTCTAATGTAAGATACTTCCCATTTGTTGGCCAGATACCATCAACAACAATCTTTTATGGCAGAGAACTAATTAACTTCTAGCCGAAGAAGAAATCAGGAAAAGACGCTGGGGGTGGATAGGACACACATTGAAGAAATCACCAAACTGTATCACAAGACAAGCACTGTTTTGGAATTCTGAAGGCCAAAAGAAAAGAGAAAGATCCTAGAATACACTGCGTCGTGAAATCGGAGACAGACATGAAGAGAATGAAAAGCACTTGCGAAGAATCGGAAATGAAAGTCCAATACAGATTTGGTTACAGAATGCTGGTCGGAGGCCTATGCTCCACATAGGGTAACAGACATTGATTGATTGATCAATTAATAGACGGTCATTTAGAGTTCAGAATTTTGAAGCAAACAACTTTCACCCGAGTATTAATTCATTCATATTTTCCTAGCAGCATTCCAAAAACACTGGATGATTTCAGTTACATCAAATACTTTCTAGGTATGAAAGGTTTATCTAGTGTCGATTCAAAATTGCTGAATAATTAAGCTGTCAGTCTTATATGAATTACATCATACGTATATACTATAATAACTAGGCAATTAACGTATCTATTATTTATTACAAGTAAATGGAGGTGGTTTCATAGAGATAAGTATTTAGTTTGGTTGTGTGCAACCGTCAGTTTGGTCTCTCTTGGGTAATATTCAAAACCACGGAATACTGGGCAGATACTTTGCCTTAGTATGAGACTGATCAGCAGTAAGCAGCTTAGACTCTGCCAGAAAATTAAACCCAGTGCCTTCGGGTCACACAGTGATAGGTCAGTGGTTTGGCTGGTATTCAATGGTCAGATTCTCACTTTCGTTAATTTGTAATATAGCATGGCGATCTAACTTGTCGAGCGTAAGGCGGTTATCACCAATGACAATTAATAAACTCTGATCTATGTTACAATCCAGTAATGCGGATGGCTAAGCGCTCACCGTGAGACTTGAAGACCCTGAGTTCGATTCCCTGAGGAAATTGAAGAGTCCTCCTCAGAAATAATGCGGCTGTTAAGTGTCACTTGGCTTTTACTGGTACTCGGTCGATATCAATCTGTGACGAATATAAACATCTATCTTATTATGTATTTGGATTGTTGCTATACGGACAAAAATTCTACTCTTTTCGAAAATATACTTACATTCGAAGTCTGTGGGCGAATCTACACAAGTTGTGCTTCAATTGTTCAAAATATAACTCAGTTGGAATAATGACTACAACCGAGTACAGATCTATGAATATTTCTAAAACATATGTGAATGGCTCTGCTGAGGTCAACTAGTAATGGTGAAGTTAACCATAGTTAACTGACTGTCTTTTCTATCTCGGAAGGAAAGCTAAATGATAGATTCATAGTTTGGTCAGAAAATCTACATTTAGTACAGGCATTGACAAACCTTTTGTAATAATCACTTTTCCAAATAAGAATATTATCCAGTATAAATTCTCAGATTATCTACAATGAAAATGTTTGCAAACTAACAACTATAGTCACATGAATAATAGTTAAGTCGGTCAAAATGATTTTTGACAGTATTATGTTCAACAAGGTCATATTAGAGTGTACACTATATACATGGTAGTCTCAAGAAACATTAAACTGCAGAAATAACATCTGAGATTAATCAACTTTAGTCCACAACAAAGTTTTCAGGGAAATATAATTAACACTCGTTAGACAGACGTTACTGTATAGACTTCGTAGCTTAGTGAAGAACACGGTGGCATTTAACACGAATAGAGTACGTTTCGGACTCGGTGTGGACATTTCACTATAATACAGGTATATCCAAATGAAGAGTCCTGAACAGGACGAAACACGCCTCCTAGATCTAGTTTAACTGGCCCTATCATAATTCGGAAATCTATGGTGGCTACTGCTGTGTCGACACAATCCGTTCAGAATGTATATATACTAACACAAATCGATCAATTTCAGTCCTTGATAATAACTATGAGAAGATACAATTACTTTCAGATTATATACAACTAGGTTATTATCGAACTTAAAGTTGGATAAAAACAGTATTATTCAAAAAGAATGAAGTACCTAGTAGAATCTTTTGTGTAAGTATCTCACTAATGTAAGTTAGGTTGTATTGTAGAAAAAGTATTAAACTACTTTACTACCTTTATCCATATTATATTTTCTTATGATTGTGATGATAAAACGACTGAGACCCTTTTATAGTTTAGCTTGTTATTTGTACTTATTTAATCAAACATTGTCTATCAGTGATCAGTATGAAGCCTCTTCTTTTGGTGTTATGATGTTCAGTATTTGTTTGATCTTGTACCGATAGTAAAAGATTCATTTTTTCTTATATCAGTTCAGATATATTAAATGGATATAGACTGATTAAAGAATATAGTTGATTAGTTTGTTTTTTACAGTTGATTGGATATTTCACAATTGAATGACTTCATCATTCAAATTAAATTAACTTCAACAACCAGTTCATTAGAAAAGATTGTTTTATTAGACATGAATTAAATGAAACAAATATTTTAGAGATTTAGTACACGCTTGTAATATTCGATATGTTTCTGTTGACATGTATACAAATTGAGCTATATGCCTTAGTATTCCACTGTTTGATACAAGTTTTAGAACATATATACCTAGATTCCGAAGTTGATGATGAAAGTATAACTCGAAAACATCATGTTACATAAACTGTGAGAAATCAAGTACTCGAATTGAATGAATATAAAATGTTAAAGATTAACAAATAAGATGTGGATATTTTATATGATGAGGATTCGATTCAGTTAAATTTCTCTTACATTAAAATTTTCATCAATAAGTCAGGACTGAAGATTGTAAGACTGTATGTTGAGTTGGAAATCTGGGTATCACTATCGTATATATATATATATATATCGCTTCATTACTTTCAAATTTGCAGTGACTTCAATTAACTGAACATCTACTAAAAGCTCTATTAGCAGAAAACCTTTCTGGAAAGGTCGGCTACCAAGTGTTCACAGCTGGGTTCCTATCAGTAAAAAGAGAAATGTAATTATATCTCTCTTCACACGAATTCCAAGAATTAACAATCCTCATACCATTGATGAAAAGTTAAACATTTTAAGAAAAATGCTTATTGTAAATGAATATTCACGTAAGTTAATTGATAAGCACATTGAGTACAAAGTTTTAAAAATACTTGAAACCTCCTCATAAAACAAAATATTTCACACAAATGTTGATTACAACGGTAACAAAACTGAAAACTTAGAAGGATTTTCTTTGGTGCCAAAATTAAGACTATTGTTATCTAGTCATCTCTCGTTCAACAACAATCTGAATGATAAACTACTTCATCTGACCACCTCCATGTCTATCTATCAATCCACTTCCTCCTGTAAAGCTCGTTACCCAGGTCTCTCGATTACGATTCCAGAGGCTCGAATAGCATAATTTTTCATGATGGTTAGGAAAAGTTGGCAGTGGATGAATAAGAAGCTCAATTACTGAATATTTTGTAAACACAAACCATTCAATTCTTCATCTGAAGCCATTTATAAAACTAACAAATGCTTAGGAGTGACAGTAATCTTTGTCAATTTCTGTAGTCATCATTATACAATTGTTAGGGTTAGAATTATTTATTCATAGGAATCTTGCTCGATTCCCTAATCTATGATTATTTTCTTGTGAAAGAAGTGGCCAAACACCATTATTACTTACTTTTCCTTCATTATTTGCCTCTTACTGGGAACTGTGTTATTTTCATTTTGGAACATATTTCATGTCAGTTGTTTCACTTTGACATGTTGTATAATTTAGTCTTCAATTAGTAATTCTTGTCTAACTTCTCTGATAATATGATCAATACTGAATTACAGTATTGGATTCCTGCTCTGAATGACGTTTGTTTTATTGTTACTATGTTCACTCACTTATTATCACTAACAAATATTATCGATTACTACTAAGAAGAAATATCTTAATTTTCGTGTGTCTATTTTTTAAATGAATTCCATGAAAAGAAAACTCATCTTGAAACATATTTTTCATATTCTATCAACAAAATCACTTATTAATCAAAAAATATTTTAACCTATTTATAACCACTTCAGAGATTTCTACTACTAACACTCTTACTACGACGGCGATTACGATGATAATGTTGACTGCTGAGACGACTATCATTCCCAACAATCTCTGGTAGCATTAATCAATATTCATATTGATGTTCTCTTTGCATATCTTATTTATTGTGGAAAAAACAAACTACTCATCAATCAAACCAATCTATTTACATCTCTTAATGTGAATCAAATGTTATACATTTGTATTTTGTACTTTATCATTCATTTAAACAATTTTATAATATTTTTCTAATTCAATTTATAAAATATCATAAAACATTTTAATGTAGGTGACAAAAATTTCAAGAAATCAACACGAGTTTTAGATAAAAGAACTAAACAACTTTAAAAAGCCTACAATCACCTTGAAAAATATTTTACATTGTACATTTTAAATTAAGTACATCTTGTTTTATGTTAAATCAAAAAATATTTAGTTGATGATATTCGTCACAGATTGATGTTAGTAGCGTACCACAGAGGTTCGGTGAAAGTGGGAATCCTGTGATTGTATGCCAGCTAAGTAGTACAGAGAGTTAGGTTTTTGACAACCCAAAGTCCCTGAGGTGGAATTTAGAGTGTGCACTGCTGGAGAGTCCAATACTGAGACAAAATAGATATATAGTGTTCTCAAATTTTCAATGGTACTTTGACAACATCAATGTATGACTAGTTCAATCAACTCAACTTAACACCAATCCCCACAAACCATTTCAAAAAATGATTTATAATAATAGATAATGAATAAAAAGATTCCTTCAAATGATCAATTTATTATACAATGGTTGTTATTTGCAAAATATTTTACTGACTTGTTTTTGTTTCTTAGTGAAATGATATTCATTAATTTGGCAATTACAATGATCTGAGGTAGTTTGTGGAGATTGTTATTAAGTTGAGTTGAATAGACTCCTCACATATTGACGTTGACAAGGTACTGGCCAGCTGTTTCGTCATAGTATTGGACTCTTCATCAGTGCGCATTCTAGATCCCGGCTCAGGCGCTTCAAGTTGTCGAACGTTTAGCTTTCGGTACTACTTTGCCAGTTGGCATCCAATCGTAGAATTCCTACTTTCATCAGTTTGATTTTCAATGGTGTCCTTCCAACATCAACTTCTGACGAATTCAGTCAACTAAATTACAATAATCTATTGAATAGCACTGATTGTTATGTAAAAAAATTGATATTAACTTTGGTTTTCACTTGACACGTTTATGTCCCATCGTAGAATATGACATATCTGAAGATAGAAGTGTCTATCTTTAGACGATAACTCAAAGATTTTGAATAGTAATTACTTCTTACAAAGTCTAATGATTGGGTGTTCGTTCATTGGCAGAATCGTAGTAGACATACAGCAAACTTCAATGACTTCCTAACTGTCAGTGTTGACTGTCCCAATTTGAACAAGCGTCAATTCAGTCGGTCAATACTTCTTGATTTCCTAAATTAACAGTCCGATTTGTTTGATTAAGAAGAACAAAAAGTTAATATGCAATGAGATTATCTCATTTGTAAGGTATTTCACTCCGGTACTGTATTATTAATATTATTACACTTGTTTTGTAAACATCATGTATACAAACAAAATATACTCATTTAAGTAGACCATTATCATCATTGCAGATTATTGATTGTCATATAAATGAATATAATGAAACTCATAAATCCAAGTAACATGTGAAGTTCTTACAACGAAGCCAGAACGTTCAGTTATAACACTCTAACTTAACTGTTAAATGAAGAAATACCTTACATTGAAATGAACCAACAATCCCAGCATCACAGTGTTTGTATTAATAACAATTTTCGCAAAGGCACAATCAAGCGTTTGCCTAAATGACCGAGAACAGAATGCAGAATTCCAGTAAAATAAATTTTATTGCAGTTGATTTCCTGATTATTTCGTTCTATCGTCTATTTCATTTATTTGATAAAGTCGTAAGTGCGCATTGTTGAAAAGACTTGAAATCACACTAAAAATTTCTACAGCACTTATAAAGGTCTTCCGAAAAGTAAAGGTTTACGCTGATAATTATCTACAAATAGTACGCAAATATATATTATTTAACAATCTATCTATCTATCCCTGATCTATCTATCTATCGTATTTCATAGTCTTATAATTGTTAATTTTTTAAAATTTAATTTTTTTCGGCTAAGCCTATACATGTTAAGTATACTTGTATTTCTCCGTTAGATATTGTAGTGAAAATCATTGCTATCTTTTACGAAGTTTGTTATCAATTGCATATCCTTCACTGGCTTTTACTGTTTTTGAAATCATTTTAAGAACTCTTAAATCTGCATTTATTGCGCATATCATTCTAAATCAATAGAATTCAATTTGGTTGGACGTGAGGCGAATTGTATCAATCATTGTGAATGATGGTAGTGCACTATCGTGAATAAACCGATGCTAATAATGTGAACTGTTAGATACAAAGTCTATAGTTTAAAGTCTATGTACTTACTGTGACACTCGAATGCTATCATTTCGATCTGTTGATGAGTTATGGTTGTATTTTATTTAGTACTCCGTCATTTTAGTGTTTATCCCAAAAAATATCATCATTGTCATATTGGACGTGAGTTAATTAACCACCGATTCGGATGAATAAAGTTCCTCAGTATTACGTAGGTACATGTCAGCCTTTGGATATTGGCTCATTTATCTAACGGATTGAGTGTTGATTGAAAAGCTTGAAGATCTTAGGCTAAATCCTCATTGAATTCATGGAAGAAAGTTTATTTGAGGGATCTCGTTCTAAGGTGAAACAACTACCCAGTGCTTTTTAGTATTTATTGTCTTCTTAACCCAGGTCAATTTGTGATGTTAAATTCAAAAACGTCTCATCGAGCATGTCGTCGAAATTTTTCAATTTACAGTACAGACTAACCATAAGCAGAAAACAAGTGAAAACTAAGGAGCTTTAAACAGCTGCACTATCCTGATCTGGAACTCATTAACAATGTGCAGATGTAACCCTATGAAGAACATCTTTGATTTTAATGAAAAGTTGTTTGACGCCAACTATGAACGAATGACTAACTAGCAGAGTTGAAATAAACGGTTTTGTAATTAGTTAACCAGGTCGGAAGTAACGTACCAAAATTTACCTACACTACTATGTAAATGAAATCAGACTGTGGAATTTTGACCTCTAGATGGTCGTTCATTAGCACGAAAATAAATAGCTTACCATGCAACCTAAAAATAATGAGATTACTCTTATATGAGTTATTGATCTATACTGATGTGAAGTTTCTAACTATGATGAATTGACTATCCTGTGCTACATAGCTTTTAGCTATATTTTTTTATTATTAAGAAAAAGGTCAGTCACTTCATAAATAATTCATTGGTAGCTTCTTAGACTGTGAAACTTGATTGTACTGGTTTGAATTAAATAGAAAGAATGATTTCACTCAAGACCTTTTCACAGCCCTAAATAACATAAAGTCTAAATCCAGGGTTTTTAATCGATTATCTCTATCTACTTAACACCAGTATGAATTTAAACATTAAGCTAATCTGTTTTGCAAATAAGTAACTAATAACTGGAGTGTTTTAATTTATGATGTATATGTTGAAACACCTCGTCATAATCCATAAGATTTAGGGCTCTATCCTAAATGAAGCTACTGGTGCTAACTGATGAAAATAATTTATATTAGAAGGAAATTACTTTTCAAATCTACCTGCTTTATAACGGTTCCTACATTGTAAACCTTGGCTTTAAATTATTAACGTCTCATGTATTCAAACAGGTTTACTTTGTTCTAGAGGGAGAAAAAACGTGAGAGGTGGAGAGACAATTTCTGATAAACACTGTACAATGTCAATCAAATTAAATGACCATGTAGATTGGTCGTTCATTACAGAGGTAGATGGGTTACAGTAATAGGTAGATGAACGAAACTAACAAACAGTTGACTGATATTTTCTACAAAACATAAATAACTGGGGAATGAAACACGATATGTATATACAGAAAATTTTATCAATCAAATGTTTACTTAATGAATGTGTTTTATAAATTAAATTAATCCTTAGTTGGTCCACTAAATTGAAAAATGTCAAAATTTTTTGTTATACTTCACAAAATGAATGTATGTTTCATATTAACTGGTCTTTCATTAATTAAATTAAG
The DNA here is from genome assembly GCA_025215515.1 of Schistosoma japonicum. Classification (NCBI taxonomy): domain Eukaryota; kingdom Metazoa; phylum Platyhelminthes; class Trematoda; order Strigeidida; family Schistosomatidae; genus Schistosoma; species Schistosoma japonicum. Next base: position 15,882,220 of record CM046066.1, read on the forward strand.
AAAAAAAGGTTACTTAAAATGGTTTCGATCAAGTTTATAAAGTATGTGATCACAGTTATCATACCCTTCACCTCTCACCCATTCACTTTATGAAACTAGAGAAACTGAGGGAAATTTTATACCAATTGATAAGTTTTTATCATTTGAATTAAATCGATGTAATTGATGATAAATTTATTCGGCTAAAACCTATTCAAATTGAGGTGGTTTATGTAGATTAGTATTAAGTTTATTTGATTGGATTCGTCACAGATTGATATTAGTAGGGTAACATTGTGAACCAGGAAGCATTAAGACTCATCAATAGTACTCACTCTCGATTTCGCCCCAGAGGCTTTAGGTTAACGAACCTCTGACCCTCTGACCACCGGACCGTCATCCAATAGTACAACTCTCACAATTCAATTAAAATTTAATACCAATCTCCACAAACCAAACCAGGATGTGTACTACTGGAGAGTCCAATACTAAGACGAAATAGATGTCTGGTACTCTCAAATTTTTAATGGTACTTTATCAACATCAATGTGTGATGAATCCAGTCAACTTAACTTAATAACAATCTCTACTATACACCCCAATTCAATTCACTTTTCATTAAATATTTTATTTTTTTTCTAAACATTTAGAAATTGCACTTTAATGTACTGGTATAGTAACTTAGAAACCAATATTAAGTTGTTTAATTAATTTAAAATGCTAACAGTGTTACACCTTTCTATATGTTACTAACAATAATACATTATGTTTATTAATACTTTCTTCTGTAAGTCTTTAATGGTTTCAGTAAAATAGACGTACCAAGTTTTTCATCATCATTACTGACTAAGTTAGAAAATAAAATGTGAAACAGAAAGAAATTATTGTCTGAAGAAATATTTGATTACTTCAGAATAAGAAACAAAAACAGAAGTTTATGTACTGTTTATCTAATTATATTTAGTATTGTCTATAATTGGCAGACTTCTGTACTCAACACATGATTCAAATTCAATGTAGTATGACCTATAAATTCAGTACAGAGTACAAGTAACCCCATGAATATTTTCAACTCATTAATAAAGGTTTCTGAGAAGAGGTAGTTATTAATCTGTTTACAAAAATCTTAGTCAGCCAGTTATGAGATAATATTATTCAAGGTAAACTTTGAACTTCATTGGTTATTTCAGCACGTACTGATATTATAGAGTAAATTAATGAAAAGTAACTGACAGTGCTTGATAAAACACTTATACTAAACATTCAAATTACTACAGTTAGTCCTAATTAACAACAATATTGTAATTTCATTGTTTACATTCATCAAAGACTGATCTCGGTTGAATACTAACAAAAATCAAGGAATACTGGTCAGTTGTGTTCACTCTATAATGGTTTCCAATAGTATCCGATCATTGTCAATCTGTGACGAATGAAAACAATAAAATTGAATACCAATTATCAGACAAACCAATTTGACTCAGTTATGTGAATTGCTTGAAACGTAAATCGATAATCATCCATTGTCACCAGTGATAATTGTTTCACTCCCGACAAGTGTGAACTCCATCAGTCATGATTTTTCACTAAAGCTTCAAGAAGATTGTGAAGTTAGTGACTAATGAGTTGACAATTGTAATTGAATTGAGATGGTTAGTGTAGATTGGTATTAAGAATAATTGATCGAATTCGTCACAGATCAATGTTGAGGGGTTTCTGCGGAAAACCAGGAAGCTCTGAATACCTCTTTGGTCCTAGTTCGGGGCTTCACAATAGTATCCCAACTGAATTAACTAAACTTAATGCCAATCACCACAAACCACCGTAATTCAATTATTATAGTCAACTCACTGGTAACTAGCTTCAGGATGTTTCTGAAAATTTAGTGAGGTGTCTTGACTGTTGGAGTTCAGACTTGTCAGGTGTGCGATACTTATCACTAATGACAGTCGATGATCGTCACACTATATCACAAATTAATGGAAGTGGGGATTCTAAGATTGGTTGTTAGCTGACCAAGGCGCGTAAAGGTAATGTTGTTTGCCAACCTGGAGCCCCTGAGGTGGAAACTAGGATGTGTACTGCTGAGGAGTCTCATACCAGACCAAAACGTTAGTTAAATGCTCTCCTGTTTTCAATGTGTGACGAATTCAATCAACTAAAACTTAATACCGATCTCCATATGGCATTTGAATTTAATTAAATCAATAATCCAAAAACAACATTAAATGACGAAAAATAACAACTAATTCAAAATTTAAGTTAAACATTGAATACATGTAAATTTATTATTATTTATCTACTGTGTCAAATTACTGTACAATTAATAAAATTAGTTTCATTATCAACTAACGGGACTCATATGGATTACACATAACATATTCATTGTAATAATCAACAATAATAGTAATATTTGCTAATATTTGTATGATATTACCGGGTATTTTTGACTCTTCTTATTCTTCTTTTAGTCATTCATTACCTTGACTTAAATGCTGTTGATCATTTAGAAGACAAAGAAAAATGCAGTACAGTGAATATGTAGTAATTAGTTTCGATTGTATTTTTTTTTTATTTCTTGGACTAATTCTTATTAAACCATTTACTCAATAGATTAACAATGAAATGTTTATATGCATAAACTGTATGTTAACAATTTGTTTGGTTATATACGTTATATGCAGTACAGAATTTAATGATCAATTAATTTCAATGTTCAATGTTGAAATTAAATTTTTCAGAAACATTGGTGAACAATTTGAAAATCTCAATTCACTTACAATAATAATAATAATAATAATAATAATAATAATAAACTATGAATTTCAACAGTTACATTATGAATAAATGTATATATGAGGTAGAGAAAACTGATTGAAAACTAAGTTTACATTATAATTAAAGCATAATACTACTAATAATAATTTTATTAAGAAATGCAATGCATGAAAAATATAGAGAAAAATATAAAAAAATTACAATTTAAAGTTTTAGTAGAGAAAAGAAAAGAAGAGAAAGAAGAGAAAGAAAGAAAGAAAGAGTGTTTATTGACATGATTACAATTTGATTTGTAGAATTAATTAATTGATAAATTGATGAATGAACTAATCAATAGGAATGAATATTATTCACAGTGAAACAAAGAAAAAAAGAAGAAATTGTTGAAAACTCAACAATAAAGTATGAAATGATTTTTTTTTCAAATATTTTATTGTTGACATTCTTAAATTGAATTTATGAACATGAACATGAACAACGATCACTAATTAAGTATTTTTGTACTTGCCAGTAACAATGATATCCATTCGCTGTAACACTTAAACGTTTAATTAAACGTCGAGCACGACGTCGACGTTTTTCATCTTTTGAATTATGATCTGAATGTAATGGTGATGATGATGGTGATGATAATAATCCAGAAGATGATGATGATGATGGTTCAGATGATTTTATATTTGTCCATGTTAGTTTCTTTTCGTAATGAGAATTGCCAAGATTACGTGCTTGTAATTTACGATATGAATTAATATGATGTTGTAATGAATTATCTTTTAAACTTAGACGTGCATAAGTATCACGTTTATGCTTTGATTTGGTAATATCTGTCACAGGTTCCATTTCGTAGAAACCAGAATGAAATGTATTCATAGATACACGACGACGTATACGTTGATCTGCAGCATGTTCTCTTGTTTGTACTTGTGCAGCATCTTCACATTTCCAATGTAACAATTGTAATGCACGTGAACCAGACGGACGACATTTCATACCAGATGGCCATGAACATGAATGTCCTGGACGATTTAAACATACACCACGTCGTATCCAACGTGGCCAAAATAATGGACCTAAATCTTCCCATATAAAATCCATTTCACATGTAGCACGTTCAATTAACCAATAACGATATGGCTGAATTTGTTCTTCGGTCAATGTGAAATGTACACCATATGCATTACGAAATGTAAAATTTAATTCTCGAATCTCTTTTAATAATTTGGCATCTAATGATGATGAATAACTGTCTTGATCATTCAATAAATTCATTGCACCAGATATTCCACGTTGTCTTAACACACGTGGTGGAGTTTCTGATGTCCATTCTTTATCTAAACTACCCGATAAAATTTTACGTAATTTCTTTGCTTTATGTGGTGATACATCAGGATGTAAATGATTTACAACACTTGGATCAATTGGTTGACCCATAATACGCATATTAATTTTACTATATTCCTCTGAATTAGCCAATGATGTTGGCCAATCAGAACGTGATTTATCTTTATTATTTCGTTTTGTTTCATCTATCATTGAAGAGATCATCAAAGAATTCGGTGCATTATTATCATTTTTCAATGGTGATTTAGTTGTATGTGATAAAGCATCAAGACTAATACGATTTTGAACAGATGATACTAAGCCTAAACCACCAACTGAATTAGTTAACTTAAAATTACGATCTATTCCATTTGATATATTGTTATTATATAGGTAATTTGTTGAAGTTGTTATTGAAGGAGATTGTAACTTACCATGTAAAGTTTTAGTAGTAGATGATTTTGTCATAGTTTGTATATTATGATCATTAGCATTAACAGTATTATGTATAGTAGATTTCTCGGTCGGTCCATTCAATGTATATAAATTATACGCTTTATCTGTATACTTTGATTTTACATCATTAATAGCAAGTACTTGTGCAATTACGTAATTTTTTCCAATGAATAATTCACTAGAGAATATTAAAATAAAGATCAATTGGATAAACATTCTTGGATACATTCCTTACTTAGTGATTTTGAGTAAAACTTAAGATGTTGTTTGATAATATAAGTAGTATTGTACTAGTTTCTTTAGTTATTTCACCAAAATTTAACAGAATACATCCAATATTATTTTAATCATTAACTTTGTTCTAAGCATATTGTAAGTATATGAATAAGGATTTACTTTGATGAATATGAAATGATTACTATACTGCTTTTAATTCATTAAGATGATTATGTACATTGTAGAATCAATCATTAGTTAAATTGTGTCATTGTATTATCTACATTCATAATTAGATGATTGCATGAAAGCATAATCATGTTGTGGGCGTTTTGTTTCCCTCTTTTTTTTTAAATAAAAAAAATTTTGTTCTCTACTATTTTCTTTTAAAGTGATAATTTAAATAAACTGGAAACTTTACGTTTTCTTTCAAGTATCTATACAATTTTGTTGTAAGTAGATATTTCTTTATTGTGATTTGTTTAAAATATCATTGTACACAAGTAAATGAAGAAAATCTCATATTAGGCTTATTGTCACAACTAATTTCATCTATCAGTAATATACGTTGATTACTATCACCACCACTAGAATTATTAACTTCTTAAACCACAAGTCTGTGTTTGTTTTAGAGAAAAGGTTACTTCCAAGAAAATCTACAAGTTGATTGGTCAGGGTAAAACAGATTGTTTATGTGTCAACCAATCATATTTCAATTGACTAATGGGGTTTTTTTATTTTTACATATATCAGCTTATCTACGTATAAATGTTTGTAAGTAAGTGAAGTGAATAAAGTGACAGACGAAAATGAAGATAAAAAAACTGCTAGTAGCATAGAAATTTAAATGTTCTTGAAACTTCTTATACCTTTGGGAGTGCAATAATATTCAGTAGCAGTAGTAGTAGTAATAGTAGTAGTAGTAGTAGTAGTGATAGTAGTAGTATTTTCTAAAAGTAATTGTACTTTCTATCCAATGGGGATTCATCAAAATTATCATGCTCGGTTCTGATGACATGACTGTGCTTCTAAAAACAGCTTAATTAATGGACACCTTTTAAACCTGCATTACTAGACCAAAACTCACACTTCATTCAAATTCATCTAACAGACCAACAGAAACTTAATAAAGAAAGTGGGTTTTCGAATACTGAACAATACTGAAGCTTTTATTATTTACGTAGGGAAATCAGAACTACCTATTCAACAGAAGACTATTCAACCCCTGCCCTTCGGTTTAACATTAATCAAACTGAAATCGGTTTTTTTGACAAAAATGCCTTACTATTCTATCACTATCATTAGTACGATCTAACCCCGGATCAACTTATTTTCAAGGTTGTTTAGATGTCCATTTCTGAACATATTTCATCACCGTTTCAAAAAATGTTTTCCTTTTATATTAAACAATGTTTTTAAACAATTGATAGTTCTTATTTAGCAACTATGAGACTTTCATAAATATTCAGTATCATGACAGTTTCATTTTCAGATTCTTAAAAATAAAGTTTCTTGCGTTATTACTATGCTCACTTAATTATAGTCATTATTACTTAACATTGTGTGGTAAATTGTTTGCAAACTTAGTTATGTAGCATTAAAGAAATAAATTCACAAGTAAAAGAAAACTTCGCAGGAACTAAATATTATTTTAATAAACTCAACGGTTATTTCTGTTGATTTAATAGAAAATACAACGTTGTGGTAGTCAAAATGTTGACATGGTATTCTGTTCATCATGTTCATATTTCAACTCCATTAAGATGAACGCAGCAGAAGCTAAATTTCCAAGAAGTTAAAAGCGAAGTTATTGTGTTTATAACTTAAAGAAGAAGTTTACTGATAAATTAAGTTCAAGTGATTCATTTTGAAGTGCATTTTCATATGACAGCCTAGTTTGAGTTAGTCAGCAGCTAACACTGTTCCACTTAGTTGTAATCTTTAAGGAATTACTGTTCTATGGACTAATATATATATATAAGCTCCATAGGTTCAATAGTAAATCATACACTGGTGTATTCCTAACTAGCTTAAAACGAGACTAACTTCAACTCTTGAGTTCCACTGGTAGTTAAAATTTAACTTTCTTAAGTCTGAAATGAGGTGGTTTTATGGAGATGGATATTACGTTTAGTTGCCTGCGTTCGTTATAAATTATCAACGGTCGGGAACCACTAAAAACTAGAGAGCACTGGACAGCTGTTTTGTTCTAGTATACTACTCCTCTGCAGAGCGCACTCTCAATTCTGCTAGGAAGTTAAACATAGGGCTATTTGGTCTGACAGCTATCGCCTAATTATCTGCTCTCCACCTGGATTGGCATACAACCCTCTTAAAGTTAGTTCTAAATGATACTTTTCTTGAAATAAATTATAGTCAGCATGCAGATTCACTCGTTAGTTTCTAGTCATTTAACTAATCACCTTTTATCAAAACTTTTACACTTTAATGACTATTTCAAAATCTTATTTAACTTATAATAAATATGAAGAATGAGTAGAAATTTACTGAACACAATAAAATTGTTCAAATTTTGTATTTCAATATTCAATGTTATGTCAATTAGTCTAATAGCATATTTATTGTTGGTTCAGTCTAGTTAATCAACTGTTTGTGAATAATTGATATACTGAACATTTTTATTTAAAACAAACAAACAACAACTTTAATTATGAATAGTTATATACAAGTAGACGAGACAAATAACAGTAAATTAAGTAACTATGTAGAATATGAATATAATGAAACATTGAAATGTGGTGTGTTTACTAAATGATTTATGAATGAATTGAATCATTTAAACAAGTAAATCAAATTATAATAGTGTAAATGTGTATTATATGTATCTTAAAGATAATTTGCTTCTATATGAACAAATGAATAGACATGGAATAGAACAAAGAAAACTGTTTATATCATTACCAAAGTTCAATATGATAATTTCAGATAAATTGAACATTGGATAGGTTATTTCTAAAAATAAGTGATATATATTTGTAATATTCCAATAAGTAGAAAATGAAATTCCTAAAGTTTTGCAGCTTAGTGTAAGTTTCTTCTTCATTGAATAAATAAATAACCTAATTGAATCAACACATGATTAAATAATGCACAATCGAGTATTATCAATATATAAGTTAGTACAATCAAAATATAAGTCTATTCGTGTCATGTTGAGTCATTTGAATCAAGGCGATTTAAACTGAGACATACTTGTATTAGTAAGTTTGATGTGAATAGGTGTGAAAAATATGTAAAACGAGGAAACGATTGTATGTGTTCACATGAATGAGATTTGATGTACTTTAATTATGGTCGCTTGGATAGAAAGTTCATGTTGGATGAATAGTAAGACCTTCCGTTTTGTTGAGTGCAATTGGATTTAACAATATTTGAAGCGATTCACCTATTCGTCATTTTTTATAAGTGGTAAAACCTTTTTGAACAATTTGGATATTTTTAATATTGATTTTATGGTTGTGGTAGACAGCACGTACTGTTATTTCTAAATTGATTTATCATTTTTCTAGTTCAACAGGATTATTAGGAGGTTGTTTAGTGTAGCCTCCATGTATTTTGACACAATTTTTGATTCCTTGAGAAGACTCTTCAATTTAGAAAGCATCACAATCAACACATCCTAACCTGTAGACGAAATTATTGGTTGAGGTGAAAGAGATCTTGTTCGTTATTTTAGCTAATGCACCTTGAACGGTGTTGATAGTTTTGTAGAATACTGGAATCTTATGTTGTTTTAGAATCCTTTGCAATTCTTCTGTTGTATTATAGAAAATGAAATAGAACGATGGTACCAATCCGTAACATTTCAATTGATTTATTATTAATCAATAGGAGGTCGTTTCATTTTTGCATATTTTTAATAATATTGATTGAAAAACTATGAAATTGTAAGTTACTAATTATATTTTTATATTCAGTTTCTTTATCATCTTCTGATGCGATGAATTTGTTGGTTCATTTGAATAAGTTTAGAGCTAGAGATATTTTGCACTAAATAGATATGATGAGTTCAAAATTTTTACTATTCACTTGTTGAACTCATATCTATGATTGTACATGTGTACTGCATTTATAAATAAGCTAATGAAGTGGCTGCCCACAAAGTGGACAGTTTAATTAACTACGGGATCAATGATCAAACTCCGCCTGGAGCCTCTCTCGGGTTGCCGCTGGTCCCAAGCCAAAATAAAGAAGGAAGATAGGGCATGGAATTAGTAACCCCATTCCGCAAAACAATAACCTGCTAAAAAAACGCTAACCAGTAAAAACCTATATAACCATTTTGACTCTGCTCAGAGAGTTGAAAGGTCTGTTATGACGCCTCATGGTGAAAGCCGAGTTTCTTTGGTAGCCACGAGGCCAATGTTCCTGCTGATAATCACAGCAATAATTAGTATAGGTATATGGAATGTCCACAAGATGTGGGAGACAGGGAGAAGCACTCAAGTTGTTGAAGAAATGAAAAGATATAACCTGGAGATACTAGGAATAATTGATACAAGCTGGACAGCAAAGATAATCCTCAGGAGAAGTGCTATTATACTCTGGTCATGAAGAAGAAAACGCCTCACACACACACAAAACGTAGCACTGATGTTGTCCAAAGAAGCGTGAAAGGCCCTTATAGGATGAAAACCTCGTGGACCTAGGATCATCAAAGCATCCTTCAAGACAAATAAGTAGGGGATCACAATGAATGCAATTTAATGATATGCACTCATCAACGACAACCACGAAAATGACGAAGTCTAGTTCTATGCGAGGCTGCAATTAACCGTCTATAAATGCTCAGCCAAGGACCTGACCATTCTGATGGGAGACTTTAACGCCAAGGTTGGAATGAATAACAACGGATGTGAAGACATCATGGGGCAACATGGACTGGGAGAAAGGAGTGAAAACGGTGGGAGATTCGCAAATCTGTATGCCTTTAATAAAATGATTATAGGCGGCACCATATTCTCCCACAAACGCATACACAAAGCTATGTGGGTATCGTCAGACCACATTACGCAGAACATTATCGACAACATCTGCATCAATAAGAATTCCAGAAGAACCGTGGAAGGATTAAGATCAAAGAGAAGAGCTGATACAACTTCAGATCACCACCTGATGGTAGTCAAAATGAAACTGACAACTGGAGCAACAGTAGTACAAGTGTTTAATACTGCTGTCAAGGAAGTTGAGCATTGGTACCACTAAATGTTGTTTGGTTGTATCGAGTTCCGTTGTTATCGGCTATTGGTTCCGTAACGACTGAGCGGACGTTCTGTTACTGTCGGAGTCAATATTATTCAGAAGTACACTTCTAATTACTTTCTATATTTATTGTATTGTTTTAGACTATTGTTATTGTCATCGTTATTGTTATTCCTGTCGCTGCTGTTATTGTATTTTGTGTAATTGGAGTAATTAATCGTTTTCAGACTACTTGTTGTCATTCCTTTGGGTTGTGGGGATAATAATCAAGGTCGATACTCGAATAATTAGGAGCAGTCGGTCGGTGGAGGAAACACAGTAGTATTCTGAACTCCGGTAGTTGCTCAGTCGTAGCTTTCAGTCGGCTGATTTGACAACTGCCTTTCTACAAGATACTGATAAACTCAACGAATTAAGGACAACTCTCAAAATCTACTAGGAGAAGAGGAAATCATCACAGAGAACAACTGGAAAGCAATAACTTCGACACGCTAGGAGGTTTCTTGGCTGTAAGAAGTGCCATTATAAGAAATGGATCCCTGTTGGCACTTTGGATAAGAAAAGAAGCATAGATCATCAATCAATACCAGTCGAACAAGAATAGAGAAAGCCAAGGCACAGGCTGAGTGTATCGAAGCCAACAAACAAATGAAGAGGAGCATTAGATCAGATAAGCGGCATTATGTGGATGAACTGTAAATGACAGTAGAAACGCTCTAAGAGGAGGAAAAATGACATATTTATACGATACAACGAAGAACCTAGGTGAAAAATATAGTTAACCCGAACGACGAGTCAAGAACAAGGATAGGATACTAATCACTGAGACCCAAGAACAGTAAAACAGATGGGTAGAGCACTTTGAAGTACTATTGAATAGATCAGCCTTACTGAACCCACCAGTAATCAAAGTAGCAGCCACGGATCCCCCCATATGCACCGACCCACCATCATTTTACGAAGTCAAACTGGCCACCCGACAAATCAAGAGTGGCAAGTCAGCAGGGCTAGAAAATATACTAGCTGAGTCACTGATGCAGACATAGAAGCAACTGCGAAGATACTCTACATTCTCTTTAAAAAGATTCAGGAGGAAGAACAAAAGCCAGCAATCTGAAAAGAAGGGTACCTCATCAATAAACCAATGAAAGTAGATCTTAGCAATTGCAAAAACTACAGATGCAGCACTCTTCTTTCGATACCAGGAATAGTTTTCAACAGAGTGTTGTTGAATAGAATGAAAGATCCAGTTGACGCCCAACTCCTAGATCATCAGGCCGGATTTCGTAAGGACCAACTTGGTATTGACCAAATCGTTATTCTATGGTTCATTGTTTAACGATCAATCGAATAGAATTAACTACTTTACATCAACGTCGTCCACTATGATAAAGCATTCAACAGCGTGGATAAGAGAATATAATGGAGCCTTCTACGACACTATGGCGTACCCGAAAAGATAGTCAGCATTATACAGACTACATATGGACTACATTGTAAAATTGTCCATCGAGGTCAGTTCACACATTCACTCGAAATGAAGACCGGTGTTAGACAAGACTGCTTACCCTCGTCTTTTCTTTTTCTACTACTGGTGGTTGACTGGATTATGTAAACTGCAACATCTCAAGGTAATCTCGGAGTACAGTGGACAACATCAATGGAACTAAATAACTTAGACTTTTTAGATGATCTGTCTTTCTTTTCCCACACATAACAACAAATTCAAGTGAAGACGGACAGTGTAGGAGCAGCCTCTGCAGCAGTAGACCTCAACATACAGAACGGGAAAAGCAAGATCCTTTGATGTAAAACAACGAGCACTAACCCAATTACACGAGACGGAGGATCTCCAAAAGACATGGAAACCTTCACATACATGGGGAACATCATCGATAAACAAGGAGGGTCTGATGCAGATGTGAATGTGGGGATTGAAAAGGTAGGGGCAGTATTTCTACTGCTGAAAAGCATCTGAAACTCAAAACAACTGTCAGCTAACATTAAAGTTAGAATTTTCAATAAAAATGTGAAGACAGTTCTGTTGCATGAAGCTGAAACGTAGAGAGCTACGAAAAGCATCCATCATTCAAAAGATACAAGTATTTATAAACAACTGTCTGTCTAGGACACTTCGGATCCGTTGGCCATATACTATCAACAGCAACCTTCTATGGAAGGAAACTAATCAACCAGCTACCAGTCAAGGAAGAAATTGGGAAAAGACGCTAAAAGTGGATAGGACACACATTGAGAAAATCATCAAACTGTGTCACAAGACAAGCATTAACATGGAATTCTGAAGACCAAAGGAGAAGTGGAAGACCCGAAAATACATTGATTCGGGAGTCGGAGACAGACATGAAGAGAATGAAGAGCACTTGTGACGAATTGTAAATGAAAGTCCAATACAGAGTTGGTTGGAGAATGCTGGTTGGAGGCCTGGATATCGCGTTTGGGTAACAGGAACTGATCGATTGATTAATTAATGATCAACCGGATGACAAAACCATAATAAATACAAAGATAAATGAATGCAATGAAATCACAAAGACAACTGACTACATATAGGGCCTAAAGGAAGAACTGATTTAATGCTCATGTGATAGCCAATATACTTACTTCTATATTAAATATGTACTGGTGAAGATGTCAACTTAAACGATAATGAGGGCCTTACTATTCAGTCACCTAGCCTAGAAAATTTAACAACGCCAATATCATCTACCGGAGCTGCAATCCTCTCCTTCCAACATTATAATGACTTTAATAGTTGTTGTATATATGGATTTGAAATGACTTTTGCTTGAATGTGATACGACAGACTGGAAAAACGGAGGTTCCCTTTCTTATGACGTTTATGTACAGCATATATCATTCACTATCTGATAAATAAATAAATAATCGTCAATAAATCTGTTGATTATGTTATGTTCCCTAAACCCGGTAGTGAAACCAACATCTTTAAAGCTTATTTAGCGCAGAAATCAGCTGCATAATAAATCCATAATAGCTTAGTCATCCTATTCTAATTATTTTTGTTCCGTGAATCCTTGTCTTCTGAAGGGGGTTATTGGCTCTAGTGGTCATCATATATCTACTGACCCATTGTGTTTAGTTGACCTCTGTATTTACAAGAGTCTATTTCGATACGCTTATTGATTACAAGCATGTTAGGTCGGACCACAAAGAAGCGTAACAAACTTTCAGAACTGTGTTTTGAGAACACTATTTCAATTATTGTAACTGTCTGTAATGTAAATATTTTGTTTCTATTATTGTTACGTTCCTCTTACCCTATCCTCCCGTTTAGCATAATTGCTGTTATTAAACTGTCTCTTATTATGGACTACAGTTAATTAGTTGTGTACAAGTTGTTCCTACTCACTACCACTATTTCCCTCGTTCTGTATTCATGTTAATTTTCTAATTGGTTTGCTGTGTGGTCTGATTTAATGTATATATAAAAGAATGCTTGAAATATAATATGATTCTGTCTGGCTGATCTATTGGCTCGCATTCTTCTTATTTCGGCTTAGGACTAAGTGGGCACAGGGCAGACGCACAATTACTAACTAGGCACTAGTAATTTGGCACTCGGTCACTCACCCAACCAACCCTCCAATCTCTCGCGTCATAACAAAACTAATTAACAGAAATGTACTTATGTTTGTGAATTTTTCAGTGTGAAGTATAGGTATTTTTACAATTTCACCATGTCAAGTTCTAACTCCTTGATCGTTAGTACTGCTTTATTATAATGTGAATTACCAGTCAATAACAGAACCTGACAATTATCTATTTTTACAGTTTAGCAAATCACATCTATTCACCACTTGAAAACATTAATAACCATAGAAGTACATTTATGTCAAATTCAATAGATAGCTGTCTCATCACTAAGCCATTTAAAATATTTGGCAAAAAGCTTAATTTTATCCCAATTTTTGAGGAATGACTCGCTTTATTCATTCCTTTACAAATACTCACATTGAATAAATATCTAAATTACTAAAGATTTTGATGTGAATCATGTCTATTTTAAATAGTTTGAATCTATTTTGTTCCATCGAAAATTTCAATTTCTAACGTAGATTCTAAATTGATTCATGTTTACTAACGTTAAATGGAATAATCTAAATTATTACTTCAAGAGCCTATCAAAGAAATTACTCTTCAATTGAACTTGATAAAACATGTTATGGATCTTTCTAATATTCAACTGACCAATTTAATATTAGAAGCCTTGTCATTAAGTTTGAAATTTCATTTTCTATAAGCTGAATCAGATAGACCTAAAATCATTAGCTGAAAGTTTGTATAGTTACTGTGAATAAGGTTACAAGCTGCTAATGAAATTCTACAAATACCTGTTTTAGAAAGAAATTAGTACCATACATAGTGACAGTTCTGATAATTTTTTTAATACTACATTGACGCTAGTTAATCATCTCTAAATATGAATTATAAAATGTTAGTATTTTTGTATTCATGTCCTGCTCAAACATTATTATTTATATCAGTAAGCTTTTCGGAGTGGCTCATTAACCAACGATGTGAAGGCAAACATTCTTGAAGAAAATTCTCATTAGAAACTAAACTTAACTAGAAATATATTGAAAATTGAGGAAAATGCAACGTTTAAGTAGTATACACTCCTGACTTTGTCATTTTTCAATTCTATAAACTCTGTGATGAGTGTTACCTATAAGTTATTGAAACAAGGTCTGATAGTTTTCATTTTTGACCACATTCAGTTCATAATATTCTTAGATATTTATGAATAGCCAATGGTGACAGACATCTCAAATTCAACATAATTGAACTCCATTAGTAATGTGTTCCAACTAGAAATTCCTTATTGCAATCATCGTTAAAACAACAGACATTGATCTCTGTAACAAATAACCTAATATATAGCTACAGTAAAGCTGAAATTAGTGAGTTTAACTTATTGTATAACAAATGTGATTTTGTCTAGGCTTGATTTACTAACAATTTACAATGAAAGATTTCAGTTTGGAAGGAGTCAATATTGTATAGATACACTGAATTAGTTGGCAGTAACAAGTATGTATTAATATGATACCTTTATTCACTATAGTCACTTAAAACCTTGACTTCTTAGTTGCCTCTAATTTTGAAACTCTAATAATTAAAAAAAGAGGTGAAAAATAAGTAGGAAGAATTATTTCAAAGGATTGATTATGTGAAAAAGCACAGAATTTTTCAAGAGATTAAAGGCAAATTAGAGATTCCCGAATCATTCGGAACAGATAATAAAATCGTTTAGATATAATCAATTGTTACGTAAATTTCATTTTGGCGATTTTTGAATAGCTCTGATTAGTTGGATTGATTTCGGTATGTCTTTTATCTTCTTGAGAATATTTTCGAGGAATTATTAAGGACTTCGAAAATATTGTAATCTAGTTAAACAGTTTACCAGTTATCTATTAAGTGAACAATCATAATCTCTTTCGTTTATTGAGTCAAATATTCTGTTGAAGTAAAAAAAAAACATCATCAGTATCCAGTTAACCATATTGTCCTGTAACATGGATAGTCATTATTTTGAAAAATCTGATGGATGGTAATGAATTATAAAGAATCTGAATTCATTAGAAATGTTGAAGATTAGGTTTATTGACCAATAGATGCTTCGAACTTATTACAGTCTATCACTAAAGTGTATCTGTACTGTTTAGAAAAGCAATATTTCCTATTAAATTCAAACATTACAAAGTTTCATGGTCTCAGAAGTTACTGGTGAACATTTCGAGGCATTTAGACTTATGACTATATTGTAACGTGATCGGGGGGAAAGGCGGGAATCGGACTAACATTAAGCACTAAAGTAATATGATTTAAGTCAATAATCAGTAGTCAATTAATGTAAATATTGTGTTAAATATTACTTTCGATAATAGCTTTATAATAAGTACTATTTGTAACCTTGTTAAATGTTCTAAGATGTTTATAATTCAATGTAGTTTTACATAATGAGAAAACTTTCTCTTGATATGATAGATAACTGTGAAATTTTTTTACTGTAGTTTCTAGGATGCTAACTTAATAATCCACTAATTTTAATGACTGCATCTACTGGTTCTGTGTCTTCATGGTAATAATTTAGTATATACTTTCAACAGAAATGTTTAGTTTAGCAAAGACATGAAAACTTTTACTAAAACACTTGATCTACCAACAGACAGAATAGATTTCATATGTAAAGTATAAGAAAATGACTACCTAGAAACTCTTTGGAAAACATCATAACTATCAAAAGTGTGCTGAAGATAAATTTTCACATCACACTCATTATGTATTGATTTTTCTGTTTCACTACTGGACAAGTTCTACGTAATGTTATAGATTTCTCAATAATCTAGCAAGTTATTTGGTAACAATAATTAGTAAGTTTAATCAACGTTAACCATGTTTATCTTGTTTAAAAGGTTCTGTGTCACTTGTTTGTATCACTATATGAAATAAATCGATTGAGATTCTGTTAATCATTTATTCTGTCTTCTGTTCATTATATCAATTCCAGTTGTAAGCTGTTATCAATAGACCACAATCTATTCAAATGATCATGTAAGACTTACAATAAGTCTTTTAAAGCCAATTCAAGTTTTATTCTGGATGTTCTCATATTGGTTTTAACTTTTAGCTATATTTTTCCTCTGTTTGTATCATGTAGACAATCCGTCTCTAGTTTCATGATTGTTTCCTTTAGTTAGTAACAGAATATCTACACATAACATCAAACCTACTATCTTACGATAGACCGTTTATCATATTATCTTTTCCTTCATTATAACACTTAGACATGTATACTTAGCATGTGATCAAAAGATGAATAACTAGTTCAATATTACTGTTATGCTGGACGAGTAAAGTAGAGTAATGAACTTTCAGAAGTGTGTTTTAGAAGACTATTTTATTGATTTTAGTTGTTGGTAATATAGACAACATATTCCTATCATTGTTACGTTCCTCCTACCCTATCCTTCCGTTCAGTATATGTACTGTTAGTATATTGTCTCTTATTAAGAACCATCGTTAATTAGTTGTGTAGAAGTTACCCTTATTTGCTATCACTATCTCCTTAATTTCCTATTAATGCTAAATTCCTAATTGGTTGACGGTGTGGTCCGGTTTCGTGTATGTATAAAGGAATGTCTGAAATATAATACGATTTTGCCTGTTTGATTCGTCCTTCCAATTTCGGCCTGGGATCGAGTACGTGTTTGGTAGATATACAGGTACTAGCTAGACACTCAGTGGCGTTTGTCATTGTGACTTTCTGCGCACAAGATCATATCAATTAATTGGTCTCATATATCAACTATACTAGTATTTGTTTACCTCATAACAATTGCGCCATGCAAAAATTGGTGACTAATTCACATATGGATAAGAGTTCGCCTATGCACTATATATATATATTACAAATATGTTAAAAATTATAGGTATACATTCATTTCTCATGAGAGTTTGTTGTTGTTGCTACCATTTGTAATCCCATTCATATGCATGAGAGATTGCTACTGACCGCCAACACACCACCATATCTCTTAATATTCCAATATTCATTTAACCCATTACTTTTCTCCAATTTATATATAGATTTATATACACTTTGCAATCCAAAAAGATTTATTTACTAAATGAATATATTTATTATTTTCTCATGGTTTACTTTTTTTCTCTAATTTTATTCTACTATAAATATCCTTTTCGCTTAAATCACCCATTTAACATTTGTTTATCACTCACATAAACAAATAACCTATTGAACATTAATAAGTTAATGAGAAGGATTATGTTTATGTGATGTGGTTGACAGCATTACACTTTTATAGAAATTAATATACACATTTATCTATCTATCTATCTATCTATCTATCTATCTATCTATCTATCTATCTATCTATCTATCTATCTATCTATCTATCTATCTATCTATCTATCTATCTATCTATCTATCTATCTATCTATCTATCTATCCCTGAGCTATCTATCTATCTATCTATCTATCTATCTATCTATCTATCTATCTATCTATCTATCTATCTATCTATCTATCTATCTATCTATCTATCTATCTATCTATCTATCTATCTATCTATCTATCTATCTATCTATCTATCTATCTATCTATCTATTATCTATCTATCTATCTATCTATCTATCTATCTATCTATCTATCTATCTATCTATCTATCTATCTATCTATCTATCTATCTATCTATCTATCTATCTATCTATCTAATCTATCTATCTATCTATCTATCTATCTATCTATCTATCTATCTATCTATCTATCTATCTATCTATCTATCTATCTATCTATCTATCTATCTATCTATCTATCTATCTATCTATCTATCTATCTATCTATCTATCTATCTATCTATCTATCTATCTATCTATCTATCTATCTATCTATCTATCTATCTATCTATCTATCTATCCTTGATCTATCTATCTATCTATCTATCTATCTATCTATCTATCTATCTATCTATCTATCTATCTATCTATCTATCTATCTAACTGAAATTCAATTTAGGTGGCTGTTTTTGTGGCAATTGCTAGTTTTATTTACTGCTTATTTCATAGATTGATTTTGGGAGGGTACTATTAAAACCAGGAAGCCCTGGACAGTTGTTATTTTTAACTAAAATTGCTAAATATAACACATTTAATACACATGATATGATAATTTTGTCCAAAATTTCACTGAGTAGTTTATGAAAGGGATAAAACTTCAAGTGTATGCGAAAGACATTAAATAGAATATATAAAAATATAACTACCCCCGCAGCTCTTCTAGGGTTGTTGCCGGTACCAAGCCCGGGTAAAGGAGGAGGGTTGGGCATAGGGCTAGCACCCCTATCCCGTAAAACACAAGTTTGCTAAGAGAACGCTAACCAGATACAAAAATAGAATACTTCTAGTGTTTTGTTTGAGAAAAATTGATCTGAATCTTATGATTAATTTGTTGAAACATCTTTGAATTGTTTATATAATTTTATTCTTTCATTTAGAAACAAACGTTGAATATGATGTAAATAACTTCGACTAGATTATCGTATAAGAACGAGTAGACGCGATACATGAAATGTCTAGGTTCAGCTGATAAATGACATAATCATACTGTCGATTGATTAACCATATTAAGTTAATAAGAAGACAGTATTTATGATTGTATAATGCATCCATAATAAAAGCAATTATATTAAAGCGGATGTAAAGATTTTGTATAATGCAAAATATAAATCGTTGTGTTTCTAGTGGCGTTAAAGCTATTAATCCATGGAAACAGTAACAAAAAGAACTCATCCATGTGACTGTGAGGCTATTTTCAAAAAACTTAAAGTGAAGACTTACTACAGTATTCGTTTGCATCCACAAAAGTCAAGATTTATCGACAGATAGAACAAACACAGTGGCTCCAACCATTAGACACAGATGTATATGTAGTTCTCACAATAAATTTTGTATTACCTAAGGTTTTTTTATGGAAATGATATAATCCTATAAGTTTATAAGGCTCATTATAATGAGCTCTATTTCATTAACAATGCAAAACCCTCTAAAATATGCAACACAGTTATACATCAATGCTATTTTTATGTCAGTCAGGTTGCAGCCCTAATCATACCTTAAGATTTTAACCTTACCGCAAGTTCATAGCCCCGAAAACTCATTCTGAAATTACATTAAGTCATACAACACTGTTGAACTGGAGTTCAGAAGTAGTATTTATCATAGGGGCTAATATTACCAATAGGACTTAAAAATTCTAGTTGAAATTACAATTTGTCTCACAATTCTAAGTTTATTAATATTGTGAGACTAGGTAAAACGTAATATAATGTCAAGTAAAACGTAGTGCAACGTCAGATGAAGCTCCGTGGTACTAAAAACATTGGGTAAAGTGCTGCAAAGCCATGAGTTTTTCATACATTTTGCTTAACTCTTTATATTCTACTTTCCTCGGCCTTATATGATTTAACACAAACCTTTCGGCTCACTGAGTTAGCTTTACTTTCAATGTGATTAAGAAGAAAGGCTGAACTGTCCTAAGTACCATTGCTAGCTGTAATGGTATAAAAGTAATAATATGCATGGTTAGTAATAAAAATCACATTATACAACTAGAAGTTTTCAACTCTTATTTTCCAATTACTCAACAGTCCATATTTACATGCCAGCGAGCCTACAACTATGAAATTTTTCAAAAAGTATGATATTTTTTCAATCTATTACTTATAAACTGTGTATTTGTTATCTACATAACAGTCGAACTTAATTCGTTCAAACTACATATACATATGTTTCATTAATTTTATTTGTTACAAATAGATATCCTCTGGGTAAGACTAAAATCCAGAGTGCACATTATAGCGTCCCTCAGCAATGCTCACCCTCGATTTCCTCAGGAAAGCTAACCCATGGTCTTTAGGTTCACCGGAATCATGAGTGTTCATCACTGAGGAGTTCTAAGCTAAAACAAAACAGCTGTTCAATGCTTTCTGAGTTTCAGTCGTATCCAACCAACATCAGTCTATGACGAATACAGACAATCAAACTTTTTACCTACCTCCATGAAATCACCTCTATTCAACTATGTTTATATAAGTTTACAAACAATGAAAGTTCATCATACAGACTTTGAGATAATATTTTACCCTCTGTACGCATAAAACTAACAAAACTGAAAAAGAATTCAATTAATATCTTTAAAATAAGAACCTCTTTTTTTCAATTAATGCGACATAAATTGGCAGACAGCACCCTCTGTGTATTCATCAACAGTTCTTCAGCTTTCATAAGAAAATAAAATTATACATCCCACCCCCTACCCCCTCCACACACACACACATTCCCAACATAGATTAGATTAAAACCGTCTTGTTATCAATCAACATTAAGTTTCGAGGCTAATTTCATTTATGTCAACTAAAATTTTAACCATTTAACATTTGACTAACCACACACATAAAACAAAAATGATCTATTTATCTATTTAATTTTAGTTAATAACATATAAACAGAAAACATGTGGCGTTTTGGCGCCATAATATTTTAACATTGTCGACCTTTATAGTTTATTTAAATAAACGAAAATACAATGAAGTATATTTTATGCTTTAAGAAGACAAAAAAGAAAGACACACTAAAAAAAAACTAAAGTAAAGTTGAAACACTTTATTCACCTTTTTATTTTTGATGTAGAAACTAGGTGGGCTTAAATACTTAAAAGACGAAAAGATTATATAAAAAGGTTTTTCAATGTGAGTTAGTATACATTTTTTTGTCATTTGTGTACATTTCACAGGCTGTTAATGCTTTAATGATATTCTCATGGTTACAAAATCTTCACTATACATAATGTATACTGGTTCATCTAAATTCTAGACCAATTTACCTTTCTAAAGTTGTCAGTTCTGTCAATAAATACATATATGAAATAATAATCCTTTAGCATAACCAGTAACTGTATATTCCAAACTTTAACCTTAAATCATCCCATATTCAACAAATACACACATCTACACAAATTTATGCATACACATTTCACTAATATCCATTAACCTCATTAGATTATTCCACTAATACTATTACTATCACTAATAATCACTATCTCATTACTACTGTTAGTTATTTTGTTTTAGTTCTATGTACAATATTATTTTAAGAAAACAACAGTTGGACATTGAAAATGAAAACGAGATAGAGAGTGAAAAAAAGTGAAAAATGCATAAACGACTTGAATGTAAAAACAAGACGAAAGAAGGGTGGAGAATGCACTGTGCGTTGAGGAGCTGACAGATTTATTTAGGGACTGTCTCATTAGTTAACTCCCTTCCCTCCCCCACTAAAAAAAATAAAGAAAAATCTATGTTAACAAGATACCACAAGTAACTAGACATTTTCATTAAAATAAAGAAGCAAAAAAAAAAATGAAAATCTGTTATTTTCTAAAAGAAAAAACAAAACAAACAAAGACAATACCGAAAAAATTTTCTTTTTGAAAACTTTTCACTTTAAAATTAACATAAATATCGTTTTGGTATTTCTTTTAAAACTAATCATAATATTTTCTAGATTATCATTAAATATATTTCATGAGGTGCCAGATAGAAAAGAGGTATGTTTTGGTTACTTCACTATCTACCTACTTGTCTTTTAGATATACAGTTGTTATAATTGATAAAATTTCATTGATAATTGAAATAACAATCACTCTGCAGGTAATCTAAACAAATAAAAGGCGTATTTAAACTATAAGATTCAATTTGTTGTATTGTAGATATACGTGTATGCATACAGAATATGCATATATGCATATATACACTAAGTAGATAGCGATACTACATACATTTTATCATTACAAAACTAATCTATGATTATTTACTTAAAATAAATGTAATCACATTAAATGGGATAGAATGAAAAGATATACAAGGACAGTTGTTGTCATTCTTCTTCCGGATATTATAAAACTAGATGGCTCCAGGTTACATTTTCCGAGATGGATGAGAGGAAGGGGGAGGGGGGTGAACTAAGAGAAACCCATATGAAGTGAAAGGCGAACAGGTATTGTTATACTCTCATCAACAACATCATCAAGTCAATGTTTACCTTGAAGTGATATTTTAAATATTTTCCAAAGTATTATCTGATGATGACTATTAACTGAATGTCTATCACAAAAAAATATTTAGTTAGTCATTGTAAATACCAAAATTTCTAATCAAATAGTCATTCAAGAAATGGATCCATATTATCACAAGTTAACTGATAAATTACCAGAACCATTATCTGCTGGAGAAAAATTCTGGAAAGCATAAAAATTAGACCATATCTAGCTGATTTCGTTAGCCAACATTTGTGACATCGAAAAATCAGTTTATCATGCATCTCCAAATATTCATCCACGTGCATAGATTCACCACAGTCACATAAACGTGATCATCGAAGTAAACCCTTCTTCTGAAAACAGCTGACGATGATTTTCTCGTCGAAAATAGCTAATATGAGATAAATCGTCAACATTGTCAACTAAGCTGCGCGCAACGAATTCGAAATGAAAAATCGCTATCTCATCGTTTCGTCCCTATTGTTTAGTCCTGCCGTCTGGTTTTCACTGGTACCCAATCTATATCCATCTGTAACAAATACAAAACAACAAAATTAGTTACTAATCTCTACATAATCTTCATTAACGCAACTAAGTAATGAATGAATAAAAAGTATACATTAAATAAACAATGAGAAATGAGATGGTAGAGAAGACTTGTTGCGCGGGAGGATGGTTTAGTTATATTCCTTTTTCTGATTTGAGAAGCTTTCACTATCATTCTGAATAACTTCATCACTTCAAATTTCTAATAGAAGGTGGTTATGAGATTTTCTTCCAGGCTTAAGAAACCATTCTCTGATAACCTGACATTTTTATTACTTTATTGATCGTAAACTATTTTTGGCATCCAATAGTGTATTTCTGTTCTTGTATTCGACATTCAGTTACACCCGTTAACCATTTATATATTGTTAGTGTTGTTTTAATTCATGAATAAGATCTTATATATCGTTGTAATTTTCTACCGCACTGTCTGCTTTCTGTTTTGTATCTCTGCCAGTTCCAAATAAACGTTGCTCCAATATCATTTGCTTTTTATTGTGTCTTCTTCATTTATCTCGTACATTAATAATTAGTTTCTTTTATAGTCCAAGTCAACATCTCAATCCTACATATCAATTGATACTGCTCGCTGGACTTCCTATTTACCGCTCCAGTATTTCTCGCCTCAACTATGGCTTTGCCTTTTAAGTTAACGGAATATACAATGTGGTGTACTTTTAGGAATACATCTTACCGAAGTAAGTTTGCTGTTCTTTGATGTAAACTACATTCATCTAAACTTTAAACACGCCTAATTTGCTGATTTTAAGGTTGATTTACCTCTTGGTACCTAATTTCTGACTGTTTATTTTAGTGCATTAGCATAGAATATCTCACGGCCACCACAGCATGTTCATCTTCAGGAAACAGTTAACAAATTAAATTGTTGCTGAAACACTAGGTATTGCTTATTATATATATAATGAACACGGATATTCTTGTAACGATTTGACTCTGGAACTTATATTTATTAGTTATTGAATAAATAAACATTTAGTATGCCATTCATTCTGATTTTTAGTGTGTATCGATTATTGTTCGTGGTTCGTTCACGTTATTCTGTAGAGTATTGAGACGTATATTTATCAGGATAGATTATTCTAATTACGCAGATTAATCATAAGCGTTGTATTATAAACACGTTTCCGTACACTAAGCACTGTAGCAGCCGCCGATCCCCCCCCTCCACCCAAAGGATACTAACGAGTTTTATTGATTGTACGACTATTGTTTTACGGTCTAGATGTTTTAGCATGAGTGAGCACAGAAATTAGTTCAATTTACTCTCCCCGCTTGATTTGACTTCGCGCTTGTCGGATTTATATTCAGTCCAAATACAATTCTCCTATATTCATCGTTACTTATTTTCAATATATCCACTCATCCTATGAATTGTGAATGTGTACTAGCTAATATAATATGTGGTGATTTATATTATTACGGAACAAAGTTAGATAGTAACGCAGTAGAAACAAGCAATAACGATTCCTATCCCGAACAGTCAGTCACCTAAAAAAGTCATATATATTTCTTATTTGTGATCATAACATTAACTATAGTCAGTCGGCTTTACTAAAGCACTAAATATCAATAATCCTCTGACTTTACTTGTATGTATTGTCAATATTGGTTGACTATTGGTACTACTGATCATTTGTTCTGTTTGGCTCGGTTCATTTCCATTCGTAACAGCTGCCACATTGGGTGTTATTGGCCGTTTCGTGTGGTAGATTTAGGAGAAATACCACTAGAAGTAACTCGTAATTTACTGGTAGTTCTATTCTATTAAACTTTGTCACTATCCAGCTAGTTGATGATATTTGTAATTGTTGTACAAATATAAGTGTATTACGACGACTAAATTATTTTCACTGACACTAAGGTTCTGTGGAGAATCAAGTTGTAATGATTCTGGATAATTAGTTTGTGTTCAATCACACAAGGGCTAGTAGTAACCAAGTATTCTAACTGAAACATCTGGTTAACGGATAAAGGTCCAGTCTACTTTGACATGTATAACAAAAAATTTAAGGTAATATTAAAATTCTGTTGTTGAATTTATTTATACATTTAAGATAAAATGAATAAAATCAACTGTAGTTCACTAATGTTTCACAAAAAACTTCAAAATTAGGCTGTTTTGATGAAGAAAATTCTTCTTTTCATGAAGTCATTTGCTGAAACTGTATATTCATATTTGTAGTTGTTAAGTTTGGCAATTAAAGAAGAGTAACAAACTCACAGAACTGTGTTTTAGAACACTATTTCAATATTTCTAACTGTGGGTAAACATATTATTTCTATGATTGTTACATTCCTCTTACCCCGTCCTTCCGATTAGTATATTTACTCTTAGTATATTGTTTCTTACTATGAACTACAATTGATTGATTGTGTGCAAGTTGTACCTATTCACTGCCACTATCTCCTTTGTTCTCTATTAATGTTATTTTCTTAATTGGTTGACCTTGTGGTCCGGTCTTATGTATATATAAAGGAATGTATGAAATATAATTTGATTTTGTTTAGTTAGTCTATCGGCTTGTGTTCTTTTTATTTTGGCATGGGACTCAGTGGGTATAGGGCAGACGCGCAATTATCGAATTGGCGCACCTAATTTGCATTCGGTCAACCAACCCAAAATTTTCTCGAGTCATAACAATAGTAAATTTTGTAAATGATTATCTGTAATAAAACAAAAATGTAATAGAATAAATGTAAAAGATAATTATCAGCTTGATGGATATTAAGAAAATGAAGAATATTTGGTGATAACAACTTTTAAAACAGTCTAAAAACAAAGTAACATGAATTAAGAAATGGATGTATTATTAAGATTGTTGCAAGATCAAAGATTGCAGGTACTTCTTTTGAATACAGAGATCAGGCTAAAACTAATGAATTTCAAACCTTCTTGACTTTACACAAATTTATAACCTGGACTCCTTTTAATCCAGTCCTTCAAACTGTGTAAATGAGTTTTAAGGCTGATTACCGTAGCAATGAATGATATGGATGAACCAAATCCTCAAGAATTGGGCTGTTTAACTATTTGTGGCATCCTTTAGTTACCCACTCAAAACAGTTATCTGGTATCCGTTTGGTGACAGATATAACTGGCCCTAACAAAACAGCTAAATTGATAAGCACACACTCCTTACTTTCTCTAGTGAAGTTCCTATTAAAGAAGACAAACCAAAGTTTCATTGAATGTAATGTTTACTTTAGATATCTTGAAGTTCAGATTTTAAGTTATTCTGCTGTCATGTCGCTCTTGAAGTTGATGTTCATAAATATATTGCTTATTTGGCACAGTGGTTATGCTTCATATGTGTTAGAGTCAAACAACTGAAAAGACAGTTTGGAACAGAAGGCATCATTTCATGTATTTCTCCCTAAACGTGACCCATTATTGTTTACTTTTCGTCAGCCGAATGTTTAAAAATGAAATTTATTAACGCAATTCTTTTATTAAATAAACATTTACCTACGATTATTACCTTATAAACGACTGCCCAGCAATGTGACAGCTTCGGGTTCATGCTATTTCACCACTCAAAAATAAAATCTAAGTGCTGTGACCACAAAGTACTACAAGTCAAGAAGCTAGACTTTCCACAGTGAACGCTATTAAAAACTTGAAATGACATTTTAACGAAAAGAAGACAACGAAAAAAATCAGACGCTTTAAAATGGGCAGTCCCAAATATATTGAATGTTACTGTTCATGACTAAAATGATGGTGGTATTTTACTTTGTTTAGTATATCGAAAAAGTTGTGACAGTTCGTAACACATCAAGACCACCATTTTTAATCGAAATAAATTGTTGTGACGCGTGGTTTGGATTCTTATTCGACCGCGAAAATCTCTGTCGTCAATTATTAATCTCGTCTAAGTGGACCGCTTGATTTGACTCCTAAGCTTTGACTCGACCCCCAGGCTAAAACTACACTTCAACGTAAACACGAGAGAGAAGACAGGAAATATGGCAAAATAACACTTTACTGCAAGGTATCAATTGTGTACAAAAAACTAGGGTATTTATATTACCATAAATGTCCTTCAGGCTTCTAGAGTTTTCTACATCCTACTAGACACAGTAGTAGTAAGATAGCTGTCCAATCAGAGATACATCACGTGACTTCTCACTGGTCTAGAATTTTCCGGTAAAAACTATCTGCGTGCTGATCGGACACAATTTTCTCTATTGATTTCTACGCCTTTGTGAACTTGTTGCAAGGGGTTTTTTGGCTCTACCCAACACCTCTCTCCTTTTAAAAAATAAGATTTCTTCTTCAGGTTTACTTGCAGCTTGACGACTTGTTTCTTAAGGCGTTTTGACTTTCTTGGTGACCAGTAATTTTCAGTGTCCGTCGGAGTTTTTGTTGTTCGACTGTCTACAATTAGCTCCAGTGGCAGCCTTTCTCGTCTGTCTACTTTGTTTAGCATCATTTTATCTCTGCGTATCTGATTGATGTGTCTGATCCACGTTCCGAACGCTCCACGCACTCTGTACAAGACATTTCCTATTTTTTGTTCAATGATTCCTTGTTCCCAACGTTTAGGTCCAAGATATGACTTGACGAGCACTTTATCACCCACATTTAAACTCCGGATTGTTTCGTTTCGACTGTAACTATCCGTCAACTTACGTGGCAACATGGCGTCGAATATAGTCCGGACACGTCTTCCAAACATAGCTTCAGCAGGGGACTTGCCATCAGGGACAATAGGGTTGGGTGTAATTCTATGAGTTGTTAAGAATTTGGTAATTACCTGGCTTGTCTCCTCTTCTCCCCCCTTCAGTAATGATCTTTTAAATGTGTCAACAAAACGCTCTGCTTGTCCTTTTGACTGAGGGTGATATGGTGGGGAGCGTACATGTGTAATTCCATTAGATCGGCAGAAGTGCTTAAACGATTCTGAAGCGAATTGTGAGCCATTGTAAATCACCAAAGTTTCTGGAACCCCGAAATAGCTAAACAATTCAGACAACTTATTTATCGTCTCATTAGCTGTGCAACTTGTCATAGCATAGACTTGTGGCCATTTTGTGAGTGCATCTACGAAGACTAAAAACATTTTTCCTCGTACTGGTCCTGCGAAATCTGCGTGTAATCTCTCCCATGGACTATTAGGCTTTTTCCATTCCTGTGGTTCACACTTCTTTGGACTTTTCGCTGCTTGCAGACACGAAGAACAGTTGCGACATCTGGCCTCGATGTCTTGATCCATGGTAGGCCAGTAGGCATAGCTTCGAGCTAGTGACTTCATCTTGTTGATGCCCGGATGACCGCTGTGGAACTGTTTTAGGACCTTTTGGCGTAATGTTTTTGGAACAACATTTCTGTCACCAAACATAATGCATCAATCAACAGTCATGAGCGAGTCCCGTCTGCGGAAATATTGTAGTATTTCTTCATGGAAGCGACGATTCGGCCAGTTGGTGAGAAGATAACCCCTGACTTCTCGTAATGTTCTGTCGTCTTCTGTGGCTTCTTTGATGGCTTTAAACGTAACAGGTAGACCATCAACTGCGTCTTTCAAAACTCGGCGCACTTCTGTTTCTGTCTCGACTGCTGCCACTAAGGTATCTTCTTCAGGATTCGCTTGAGAACCAATAAGTCTAGACAATGCATCAGCTTGTCCGAAATCAGTAGTAGGCTCGTACTTAATTTTGAAGTCGTAACCCAATAATGTGGTCCCCCATCGTTGCAGTCTGTTTGCAGTGTATACTGGAATTCCTTTCTTCGATCCAAATATGGCTAGCAACGGTTTGTAGTCAGTTAAGAGCGTAAACTGGCGTCCGAATATCATCTTGTGAAACTTCTTCACAGCAAAGATAATTGACAATGCTTCCTTCTCGATCTGGCTGTAGTTACGTTCTGCTGTAGTTAAAGACCTAGCTGCATGCGAAATCGCTTTCTCCTATCCGTCAGGCATGATGTGAGAGATAACTGCTCCAATACCGTAGTTTGAAGCGTCTGATGCTACTACAATAGGTAAGGTCGGGTCGTAATGGGTCAGCAACAGATCCGAGACTAATAGTTTCTTGATCTTCTCAAAAGCACGTTGACAACTTTCAGACCAATCCCACTTTACGTTCTTAGCCAGAAGGTTATTTAATGGAGCACGTAGGCGATGAAGATCAGGGATGAAAGCTCCATAATGACTAAGTAGTCCCAAAAAGGATCTTAGTGTGGGAACATCTGTCGGTCTCGGCATAGCTTTCACTACTTGGATGTTCTCCGGATCTGGTCTTCTTCCGTCCTTATCAATTATGAAACCAAGGTAGCGTACTCTTTGCATGCAAAAGTTGCGTTTCTCAGCACGGAGCCGGAAACCATATTCGGCTATTCTCGATAGCACCTGGTCGAGCTTCTTCTCTAAGTCCATTTTATCTACGCCCATAATTATTATGTCATTCAGGTAAGCTGCAGCACCAGGAAGATCTTGTAGCATGGTATCCATCACTTGTTGAAATATGGATGGGGCCGTCTTGACTCCGAAAGGTAGTCGGTTATATCGGAACAGGCCCTTGTGAGTATTTATGGTAAGCAGATCTTTACACTTATCAGCAACAGGAATCTGCAGATATGCTTCTGATAAGTCCAGTTTGGCAAACAGCTTGCCTCCATTCAGCTTAGCAAAAATATCTTCAGGTAGAGGTAATGGATACTGATGAGTTTCTAGGGCTTCATTTAAACCAGTTGAGTAATCAGCACATAGACGGACGCTGCCATTAGTCTTCTTCACTACTACTATGGGTGCAGCCCATTCTGAAAAGTTCACCGGTTCGATAACACCAATTTTCTGAAGTTGTTCAAGTTCTTGCTCAACTACTGGTAGGGCGGCATATGGAACAGGTCTTTTAGGTCGAAACACTGGATTTACTCCTTGTCGAAGGGTGAGAGTAGCTTGGAACTTAGTACATTCTCCCAGTCCATCACTAAATACCATTTTATGTCGCATTAGTAGCTCATTATTTGGATTTATCTCGTCTACTTTCACTGTACTGACATCATTACAGATCATGCTTATGGGACGATCCATTAACTTCAGCTTCTCTATCCAATCGAGTCCCAATAAGTCAAGTGATGGGCGTTCCGTAAGGAATATAACTCCAGTCTCCGTTGCTTCCTTGACTGTGACTTGGCAGTGTATTTCACCAGCAATATTTAGCATATCCCCAGACGCACTACGTGCTGTTTGTTGTGTAGGGTATACTCGTGGTCTGCCAATCTTATCCCACGTTCTTCTGCTTATGAGAGTTATGTCGGAAGCTGTATCTAACTGGAGACGAGCAGTATAACCATTAATTTTGAGGGAGACATACTTTCTGCGATAATGAGAACCGGTTTTATTGAGAGCTACTGTTACTTTGGCAGTTCTTGGCTTGAATCTTTTTGAGTAAACCTTTGGTTGGCGATGCCTTCGTGTTTTACAGCGGTTTTCTTTATGCCCCTTTCTAAAACATGTCGTACACCGATGATTTTTAAACGGACAGAACCTTTTGAAATGCCACTCACCGCACAGACAGCATGGAGATGGTGGCTTACCACTGTCATTACGATGATTCTGGGCATCGGAACCTTGCAAGTCTTTTCTCTCGACTGCGTTGACATGAAGAAATTGGTTACCACTCTCTATCAAAGAAGTATCATGTTTCAGATTGACTAACCTTTGACAATCGGTGGTTACTTTCTGTAGGGTCATGTTCGGGCAGTGTTCGAGTTTACTCAGAATTCTTGTCCGGATGTCAGCATCTTCAGGTGAATGTAGGCTACAGACAAATACTAGGCATTTGAACTGATCTTCTGTCATGGAAGATAACTTAAATCTCTCACATTCTCGATTCACAATACCTGCGTGTTTTACCCAGTCATCTCCTGGTTCTTTCGTAATCTTCAAGAATTGGTAGCGAATGTTAAATAAAGATGACTGTTCCCCGAAGATTTGAGACAGGGTTTGAATTGTTTCATCAAAACTAAAGTCTCGTGGGTTCTTTGGTAGAATAAAGTTGCTGTAGCGTTCGTGTTCCACTGTCCCAAGTTTTCTTAGGAGTACTCTAACTTTTGAAGCGTCGTCCAGTCTACAGAGATCGATACGAAACATATCTTCATATTTCTTGAACCACGAGTCAAAAGTAACACCAGCTGCACCA
Source organism: Schistosoma japonicum (assembly GCA_025215515.1). Lineage (NCBI taxonomy): Eukaryota > Metazoa > Platyhelminthes > Trematoda > Strigeidida > Schistosomatidae > Schistosoma > Schistosoma japonicum. The sequence goes on from CM046066.1 coordinate 15,913,562, forward strand.
TCAAAATGAAATTCATGGATAGAATTTATGACTGAATCGTTATGTGATAGCTGGAGTTCACTAGAATTGGAGTTTTGTTGGTTCAGGAGCATTTTCTGCATCAGGATTTCCATAATTCTTATATGAGATTGTTCAAACCGCTTTTCTTGCCGCTCCATATAAGCTTCTAGTTGTTCCAAAGTAATATTCATGATCATTTTTTTCTCTAATTTTCCGAGTTTTCCGTCGCCAATTTGTTGTGACGCGTGGTTTGGATTCTTATTCGACCGCGAAAATCTCTGTCGTCAATTATTAATCTCGTCTAAGTGGACCGCTTGATTTGACTCCTAAGCTTTGACTCGACCCCCAGGCTAAAACTACACTTCAACGTAAACACGAGAGAGAAGACAGGAAATATGGCAAAATAACACTTTACTGCAAGGTATCAATTGTGTACAAAAAACTAGGGTATTTATATTACCATAAATGTCCTTCAGGCTTCTAGAGTTTTCTACATCCTACTAGACACAGTAGTAGTAAGATAGCTGTCCAATCAGAGATACATCACGTGACTTCTCACTGGTCTAGAATTTTCCGGTAAAAACTATCTGCGTGCTGATCGGACACAATTTTCTCTATTGATTTCTACGCCTTTGTGAACTTGTTGCAAGGGGTTTTTTGGCTCTACCCAACATGAATTCACTTAAAGCATTCAGCAGACGGAATTGTTTCATCATGTGTCTTCATGGCATACTGTCCTGCCTAGGTCTAGTAAAAGTACGCAATCAACTGTAATGGGGGGCAGATCAATAAAGCATCTACACGAGTATTCCAGGCACCTCGTTCTATAGACAGTCCTTGTGATGAACTTTGGCAACCACATTGGAAACTAAAGTTTGCTTCAAGTAGCGGCACCGAAGAGAGGAATACCTAATCCACTCAATCCGATAGTAACTAAGAGTCTATAGAAATATTAGAGATCTATATTAGTTACACCTGAGTGGATGATGAGTGGATGGAGAAAGAAATTGTAAAAAATAAATAGTGCACGACCTTACCAAAAATCTTGCTAAAATGAAAAGTCTGAAAACTATAGTAAGTCCATTAATTTTCACTGAGTAGGCGATGACGAAATAACCAGGCTTTAAGCTTGTTTCGAATTCAATGTAAATTAGGTTAAAGGCTAAGTAAAAAAAACTCACGACTCTTCTTTCCTCTAGAGTTAATATACGTTGTCCCTATAACCGTTTATACACTTAAAGGCTAGAAACAGACTCAAGAATGCTGAGTATGACTTCTCGAAGTGGTATTTAAACCTATAAAAGTTTAATATTAAAAATTGCTAGTGGTCCCATAGGGTCCAAAGGTATTGTACGAAAGATCACACATATGCTGACCGAATGAAAAAGAACTAGATCTAACAAGAATGAAACTACAAGTGAAATCCGGAGAAAATAATCATAAAATCTCAAGCTTTCGAGCAATGACGTTTTGGGAGTGAATGATTTTGGAGCCACTCTGAGTGCAACACAAAGCCATTTAAACAAACTTTATATTTGCTACACAACTAATCATAGCTTGCTTATCGAAGCTAGGTGTGCAGATAGCCCATAAGAGACCTTCTGTAATTACCGTAACAGGAATGTGGCTGAGCTCTTCCGTGCAAAGCATACAGGAACATCTAAAATTTTTATATTAATTAGAGCTAATAAGATCCTTAGACGTAGAAGGGAGGTGGTGAGGGTATAACTATTTGTTATAAACTGTATCTCATTCACATTCGTGTACATCATATTCCAGGAAACTAGCTTGCGTTAAACACATAGTTCCCGACCAAAATAATAGAAATAAGATCTGTTTCTTGGCTTAGTCTATATCATTTCATAATGTGAGATAAACGAGATTATGCAAAAACGATTTGTTACTTAATTCTTTAGTAAAAATTGTTTGATCTTAAGTGACATTAACGCACCCATTTTGATCGAAATGATCAAAAAGCTGGCCAGAAAACTGGCCTTAGAAACACCGCTGACATAAGTCTTCGTACAGCGTCCAAGGGAGCATACGCAATACCATCCGAATTGATTGTCGTTAGACATTATCGTAACCCATCATGAGGGAGATGCTATAGGCGCGTATTACATTTCACTTTTAGGCGAAGTGATCACACGGTACTAGTCTCCATTACCCTCACTATCATCACTAGTGCTGTGTTACTAGAGGGAAGAGAGAATCTACGGAAAGCGAATATGCGGGCGATTAATAAGGGGTCACCTTCTTTGGACTGGGCAATCATACTGAAGTTTTATACTGTAACGACATGGGAGGTCTTCCGTAGGTTATACATCGTTGTTACTATACTGTGTCAAGGGCAACACCATGTAAAAAGGAATTCGTCCATCATGATTGAATGTAAAAGTGCGTACTCCTCAGTGCAGAAGAAAAAATGTGGGATAAGTTCAAGTCATTTGACAGCCGAATTTTGACTGGAATGCCATAGGGTCGAAAATTCTCGTGGTTCCTAATATAGAAAGGCTAGGACAGTATGTGAGAAACAACGTGTTGGAAACTCCACCGAATTTCCAAAACTCTTGTTCCTTATATTAAGTGAGTGACCGAGGGAAAAAGATACGCACACACTTTAACTGGAAATAGTCCATTAATCCTAGTGTAGAATGATTTTGGCAAAGTGACAATTTTTATGGACTGTGTTAGGAGCATGAACACTAGCGGCACCATTCTCTTAGCAAAATTTAATTTTTCTAAAACTAGAGTATAGAAGCAACTGCTAAGTAAACTCTTTGTGACGAAATCAGTGCAACCAGATCAAATACATTCTATACCAATAAAGAAACTAACGACCCCAGTCTTAAGTCCTTTAAGTAGATATTTTATCTCTCTATGACGACAGGTTGCTTACCTGGCGACTGAAAAACATCATAATCAGTCTTCAATACAGGCGTGCCACATAAACCTGATAGTTATTGCATAGTAAGTTTAACTGGAGTAGTTATTAGAAGTTTTTGAAGAAGAGTAACCACAAAACACTATTTAAGTAGTTCGATGTAAATCTGCTCTCTGAAAGGCAGCATTAATGTATGACAGGATATTAATTACACATAAACTTATTAGGAGCTCGAAAAAGCTGACCGAATTGCTGGGGTTGCTCCAGAATTAGATTAATTAGAGCGAAACGAAGGAATAGAGACTGCTGCACAGATCTACAAGAGTAAAGAAAATAAGAAATATTAATATGGAACTGAATGAGAAAAAATCTATAAGAAACCTTCAGGACTTGAGCGGTAGTACAGTGAGTCTATTATTGGTGGAAACCAAAGACCCAGAATCTAAACCAGGTCACTCAAGTCGAGCACTTGAATAAGTCGATCGGTTTTTGACAGTTCATCATGCAAATATTGGATATTGAGACGAATTTGATTGTTTAGAGTAATCACAAACCAAGGACACATAAATCACGAAGCTTTGCCGCGTAGTGTCAGGGAGATGTCAGGAGTATACCGGGCATTGGTTTCAGTTGTTGATAAGAGAGTACCTACAGGACTAAAACCGATTTGGGACCACCCTGCAGGACCAAAAACCATATTTTTCTGGGCACCTACTTTTAAATGGGCATGTTAAGAACGATTTATCTTTACTAACTAATTACAGCTTCTCGTAATAGCTGGCTTAGCAGATATTAACCGACCAGTTCAGAATGTGAGTTTATACCAAAGCGCAGCACTAGCAGCGACAGGTCTCATATGGTCTCGATATTCTATGGTTATTATCCCCAAAAATTACAATCTTCTTAGTGTAAATGCATTCGTTGCTCTAACTGGTCTATACCAACTAGCAAGAATTGCAAAGTAAGTTGATTTAGTTCCTAAATACCTTTTAGACATGAGTATGCCAAGTAGAAGACAATCCTTAAATTCTGGGAACCTTTATTTCTATTTCGTAACTGGAATTTCGGATATACTTTTATCTTCGTATAGAAATAGTTATTTAACATATTTTCCAGACTGTCAGGTGAATACTGTTAACTGTATTCAGTAGATAATATTAATTTACTTATGACTTATATTCCGCTATTGCGATGATTTCTATAAAGTTGTTTTGTTTAGCTAGTGGTTAGTCGACATTCTCCTCTTACATATTTTACTATGCTCATTCGATCATTGCTTAAGTTAAATGCTCATTGATGAAACGCACATGTATGATTTTCTTAGATACTAAAATATTCAGATGAATGGGCTTTTATGCAAATAACTTTGAATATGAAAATTTTCTAAGTTGTAACAGTCTGCCCATAAATTCATTATAAGTATATTATCACGTAAATCAGCAGTCCAACGGTTTTACTTACTCTTGTCTTCTACATTTTAAGTCGAAACTAAATATTTGGAGTACTCCACTTGCCTGCAATAGGTTGTCGGAAAGGTTTGACAAAGTGTTATTTCGTAAGAAAAGAGTGATTGGTCCTCTCCATTTTGCCTCATACTACTTATTTACGCTTCAAACTTGCTGAAACCTATCTGTCACCAATATTTAGCGATAATTGCATTTCTGTGATTGTGCCTGGTATGTATAAGTCAATTGGAATCCTAGTTACAGTCAGTTATTAAGCAGACTTCAAACATTGGTTCAACACATTCGAAGTTCATTCTTAATACATCGCCGTACATATACTCTTGTTAGATTTATTTAAACGCGATCACACCAGCCTATTCACTTATGATGCTGGAAAGCAACTGCACGCGCTTCATACTCCTACTAAATTTTTTAATACCTGTGGTGTCGTTATGCTTGATATACACCTAAACCAAGAAAAAGTTATTGTAAGCCCAACAGTTTGCTCGAATTGTATGTATGTATGATCAACATAGAACCTGACACGTGCGCATCGATTCAAGTTGCCATACCTTTATGACACAGAAAGATTAACACCAAATTAGTAGAAGAAACTTCAACAGTAATAATAATAACAAGGAGTGTGAACATATAGAATACCAATCAATGCCTGTTACCATATTTTGATCATAGGCCGCTGACCAGTATTCTCCAACCAACTCTGTCCTGAGCTTTCCTTCCCAACCCTTCCCAAGAGCTCTTCACGTCTGTTTCCGATTCCCGAAGCAGTGTATTTTTGAGTCTCCCCCATTTCCTTCGACCTTCAGGATTCCATGTTAATGCTTGTCTTGTGACACAATTTGGTGGTTTCCTCAGTGTGTCCTATCCACTTCCAGCGTTTTTCCTAATTTCCTCCTCGGCTGGAAGTTGATTTATTCGCTGCCATAGGAGGTTGTTGATGTTTCCCGGCCAACGGATCTGAAGTATCCTACGCAGACAATCGCTTATAAATTTGTATCTTCTGAAGCATGCTTTTCGTAGTTCTCCAAGTTTCAGCTCCTTACAACAGAACTGTCTTCACATTTGTATTGAAAATTCTAACTTCAATGTTGGCTGACAGTTGGTTTGAGTTCTAGATGTCCTTCAGTTGTAAAAATGCGACTCTTGCTTTCCTGATCCGTGTCTTCACATCAGCATCAGACCCTTCTTGTTTATCGATGATGCTGCCCAAGTATTTAGAGGAGTCTACATTTTCCAGAATTTCTCCGCCAAGTGAAATTGGGTTAGTGTTGGTTGTTTTGTATCAGAGGATCTTGCTTTTTCCTTTGTGTATGTTGAGGCCTACTACTGCAGAAGCTGCTGCTGCCTTGTCCGTCTTCATTTGCATTGTTGCTGTGTGTGGGATAGGTGGGCTAGATCATCTGTAAAGTCCAAGTCATTTAGTTCCATTGATGTTGTCCACTGGATTCCGAGATTGCCTTGAGATATTGCTGTCTTCATGATACAGTCAACTACCAACAGGAAGAGGGTGGGGAAGAGTAAACAGCCTTGACTAAAACCGGTCTTTACTTCAAATGAATTCGTGAGTTGACCTCCATGCAGGATTTTACAATGTAGTCCGTCATAGGAGTTCCGTATGATGTTGACTATCTTTTCGGGTACGCCATAATGTCGTAGAAAGCTCCATAATACTCTCCTATCCACGCTGTCGAATGCTTTTTCGTAGTCGAAAAAGTTAATTTAAAGGAGTGAATTCCATTCAATTGACTGCTCAACAATGAACTGTAGGGTAGCGATTTGGTCGATACACGATCGGTCCATACGAAATTCAGCCTGTCGGTCTCGAAGTTGGGCGTCGACTGGGTCTTTCATTCGGTTCAATAACACTCTGTTAAAGACTTTTCCTGGTATCGAAAGAAGAGTTATGCCTCTGTAGTTTTCGCAGTTTCTGAGATCTCCTTTTTTTGGTATCTTGATGAGGTACCGTTCTTTCCAGTCTGCTGGCACTTGTTCTTCCTCTCAAATCTTTCTAAAGAGAATGTGGAGTATCTTTGAAGTTGCTTTCATATCTGTCTTTAGTGCCTCAGTTGGTATGTTGTCTGGCCCAGCTGACTTGCCATTCTTAATTTGTCGGATGGCCATTTTGATTTCTTCGACTGTTGGTGGGTCGGTGTTTATGAGAAGGTCCGTGGTTACTGCTTCATTGACTGGTTGGTTCAGTGTGGCTGGTCTATTCAACAGCTCTTCGAAATGTTCTGCCCACGTGTTTCGTTGTTCATTCATTTCAGTGATTGGTTTTCCAGCCATGCTCTTGATTGGCCGTTCTGGTTTACTGAATTTCCCATCTAGCCTCTTCGTTATATGGTAAAGGTTCCTCATGTTTCCTTCCGTTGGAGCTTTTTTCGCTGTCACTGCTAGGTCCTCTACATATTTCCGTTTATCCAACCCGATGCTCCTCTTCACCTGCTTGTTGGCTTCTGTGTAATCGGCCCGTGCCTTGGTTTTCTCTTTTCCTGTCTGATTGTTACTTACTGCTATTTTCCTGCACCTCCTTTCTTTGATCTTGTCCAGAGTACCAATAGAAATCTATTGTTTATGGTGTTGTCCCTTGCTATCAAAAATCTCCTGACATGTTGAAGTTATTGTTTCTTTAATCTCTTACCAGTTGTCCTGCATATTAGTCCCACCTTCTACTAGTAGATCATGAAATGCTTGGAACTTATTGTTGAGAATCATTTTGAGTTCGTTTCGTTTGTTAGTATCCTGTAGAAAGTCTGTACCAAACTTTTGTAATACTGCTGATCCAGTTGTCCAGTGCTTCTTCAGCTTCAGTTTCATTTTAGCCACCATCAGATGATGATCTGAAGCTACGTCAGCTCCTCTCCTTGCTCTTACGTCTTCCATGGTCCTTCTAAACTTCTTATTGATGCAGATATGGTCGATTTAGTTCTCCGTAATGTGATCCGATGAAACCCAATTAGTTTTGTGTATACGCTTAGGGGAGAATACTGTCCCACGTTTAATCATTTTGTTGAAAGCACATAAATTTGCAAACCTCTCACCATTTTCATTCCTTTTTCTCAGTCCATGTCGTCCCATGATGTCTTCATATCCGGCGTTGTCCATTCCAACCTTGTCGTTAAAGTCTCCCATCAGAATGGTCAGGTCCTTAGCTGATCATTTGTCGATGATTGACTGCAATTTTGCGTAGAACTGATCTTTGTCGTCTTCGTGGCTGTCGTTGGGGAGTGCATAGCATTGGATGACATTCATTGTAATCCCTTCCTTCTTTAATGATCCTAGCTCCATGAGGTTCTCATCCTGTAAGGGCTTTCCATGCTTCTTGGGACAACATCATTGCCACTTCTTGTGTGTGTGAGACATTCTCTTCTTCGTGACCGGAGTATAATAGCACTTCTCCTGAGGATAGTCTTTGCCGTCCATCTTGTAGCCAATCGATTTCGCTCATTCCAAGTATCTTCAGGTTGTATCTTTTCATTTCTTCAGCTATTTGCATGCCTCTCCCTGTCTCCCACATCGTGCGGACATTCCATGTACCTATATTAATGGTTGCTCTATTTGTCAGAAGCAACATCGGCTTTTCGTGGCTTCCGGAAAAACTCGGCTTTCACCATGATGCGTCATAACAGATCTTCTAACTCCCAGGGCATATTTAAAGTGATTATAAAGGTTTTTACTGGTTAGCGTATGTTTCTTATGCACTATAACTTTGTGTACGTACCCCATGTTTGAAAATGACTTGTAGGCTTTCCAGGTGTCACTATAGATTATTGTCCCAGGTAGGATGTATTTTTCTACCAGCTGAAGGAGTGTAGTGGCCGATCTGTCAGGAATCCTTTCACAATGTCCTTTATCTAGTGCTCTGTCCCATACACCAAAGAGCTACAAATAATAGAAAAAGGAACCGCTTACTCGAAACTGTCATTTCCTTGCCACATTGACAATTTAACTCTTTTCTTAGCAATCCCATAGTTTGCAAACGAATAACGAGATTTTTACCACTAACAAGACCTAGAACACGCTCTATCGTTAACATGCTTCTGGCAAGTTTCCTCCGTGACCTTGAAACGCTTACTTCGTTTTTCATTGGTTCGGCCGTAAAAGTCATGTCCGCCTCCGTAATTTTCCGAATGTTGACCTTAATGTGACTAACTTGGAAGTATTATCTGTAGGGCCAAATTTATGTGATAATCGTACTTTTGTCGATAATATGGTAATACAAATTCAGTTCGAGATTCTTTACACATAGACAAATAGTCTAATACCTTCCACTAACGAAGATGTCAAAATTTTAAAACCGTAATAGACTTGCTAAATACATGGATAATTAACACAATGTGAACGAAATTCTAACTAAAAAACAAAGAGAATCACTTCTTAAACTTGTGAAAAGTGAGGATCTAATAGTTACTAGACCGGATAAAGGTTCATGAATAGTTCTCATGGATAAAACTGCTTATATAGAAAGGATAAACGCACTACTAAGTGATGATATTAAATTCCAGAAGTTATTGGTCAACACTGATACTACTAAAACAACTGAATCATTAAAGAACCTTAAACAAGCCGGTCTCATACTTTCTGAATTATCTTAAAACCTCAGACGTATGGATACGAAGAAATCCAAATTGTATGGTCTTCCGAAAATATACAAAAATGGTATTCTTCTTCACCCATTTTAAACATGTGAAATTCGCCATGTCACATAATAGTGAAATAGCCGTCGGAACTCCTTAAACAACTTCACAAAGAACTTGTGAATCACAGTGTGGGAGGTAGTTCTGAATTCGTCTACAGAATAAAAAATCTAAAAGTGGGCAAACAATTCATTTTATCATTCGATGTGTGATCATTATTTACGAACGTTCGCTTAATAGAAGGAATCGAGTTTTATTAATCAATCAATGCCTGTTACCCCTCGTGGAGCATAGACTGCCGACCAGGATTCTCCAGTCAACTCTGTCCTGGGTTCTCCTTTCCAACTGTTCCCAATTGTTATCCATTCTTTTCATATCTGCCTCCAATTCTCGGTACAGTGTGTTCTTTGGTCTTCTACTTTCCCTTTGCCCTTGAGGATTCGAAGATAAGGCTTACCTTATAATGCAGTGTGGTGGTTTTCGCAATGTGTTCAATCCATCCCTAGTTTTTTTCCTAATTCCTTTCTAAGCTGGAAGTTTATTGATCTGTTCCCTGCAACAGTAGATTGTTGCTGATGGTATCTGGCTAACAGATCCGGAGTATTTTACGTAGATAACTGTTTATAAATACCTGTATCTTCTGAATGATGATTTTCGTAGTTCTCCATAAAAATTTTGGCACTATACAATAGAACGGTCTTGACGTCTTTACTGAAAATCCTGACTATGGTGTTAGCTGACATGCCTTACCAATCCGCCCCTTCATACCAGATCTCTCTTGTTTTTCAATTATGCTGCCCAGGTATGTAACAGTTTTTACATCCTCCAGAGCTTCCTCGTCAAGCTAAGTGTGATTTAATTGGTGCTCGCTGTGTTGTATTTAAGGACCTCAATTATCTCCTTGTGTATCTTGAGACGTAGTGCTTGCTGCAAAGGCTGTTGCTACACTGTCCGTCTTCACTTGTATTTGTTACTGTATGGGATAGAAGAGCTAGGCCATCCGCGGATCGTCTAGCTGCATCCAAACTGTCCACTGTATTCTGTGTCTCCTCAAAGATGTTGAGGTTTTCATTATCCAATCAACCACCAGAAGAGAAAGAGCTGGAGTAAGCAGCCTTGTCTGACATCAATTTATACTTGGAATAAGTCTGTGAGCTCCCCTTCATGTGCTATTTTCCACTGTAGCTCCCCATAAGAATTCAATATGATACTGAGTGCCTCAGGAATACCATAGTGTCGAAGAAGTCTCCATAATGTTCTCCTGTCCACACTATCAAATGCTTTCTCATAGTCAAGTAAGTTGATGTGAGATGGTGAATTCCACCCAATTGATTGTTTAATAATTATCCGCAGTGCCGCGATTCGGTCGGTATATTATCCGATCTGCTGATCTCAAAGCTGGGTATCGACTGGATCTTTCATTCGGTCAACATCAATGTTGAAGACATTTCCTGGTACTGAAAGTAGAGTAATTCATCTGTAGTCCGCGCACTTGCTAAGATCTTTCTTTGGTATCTTGTGAGGTATCCTTCTTTCCAGCAGTCTGTTGGCATTTGTTCTTCCTCCCAAATCTTTCTGAAGAGGACATGAAGCATCCTTGCAGTTATTCCTATATCTGAAACAGTACCCCAGCTGGTATATTATCTGGCCATACTGCTTTACATTTCTTGGTTTGTCCGATGGCCATTTCGATTTTTTCGGTTGTTGGTGGGTCGATATTTATAGAGAGATCCGTAGATGCTACTTCGATGACTGGTGGGTTCAATGAGGCTGATCTATTCAGAAGTACTTCAAAGTGCTCTATCCACCTGTTTCGCTGTTCTTGGGTCTCAGTGATTAGTATCCTATCCTTGTTCTTGACTGGTCATTCAGGTTTACTATATTTTCCAGGTAAGTTCTTCGTTGTATCGTATAGGTGTCTCATATGTCCTTCTCTTGCAGCTTTTTCTGCTTTTATTTATCGGTCATCCACATAATGCCGCTTATCTGATATAATGCTCCTCTTCATTTGTTTGTTGGCTTCGATACACTCAGCCTGTGCCTTGGCTTTCTCTATTCTTGTTCGACTGGTATTGATTGATGATCTATGCTTCTTTTCTTATCCAGAGTGCCAACAGGGATCCATTCCTTATGATGGCACTTCTTACAGCCAAGAAACCTCCTAGCGTGTCGAAGTTATTCCTTACCAGTTGTTCTCTATGATGATTTCCTCTTCTCCTAGTAGATTTTGAGAGGCTTGGGACTTATTATTGAGAGCTGTCTTAAATTCGTTGAGTTTACCAGTATCTCGTAGGAAGGCAGTATTAAACTCTTGTATTACTGTTGCTCCAGTTGTCAGTTTCATTTTGACTACCATCAGGTGGTGATCTGAAGCTGCATCAGCTCTTCTCTTTGATCTTAATCCTTCCATGGTTCTTCTAAACTTCTTATTGATGCAGATGTGGTTGATATAGTTCTCCATAATGTGGTCTGATGAAACCCATATAGCTTTGTGAGGGAATACGGTGCCACCTATAATCATTTGATCAATGGCATACTGATTTACGAATCTCCCACCGTTTTCACTCCTTTCTCCCAGTCCATGTTGCCCAACGATATCTTCTTATCCGATGTTGCTCATCCCAACCTTGGCGTTTAGGTGTCCTATCAAAATGGTTAGGTGCTTGAATGGGCGTCTTTCGACGGTTGACTGCAGCCTCTCATAAATTATCTTCGTCCCTGTCGTTGGTGGGGGCATAGTACTGAGTGACATTGATTGTGATCCCCTCCTTTTCTGTCTTGAAGGATGTTTTGATGATCATGAGCCCCTGGGTTTCCCGTTCTATAAATGCTTTTGGTACTTCTTCGGACAACGTTGGAGCTACTCCTTGTGTGCAAGGCATTTTCTTCTTCATGACCGGAGTACATTTCCCAAGGTTAATCTTTACTGCTTAGTTTGTAACTAGTGAATTTCACTTCTTCCACATATCTCTAGGTTGTATCTTTTTATTTCTTCAGCAACTTGAATGCTTCTCCTGTTTCCTACATCGTGCGAACATTCTATGTACCTATACTAATTACTGCTGTGGTTGTCAGAAGAGACATCGACCTCGTGACTTCCGAAGAAACTGGGCTTTCACCATGAAACATTATAACTCTTCGAAATAAAAACCCTCCACCTCCTATAGCAGTGTTTAAAGGGTTTATTGTGGTTAAGGTTTTTTGGCAAAGTTGTTTGCCACAAGATAAAGTTGCTAACTTGACGCCTAACCCTCCTCAGAATCGACAGTAATCCTAGTACGGTTCCAGGCGGTGTTAATTTTATATGTACTGGTCTAGAAGAAGGATAGAAATCAGAGTCCATCTCTTCTTTAATAGAGCTAATTCTGAGATACACGATAAGTGTAAGCTTTTTGTTCAACAAAGAGGTTTACAGACAATATGGTTGTGCTCCAACGTGACCACCTCTAGGTTTTATCCTAACGAATTTCGTTTTGGCTAAGCTAGAGAATTGGCCTTTAAAATGCATCATAAGTGAGCTAGAGCTCTATCCCAGCTATTATGATACATTTGTAATACTAAAAAACAAGGATGAAGTACAAAATGTATTAAATAAATTCAATAGTGTCCACAAAACTGTTACTTTTGCAACCAAGAAGAAAACAATGGAGACACTCTATTCCTAGACGTCTTACTGACGAGAAAACTACGTAAGACAAAAGAGTTTATCGAGAACTGATCTCACTAGGCCAATAGACTCATTTTTCTAGTTTTATTCTATTACAGTATGAAAACAATTAAGTTAAATGCTTGAACCACAGAGCTCAAACTATTTGTTCTGCAGACGCCATTGAAGAGGAACTGAAAAATGTACATGGACTATTAAGTAAAAATGGATATCTATCAAAGTTCCTAGCAAAATACGTTTACAAGTAAATCAAAAGTAAGGCCATCAACTGCGTCGAAGATATTCATATTCTTGAAGTTGCAATTTAGAGGAGATATAATTAGCGAAATTGTTTCACGGTGGTTGAATAGTACGCTCAGAACGTTTAATGCTACCAGATTAGTACCTTTGTTCTGCACTTATAGTGATGTCACGAGATGCCAATGTCCGCTACTTCAATGAGCATTTATTATTTTAACTGCTCATGTAGATCCAGTTATAGTGGGCGTATGACGAGGCAAGTCCATAATCGTATTTCGTAGTATCACGTATCATGATTTAGCAGAGGTCAATTAAGAACGATAAGTACCCCACCCCCTGTCCTAGTACATTTAATCGGCACAACCCGTCGAATTGACACTAATTCAGCACTTAAAGTGATATATCGAATTCCACTGAATTTATCTTTCACCTCCAGACGTCACCTACAAACAGCATACGCGATAGCTATACATTTAAACCAATCCAATCTTGTTATTTTTAATATCATACATGTGTTTCCAAACCTATCCTTGTTCTTAAGCAATTAGATCGAATAACTAACTGATTCCCAAATTTATCTTTATATTGTTCATTACACTAATTCATAAACCATAGAGACAATTCACTAGTCTTGTTTTGTTCAGTCTTCATGTAATCTGACCTTTCTGTATTGTTTAATAATTATTTTAATAATTTACCACCAATTAATGGGTATTGACTTCGTATTCTAATGTAAAACTACTTGTGCATTAGTATTGAGCCATGATGAGAGGCTAATTGAAAAGGAATTTCTCCATTCTATTTATGTTCTTAATGGAAACATTTAATAATTATTGTTATTTATTATGACTTTTCCAAGCCCACGAAAGTTCACAGCAATGGCGTATTTTCGAAAACCTAACTGGGAGTTTTGATATTTTTGAGTATTCAACCGGACGTCAAGGTCTTCATCGTCATCTGTTTCAATGTTAGAAGTCGCATCTCACAAGAATGAACTAACTTTATGATTAGTAATTAAAGAGTTATTATTAATTAAAAGTGTGAACAGGGTAGCTTTGGTAATAGTAGATTATGGACCAATTATTACTTGAAAGGCCTCTATAATCCAGGTTTATATCTTGCGTAATATAAATAACATGGAGTCTGTAATGTGGTGACCGTACCTAGTATTGTTCAAGACTAATCAACTCAATGGCTTTACTTTGAGGCATCCCCAAGAATTAGAGTTGCAATCGAAAAACAGTACTCGTTACACAATATGTTTATATCACCGCTTCTTAAAGGTAGTGGATACTCTATGCTTAAGTAGATACAGAAATCAAGATTTGACTAATAATACTTAACTCCAACATGTTTGTGTATACTCCTGAACGAGATGCTCACAGTGCCTAGTATCTGTTAATTTCGTCGAGTATATCACTAATTAGACAACTAAACCATTATGTTCTATGCATAAGTTTGGTTTAACTTACATAATATAAGCATTCGTTAATTTATCGTTTGTTATTCCTCACACTTATTGTTACAAAAACTTCGCAATTTAAAACAAAAGATTTTTTTACAACCACTTTTATTGTCGGCATTGTTTAGACAAATAAAATACACTGTTAACCACGTATGCATACGACAAAAACACTGATATGAAGAAGTAACCTTAAGTAGATGCTATATTTATACAAAAATTCATGTTTACGTATTGTTACTATCGAGAATGGGTACAAATATTACACAAGAAAAAAAACGAACAACGCAAATTTATTAAAAAAAGGAAATAATCTTACGAAAGCTGTAATAGTTCCTTGCTAGGCAAAATTCCATGAAAGATAAAGCATACATTATGAGTACCACACGATGAATTGAATAATGCATGTGTACATAAGCCAACTATGAATAGACCACGATGATTAGGTTTTTCAGTTCTTCACATGATATATGGTTAATTGTCTTTTTTGGATTCGTCTGGAGCCTTAATCTCTTGACTTTGTACCTTAATTTCCGGTATATCTTCATATCTACATATGTGAATAATATGTGGAGAATTAGTTTAAAATGCCTGGAGAAATAAATGCAATAAAGTGATTATACTTTAAACGCTGTTTTACAACTAGATCCCATCACTCAGCTGCAATAAACGTGGAGCTTCACGAAGATGTTCGTTAGTTCGTATTACCATTATCACAAATCAGCACAATGCGACGAAATTAACAACATAAATGGCAAAGGAATCGCAATAGTTTAGTAGCAACGATAATGAAATGGCTAAACACCGAAATATGCTTAGATAAGACAATAAAAAGGTATGTAAGAAGCAATACTAAAACTCAAGATCTAAGGAAAGACTCAACGTAAAACCGTTTACTTCACTGTGAATAATTCCATACACTGTCACCTAACGACTTCAACAGCTAGTATGGCACACACCAACCTATATGGTTTATAAATTGATGTCATGTCTTTGTTCGACCACTCATAGCCTTTCTTCAACTTAGCACTATACCATCAGCTAACTAACGCACTTATTATCACTTCACAAACAGAAGCAACTCAAAAACAAACCCCTACTAAGCATATAGTTCTGATGCCCTAACAATAAAAAGTGACCTACGTTGTTCAGTGTACATCTGGCGCGATTGCATTTATACATGCTTAAATAAAAACGATACAAATTACACAAAAAAATTAATAGACTGAAGACAGGGTTAAGACTTTTAGGCGATAAACTGTATACAACCGTTACTTGTCATCAGTTGTAATTTTAGCACAAATTATATGTGAAATTCTGATGTCGGAAAATGAGAGTATTAACTACTCTGTTACATCGATTTTTTGAAGATTAGGCAAATTCATGACTTACCTGATGACCTTAGCTTAATTATAACATGCAAGTCACATGATTGTACTTATAAACTCTCCATACATCGTTACATTGATTTTTAATTTATGTTACCACTACTAAACTAGCCAATGTCAGTGACATTATTTTACCTTTTTTAGTGCAATATTGCACACAAACCGTATAGATAAATTAGCGATAGTTGATATATATATATATATATATATATATATCCTGTTATATAACAGAACAGGATCATCATCACTAATAGCAAAAGATGTTCCATCGTGGACAATAGCTTGCGTAACGAAGTTTCTAAAACTAACATCTGTTAAATGTATTAACAACTTACTACTACTTCCTCTACAGATTTAAGACACCTAAAATTAGAAGTTGGAGTCTCTAAAAGTTAATCTAAATTGCTGTAAACATGTTGTTAAGTTGTGTTATCTGTATTAATCCCGCTTAGTATCCTACGGTTCGACAACGACTTGATCCCAAATCAGAACAAGTGTAGAGCAGATAGCAAGATGTATTGAGAAAATAACAGCAGAAGGAAAAAGCAAAGCAAATAACTCCACTGGAGTATATACAAACATTGGTATAGAGTATTCCAGAAACTTCCCGACACAACGATTTGAAGGTTAGGCGCTTGCTGCAAGGCATAAAAGTCTTGGATACCGTCCTTGGTGAAGACGTGGATGTATGCTGCTGAGAAATCCTATACTAGGATTAAACAGTTACTTGATTTTTAATGGTTATCTAGCAGTAGTAAGCCAGAGACATGAGACTTCTAATTAAGATCTTTGCCGTGCAGTAATTATACAGGAGGCTACATAATACGGTTGTAAATATCAACCAATCATAAGTATTCTCACAATACATAGTAAGTATCACTGTTATCAAGTCATTCCTGATTAAGTTTTCCAAAACCAGACCAACATAAAATGCGTAAATCAACTGTTATCAAATCAAACATTTATCTGCTAACACTTATACATCTACAAACAGTAAAACGGGAACTCACTTAAACATTGCACCAAGATCTTTGTTCACAAAAGCTATAAGCAACGGTGCACCCAGACAAGCAGGTACTAGGTAAAGTAGAGCCGGCTAAGTCAACAAAAACGCAATAAAAATAGTTAATTATGTAACCAAAAGCAAAACAAAAACAATTTGTATTAGGATTTAATCTACTAATTAAGAAAGGGAACATGGGAGGATCTATAACGATACACAAATCTTAATGTAGAACAAGAATATTACTAAGATAAGTGTAACAGTAGTATAAATGTTTTTATAAGATACTTAAACTAAAAAATTCTAGCGAGTACTACTAAATTCAGCAACAATAATGAGTTAGCGATTTGTCGACTCCTTAATCGATTTAATCTATATGTATTGGACAGTCATTTCCTGAATATGTCACAGAAAACTACCGATCACTTCATAACTGTATAGTTGTATATTGATCTTTTCTGTATTAATTATTCATCATGCACTTTGTTTATAATCACATGATAACGTTTCCAAACTGCAAAATACGAAGAGCATAAGCTTGAAATAATACTCCTTTTTCATACTAACTTTCTATTCTTGACATTGCTATATTCAACTCCCTGATATTTTACCAACAATTTATACCTTTCAAGTTCATTACCATTCTCGGCATACTGGTATTACACTACTTACTAAAATCTAATAGGCTAAATTGTTGTTAATGATTATAAAACATGTACCATGTAATATCTTACATTAGTTTCTTAATATTCTAGTACTTACAAGTGCTTTTGACGTTTAATCTATTTTATTACTGTAATCGTATTTCTTTACCATACTTAAATAATCTTCATTTTATGTGCCGTACAGTGAATATAACTTCTAGCTACATTCTAAGTGAAAGGGATGGTGGTACAACCTGTTGTACAAACCGCAGCTGATAGAGTGACGAGCGAACCAACGACCTAGTTGCTTAAAAGCTAACACCTTAGGTACTGAGCCAGCCCTCTACTTTGATAATCAACAGCTCTCATTCAACTCCCATTATTGATTTGATACAGTTCCGTGTAATTCATAGTGTTTTTTTTATAAATCGGTTCCCACAAATGCTTAAAAGATACACCTGCCTGTTGATCATGACATGAAGTGTTACTAACGTCTTGGATATTTCACAATTTAAGGTTCGGAAACCCTACCGTTTGTTAATTTTGTATTATTCGTATCAATTTTTGCAGACAAATCTCTTGTTCCAATCTGAGAATTTCACATGTCACTCAGTTGTTTGGCCAGAATCTTCGGATGGGTTCATGATGACACAGAAGACTCCCGTCAATACAATAAAAAGACAAAAGAAATGATACGACCACAGGCACTTGCTGTAACATGAAAATCAGCATTGTTGATAACTCAGTGTTTTGTAACAGTGACGTAACTATGTAGTGACTTTTCCTCTATGTGATCAATGAGCCTAAGAAATTTGTAGTTGCATACAAATTCTTGGCAACAATCCTCAAAATATAGTCACTAAGACGAAACACCAGAGAGAAGGGTCTGCTAATAAAACAGACAGTAGCGAAGAGCTCTGATTATCGCAAAATTTGTTAGTAGGACGAAGTGCTACTTTCTTCATCTTTTGGCTATACGCAAAAATGTAAAAACACGAAGTATCGAATACAAATTATTTGTAGAACAATCTAAAAATGGAACCCCATCCGCCGAATATACTTACAATACACTATCGCCTGCACTACTATCTCAAACTTATCATATTCCTCTAAGTAGCTTAATAATATTTCTGACATAAGACGCATTTAGGATCAACGTTGTCATAACGATTTCGAATTTGAAGTATTTCTGATGATAATGAATAATATAAACGAGATATTGTTGTACTGAAGAACAATTTGCTTACTTGAGCGTGTTTGAAGACATGCATCATTACAAAGGTCATTATAATAGCAACGATATAGGCTATGTATCCAGAGTAAAAGTAGGTGTAACTATTCTTACGTCCTAATCTGAGATAAAAGTGGAGAGAAGTAGACATGATAATTGTTGGTATAAGTAACGCAGAATTCGAATGAAGTAATAAAATATCTTAGGAAAAACATAACACACCGTCACCATAACACGAGTTAGAAAAAATTATAAGCACAAAGGTAGGGATGTTTACGTTAAAATTGTAATAATCCTTGAACTGGGATTTCATTAATACTGGATTTTAGTGAGAAAACTATTTTAGTGCATACAAAATTTAAAAACTAATCATAACCTCAATGTCATGTAGCCGGCATTTTACCATGTTCACTTTTCATTATCAACGCGGAGCCTGACACAACTGTGTTAGCTCAAGTTGCCACACCACATCATCATGACAAGTAGCGAAAAGAGGAGAAATAGTGTAGTAACAATAATAGTGAGAATGTGGTTCGAGAAGACAGACTCTGATTAATTCTAAGTCATGCTACCGAACATCACCAACCCATGATCATAGTTGAAGAACGGACTCTAATCACACAGATTGCACCTACTTACATTATTTCAACGCATAAAAATTTGGTATAATGAGCACAGAAAATATATGCACCACACGAGTAAGAAAATACTGGAGAAATAGAAATGGAAACTTAAAAAGGGGATTTAGTGACAGCGAGAAGACCACAAGATAAGAAACACAGTTAGCGCAGAAATGCGATCAAGAAGAATTTCATTCTACTGGGAAATGTCATCACACTTTTACGAAGATTTTAGTAGGAAACTGTAGCAGGATCGCAATTGAGTTGCGTTATCTCTAGAACCCAAACCAGGAAATCGGGATAGACTGATGGAAGCCAGTCTTATGCAGCTTTCTTCCAATCCGCAACGCTGTCACGAACTGATCAACTCTCCGCTTCTTCTAACCAGTACAAATTCTGCAAATAATGCACGCGTAGATTTGTCCCCCATTGTTACGTGAGCCCTATTTAAAAATTGGGACGACGATCGCATCACTCCAAGATGATAGGGTTTCTTGAAGATCTCCTTGTTAGGTGGATCAGTCGCCGCTGGTGAGGGAGGGCAATCTGATCGAAGTTGGTGGGGCAGTAGACAAATCGAACTGGCCCATGGAGATCCCAGCCCATCGTTTAGGACGATCCTAGATTTTAGTGAGTTGGTCTACTATTAGCTCCATAGATTGTTTCAGTGACACCAGATATTTTGCTGCCAGTGGCTCGGATGAATTGAAAGAGCCGGAAATTGCCAGATGCAGCTGTTGCTTCCAACTCCTTAATGCGCTCAGACCACCACGTTTCTTAGTCCATACGCAGGCTTTCACGATGTCCCGACATAATAATATACGTTTATTGTCAAACGCACGAGTCATCAGCGTGGACAGGTGTGCCTCATGAAGTTTTACAAAACCTGTAGAAATCCAGTACTTATAAGCGTGTCGTTCTGCAAGACATGGCGCGCCACCTTTATGGAGTCAGTACTAATTTATGTTTTCCGGCGAAAAAGCGTTTGGCTTAGAACCTAACTTGGATTGATATTTGGTTAAAAGAGACTGCAACCAATTAATTAAAATCAATCCGTTTAGGATAAGACGTTTGCTGGCCACTGAAACGCAAGATAAGAGTGGCCCGGATCAGACCAAAATCAGAGTCCCAATAGGCTCTCTAAAAGAAACGACAGTCTTTAACACAATCGCGAAAGCGGTAGGTGATCGCAGGTTTGGGTTGGAGAAGGACACTAGATAACACACCGACGGTGGTTGTGCCAGAAGTTAGTACTAGCCAGAAGCAATTTGTGGTCTGCATAAAGCTGTAGAAGACGGTCATCGTTATCTGATCTGTGACCAACAAGACACAATTTGCCACCTAAGAGACTCTTCTTTGCACCTAGACACTGGACCTGGGGATTCAAATCTCCAGCTAGTATCACAATAAATATCGAATGCACTTTCTTGAGATCAAATGATGGTAGGGATCATCCGTGATTGAATCTGGACTCCAATTTGTCGGCGTGTAGGCAGCAATTACGAAAACATGTTGTTTCCCCTTATTAGGTTCTCACTTTGATGAAACCTTCTAATATAACAGCACATAAGAATCTATTAATGGGGATTCAGTCGATTAGTTCTGCCTGTTTTAATGCTTGGTGTAAAACCGATGCTATGGGTCCCCGGATAGGTGTATGTAAAACACACGGAGAGCACATTTATAATACATTACTAGTGTTTAAGCCTTCTAAAGACAAAACCAAACGTATCTGTTGTTCGATCTGCATCAATGTGCTAAAGCTGAGGCAGGTCAGTGTAAATGGCACACGTAGATTTAGAAAGGCTGTATCAGATATCGATATGGGTGGCAATAAACGGTAAGTTATCATCCAGCGACTTCAAACCAAATTAATAGGATAGAATATCTACCGTAGATGAACTGCTGAGTGAAATGAATTAGTGGACGTAAACAGGAGACAGAAACATAATAAAACGGAATGTAAAACGAGATAAGTATGCATCATAATGACAGTAAGTAACCCTTGAGTTCGAGTGGCAATATAATGAACAGATCACTTTCCTTATAATGCTTAACCACTGTAGTTTCTTGTGGGCTGAGATACTGCCCGGATGCTCAAACTTACACAGATAATACCAATAATCTATGACTTCGTTGGATGATGCCGTTTTGTGGTGTTGGCGGTCCTAGCTTCCCAGCTTATTCCGACGTCAGTGAACATCATTACTTTTAAAGTTTATCGCATCGAAAATCCCAATCCATTACAAATAAGGTGTCTCAAATAGTGGAATTGTAAGGAATGTATTTTGGTAAAAAACTACTGATGTAGTCAAGTCGATAGATAAGTACGAATTTCTTAAGACTAACTAAAGCATACATGAGTAGAGTTAGAACCGAGCTTTCGATAACTGAAAACATCTCTTTAGAAAAAAACGTGTTACGAAAGTGCTTCTCAGCAATAATAAAGTTTGTGATGAATGACAACTTACAATGAACCAACACTGGGGTACTAAAGTCATTTGACTAATTCTTATATTCGAGAGGATTTGTGTGGGAACCGTATCTGAGAAGAATGGATATGAAACTAAGATTTCCGTGTCACTGCACTATACAATAAATAATTCATCAACTCAGTAGAAGAATCAGAAACATGTAAGCTAGTTTTAGTTAGGAATATTTAGTGATCTCACAAAACATAGTCACTTATAAAAGCACATCGGTATTATGAAGTTCGATTGGCTTATGTTGAGTAAACTACTAAAAGATGGTTCAGTTCATATTTGAATTACTGATATAGTGAATGGATAAATACATATGAATAGAGCCAGCGTTAACAAAGTAAATTATTTATCTGAAACAACTTAAAATGTGTGAGACCTACAGTTGTAGTCAACAGAACGAGAAAGATGTACGACCAGGAGCTTAGACATATAGTATGATAAAACTGCGCACCAGCTGAAGCTGCTATATCACGAAATAAAATTAACATGAGTGGTAAACTAATCGAAATATTCGTAACAGTGTGAAAGACTAAACACTGGGAATATGATTCGAGTGGATAGAATGGAATATGGACTATACAATAATAAAACTTAATATATAGGAAACGATAAAGAGTGAATCTGTTTGTGATACTGTGACCTGCATCGGAACGAACATTTGGTAAACAGAGTCACAATATGTATTTCGCAAGTCTGCATTATACAATTCCCATGGTCTGTGATACATGACACAAACCGATAGTTCGGACAAATGATGACGAGAGTATATATATTTCTATACATATTTCAATGAAATCAGTGTCAAAATGCTCCCGTACAACAGTGAAAACAATATCACACGAAATCTTATAAACAAAAGTCAAAGAGGATTTCAGTCACTAAGATATGCACTAACCAGTTTAACTGAATGTGTTGCTATTGGTTTAAAAGTGAACATTAACCATAGAACTACATTTCTTGACTAATTTTCGCAACATAATACACATGATATAGATAAGATAATGAAAAAGCAATTAATTCTGGTATTATTACTGGCAAAAGCTTATGAGACAAATAAATCTATAAACATTGAACTTAAAGTATATTTGATTTGCAGAACCATCTTGTGTTTATAATTTCTATTGTCACAGAAACTAACATTTTCTGAAATAAATTTACCTTGTATCGAACCGAAGGAGCATAGCAATGAATATGCCAGGGATAACTATATCACCAAGACCAAGTAAGGCCAACTGTTTGCCGAATAGGCCGTTTGAAAGAAAATCACGTGGAAAAGTAACTATAAAAATGAGATAACAACTTTGGTCACCTTACAATAGTACTGAAATGAATGAACAGAATCAACGAATGACCGGGTGTTTAGCTTATTTGAAGTGAACACAGTAGCACTTCAATGTTACATAGGTATTTAGTTAAAGCCAACTGTAAACTCCGTGAAAACAGAATGGCTTGTACAACTATAGTGTGGCTGTTGTTTGAACTTTCCAGTAAGCAAATACGATGTATGTTATGAAAACTAACAGACTGGTAAGAAAATTCACAGGTAGAAATTTGATTTAATAAACAACAGAAGTGTTTACATATTCTTGAAAAGAAAATTTTAGAAATATTGGGTGGCATAGATGGAAATAATTTTGAATGATATAGATAGTTAAGCTTTACATTCTTTCAGATCTAAAAACCTAATATTATTTCGTGAATTCCGTTTATCGTTTGTATCTAAACGATCTTATACATGTTGATTTTACTATTACCAATGATTATGCTAATATTTGACTCCTTTCCAAATTACAGTATCAATTTCATCTCATTGTACTAATGTGGCAAATAGAGTAAATGCACATTCGAGAAAGATCTTATCCTGATGATGAATCAAATATAGAATATCCCCTAGGAAATAATTATTAAGTTAAGCTTTCATAATCAATTCCAAGTCACAAAACACCCTATATTTGGCAGATGTAAAAAAACTGCAGTATGTAGCTCTAGAAAAACTGTCAAATCAAAATATCTTAAATAGAACGTGTTTACTGATTTCATCCCCAAAAATAGATTCAGACATTGCTTACAGTATAATAGGAGACAATATCGATGAAAATCAAACGTCTAGCTGCTTAATTGAAACTTGTAAGTGACAGGCCATATTACTGGGAACGATTTTCCTAACAATGACAAGCTTTCTTATTCACCAAATATGAGACAGACTACTCACATCAAGACGGAAATACTAAGTAAGTGGAGCAGATATGTTGATTCATTGAAACTTTAGAATGACAAACAGTAGTATGGTAGAATTCGCTATTAATGCTAGGCCATTTTAAGTAATACTTGGTATTTAAATCTTAAAAATCAGATGTATGGGAAACCATTTACCTTTGATTGGGATATCCAGGTTTTTCGCAACAGCCATCATGATACCAGTGCCAAACACCTTAACAATAAGAAGAGCATTGGGCTTAACTTACCCAAAATATATCATATACAAACAGTCCACAAAGAAGTAATATGCCGTTTACAAACTTATTCAGTCTTATGAATTCGATTGCTAAGATTGCAACCGTTACTGCAATACAGTTGTTTGCGATCCAGTGCTATTTAATAAAATTATTAATATTTTCACTTACTCCGGAAAAAAAGTACCAAGTTCCAAGAAAAATGCCTAAACCAGTGCCGATAAAATCCTTGGATTCAATCGAAAAATCGACGTTGTCTTTAAAAATGTAGGTAGTCATACACACTTACCAAGCAGGTTCCAATCTGATTCAGAACCTTCTGAGCGTTCTAAACTTCTTGAAAATTCAAACTTGAAACGCATGTTTTTTATGAATTTGGGCATGTATGGCCGGAAGATAGGTCTACAATTAGAGTTACCAGGACAGTTACTTACGATAGAACACGGGACATTGCACAGACACCCATAAAGGAGAAATAAATCTTCATAACGTAGTTGATGTACTGAATAGGAATAAACTATAAAACATTCTAGCACTGTCAACTTATGCAAACCTTAAATACAATGTAAATTCCGAAAAGTGCAGCACTAGCAATAAATGGAAATAGTGCTGCGTCTTTGCCAGATATTAATTCTACGGAATTCTATAACGTGAAAAATTATATTTTAGTTAAATACCTCTTTAGCTGACATTTTACTAATAGTTGAACGGAAAGAACCTATATAAATAGGCACTACAGCCAAAAGAAACAATGCAAAGTTAGTTATTATGGAGTCTAAGTTGAACTCCAGGTTGGTAATCGTCCCGTTTGTATCGCTCACATTCTTTATTTCGTTAATGTTCATATTACGAAGTACACGCAAAGGAGTTTAAGAACAGCTCTGAAATACGTAGATGTTAATATGTAACTTGTGACGCAGAAAAACTATTTAGCACCGTCCAATATCCAATACTTACGTCCAATATCTAACATCTGTTTGACGAGTTATCGTGAACCGATTGATATTGTTGCCCCCTCGTCCTGAGTGACCTGGCTTAGATTTCAGGTCTTTGGTTTTCTCTGATAATAGGCTAGTTGCACTACACTCTGGTCCTGGAGGTTTATGATAGCTTTTTTCTTATCCAGTTTGCTACGAATCTTTCTTGTTTTCATCACTCTTGTAGACCTGTGAAATACTTTCTGTCTATTGGTACCGTCCTAAGTAGTCTGGTCCTGGAGTAAGGCTTAAAAGATTACCATAGGATGAGTGAGTGAAGGTTGAGTTTAAGGTTAAGTACTAATAAAAAGTTCTCGTTCCAGTTGGCTGTAGGTATTGAGTTATGATACATATAATTATCTGGCTTTGTTTAAAAAATTGCGAAGGTGAAGCCTGCGGTTGCTGAATCAGGGAATGCCTTTCAAGTGGAACAAAACCTTAGTGACAAGAAACCGACCCTCACTCTGGTCGACAATGACCCATAGATTTCTTAGAAATATATGAACACGTGTAGAGGCCTGTATGCTTTATTCTTGGTGTCCTGGTGTGCTTAGTATGCTGCACGTAGTAATTAGATCTCTCATCAGCCGTTTGTAGCTCAGAGTGAACAGCTCAAGCTGGCGTATCCTGTTGATATATTGATTATTCTTGAGTCCCGTTAAGTATACTTAAACACCTACTATCCCAGAACCTAATTAGGCCAAGCTAACATTGTTTCCTGCAATCCTGGTCGTGTATGACTTGTTATGCAGATCTCATCTTATATTTTGACATTTCCGAAGCGCTTGACCGGGTTGATCACTTGTTATTAATAAGGAAACTTAGGACATACAATATTACCTGCCCTATTAGGTTGGATCAGATCCTTCCTCAGTGATCGCATACAAATGGTTAAGTTTGGCTCCACATTTACCCATTTGAAACCTATAACCTCGAGAGTTATTCGGAGTAGCGTTATTGGTCCCCTCCTTTTCACTTTCTATATTATTGATGTGTGTGATTGTTTCCGTAATGGTAAGTCATTTATGTTCCTTGATGTTCTCAAAGTCATATATTATTTTTCATCTCATGAACTTACCCGGTTTCTGAAACTAATACAAAATGACTTGTTATTTGTAAGTGATTTGTGCACTACTTGGAAGCTTCAGATTAATCCCGACAAATGTGGCTAGATATGCTTTGGCACGACACATTCTAGCATACAACTAACCCCCTAATCCATGACTTTACCGAGGTTACATAGTATTATTGATCTTCGCTTAGCATATTCCGATGACCTCTCTTTCTCCGAACACGTTATAACACTGAGTCGCAAACCAAGGGGACTTCTAGGTTGCATTATTCGCAACTTCCGTAACCAAAAAGCCAGAATAATGTTGTACAACATTTTTATACGCCACATTTTAGAATATTACCTGTTTGTTCTCAGCTGCCTTCGAATAGGGGACAAAGATAAACAAGAATCTGTTTAAAGGTACTTTACCTCCCATATATTAGGAAACACCAAACAACAGAAATACCTGACATATGTTAGATACTTAAGCTTCCTTTGGTTTCAGCGTCTTAAAATTGCTGTCGTTTTCTTTTATAAATTACTTCACAAGTTAGCGTTTTCTACCTGAAAAGAAATTTAGTTTAAGCAACCTCCCCCCTTATAATCTACATCTAGCATCATAGCAGGTGCCTTTTAAACTACTCTTAGAGCTTAATTCATCTTGGTTAAATTTTTCCAGGTATGGAAATGGCTAGCAGTGGACATTAGGATCTCCAATTCCCTTCCACGTTTTGTTAACTTACTCCACAATTTTATCTCCTTTGGTGACCTACGTATCCTATGGCCTATAACAATAAACCGTAGTCATGCACTCTAGACCCTAGGTCCCTTTAACTTATAGATTATTCATATTTCCTGCAGTAGCTTCACTTCTTTTTTGGCCTTTTCTCTTACATACCTGTAGGCACACTAGTACGCTGACGATTATACGTTATTCAATCCTTGTGGTGTAGGACGATTATCTATTTATCTTCCACAATGACTGTCCTTCACTTTTCAACTGTCCTATCAGACATAAAACAGTGTGCATGTATAATTTTGTTACTTCTTGCAATTTGGAACCCCATATTTTTTTCCACAAACCTCATCTCAATCTGCTTCGTGTATTGATGTCACTTCGTCGAACTTGTTTGATTTATATTACTTTATGTAACTGTTCTATTATACATGACCACTGTTATTATTGTGATACATATTCTATTATTATTATACTAAAGTATTGTTATATTGAACTTTGTGCTTTACAGCTTACGAAATTTAGCAATTGTTTGTCACAGCATTAAAACTTTATTTGTTAAAATTGATTGGATGGAATTATATTATGCTTTGTGTATCAAATCGATCGAGCATGTAAAACTAGTGTGAACCTGTTTCAGGAATAAATCATGAAATGTCTTTCGTTTCCGACATTCGTACCCTCTATAGAAAGTTGGCATCCGTTTTAAGGGTGGGAGTAGCGATAATATTGTGATTTTCCAAATGCCGCCTTTTGTATGTCTTAAACATTGATAGGAACAGGTCAACCTGCTTACGAATTCGGCCTAAGGTGGGATGTGCTTTCATGAAACCCACTCAATCGTTTTTCCTAGTTCGCAACCTTCTAGTGAAAATGTAATTTACGTCCTGTTTCTCAGAAGTACCGGTCATTCTTTTACTAATTAGATAACAGACCGGTTGAGTACTATCTGGAATGAGGTAGTGTATCACAAGGTATTTCTGTGTGTTGATGGCACGGCTTTTGCCGCTTGTCCACCTCTTTATCCCATCCAGGCTCCATCGTATCAGTTTAATGCCTCCCATCCTTTTTAATAGCTCCTCACAGCTTTACAGCACCTGCACATATTAAAATCGACGAGAAAATAATGATAATTTATTCTCCAGTAGCATTTTGTACATAAAATAATACCAGTTTACAGGCATGATCAGAATGATATGGCTTGTTTTTAAAAGGGTTTTAAGAGAAAGTCACTGTTATGGAATCCATACTGAATGAAAATATTGATTAATAACAGAGTCAACAGTAACAAGGTTCACAGTTTGCATTACTAGGGCACAAGAGGTATATTTTATATTATAGATACTTCCAACGAACAACTGCGCACATTTTCGTGTGTTGTGTTGTAATCCCAGGAAATGGCTGTGAGTAGGCAGAATAAACCATAGAGATTATCCAGAAACCGGATAAGGCTTAGTATTTGACATTTGGTTAGGAGAGCCAGTCTATGTGGGTTGGTCCTCAGTGGTGGGTTATAGATGCATTAATTACGTTCCTGGCTAGCGTTTGGAGCAAGTTGCTTAAAGGGGACCAATTCCTTACGAGAGAAGACCATAAACTCAAGGAGACGGTGACATAGAAGAATATATGAAATATAAATAAAAAAGGAATTTAATTAGTAGTAGATAATAATCAGTTTTAAACCAAAATCTTCTTTTTTTTCGGTGATTTTTACAACGTTCATAATTGTAGTGACTGCAGTTTCAGAATACTAATAAGCCATTGCTAATCGATTCAAGGTTACGTGATAAGTCGTTAAAGATTTGCTACAAGTCTTTAGTGGGAGGTAGTTTGTGAAAATTGGGAACAACAGTGACCCTAGGATTAAGCCTTGTGGTACTCCAGACGTAGTTAGGCCCAAACTTGGCACACATCGTTCACCTTAGTGCAGAACTCCCACCTTTGGAGGAACTTCTTTAGCCGAGATAGTAACGGTTCTGAGAAATCAATTGCCACTTTCTCTTTAGTTTTTCCTTTACGTTATTTTGAGTAGTATGAAAACAGCTATGCTTTCCTGATTATCACTGAAGTAAAACTGTTCAAATCGACAAAAATTTGGCATTAAGTTTATTTGAAAAGAACTAACTTGTCACCTTTGGTAGGTTTGCCATCGCAAAATGTTACAATAGTAGTGTCCAAACTGGATTTTTAGAAAAGTGCGGTTCGGTATAGAGTATGTTTTGAGAGATTGCAGTAATTACAAAAGGGACTTGATGGTCATTAGGTCAGTCCACATTAATGTAATATGCATCCTCTCACCATCTCCGTAGATAAAGATTCACCATTTGATCACTGACTTGTTATATTTCCCTAGTACCCTGCATCCAACTAAGGCACTGTTTGTACTACAGCCTAAATAAACACTAACAATATTCTGAAGACATCTGTGAATAAATACAACTAACCTACAAATGTCATCTGCTATAAATGGCAACGTTCCATTCGCATACAATGAAACGGTGAATTGCTACGCTGATTGGTAAACAAACATTTCTCTCACTCTTAACGACACTCGACTTGCTAAAAGCCCAACAACATTTTCGAATTAGTTCTGACATAGTCAGTAATCCACCAATTAGCGCTAATCAGACTTCCAAGATAAGTGGAATGGTCGACGTGGTCAATCATTCACTCCCTTCCTTTAGTTCACGTGTCGATGCAGTCCGGTCTTTAATAAGCCGATTGCAATTAAAAAGATAAAAACGTATCTTGAACATGGTTGGTCATTGAGGTCAAAAGACTACATTTTTTAAGAGCCATCATCATGCAAAATATATCATCAGCGCATTCTAAATTGCTGAGTGAAACACATGATAGAAAGCCAGTCCCTGAATATTCTAGTATGAAGTTCGAAATTAAATAGAAAAAGAAAAAAATCTTGACAGACACCACTTGTGGTTCAAAACCAGTTTTCAACTAAATTAACCCACTAAATTGTGTTAAAGTAGAGAGCTTCCAGATGTCTTTTGTGTGTCTAAAGTACGTTCTTTATTAACGACAAAATTATTGAACCTCTCAGCATACGGAGTCAAGGGCTACTGTCATATCATGAAATACTACTATTGCCGAACATCGATATTCTAGATATTCACAAATGATGAATAGTTAATCGACACTCTCACGATTCAGTGTGAAACCGGTTGTATAGATTTTGATGCTCTCTTATAAATAAACAACTAGTTACACACAACGGAGACAGTGTTAATGGGTGGAAGGTACTCCTACTTTATACTTCACGCACTAAAGGTGACACTATAACACATTTGACTTGTTTAACTGTTTTTTTTGTGAATAGGATTTATCAGTAGAAGTTCCAGACAAGAATCAGCTCACCACTGATCTGGTTTCATCCGCTGATACTGCTCTTAGAGAAGATTTATCCGAAACAGATAATGTGAGTCTAATTCATTAGTTATCAGTAGCTATTTTAATGACTAGCATTATACAGCTTTTCAAGGAAAATCCAGTAAAGTCTGATACTTTTATTTTTAGAGGAATCATTATCTCCACTTGTTTCGTGCTCATTGAATAATGAATGTTTCGGCATAAAACAACAATAACTTCACGTCTTGAATTACAAATGTAATCTTTTATTATAAAAGAGTTACTAATTTTCCCCACTTTATAGCTGTTATAATGCAGGACAACTTAGAGATGTACTCTTTTAAACGACTTCATACATCGCTACAATAGATAGGAACTAGTTATTCTTACTTTTCACAAACTATATATTCATCGGTACAATTAGAAATTGTGGTTAACTCTATTGATGCTCACACTTTCTCTTTCGCCTGCTATATACCTAATGACTTTTTGTCGTTTTCAGGCAAATTTATTAAACAGGCATCATGTGAAGGCTGTAAAGGAGGTCGAATTCTATCATTTCTGCTGAACATATGAGGTGCATAGTTGAGATTGAGATTTATAAATATATTCGACTTTTGAACAGTCAATGTAACTGGAGGTAATTCATCCACATGTTCTTTTAGGTGTTTTACGTAGTCAGTTAAATCAATAGAAGTACTATTTGCTTGTTTCAAATATTTTCTTGGCAAACGTATAGTCGTTTCGTATACCGAGTTCTCTAATGTGCAACAGTTTGCGAGATTTTCTAAAATATGTGAGCATGTGGAGCAGTCAGTATGCTTTTATTTAGGTGTTCAGGGGTGCTCGGTATGTTGTATACGGTAATTTGATCTAGTGTCAAGGAAGATGAGATGTTGGTATCACTGAATTTTGATAAATCAGACTGAATTCCATTGTTGACCATCATTAATTCCAGAATTTATTGAGTAAAGTGTTTATGCTCTTGCTGGGAGTTAATATCGTCTAGAAGTATAACGATATCTATTGCTTATTTAACTTGCTGTACTATTTTATACTTTGCATGTCACTGTTGTCTGTGGTAAACTTGTAAATCGCATCATCACAGTGTGACTTTTATTTCAAATGGCCGATTAGAAATAATACTGTTACTGTTAGTCGCAGTTCGAAATTCGCCGTCGGTCTAGAAAAGGACTAACATATTGTTCAAAGGCTCCACGATCGGCTCAGTTATAACAAATTAACTTAGCTGATTTGACATCCCACATCAACCGCTTGTAGTTTAGAGTGAGTAGCCCCAGTCGTAGTATCCTGTTGATGTATTGTTTGTTTTTGTTGGTCATTTTTTTCCTGCCTCTGTGAGGGTGGCAGGGAGGCCGATAATGTTTTGATTTTCTAAACATGGTCTTATTTACGTGTCAAATATTGTGTGGAACAGGTCTTGAGTCGGCATATCTAGTTACCTACGCACGAGGTGCAACGTGATATATGCTTTCGAGAAATCCACTTGATGGTTTTTCCTAGTTTCCAGTTTGTCAATGAAACTAAGTTTAGGTCTCGTTCTTTGTAGGTAGTATTTATTTATTGATTGCCTAAGTAATAGTCCGGTTGAGTACCGTCCTAAGTACAGTTGTAAATTACGTGACATTTTCGGATATAAGGAGCCAGATTGTTGTCGTCAGGGCAAATTTTTATCATGCCTGTGAAAGTTTGTTGTGGCGGAGTGCGATAGACTCCACCATCTAAGCATCTTTTACTGGCAACACTAAAGCGGTACCAGATGAACTCTGATAAACTCATCAACGCAGTATTGTTAATGAGTGCTGTTTTGATTAGGCTGTCTACAAACATTGTGACTCCCTTTTCTACTCTGTGTTCTTTGTCTGTTTTTAGCAGAACCATACTCTGAATTCTCACATCATTGTCTGGGATTTCTACTGAGGGTCTTTTTTCAGTGAGCATAACTAACCTGTTTTTGTCATGTTCATAGGCGTCGGAGTTTTGTTACTGGCTTTTCAGACCCCATACATTACTGTAAAGACAACCGACTAGTTGTCTAGTTGCTGTGTCCTCCTTTAGCTGATTTGTTTCCTGGCGTCCTGTGTAATTATTCTTGTCTATGTGGACGTGATGACCAGTTCTCTTAGGACTATCTTGTAAGAGATTTTTGTTAATAGTAGTAGAAATTACCATAGTCAGCAGTTATTTGGCCGCCTGAATGCAAAAGTTTTGGTGAAGCAGAGAAAAAAAAATATTTACAACCTTTTTAATCTTTTTTCGCTGGGTAGCCTTGATTTTAGGTAGTTTGGAAGTCTAGAGGAATATAAATAGGAAAGCCGAGAGGAATAATTTCAAAAAATGTAGGGTTGAAGTGAATATAAAATAACTAATAAAAAGGAAAGAAACTAGGATAGAAACTTCAGCCCTTAGGGATATAGAAAATGGCGATAATAATAATACTATGGAGCAGCCGATGCAACTGTAGGCATATTTTGCACATGGTAACTCCCACTGTTGTATGTATACTCACTGAGGAATTGAACCCGATTTGAAGGTTATTTACTTACAGCGTTTGCCTCGATTCTGCGCTTGGTGAACTTTTTACTGTATTAAAACATAATTTTCATAAATTCGTCGTTACATATTTCTAGTATATACACTTACCCCATCAATTGTGGGTATGTATTAATTAATTAAATACATGGTGGTCTGAGGATAATCTGGAATTATATTATTACTGAATGTAGTACTAGTTACTCAGTATTAACAAGCCTTAACGAACCATATACCGGACAGTCAATCAAATGTGTAGCCTAGGATGAACTATATATTGCTTATCTGTAATCATAAGGTTAATTGTAATCAGTCAACTTTATTAAATTGGTAAGCCTGACTTTTCGGGTTATGTTATACACATTGACCTATTATTCATATCCTATATATTCACATTATGTAGCTTGTGGATATGCATATTACCATTATGCTACAAAATTGGATAATTTGTATCACTACACACACCAACTGTTATGGAATCAATGTAACTGGAGGTAATTCATCCACATGTTCTTTTAGGTGTTTTACGTAGTCAGTTAAATCAATAGAAGTACTATTTGCTTGTTTCAAATATTTTCTTGGCAAACGTATAGTCGTTTCGTATACCGAGTTCTCTAATGTGCAACAGTTTGCGAGATTTTCTAAAATATGTGAGCATGTGGAGCAGTCAGTATGCTTTTATTTAGGTGTTCAGGGGTGCTCGGTATGTTGTATACGGTAATTTGATCTAGTGTCAAGGAAGATGAGATGTTGGTATCACTGAATTTTGATAAATCAGACTGAATTCCATTGTTGACCATCATTAATTCCAGAATTTATTGAGTAAAGTGTTTATGCTCTTGCTGGGAGTTAATATCGTCTAGAAGTATAACGATATCTATTGCTTATTTAACTTGCTGTACTATTTTATACTTTGCATGTCACTGTTGTCTGTGGTAAACTTGTAAATCGCATCATCACAGTGTGACTTTTATTTCAAATGGCCGATTAGAAATAATACTGTTACTGTTAGTCGCAGTTCGAAATTCGCCGTCGGTCTAGAAAAGGACTAACATATTGTTCAAAGGCTCCACGATCGGCTCAGTTATAACAAATTAACTTAGCTGATTTGACATCCCACATCAACCGCTTGTAGTTTAGAGTGAGTAGCCCCAGTCGTAGTATCCTGTTGATGTATTGTTTGTTTTTGTTGGTCATTTTTTTCCTGCCTCTGTGAGGGTGGCAGGGAGGCCGATAATGTTTTGATTTTCTAAACATGGTCTTATTTACGTGTCAAATATTGTGTGGAACAGGTCTTGAGTCGGCATATCTAGTTACCTACGCACGAGGTGCAACGTGATATATGCTTTCGAGAAATCCACTTGATGGTTTTTCCTAGTTTCCAGTTTGTCAATGAAACTAAGTTTAGGTCTCGTTCTTTGTAGGTAGTATTTATTTATTGATTGCCTAAGTAATAGTCCGGTTGAGTACCGTCCTAAGTACAGTTGTAAATTACGTGACATTTTCGGATATAAGGAGCCAGATTGTTGTCGTCAGGGCAAATTTTTATCATGCCTGTGAAAGTTTGTTGTGGCGGAGTGCGATAGACTCCACCATCTAAGCATCTTTTACTGGCAACACTAAAGCGGTACCAGATGAACTCTGATAAACTCATCAACGCAGTATTGTTAATGAGTGCTGTTTTGATTAGGCTGTCTACAAACATTGTGACTCCCTTTTCTACTCTGTGTTCTTTGTCTGTTTTTAGCAGAACCATACTCTGAATTCTCACATCATTGTCTGGGATTTCTACTGAGGGTCTTTTTTCAGTGAGCATAACTAACCTGTTTTTGTCATGTTCATAGGCGTCGGAGTTTTGTTACTGGCTTTTCAGA
This sequence comes from Schistosoma japonicum, assembly GCA_025215515.1. NCBI lineage: Eukaryota > Metazoa > Platyhelminthes > Trematoda > Strigeidida > Schistosomatidae > Schistosoma > Schistosoma japonicum. The sequence continues at coordinate 15,948,297 of CM046066.1, forward strand.
CCCCATACATTACTGTAAAGACAACCGACTAGTTGTCTAGTTGCTGTGTCCTCCTTTAGCTGATTTGTTTCCTGGCGTCCTGTGTAATTATTCTTGTCTATGTGGACGTGATGACCAGTTCTCTTAGGACTATCTTGTAAGAGATTTTTGTTAATAGTAGTAGAAATTACCATAGTCAGCAGTTATTTGGCCGCCTGAATGCAAAAGTTTTGGTGAAGCAGAGAAAAAAAAATATTTACAACCTTTTTAATCTTTTTTCGCTGGGTAGCCTTGATTTTAGGTAGTTTGGAAGTCTAGAGGAATATAAATAGGAAAGCCGAGAGGAATAATTTCAAAAAATGTAGGGTTGAAGTGAATATAAAATAACTAATAAAAAGGAAAGAAACTAGGATAGAAACTTCAGCCCTTAGGGATATAGAAAATGGCGATAATAATAATACTATGGAGCAGCCGATGCAACTGTAGGCATATTTTGCACATGGTAACTCCCACTGTTGTATGTATACTCACTGAGGAATTGAACCCGATTTGAAGGTTATTTACTTACAGCGTTTGCCTCGATTCTGCGCTTGGTGAACTTTTTACTGTATTAAAACATAATTTTCATAAATTCGTCGTTACATATTTCTAGTATATACACTTACCCCATCAATTGTGGGTATGTATTAATTAATTAAATACATGGTGGTCTGAGGATAATCTGGAATTATATTATTACTGAATGTAGTACTAGTTACTCAGTATTAACAAGCCTTAACGAACCATATACCGGACAGTCAATCAAATGTGTAGCCTAGGATGAACTATATATTGCTTATCTGTAATCATAAGGTTAATTGTAATCAGTCAACTTTATTAAATTGGTAAGCCTGACTTTTCGGGTTATGTTATACACATTGACCTATTATTCATATCCTATATATTCACATTATGTAGCTTGTGGATATGCATATTACCATTATGCTACAAAATTGGATAATTTGTATCACTACACACACCAACTGTTATGGAATCAATGTAACTGGAGGTAATTCATCCACATGTTCTTTTAGGTGTTTTACGTAGTCAGTTAAATCAATAGAAGTACTATTTGCTTGTTTCAAATATTTTCTTGGCAAACGTATAGTCGTTTCGTATACCGAGTTCTCTAATGTGCAACAGTTTGCGAGATTTTCTAAAATATGTGAGCATGTGGAGCAGTCAGTATGCTTTTATTTAGGTGTTCAGGGGTGCTCGGTATGTTGTATACGGTAATTTGATCTAGTGTCAAGGAAGATGAGATGTTGGTATCACTGAATTTTGATAAATCAGACTGAATTCCATTGTTGACCATCATTAATTCCAGAATTTATTGAGTAAAGTGTTTATGCTCTTGCTGGGAGTTAATATCGTCTAGAAGTATAACGATATCTATTGCTTATTTAACTTGCTGTACTATTTTATACTTTGCATGTCACTGTTGTCTGTGGTAAACTTGTAAATCGCATCATCACAGTGTGACTTTTATTTCAAATGGCCGATTAGAAATAATACTGTTACTGTTAGTCGCAGTTCGAAATTCGCCGTCGGTCTAGAAAAGGACTAACATATTGTTCAAAGGCTCCACGATCGGCTCAGTTATAACAAATTAACTTAGCTGATTTGACATCCCACATCAACCGCTTGTAGTTTAGAGTGAGTAGCCCCAGTCGTAGTATCCTGTTGATGTATTGTTTGTTTTTGTTGGTCATTTTTTTCCTGCCTCTGTGAGGGTGGCAGGGAGGCCGATAATGTTTTGATTTTCTAAACATGGTCTTATTTACGTGTCAAATATTGTGTGGAACAGGTCTTGAGTCGGCATACCTAGTTACCTACGCACGAGGTGCAACGTGATATATACTTTCGGCAAATCCACTCAATGGGCATCATGTGAAGGCTGTAAAGGACGTCGGATTCTATCATTTCTTCTGAACATATGAGGTGCATAGTTGAGATTTCAAATTATAAATATATTTGATTGCTGAACTCTCGATGTAACTGTAAGTAATTCATCCACATGTTCTTTTAGGCGTTTTACATATTCTGTTAAATCTATAGAAGAACTAGTTGCTTTTTCAAAATATTCTCCTGGCAAACGTATTGTCGTTTCGTATACCGATTCCCTACACATCAACCAATTTCTTGTTTAAGCGTTTTACGAGCTGTTAATGATAGAAGTAAAAGTCTTTTTGTCCAATTGCGCTCACATTCGATGAGTTCAAAATTAATCTTTCCACTATTCCGTTATCTGAAGAATGGTAACCTCTAGTTTGTATTTCTTTAGTATCTAGAAATTCCGTAAGTGGCTTTCGAACTGTGAACCTACGTCTGTAGTTGCGAAACATGGCACAGCCATTAATCAACGTGCGAACCTGTCAATACATGCTTATATATGAGTACACCTGTTTGAAGGGGGGAGGAAGAGGTGAAATTACATATCATTATATATAGTCGAATCTAGTGCCAGGTAATGGGAATGTTCCATGAAGTAAAATAGTGCGTCAGTATACTTTTGACCTGTGACGCGGTATGCATGTTTTATTCCGATTCCATTCATCACGATTCATGTCTAACCAAACAATCTTTTCTGCAATCAACTTTACAGTCTATTTGATACGTGGATGTAAGAGATTGTGAAAATTGTCAAGGATTACTTGGTGCACAGATATAAAAACCAATAGGCGTGTTTTTCGTATCAAAAAAGCACATGCGAGTGTCTCTTTCGAGTTTAATGGCTTTTTCCTTAATGTTAATGATGCTTACGGTTCAGGCAATCTGCGATGTTTTCCGTCGTTTTGCTGTAGTCTACACATTTTTGAATATTCTTTTTCACGCCGTTCAGCGATGTGACCATTTATCTTGAAAGTACATCTACTACTTTCTTGGTATTTTCTTTTAGGTAGCGTATGTCTGTAGAAAATTGTGATATAAATTCTAGTTGTCAAATCTCTGAAGGACTGTGCCTATCACAATTCACCACAAGCGCCTTTGTGAGTGGCTAATAATCTGTAAACACAGTTAAAGTTACTACTTCTAACATGTGGTGAAAATGTTTGATAGCTAGTTCTTTTCTAAATATGCTATATCTGGACTAAATTGTATCAAATCTTTACGAGAAAAATAATAAGGGTAGTCACTGCTCGTTGATATATTGATGAGGTACAGCCCCCACAGCTGTGTTTGAAGCATTCGCAGTAAGAGCTAATTGTATTTGACCATCACATCAAAAAGTAAGACCTCTAAACATAATGCATCCTTCTACTCCTCAGAGGCTTTACTGGCTGCTTCAGTCATATTAAATGTTTTTGAAACGGTTTTTCATAGAATTCGTTAACGGCTGTACTATTTGTGCTCAATGAGGGGTAAGACGATGATATAAATTTACTGACCCAATAATCGACGGATTTTCATGAAAACGTTAGATATAGAACAGTCCTTAATGGAAGCAAATGCTTCTGCAATAAGCCGAAGCCTAGAATTTAAAGTGAGTGTTTTCCAACTTCCTATTTAACTAATTTGGCTACTATACTATGCTATTGTAAGAGTTGGAACAGTTTCCGCAGATGTTCCTGTTAGGGATTTAAAATCTCAAAAAATACAGTCGTTCATTTAATCAAGAGCAAGGCGTTGTATCGATCTTTTGTAAGGTTGATTTGCAAACTTTCATCAATTAATTCAATTTTAAATGTGATGTATATAAACATTGTTTGTTAGTCTCATCTTGAAATTTCGCTCCACGATATGATCTTACGAATTTAGTCTTTTGGAGAGTTGTGGGTTGAGAAGGCACAAATCGTGGTATTCGATTGAAGTATAAGTATCAGAGATAACGGTTTGCGCTAATCGTAAAGACTATCGAGGGAATCCGACTGCCCTAGATCATTTAGCTGTGACGTATCACGAACCTCACTTAGCCAATAGGAACCCATCTAACTCATCTAAGACGAAACATATCAGTGGTGATGGGGATCGTAACCGAAGATATATCAGTTCCATGTGTTCTCCCACTGTAGCACATGAAGTCAATAAGTCACCAATGTAAGCATACACCAAAGGCAACTCATGAGTAACTGTATTTACGATCCTCTTGAAAGTTTCGTCAGCATTAGTAAGTTCAAAAAGCATACTAAAGAATTCTAAGAGACCGAAAGGCGTAGTCACAGATGTTTTGGACACGTCCTCCGGATTCACTGAATTATGATAATATGCGCAAACCAAATCCATTTTAGAAAAATTCGTAAACTTTGGCACATTTGCGAAATCATTTATTTGAAGAATGGAGTATCTGTCAGGCACGGTCTGTTTATTTAAGGCTCTAAAATCATCGTATGGTCTTATTTCCACTGAAGACGTTTTGAGCACCATGTACAGTGGTGCGTATCACAAGCTACTTGATACCTAACTGTAGCATTTTACCAAATTCTCCTTTTGCGATAGCAAGACGCGTAGGATTGAGACGTATAGGTAGGCCAATATAGTGGTAGATACTTTGTTTTAAGTCTTTAGACGATATGTGGGTTTCAGAAATTATGGAACTTGATATAGCAGCTCGGTACATGGACATTTCCTCATCAGTGATGGTGTTACTAAATTCACTGGTTTCATAAAGCGCTATGTCAATGATGAACCTATCCGTCAGAAGGCCCACTGATTTATGTCATTTGGCGTCTACCAATGGGCTATAAAATTGAGGAAAGCCTTTTCCAATTATAGGCGTGAACAAATCAGCGATTTGAAAATTGCAGGGGAATCTATTGCCGGAAACGAAATCCAATTCTAATTTTCTGATAGTAGTTTCGAGGGTCAAAATGTTGCTTCTCTTCCTGAGTGAGTGGAATCACGCTGCTTTCTGCCACGGTGTTTAAAGGAAAAAGAGAGCTGATAGTCGTGGACTAACAGTCGAAAGTAGCCAACACTGACCACCGGAAAGCTTGCTTCCTGAGTTTTAAACGAAATCACACGGATTGGTACACTTTCTCATTTGCACACCATATGTTTTATGGTGCCATCAGAGGTTAGCAGTAGCTCGTCTATTACTGACATTTCTACATTTGACGTAAGCCGGATTTGGCCTCTACGTAGGGACCTTTGTCTCATTTATAAGTTACGCATTTCGAGACAAAGTGCTTCAATCTTTTTACTAAGCCTCCGTAAATATCCGGAGTAAATAAACGTTCACTAATCATTACTGGTGGACACTCAGTACGTTCATACGGGCGGTTAGCTGTCAATACTAATTAATCAATGTTTACTGTATGGTCACCAATAGATAAGATTAGCTGTGTTATGAGGAGGCTTTCGGAGTTATAGCTGATAAAGTAACCATGAATCAATCTTTCTATCCACTAGTATCATTGGCTTGTGGTTTTTTCAACCGTGAGGGAGGTTTTATCACTTAGCAGTACATTACTGAGTAACTGTCCAATCGTTTGATGGTTTAATAGGGACATAGCTGTAGTAACAACTAGTTTACGTTAGTCATATTGGACATCGCTAGGTGTTTATAGCAATACGTCTAAAATTTTTCATACTACTTCCTCTGGTAACACCAAACTTGAAAACCCAAACATTCTGTCTTGTGACGTAATACTGTTAGCATGGAGATAGTACTTACGGCTCGCGAACCACCATGTCGAATCTGTAGCTCTATATGGAGGGATAGAAAATTGGATATTGGCCATCACCTGATTATTGGTGCGATCATGGATGTCTCTGTTATTAGATATATAGAGTAACAAGATACGTAAAATTTAAATGAAACAATGCCAAATGGTAACAAATAAACACAATAGGAAACAAATGCAACTGTTAAAAAGAAAGAAACGAACTCGATTCCATAACAGTTGGTGTGTGTAGTGATACAAATTATCCAATTTTGTAGCATAATGGTAATATGCATATCCACAAGCTACATAATGTGAATATATAGGATATGAATAATAGGTCAATGTGTATAACATAACCCGAAAAGTCAGGCTTACCAATTTAATAAAGTTGACTGATTACAATTAACCTTATGATTACAGATAAGCAATATATAGTTCATCCTAGGCTACACATTTGATTGACTGTCCGGTATATGGTTCGTTAAGGCTTGTTAATACTGAGTAACTAGTACTACATTCAGTAATAATATAATTCCAGATTATCCTCAGACCACCATGTATTTAATTAATTAATACATACCCACAATTGATGGGGTAAGTGTATATACTAGAAATATGTAACGACGAATTTATGAAAATTATGTTTTAATACAGTAAAAAGTTCACCAAGCGCAGAATCGAGGCAAACGCTGTAAGTAAATAACCTTCAAATCGGGTTCAATTCCTCAGTGAGTATACATACAACAGTGGGAGTTACCATGTGCAAAATATGCCTACAGTTGCATCGGCTGCTCCATAGTATTATTATTATCGCCATTTTCTATATCCCTAAGGGCTGAAGTTTCTATCCTAGTTTCTTTCCTTTTTATTAGTTATTTTATATTCACTTCAACCCTACATTTTTTGAAATTATTCCTCTCGGCTTTCCTATTTATATTCCTCTAGACTTCCAAACTACCTAAAATCAAGGCTACCCAGCGAAAAAAGATTAAAAAGGTTGTAAATATTTTTTTTTCTCTGCTTCACCAAAACTTTTGCATTCAGGCGGCCAAATAACTGCTGACTATGGTAATTTCTACTACTATTAACAAAAATCTCTTACAAGATAGTCCTAAGAGAACTGGTCATCACGTCCACATAGACAAGAATAATTACACAGGACGCCAGGAAACAAATCAGCTAAAGGAGGACACAGCAACTAGACAACTAGTCGGTTGTCTTTACAGTAATGTATGGGGTCTGAAAAGCCAGTAACAAAACTCCGACGCCTATGAACATGACAAAAACAGGTTAGTTATGCTCACTGAAAAAAGACCCTCAGTAGAAATCCCAGACAATGATGTGAGAATTCAGAGTATGGTTCTGCTAAAAACAGACAAAGAACACAGAGTAGAAAAGGGAGTCACAATGTTTGTAGACAGCCTAATCAAAACAGCACTCATTAACAATACTGCGTTGATGAGTTTATCAGAGTTCATCTGGTACCGCTTTAGTGTTGCCAGTAAAAGATGCTTAGATGGTGGAGTCTATCGCACTCCGCCACAACAAACTTTCACAGGCATGATAAAAATTTGCCCTGACGACAACAATCTGGCTCCTTATATCCGAAAATGTCACGTAATTTACAACTGTACTTAGGACGGTACTCAACCGGACTATTACTTAGGCAATCAATAAATAAATACTACCTACAAAGAACGAGACCTAAACTTAGTTTCATTGACAAACTGGAAACTAGGAAAAACCATCAAGTGGATTTCTCGAAAGCATATATCACGTTGCACCTCGTGCGTAGGTAACTAGATATGCCGACTCAAGACCTGTTCCACACAATATTTGACACGTAAATAAGACCATGTTTAGAAAATCAAAACATTATCGGCCTCCCTGCCACCCTCACAGAGGCAGGAAAAAAATGACCAACAAAAACAAACAATACATCAACAGGATACTACGACTGGGGCTACTCACTCTAAACTACAAGCGGTTGATGTGGGATGTCAAATCAGCTAAGTTAATTTGTTATAACTGAGCCGATCGTGGAGCCTTTGAACAATATGTTAGTCCTTTTCTAGACCGACGGCGAATTTCGAACTGCGACTAACAGTAACAGTATTATTTCTAATCGGCCATTTGAAATAAAAGTCACACTGTGATGATGCGATTTACAAGTTTACCACAGACAACAGTGACATGCAAAGTATAAAATAGTACAGCAAGTTAAATAAGCAATAGATATCGTTATACTTCTAGACGATATTAACTCCCAGCAAGAGCATAAACACTTTACTCAATAAATTCTGGAATTAATGATGGTCAACAATGGAATTCAGTCTGATTTATCAAAATTCAGTGATACCAACATCTCATCTTCCTTGACACTAGATCAAATTACCGTATACAACATACCGAGCACCCCTGAACACCTAAATAAAAGCATACTGACTGCTCCACATGCTCACATATTTTAGAAAATCTCGCGAACTGTCGCACATCAGTGAACAGACGCAGGTGAGGGCGAATTTCTTGTCGTTGAGTGTTTTCCACACTCAAAACACACTGCCCGAGAATTAACCACAACCTCCACTCATAGATCTTTCAAAAACAGCTAGGTGAGTATGTGTATGGTTTATATACTGCCTACTGGAAGTAAGGCTGAAAACTTGATAGTAGTTCTTAAACTAGAACCTTAGCGATCTCAACCCGTATTTATTATACAGGACTTTTTTATACTCATGAACAAGACTATCCAGCATAGGACGAACGAATGGAGACTAGTGTAATACAGATGCCATAAAAATATACAAATAAAAGGAAAATGAAAAAAAGAAAAAATGAAAATAAAATTAAAAAGTGAGATTAGTACAAAAGCAAATGAAAAGAAAAGATGAAAAGGAACCATGAAAACTGATAGAACGAAGGAGGCCGTGTAACTAGCTAACTAAAGAAAGAAGCTGAAGTTCAGGAACTGTGACACTCAAGATGCAGGAAAAAAGAAATTAGTCGGTATAATTAAGCTCGCCATACAGACATGGGATATTGGAAACCGAACAGGTAGCATCAAGGTACAAGCACTGACAAGCCGCCAGGTTCATATGACATCGCAACAACGATATTGGTTTCGGGTGCTGTTTCCAAACCTCAGTTGTTAGATTTGTACGACTAATTCAAGCGCCAATTTTGATTTGGCACGTGAGTATTTATAGGTGATCTTCCTGGACTTATGCTCATGGTTGTTTTGTTCCCCTTTTTACCGTGTAAACTATTTACCTCTGGTCCCAAGACCGCTTCCTACAGTTGCTGACCGAATACATACAGAAACACCAATTCAACTCGGATTATAAAGTATAGCGAGCCTCCAAGAATCCCTATTGCGAAATCAATACCTTTTCTTATAAATCGATTTTATTGTCGCCCAGGGCTACTCACGCGATAACTGTAATATACGTGCCTACAATAACGCTCTGAGACTACACAGGTTTATGCTGTGCGATTTCCTCTGCTATTACTAATACGATATAACCAACCATATATTCGGTCACACTGAAGACAGTGTTCTTTCGCTAGAGGATGCAGTCTAAGACTTGCACGGTGCACTCCAGCACCAATCTAGATTATGCACGTTAGTGTTTATGGATTATCTTCCTGGACTTATGTTTATGGTTGTTTTGTACCCTTTTCCTTTACCATGTAGACTTCACCTTTGGTCCCAAGATCGCTTCTTTTTGTTGCTAACCGAATACATACAAAATCATTAGTCCAGTTTGCACACTAGTGCATCTTTTCGAACTAAGATGTCCGGCCGACAAGGTGGGAAGAAAAAGCCTTTAAAACAAACAAAAAAGGAGTCAAAAGAACTGGATGAAGATGATGTGGCGTTAAAACAGAAAGCAAAGGAAGAAGCGAAAAATTTGAAGGCGGCTAAAGAGTTAGCCGCAAGCCATGGCCCAATCGGTCAAGGTAACAAGAAGATTACAAAAAAATGAAGATTTGTGTAAATTTCACTTGTATTTGTAACCAATGTAAACACATCTGTAATCACTGTTTAAACAGCCTTTTACTAAGGCGAGTGGTAGCACTAACATAAAAATATGGAGGTTTATGGGCTTATTTTCAATTCAATCCTTCGGACCTCCAGCTGATTCTAATTTAAATATGCTACTGGTATCTGAATATGAACGGACGAATGGGCGGTAATGAATTCCTTGGGTCCATGTGGTCAAGCGCCTTATGCACTGTGCAAACCATGCTAGTATTTGATTTATTCAATACAGTGACATGATTTATTGTACTTTGTTAGACACTGAAAACTATGTTACCATCATCTAGTACACTAGGACTGCAGTGTCATCGTAAGTTTGTGAACAAAGGGACACACTAATTGGAACTACCTAATTACCAACCTAGTACTTCGCAAACAAACTTGAGGACTTGATACCCATAACAAGTTAGTAGAATCGCTAGATCTCCAAAATTGGTCGAGTGTATCGTTGATTTTCTTCAAATATGAAATAAATGCACACTATCTAGTTATAGATTTAGATGCTAAGAGAGCTTACACAGCAATCGTATAAACATCTCATCTAGTTAGCGCAATTTTTCCACCAATTTCACAGTGGTAACATCAAAAGTTAAGTACATTTTATTAAAGCTTAAGAGTTAATTTTTTTATTACATGTTTTACCGTAGGTTTAATTTCCTCATCCGGCATATATACAGGGACGCTACAGTAATTAGTTTTTTCGAAAATTCCTCATGTGTGATTGCAAGCATATCCGGTTTTCAATCAGTTCTGTCGCAGCAATTGCTCCTTTAGGTGAGAGTACTGACCTATGTTTTGTTTGTTACTTATGCACCCAGAGAGCATCTAGGTTCTCGTGTATTCTATGATGTTGTACACATGCAATAGGAACAAACACATAAAATGATGAGTCAATGATAACGATTTAGGTCTGGATGTATTTGGAAATGATTAGAATGCACAGACGATCGGAAACCAAGCAAGCCACCAAATTTTTTTAAATTAAGATCAGTAACACGTTAAACATAGAAATGTACAATATAAATGTTGTTATCCACAGGGGTAATTACAGTTTCTATACTCCATCATAAAATCACTTATATACATATAAGCGGGAGATGGTGATTTCGAATCCGGATTTGGTGACCCAAGGTTTTGTTGTTAACCTCTATTTTTAGCGAATGACAACGTAGTGTGGTATAATCAAATATAGTAGAAGGTCCGTACTTTTTCTTCTGCCTTGACCCTACGGTACATTTGACATCGACTGAGATAGACAAATGTGGTGTATACATTCTGTTTGAGATATGAGACGAACATATTAAGGTGATAAAGACTAGTTGGATGTGTGCCACTGCTCAAGTGTTTAGGGTATGCTACCGGTAAAGAAAATTGTACGGCCAATCGATGTTACAAAAATAATCAATAAGACATATATTCCCGTGTAGAGTGTAATTTACTACAAAATGGTGTGTACAAAGTCATCTGCTCGGTAGAACTAAAGTTTATTTCACTAACGCCTTTTATCAATCTTGGACCAAAAGTTTAATCTCTTTATATCGTGGTTATCATTTCCAGAATTTTTACCAGGCGGTTGATCACGAATTTCCTTGTAGAACTGACAACCTGCACGATTTTTCTGACGTCGCATAGCTCTGTCCATACTTCTCTTTTGTTTTAGTGTCAATACATGTACCGGTTCTTTAGATGTTATAGCTTTAACATTATGATCATCATCCTTAGTATTCAGGTTGAAATCAAACATTTTACTCGACTCAAGCTCTGTATCACTCTAAAATAATACAGAAAACATCAGGTGTTTTACAAGATTAAATAGAAAATGGGTAAGAATGAACTGTTCAGTGTAAGTAGGTGAGCTCAACAGCGTAGAAAATAAGGCGACTATATATTCACCGATTTTCAGCCAGTTGTGAACGGTGTGCAATCTATAACAGATAAATCGATCCAAGTAGCCCCACCGTTAGCACAGAAAGATCAATACCATAGTAGTAATATCAGTGGTCGTAAAATTGATTGGACAGTGAATATGATTAGAGCGTTTATCCATGGAAAGGTATAAAATAATTTTAGAGCTCATGATATAAGGAATGATGGCGATAGGGTGCGTGTGCTATTGCGACTGAATCTGAGCTGTCACTCAACATCCAGCCATTGGCTACGGACAATCGCGTAAATTCCAATCATATAAACTGTCTACTATCATGGCTCAAGCTGGCAGTCAACTATTATTATTACCTCATTAATTAGTGCTGCTTCAATTTAGTTGCAATGATTGGGAATACACTATATATATTCAAACCACCGTAGCCGGTTAAGATCTACATTCTTACAAAATGATCCCATTTAATTGTACAAACGATAAAGCATTTTAGTGACTTAAACAAATTGACTGTATTCTAATAATCCTGCATTATATTAAGTATATCTATTTAACTAATTGGTGTCCATATTATTCTTGTCTGGCTAGATTTATTTAATCAGTATTACGTCACACGGTTGAATTTCAGAATACGCAAGGATTATGGGTGAAAGTTAAGCACATAAACTCATACTTGGTAAACAAGTTTTAGTGTTGCTACCGTTGCATTCGTCATTGGTAACCATTTTTAATACCCGAAACCTATATAATAACTATTAGATGGGTGATTATACCAAACGAACAATAGCATTCCAGAATACTAACAGCAACATCCTTGGTACACATTCCTCACTGTTCCGATGAATATAGTTTGTGAAAAGTAAGAATAACTAGTTCCTATCTATTGTAGCGATGTATGAAGTCGTTTAAAAGAGTACATCTCTAAGTTGTCCTGCATTATAACAGCTATAAAGTGGGGAAAATTAGTAACTCTTTTATAATAAAAGATTACATTTGTAATTCAAGACGTGAAGTTATTGTTGTTTTATGCCGAAACATTCATTATTCAATGAGCACGAAACAAGTGGAGATAATGATTCCTCTAAAAATAAAAGTATCAGACTTTACTGGATTTTCCTTGAAAAGCTGTATAATGCTAGTCATTAAAATAGCTACTGATAACTAATGAATTAGACTCACATTGTTTGTTTCGGATAAATCTTCTGTAAGAGCAGTATCAGCGGATGAAACCACATCAGTGTAGAGTTGATTCTTGTCTGAAACTTCCACTGATAAATCCTATTCACCAAAAAAAAACAGTTAAACAAGTCAAAAGTGTTATGGAATCACCTTTAGTGCGTGAAGTATAAAGTAGGAGTACCTTCCACCCATTAATACTGTCTCCGTTGTGTGTAACTAGTTGTTTATTTATAAGACAGCATCAAGATCTATGCTACCGGTTTCACACTGAATCGTGAGAGTGTCGATTAACTATTCATCATTTGTGAATATCTAGAATAGGTATACTTATCGATGTTCGACAATAGTAGTATTTCATGACATGAAAGTAGCATTTGACTCCATAAACCGAGAGGTTTCTCTCCCAAGTCACTAAGATCATTCCTAACCAAGTCTCGCTGCCAGGTATTTCTAGAACTTCTTCCTGGTATCGGTAACCAAGAAGTGGCAACCCTCCATGTCAGTCAGTTATAAGTAACGTAGAGCCTGGAATATTCGTTATCCCAAGTTACTACATCATATTATCATGATAAGATCAAATTAAGATTAATGTCACGATATAGTTTAACAAGAAGGAACGAAGCAAGAGTATATATAAAAGAATAATTGGATTCCAGATCAAAAAAGATTGAGTGCACTGGCGTTACTGAAACCGAATCTTAGCCATATTAACCAGTGTCTCTAGCTAGGTACTTTGTATCTATTAATACAATTCAAGCTAATAGTCAACAACTTCATGGACTCATGTCACATTTTAGTTTGGTCGCCCCTGCCTCCCTGTTTCTGATCTTATATTAGCTGATATCGTGTGTTGGGGTAGGTGGTAGTTGAGAATATGTATCTCTAATAACAATCTAGATAGATATGACGGTTGCTACCTCCATCATAAAAAGAATCTATTTGAAGCAACGTAGCACTAAGTCTTCTATCGTTAGTTTCATACAGATACTTATTCTTTTTACATTGTATCATTCAGAAGTGTGGATACAAAAAACCATACCGGTTGTCATGTATAATAAACCCCAAAATGGAAAATTGTCCCGTTAATTATATAAAATGAATTCAAAGTGTATCAATTATCGTAATACGAAAAACGAACGATTCAGGACAAATTGTTATAATACCTTAATGACTTTTTCCGAATATTCGTCAATAAAATCATCCTGTTTGAGTTCATCGGGTTCCATAGGTGGTTTGACAAAATAAGGCAGACGACCACGCTGGAAATCATTCAATACACGCTTAGCAGTAGTGTTCAAATCCGGTTCCCCAGCCTAGTTTTACATCGGAAAATATATACAGATACATAATTTTAGAAGCTAATCCTAACGTTTGATAGGTCGATACAATAATATGAATATGAAATACCCTGTAATAGCACATAGCAACTTTGTGAGAAATGTCGCCATTACATCACACAGTTTCGAATGCTACTGTTTAAAACAGAAAGAACGCGTAATACCTTCATGCAGAATACTAAAATCTTAGCGCAGATACTAATTTTTTTAAATAATATTGTAAACAATTGCTGACTAATAGAAATACATGTAAGGAGCAAGAAAAACAAATTTACCACGATAAGACGGATTTATTCGAGTTCGTTTGGTTCTCTCTCTCTCTCTCCATATATATATGGGTAATGTGATATAGCAAACAGTTTATATTATTCGGAATTACGAGGTGCTTTAACTGTATGTCGGTTAATGATTTAGCGGTATAGTACCGTGGTATAGTACTGTTCATCCATCCTAACTCCTCAATCGAGCTTCTAGAGATGGTGAAACTCGATGAGCTCAAAATAGAAGTGAGTGGCAAACCTGATGGAGTTTTTAATTAAAAGCCTCATAAAACTCTCATGAATTTTCCCAAATAAAAGAAGTTGTTCACGGTTGTACTTTGAGCGAAACTGTATCGTCTACTATATGATTTTACTAATATCTTGTTGAATTAAATTTCTGATCATAACTCCCTTTCCGCCTTTATTGTCACACATTATAGTCTTTAATTACATTGGGCATACATTTTAGTGCCCGTCTGTAAGGCTTTGTTTTCAAATTAATAGTAGTAAATAAATGGTACTAAGAATCTTCAGTCCAAGTGTTACAGCACAACATACCATCAAAGTGATAGTATGGTATAATAAACAGTTCATCACATCCCATCTCGACAGACATTTTGCATAGTCAATCTTAAAAGTACAAAGCTTAAAAAAGTGATTCATTATTACAAGTATGCTGATGAAAAGTTGATCATCAGTCGGCCAGTCATTAACAATGTTGAAAATAGCATGTATATGCGAATGTTAAAATCACCATACCATATTAGCATGACGAGATCAAATTTACAAGAATAACACGAAGACAAAATACAATAGGGAGGAATAAAGTGAAGTTGTGCATGACAGGATAATAAAACCGAAGACCTAGATGAAGACAGCGATTGAATACACTTGCGCTATTGTGACTGATTCCGAGCCATGCAACCCAGTGTCTCTAGCCATTGATTGTGATTATCATGCAGACCCCCCAATCAGGTAGTCTGTATCTACAAACATATCTTAGAACAACAATCAAACAAGTTTATTGTGTGTAATAATCACAGAAATATTCAGTTTGCCATGGAATTTGAAAAAGATGAAAAATTCACTGTTTTGAAATTCTTGTGTAGTGGAGAAAAGATGGATAAATGCAACACATAATTCATAGAGAGAGCACGTATTGTAATTGAACTCTAACAACCTTCGGTTGATCCATTACAAGAAAAAAAGTGGTAAAAATGCTATTCTACAGAGAATTTGTACTTCGGGTATACTAAATGAAGAACTATTAAATACTAAACGGTGCTCATGGAGTAAGGGCAATCCAGAAAACTTCAATGATGCATACAAAAAATGTGAAAATGAAAGAACTGCAGAAATTAGAGTTTGTAAAATGCCAACTTTTGCTTATTTTGATTTCGAATCCGATAACGCTGCAGCACCTATCAGAAGAATAAACATAAAATTACCAATAACGTATTCTGAAGCTAAACCGGTTATCTTGTCACTAACTATTCTTTATTTTCGCAACTTAGCCGTCATTTCGTCACGTCGTATTTTTCTTGGTACTTTCCAAGTTAATAAAGGTAATGATGCATATGAAAGAATTATATATATATGTAAACTTATTAAATAAGTATATATTCATGTACTTGACTTGGAGCCACGATATAAGCCTAAGGACTGACGGTATTATCCAGTTACCCAAACATAAGTACGTGGAGTAGTGTTCGAATCCAAAACTTGGTAGCAAAGTTGAACGCCTTAACCACGAGCCATTACTTCATTGCTAGGATGCTTATTTTTCATTTGTACTGACAGGAAGAATGACAGGAAAAAGTCCTACAGATTTTTTATCAATCACATTGTGTCGGAGACTAACACTTGAAAAATAAAGGTAAGCAAAAACTAAGTAACTTCGTTTGCTGGCCACTTTTAGTCACCGTTCAATGAATAATGGTATATCTCACAGAGGCCAAGGTTTTAAAAAATAG
Source organism: Schistosoma japonicum (assembly GCA_025215515.1). Taxonomy (NCBI): domain Eukaryota; kingdom Metazoa; phylum Platyhelminthes; class Trematoda; order Strigeidida; family Schistosomatidae; genus Schistosoma; species Schistosoma japonicum. Next base: position 15,964,591 of record CM046066.1, read on the forward strand.
CCCAATCAATCAACTGATTGAATAAACATGCATATAATACAACGTGATAACTACTGTTCAATTACTCACCTTCAATAATTTCCCACTTTGTCCAGCTAAAGTTTCCAAAAACAATTCTGGGTAATCACTCCATGATAAAGGCGTAATGGAATGTGATAAATTTGACTTATTAGTATCCTTATCACATCCACTATTGTTTGTTACATCATTATTTATAAATTCCTTTTGTAAGTAGCTTTTAACATCAGCAGGTGATAAAGGAGGTAGATTATACCTAGCTTGTAGAAATTCTGGCTTAACACGTTCAAATACATCGCGGATACATAAATCAGACTGTTGTAAATATTCCACTCTTACCTACAAAAGGAAAAAACATTACGATAGTCGGTCGCTCGAGCACAGCCAGAAGTATGTGGATGGTTGCCACTTTACAGTTCTATTCATAATGGACAGATATTTCTTCTTCAGATGCCTAAAATGAAACTGAACAGGTAGCAGCTTGTCGACTTGAGAGTGAGGTTGCGAAACTCAAAAGACAAAACACTAGGGACTGGTGGCATGGTCTTAGAACCGGCGACAGAAAACCACAAGCAAGATGAAATGTAATATTTTTAAGGTTGGTCACTTGTAACTGCTTTCTATTGTGCGAAGGCAAAATTACTGCAGTCGATGGCTACTTGGAAGAAACACCATATTTCCGTCTTACTTTATTTCTGCCTACGGTACAACTACCCTCTCTGAATTTTTGCTTGCTGCAGTTAGTTTTACTGAACTCCAACCTTCCAGGTATGGTTGTACCTAGGTTTATGAGACACTATAACTTGACTGATTTACCAAGTCAGACTACTACCACTTCAAGAGTGAAGCTACAATTACAAGAGCTGACTACCCGAAGAGCGTTTGTGACTAGTTTATAGTGTTGTAGCGACGAATTTTAAGGGCAACGGAAAGGGGAAGGTGTGTGCTAGTACAACATAGTACAAATTACTGAATCTATACAGAATAAAGCATCTAAATAACTTTTGAGTGTAGCTATATATATTTCTGTGTATAACTTATCAGATATAATTATACAGACTCGGTGTTAAAACCGACACAACAGCATAACTGTAACTGAAGGGTATAATACAGTAATCATGATATTGGCAAAATATGAGGAAAATAAAATCAGATCAATAGAGTGAAAGGAGAGATAAAATGTGCAGTCTAAGAAACATTATGACGAAAAATCCTAAACTCTCATCTGTTGATGAGGTTATGAAACTTCATCGACTGAGATGGTTGGGGCATGTGTTACGTATGTCCGAACCCCGGTTACCACGTCGCTCAATGATGACTAGTATTGGGGTGGGTTGGAAAAGGGTTAGGGGCGGCCAAACCAAAACGTGGCATCAGTCGTTGAAGTCACTAACTTCTGGTCTGGGCCACATTGTTAGATATCAACTACCTGGTTGGGGTCCGTGTGACTGCCGTACCCAGTGGTTGGAGACTCTTGGTGACATGGCTCAGAATCGATCACAATGGCGTAGGTGTATACATTTTTTGTCTTCACGTACACCTTGAGACTAAAATTACTCTACCTTTCTTTCTACAAACTAATTTTTTTTCTCTCTCTCTACATATTATATCCCTATATGCAATCTTCCTTTTATATATTACTACCATTAAAGTAACTGATTCTATGAATTCGGTGATCATCTTGCTATGCTGTTGAGGTGTGGCAACTTGGACCGATGCACTCATGTGCCTGGTCCTACGTTGTATCTGTCTGTCTGTCCCAAACTCTCATAACGCAAAATGAGAAGTATGCAAGTAAAAGTACTAAATTAAAGAACTAGTACTCTTTCGGATATGAAAGTTTCATCTCAAAATAATAAAAAAATCGTCTTTTTACAGCAGCAGTACTTGATTAAAACGATGCAACATAAGTAAACAGTTTGAATCCCACTGTGAACATCAACATTGGGATGCAGGTACATCCAGCCGAGGAGTCCCAAATAGGACGAAACGCGCGTCCTAGATTCCACGTGCCAGTCACAATCCAAATTAAAAGTTATTAAGCTTGTTAAAAGCCAACCTCACTTTTGTAATTTACATCACGGACTAATGTTAGAAACTAACAATCACTACCGGATACCTGCTTTGTCATAGTAAGGAGCTCCAAAGTAGTGAGTTTCCACGACCCTATTAAGAATCAAACCCAAGACCATTTCGAGGAGCACTTAGTAGTCAAATCACTGTATTGGCAACAAATGGTTTACATTCGTAGCCTAAATCAATTCCCAATGTTGCGTAACCATCCTCAAATGTCATTCGTGGACAACTACTTCAACTTGATATAGTTTAACACAACTAGTCATGGCTCGACTTATCATAAAAAGTAGAAACGTTTAAGCAAAAACTGAAAAGTAAATTTTCACAAGGGAAAAAAAAATGAGAATCTCAGTTTTTTAACCGAATTAAATGTTGACTGCACAAATTTCAAATCGAAAGAATGATGTTTACTTACCACTCCTTTCATAACTAATTCCGCTTCAGTATTACCATCAGGATAAACAACCCCAGGACAATCAATTAGGAATATAGATTTCATTAAAGTAACATACTGCCAAACTTTCGTTTCACCAGCTAATGGAGCGACATTGCATACTTTTTTATTTCTAAAATTAAAGAACATGCAGTACAATATAGGCTGTTATAACCCTTGTATGGATGTTTTTAGCATCAAAAATATACTTGGAGAATTAAGTAGTCGATGTAATCCACAAGGTTCGGACTCTAGTCAAATCAACCGATCATAAGCCACGTAGAGATTGACACAAATGTGTGTTAGTCTAAGTTGACATAGCACACTAGCAATAGATAAAATTAACAACGTGAACAGCAAACGATTTGAAATAGTGTGGTAGAAATGACAATGAGATATTACTAAACAATGTGAATATAGTTCAAGATGGAATAAAAAAGGTATAAAAAAGGAATATTGGAACTTGAGAACTAGAAAAAGACGAGTAAATATATGTGATACTGTTACAGATTCTCAGTAATCACTCAATACTCTCAGCGACTGTTCATGGCTATCGCACCGACTACAACCAGGTAGTTTGTTTCGAAAAATGAATACATTCTGCTTTATTAAAACTGTCAAACTGGAATATTAAGATTCTAATTTTTTCTACGATTTACATAAAATCACTGACCAAAGAACTATACGCTAGTCCATTCTTAATAATAAACATGTTTGTTGAAAGTAACAAATTCTTATTACTTCGTACTAATCCCATGTAAATCAATAACTGATCAGTAAAATTACAAATGGACTAATTATCACAATTAATTACAATGCACTGCATATATTACTTTGTATTAGCATAATTTAGCGAAATACTGATTAAGAACCAAATCCTAGAGAACTGATGCATATATATATATATATATATATATATATATATATATATATATCCTCTAAAATTCGGTTTAACTGGTTGAAAAACGCCAAAGTAGCTACGAAAGAAGGTAACAAATATCTTCTCGAGTCAATATACAACTTACCGAAGAGCATTAATAATGCTACTTTTTCCAACGTTAGGATAACCAATAATACCAACTGATATTTGTGACCGTTCTTTACAATATAGTGATGCCATTTGCCTTAGAAGACCCATGAGAGCGACTTTACCTAAAGGCTTATTCATATTAGCATGGAATACTAATGTAGGATATTCTTCAGATAAGATGGCTTTCCATCGTTTCTACAGACAAAAAATACAACAGGAAACGTTTATATGAGAAATATATATTGTTATTAGAAACCAAAGTTCTTGAAACAAGTTAGATGTTTGTCTTGTAATTGATTATTTTGAAATACTTCGCTTGATGATGATGATTCTAAAGTTTAGGGTTAAATAACTAAAGAATCTTTTACTCCTTGTTGCATAGCATTATTAAAACGAAGCTAATACAGTTCAAGTATAATGTATACATGTATATACTGATTTTGGTGACTAGGTGTGAATTAAACCATACCATCATTTACATTAACATCAAAAAGGCGAGATTTATTATCTGTTTAAAATTCCGTCGTAAAATGGAAGCCTTTATGAGAGGTATTGATTGTCGAATACGACAAAAATTTCGTCTTCATATCTGAAGTGATGTGTCATCACATTGATCACATCATTAAGCTCCGCCTACAAACATCATTTTAATATTGTTATACAACAGAGAGAGAACAGTTCGACTCTACGCACTATTTCTAGAAACAGCATATAGGAGGTATTATACCTGAACTTTATTAGCTTTCGTCCAGTCCACTACAAAAAGCACTGGTGAAAATATCATTTTACAGAGTAGAAAATATATGTACTGATGACAAATTGGACAAAGAACTTATTAACGTCAAAGATTGCTTAGGGAAGAAAAAGGACATCTCGAAAATTAATTGAAGAATGCCAAAAAAGTGGAAACCAGAAATGGAAATAAACTACAGCTGACAAAAAGTAGTTACTTATTTTGACTTTGATAGTGATAATGCTGCACTGTCCGTCAGAAGAAGGCTTAACACAACATCAAACGCATATCATGAAATAGTTTGCTATAAGATTCCATGAATATGCATCTAATGGTCATCGTTTAAAGATATAAGGTAAGTATAAGGTAGACACTCTTGAATCTTTCAAATTGTTTAGTAGACAAACAAACTCACCAAAGCTGCTGCTATTTAACGCTTATATGAATTACATATTCCAAAGAAAACAGTTGTTAGTCTTTCTGCACCCTGTTAACTTTCATTTCATTGTATCGTTTCATTTATTTTAAGATCAAATTGATTTCATTACATCATTATATCGTGTCTTAGTCTTCTTTAAATTAATAGTATTAGTCTCAATTGTTAACTTGCATCAAATTTATTCAGTGTTTGGCCTCGAGGATACTAAACTTTGGTTCGACACTAACTGTTCAATGAGTAGAGATAAAATCCAACAGGGAAAATTAGTTCCCTTAGGAATGCAGGTAGAAATAGCACAAAACCTAGGTTCAGGGTTTCTTGCCGACTACTCTTAAATCACCTTTTACTAAACATGAAACTAAGTACATTTTGAAGCTCTGTTGTATTAGCTGCTACGAAACTAACAGAAATAACATTGTTTCAACACTAAGTCGTACAGTGACCATTTTCTCAATATTTTAATGTAACTGGTAAATTGAAAAGATTTCTAATATATAAGTACGAGAACTCAGTGTTACAATGCACAAAGTACGATCATCAAATCCCATAACGAGTAGAGGAAGAAGTTACGAAACAAAAGTAATAGAAAGAGCACTACATACTACGTAAACAATAATCAGATGCCTATGGTGAAATAAATTGCAGTGACAATCATTAGAATATTCCCCTCTTGTTTTTCACAATACGAAAGTTGACCTTATGAAATTAGGTGTTTAATGAATGGCTCAACTTACAAGATTATGTCTATGCTTGTATATTTGTTCACAATTGAACAGTGCAAAACCAATGTTATTTTCATATAGTTAACCGTTTGCCAATCAGTTGTGTTTTGAATAGTTAATCTATTGTCTTACAATACACGTATCAGTCGTACAATTTAAAGCCAAAGTGTACTAGCATAAATGTAAAAGCGTCCTGCTAAACAGTAAAAGTAAATAGGAGGAAAATAATTTCTGAACAGGAATAGAATACATACAACTTACTGTTATCCATACGGGGACCAGATCCACTTTATTGATAATAAAAATGAAGTGTTTGTGAGTTTTTTCCGTTTTTAAATATTTTTCAATATAAGGGGATCGCATCCCCATCGGATCACGTGCATCCAAAATGTAGAGGACAACATCTGAGGAGTCTAAAACCTAGAAACGTTTGCATACAATATCGGGTTTAAAATGCACAGCTATACGTTTTAAGAAAATCAAGACCAGTTTAAAACGTCGCACTGAAAATACACAAACAGCCAACAGATTAACATAGTCTACACATCCAGTAATGTTAGGAAGAGTACTGAGCTAACCAAGATCACACTATGAGACGCAATATTTTATTACAGTAACACACCGGATCAACTCATCTTTAACATATTTGTCTGACTTTAACACTAATCGGTCTTGTCCTGAGTTCCAGACCGAGTACAGAATAAATAAATAATAAATTGGTAAAAACTTGGGCAGGCGCAGCGCATATTTACCAGGCTCTACATTGATTGACTAATTTATTTTAACGCATTTACCGGGCATATATTTATCTACTTGGTTTCGAGTCACACTCCACATTTGAAGGCTAGTGATACTACCTCGTTTTTCAAACGGAATTAGGGTTTTAACCGCTGATTTAGTCGCTGAAAGTTGAACATATTGACAACTGCTGCCGTCATTGACTGACTCCATAACAAGTGCAGAGTTTGAAAACTTCTAAGCTGGATTACGAGTAATCCCTTCTTGCATAACTTTATCACCTCACAACTCTGATGCTAATTATACGAATTCACGAAATGTTGTCCCTTGTCTCCTGGAACCTCGTGTTAAACTACATATCGGAGCACTCAATGTTTGAACCCTGTGCCAAATAGGGCAAGCATCCATAGCTATGACTCTAGATTCCCGCTCATCGATGTCTGAGGCGTCTCTGAAACGTGTATACAGGATCCAAGTATAGTCATTCTCTTGACTTCATCTTGTCAAAATAAAGGACTGGCCCGGTTCACTCTTAGTGTTTCTGAAAACCCCACCACCACCATACGAGGCCTTGCTGGTGTAGGTATAGCACTGAATTCAAAAGCTAAACAGGCTCTCCTTGACTGCATTCCAATAGACAGTCGCTTATGCACTGTTCGTCTAAACTGGACGGTAAGAACTCGGAAAGATAAAGACACAAACCGTTACCTCTTTGTTGTCTTTGCCTACGCTGCCAGATGCAGCCCAGATGAAGTAAAAGATGAATTTTACAGGAAGCTTTCCAACCTCCTTAGTAAAGCTGAGCGCACTGATGTAGTAGTGGCTAGCAATTCCAATCCCCAAGTAGGTAGACTAAGCGAAACCAAAAGGCACCTAGGTGGATCCTATGGTGTCGCGGATCAATGAACAGATAATGTCAACCGTTTACTACAACTATGTTCAGACAACCGTCTATTTATAGCAAGCACCAACTTTAAGCGTAAGGAAAGATATCAGTTGACACGGCGACCTCCACAATCAACTCAACGCTGGACTCAAACAGACCACATTGCTATCAGCCAACGTTGGAGAGGCTCGATAGAAGACTGCAGCTCATTCTGGAGTACATGTTTAAACTCAGATCATGCTTTAGTACGAACGTGTATTAGTCTGTGTCTCTCTTGACGTAAAAGATCTACGGCAAGGATCCGCCTCAGAGTTCAAGTTAATGATGAAAAACTCAAGAATACATATCAGAAATAACTAGAAGACAAATTAGTCAATTACGTAAGCTGTGCCTATCACGAGTCAGCTTGGAACGATATACAAAAAGCTGTTAACCTTATACAAGCTCTCTACTCGAACACCACTAGCCTAGTCAGAGCTTATGGCGGACTATCCTCATGATTAGTTAATTTAAGCGGAATTCACTAAGGTTGTCCGCTTTCTTTATTTTTGTTTAATTTTATCACCGACATGATTTTAGAGTTAACGTTTCCATTGTCTGACCATTCAGGGGTTAACCACCTTCCAGAAAATAAACTTATTGACTTAGAATATGCAGTTGATATAGTTTGTTTGAGTGAAGATGGTGACAAATGCTGCGTTATTTAACCCTTCTTAGGCCTCAGTGTGTGCGTGTTTAGGATGTGATTCTCCCTATCCAAATATAAAATGTCATGTTTCAAAATTTTTCTAACCCTAACTGTGGTCATTTTCGTCCAATCAAAAATACTTTGCACTTAGCACTGGCTGCTTAATTACAGTCAGTGAATTTAGCGTTCTGAACACACTTAATCATGTTCTGGTTAATAGTGTGAACATAGAATTATGTATTGGCCCGATTGGCTTTTATTAATCTGCGTCACTTGTGGCGTATACAGGACATCCGTAAACCTACCAAAGGACGCGATAACTATGCTACAGTCCGATTCATTCTACTTTATGGATGCGAAACGTAGCCAATAACAAAAAGGATATTCATAGGCTTCTAGTATTCAATCATAGATGCTTTCGAAGCGTTGCCCCTGTTTGCTAGAATCATTGAGTAGGCAATATGTGGATTAGGATTGGAGTACTAGGTAAATATGGTAAATCGACTGAAGTACTGAATCTAGAAAATCTCTAGCCGACCCATAAAAACTTTTATTGATATTGTAACATCAAATCATGGTGGGAATGAATATAAAAAGATTCGTGAATTCAACGTTGGTGACCATGTTTATATCCGTGATTGCAGGCCTGGTAAGCCAAAATAGATCGGTGGGAAGATTGTTGCCAAGATACATAAAGTGGTATATGGAACAAGAGCGGGTGACTTAGTGATAATACGACATATTAGTCAACTGAGACCTACAATAAACAGTAATGGGCCACCCTCGCAAAGTAGGATTGCCATGAGAATTGTGTACGAGACTTTGATGTACCACTACCAGCATCCCCACCTATGCATCAACATATGAAGAGAAATGAAGGTCAGAATGAGGTGAGGTGTAGACCGCGTAGGCTGTGTAGACGGAGAGGACTACTGCGAATTGATCCAAAAGCCAAACCTACACAAAAAGAGAGGTGACATGTCTGGAAAGAGACATTTGATTGGTCAAAATCGCATGACCGACATATGAAATAGAGACTAGATCTTGTATATATATCTAGTATATTATTGGTTTATATTATTGTAATAATACATGCGTGTAAGTGATTTATCGGCTTCTTGATAAATCAGTCGCATCATTGTGTCTGAGTGATAGATAAAGACAAGGATGCTTGCTAGCGGTAAAGCATAGCGTTGCGGATAATCAGAATTGATAATATTGGCCATTCCTACGTCAGATGTAACATCATATCTTCATCAACTGAGATGGTTAAGATATGTTACGTATACCTGACCACCGTCTTTCTCGATGAACAATGCTGTCTGATGTAAATGTAGTCTGGAATAAAGCTAGTGGCGGCCAAACCAAAAACATGGCATCAGTCCATGACAATTGGGCTGAGCCATGTTTATGGGTTCAGGTTACCGGGCTGGGGTTCATGTGATGATCGTAACCTATGGCCAAAGACTTTGATTGACATGGCTCAAAGTTGTTCGCGATGGCGCAGGAGCTTCCATTTCTTGTCTTCCACTCAATTCTAAGCTTTTGAATTCATCATAATCTTCTGTATACTGAATTATACATATTTTTTAAATCTTATCACTGATCTATAATCGTTTCCATTAATACAGACTCTGTTACTAACTCCACTACTCTGGGATTTGATTCGACAGTTTAATCTCTTTCTGCTAGTTAAAGCATGGCAACTTTAACTAATGTACGCACGTACCAAGTTCTACGTGGTAACTAACTGAATGACTGATCCATCTACCGAAAGGTCACGAACAACACTAAACAACACAAGGTGTGATATGCGTTTTGTTTTTATGGAGTAATTTGGAGTCTCATATAATTACTAAAGCATCTTGACGATGAGGGAAAATGGAATAACCAATGTAAGCATGAGCTAAATGAAGTTCATTCTGTTTGTCACAGGACAATTCTCTATGCGCTTTATGTAACCAGTACGTTACACTATAGTAGCCACTAGCATCATAATGATACCTTAACCAAATAAGCTGCTTTGACCGCGTCAGTAACGAAACACTATCGGTGCATCAAACCTTTCTAACGGAATTCCAGTCAATCATTCGGTCGAAGTGTGACAAACTAGAAGACAAATAAGATAATTCACTCTTCCAGAGACTGATCATTCTAATCCGAATGAAAAGGTAAATTTTAGTGTTAATAATACCACCCCCCCCCCTGGGCGCTAACTTACACTAGTACAAATTTGGAGAAAAGGAACATGATTATGAAGGAATTAATTCAAGAAAACGAGGGTATACCAACTAAAGTTGCCACAACTAAATTTTTCCAGTCCATTAAGTAGAAAAAGCTAGCTTTTGTGAATCGGTAATACTGTTAGTGTTCGAACGAAGTAAACAAAAGATCATTTGGAATTGTGACTTAATTACTGTAAATACTGTTTTGGCAAACAGTCCATTGCTCAGGAGCTAGGTTTTCCATCAGTAAAAAGATACAGAAAAATCAAAGAAACCAGAAAAATACAAATTCGCATACAAAATGATCTGGAAAGAGTGAACAAAACCAATAAAACGGAACTTCGTTAGAGCTAAAGATTTTACAGGATAATCAACGACCCAACAACAGGTTTAACTGCTTTATTTACTCGGAGTATGGGAAGCCGGTTGACATTTATGGTCCTCAAAAAAGTAATATATGATAATATATCCCTCGTAATGGGTTGTTTGCTACCCAAGGTTTTTAGAAACAGACTGATGAACGCACAATCCGCACCTAGGGATTTAACGCCTGATAGTTTAGATCAAAAGTCATGAACTGGTGTTGCAGTTCAGTTTACCCACATTACATCCTATTAAAATATGTATCATAGTAACCTCAGAAGCCTACTAAATGCATAAACAAGCTGCTTGGTTATATTGACATGATTTATAAGGTAAGACGGCTTCAATTAGGAACGTTGACCAAATGGCGTAGGAAACCATTTGGCACAATTTGATGTGGTGGCTTCATGTATACTAATTCAAATACCTCCTGCAAAGTACGAAAAACGTTCGAAATCATAAGTGAGCAACATATCCCATTGTTTACCAAACATATCACCAAAATTAATAAACGGAGTTACACTTCAAAATCAATTAATCACACTGTGCATTTACCGAAAGATCGTCGAATTCCAAAGGTCTTTTACGCTATGCTTTGTCACCATATATATAGGAGAAGCTCTGTGATGTTAAGAGAGCACTTTTGGTTTTCTATATGAAGATAATAAAGGTTCTAGTAAATTACTACCGTTTTCTTTTCATCCAAAAGTGATATAGGCAAGCGAGTTTGACGCAAAATAACCTCGTAAGGATTCCGAATCTTCATTGCCTCCTTGAAACTCTGTAATGTATCTTGACTTATAACACGTGTATTGCCTAAATGTTTACTAACTCAGAAAGGTAACTAACCAAACCATCGTCTATTAGGTTCAACCCGTGCAATTGTGCCAGAAGGCAAAGTTGACTGAAAAGGAGCAGGTCGGACTATTCTTCCATTCTTGTCTCTATATCAATATCGTAAAATTAAGCCAAACAAACCTTTTGGCTTTGAAATTACGATACATATTAAGTCGTTTGATAGTAGCCTTAGTACGCATTGTACTCTCCTTGGGTTGCTTTTCCCTATCTACACAAGTAAGATACTTGTTACAAATCATTACCTGGATTAGGTGAATGCTTAGCATGGTTAATGGCATTCCTAAATCTGCTCCTGACAATCTTATGGCTAAACTGAAGTAACGCGCTAACTTGAAAACCCTCCTTGTACGGTTTATACAATTCGAGGAAGAAAGATACAGGGAAGATTATGAATTGTATTTGTCATATTTCACTTCGTTTTGTTCATATACAAATTACTTTCATAACACTTGTTATTAATCGCAGTGTATTATGTACTTCCATCGTTATTAACATTCTCGATTTTTTGTAATACTTGTTCTTTGACTATTCCTTGATTACCAACCTTACTGTCTCTGAGCTCGCGCAGCATTTGGGTCATCGTACAACAGGGTATAAAACATCCAATACAACAGTCTAAACATATAAATCCACGTATATTTCTTCTGTGCCGAAAAGATCTCCTGAAGCATCCTAATATTGGGCCCCAGCAACAACACGAAAATATGGTCATAACATAAGAGCATAGGTATGAAAAAGGACGCCGAATACTAATAATATCATTAATTAGTTCTTCAAATGCACACGCTGGCATAAGACAAATGAAACAAAGGGTACCGTACCCGTCAGAAGTACAACATGTTCCAACTAAACTGTATTTAAATCTCCGAGGTTGATAAATAGAATTATTAATCACATTTATGTGACCACTGTGCAAAGTGCTTCGATCCATTTAAATTTTAGAGGTTTATTTTTCAGTCTATACACACTCAGCAAGCGTTGATAGAATTCTATGTTAGTTCAAAAATCTGATCGATAACTTTGATCTATAATCCTGTGGTTTAAATGATTATGAATACTAATTTTAAAATAGGCTTAAATTAACATTATATACAATGTGTTAGAATAACTTTATGAATTACATTCATGCAATAATGCAGGTTGCTCTAAAGCTATATTGATTGCCTTAGTTCAAATGATTGCATGGCACATATAAATATTTGTATATATATTTGTATATATAGTGTGTTATAAGCTTATACGTGTGTGTATATATATGAGTATCAAACAATAGTCGAAAAACAAGGTTTCATATTGTAAAATGAATGAGGAAATGGCAGAAGAATTTACGATTTTTAGTGATAAACATATGTAATGATACACAGGTCGACGCATAATCGGTAATATCTTGAACCACGGTGACAACAAAACAACAACAAATAAAAAGTTGCAGGAATCGAGATTACAATATTTTTATGACGAGCTATTGCGAACCGATTGATTTATTTGTGCTTGCACCTTTAGTGTTACGATTTTAAATCCAGGTCTTCGGTTTAATCCGACAGTTGGTTGGCTGAACTTATTAACTGGCAGGAAATCTGTACAGTTTCGGAACATATTTATTTTGAATAATTGTGTCACAGGTTGATGTTATCAGGGTATCATCTAAAACTAGGAAGGAGTGAACAGCTGTTGCGTTTTAGTGTGGAATTCGTCAGCAGTGCGCACCTCAGATTCTTCACTATGTGCTTCGAGTTGACGGCGAACGCCTGACACTTTGTACAATTTGGCTGGCATCCAATGGTAGGATTCCCACTTCCATCAATTTGTGATATTTATTTATTACTCAGCTGCTTTAGTCCTGGTAGTTTCAATTGGTTTCTGTTCCTTTTTATCTCTTTCCTATCTCTTCCTCAATTTTATCCTTCTCTACTCGGTTTCTTTTTTCGCCTTTCATATTTTTCCTGTATATTCAACTATCCTTCACTTATTTTACTTTTTTTATCATGGTACTCTCCATTTCTTCATTCCGTCTTAGGAAGTCCGGTTGGTAAGTAAGGCTCATAATAAAGAATGGTTAAAAGTGCTAAAGTCTAACGTTTGGAACTAATTTCAGGTCTTTAAGCCCTGTCAAAGGAGGCTGCATGTGTATTATAGTGGGATACAGTCGTCTAGCATTCATTAAAAATGCGTCAAACTGAAGGCCAAGTTACTGCCTCAGTCAGTGAGCTGCAGGTGAAGAAAACTCCTAATGACGAAAAATTCGCCTACACCTGTTTTATTCTATATGATGGGTAAAAGTCCATAGGATTTTCATAAATATGTCAGCATGTGAAACAGTCAGTATGCTTTAATTTAGGCTTTAACACTTGTCCATCACTTTATCATAGCGAAGCCTTGCTATGGGGGTTTTGTGTTCTTGTCATCTACATAGCTCTCTACAGCTATAAATCGTCTGTACATATAAGAATAAACAAGCAAATATTTAGTGAAAGGTTGTTGATAAAAATTAGGAATAGCAATGCCTTTAGGACCTAGCCCAGTGGTTCTCCAGACGTAGTCTTCTAGCACTTAAGTACGTTCCATTCTATTTAACAGAAGAAACAATAGTCTTCGGTAATAGGTCTTTATTTCAGTATCGTGGGCATGAGGCAGTGCAGCGGGATGTTAGTCATTTAAACACCCAATGCTTCTGAATATTCAATATAAGATAATAGGAAATATAATCCCTATAAAGAATAAGGAAGTAAATGAATACTTAAGTTTTATTGTTTTAGTGTATACATACATTTTGAAGGCAACTCTTAACTAGTCAACCTAAGTTGCTGCATTAGCTTCTTTCTAGAATCGACTTCAGGAGGAACGTCAGTTTGGTCAACTTAACAAATAAAATTATCTTAGTCTTGCCACTGTAGCCGAATAGATTATTACTAGCACGTCCAGCACTTGACAGTAGATTAATGGTAAACAGTCTGTTAGTATTCGCAAATGCTACGTTGATTAAATTTACATTTAGGACTTGTTATCTAATCTTGTAGCGTTTGCATTCTCCCACAAATGATGATTGGATATTTTGCGAACTTAATCTCTTATTGGTGACCAGAGCTTGGAAAATAACTGAGGATAATACAATGGAGCAATAATATTTGAGGAAGTGTTGCGACTGGGTTGCCCAACGCCATGTTGGCGAAGTACGATTTTCCCATGCTTAGTTCGGCTATCAGGTGTTTACTCACCTGCTTCTCGAGTCGTCCTTAAGTCAAAATGAAAGAAGAATCTACTTCAAAAAATATTGTTGAAACTCCATTACACCTAAAGAATTCACTGTTTGTATAAAAGGTTAAAGTACAAAAACGAGATGTACAATTATAATTGATGTGTTTGTTTGGTTTTCAGAATGATTTGGTAACCTGGAAGAAAATAGACATGGTGTGGATATCTGTGCGTGCAAATGCAGTAACATAAAATTATATATCAATTTAGTTAAAAATATATATAAGTGCTTGAATTTCCCAGGAGTCAGACCAAATAAGCAACCTTGAACACATGACGACCGCCTTGATAACTAGGTTCGTAACGGTGAGTACTGATAGTACCCGTTAGGTTGAAAAATCACAGCAAATACTTAGAAAAGAAAATGAATTACCGAGAACAAAAGAGTGCTTAGGTTTATTAGGTTAAGGATATAATCTGATTTCTACAGATTACTCACTAGGTGAGTAGTCGGTATGCGACTCATGGCGAAGTTGTATCATCTAAAGTCAACTAAGAAATGAGTGAATTTTAATCTTACAAGTGTGTAAGTTCTATTAGTTATGAGTGTCGGTAACAGTCAACCAACGTAAGGTATAATGCAGTGGTTCGAATGTCGATAAGCTGAACGCAAATAATGTGATTACCCGAGAGAGCATAGGTTTTAGGCAAGGGAAGTATTACTCTTAACCCATGTCTATAATTATCGCATAGATTTATAATAATTGTTTGTATAAAGATAACTGTGGGGAAATCACACCATTTAATGATAAATTCGAGTCAGTTTGTCGACAAGGTTTGTTAATAGTTTCATTAATTTTATTAATCACAGTACGTGCATGCCGAGTCATGACAAAGCATTATGACGATATCCCGAAATTATTATGAATAACTACTCGTAGTGTTGATTTACGATAAGCTAGTAAAAATAATGAGTTGGATTTTTTTTATAGATATATATTTTGGTGAGTCACGGATATTAGATACAGTTAGCCGTTAACGAATCCACGCCGCCTTATTATATTACTATTTCTAGGTCCAGAAGTAATTGTTTATTTAGGATTATTTTTAATGTTAGGTACTCGAGTTTATTTTACTAATAAGTACATTATAGCTTACTCATTATATCGGTGAAGTACTATAGTATCTAAATGCTGCTGACTTTATGATCTGGACTATGTTTAGCAACTTCCAAGGCAACTGCTATGATCGCTCAATTTACAAGCGTAAATATGCCCAGCATTGACTACTGAGACAGGTTACGTGATAAATTATAGGTTTAGTCAGAAAAAAATTTATAAATTTAAATATCATAGAGAAAATACAACGCATGTGTAAGTTAATTTGTTGTGTAAGTTTTATTTAAATTATCAAAAAAAGGAAAATATACCAACAAAATTAAAAAATTTAGACATGACCCATGCTACTACGGGGGAAAATATGCTAGAGATACTATAGACGTTTAGTAATTTACTGTAGTGTTTAAGGCTATTTATATATTGTGACAAAAATAATTAAACTTAAGACAGTCGAATTACTATGGAATGTGATGTTTCCTGAAAACAACATACTTTTGTAGTAGTATTTTGTCGTATAAAGTTATTAAAAATATACATCTCAATTAGAAAATGGTTTTAGTATTAGTCCAAGTAAAAATACATACATGTAAAACAATAGTGTGGCGTGTTGAGTAAATCCACTGGCGAAAAAGTGAAACTCGATTGGATTATTTTCGGAATTCATCGTTATTGTCAGGGTTCATTGTGTTATTTACAGTAAATATTGTCTACTAATAGTGGGGAAACCTAGAAAAATGATTAGTTCCGCAGGCGAAGCTTGCTCACAACACTCACCTGAATTATAGATTCTCTGTTCCTTAGTGCCTTACCTCCGTTGATAGGTTTGGGGCTTTTAGTACTCAAACGGATTGTTTAAGAATATATTGCTTAAGTACAATTTATTTTAAATATACAAAAAAATAATTGATTATATCGTTCATATATCAATAGATAAAGTCCGCGGGAGAGTGTGTAGAGTAATACTTAGGACTACTACTATTTATTATTAATACTATCTCGACAACGTTTCGTAGATATAGGGCAACGAAAAGAACATTGATTTTGTTTTATTTAATTCTTTTTTAAATATTTACAAACTTTAGATTTCAGAAGTTACATGATTATCTTTTATACTGAAACCGAAACCGCGGGCATTCCTGCGTGAATAATCGGTTGTGCTCATCTTAGAGATTCGTAATCCCTAAAGATACAATGATTGATTCGCTCAACCACCCCCCAATTTTCACGCATCACAACAGGTGGCGACGGGGTGAAAATCAACGAATCAGAAAAAACTCGTAGCTCTCAAGGTCAGCGGTTCATAATTACATTTCATCAAGGAGCAATCAGCATCTCAAGCTATTATTATTGACCTTTCATCACTTCTGCAGCTAGCTGAGTCAATATTTCAGCATGTTGGTTTTAAGCGAGCGTACGACCGTGTTGCTGCATCAGCTTCTAATTGCGAACCAGCGTTTAATTGAGTTAGCGCTGGAACAAACAGGTATTTATATCAGCAGCACCAGCCTACCGTCAGTAAATGAAGCACTACTTAAGCCCACCTGCGAAATCGACTCCCAAGTTCAGAGAGAATGTCCAGTAGAAGTATCTTTCTCCAGCGAGCCTAGTGTCGCTACTCCAGAGCAGCAAGAGGAAGCACTGGAGACATCTGCCCAGGTCAGTCCAAAGGTTGAACGTCTGTGTGATAACGGTAATCTCACCGTTATCCACAGGATTACAAAGTACTTATCCTAATAGACGTGTGCGCAGCACAACCACCAGCCCGAGCCAGGAAATCAGTTTGAAAAGTGTACCCAGACCGTCTATTCAGCCCAAGAAGCCACAGTGTTCAGCAAAGAGATGCATTAGGTCTAGGAGAACTGTCGCTGTTGTCGAAGTACGCTTCAGATGTGATCAAATCCGTGACTCCCCAATTCAAACGAGTTATATCAATACCTGCTTAAAGACCATGCATGATCAATACAATGAAATGTTGTTCCTGTTACTACACATGGATACCACAACATTCTGTGGAGGAGGAGAGCAGTGGCAGATAGTAGTTGTTTACGTGATTTGTAATTAATCATGTTTTCCTTTTCTTCCTAAAGAAATTTTGTAGTTGTACAAACCGCACTCAGAATCAAATGAATGCACGGAGCACCGTCATAATCTTATTTTTCAAAAAGGGGAGGTGTTAGGGATTCCTAATCCCTAAAGATACAATGATTGACTTAATTAAACGAAACAAGTTGTATTGATTTTTTGTAAGCTATATTTGTACACTTTCCTCACATTATTTTTATTTCAATGTGAGTTCTACTCCTAAATACAGTTTGACAGTATTTCATTGTATTAATTAAATGATAATGATTCCACTTGATGAATAATCACTGTAAATTAACTGATATAAAAATCGATGTATTTGGGTAAATAAATTGGAATTTCACTAGTCTTTTCTGGTTGGCTTGTGTTCTTCCTTATTTCGGCTTGGGACTCAGTGGGCATAGGGCAGACGCGCATTAATCGACTAGGCACACCTCATTCGGCATTCGCTCGCTCAACCACCAACGATTTTCACACATTACAA
Source organism: Schistosoma japonicum (assembly GCA_025215515.1). NCBI lineage: Eukaryota > Metazoa > Platyhelminthes > Trematoda > Strigeidida > Schistosomatidae > Schistosoma > Schistosoma japonicum. The sequence continues at coordinate 15,982,676 of CM046066.1, forward strand.
CAGCTCATCTGACGCGTGATGCCTACGGCTTTGTACAAAGCATCTACCATCAAAGCAAATGGGTAATGAGAATATAGATAAGTCAGTGTAGATGCTTGAGCATGTTTATCCTTTAATTGGTCAATAGCTTCGACAGCCTTAGAGGTTAGCTTGAATTCCTTTGGTTTTCCTTTAAGCGAATTCGTCAATGGCTGCATTAACTGTTCACAACCGGGTATGAATCTGCGATAAAAGTTTATTAAACCAAGAGAACATTTTTAAGTTATGTTAGAGAGCTTGGTATAGGGTATAGTTTAATAGTGTGCTCCTCTTGTTTGATTGGTGTAATTCCTTCAGGGCTTATGGTATGTCCAAGGAATTCTAGTGTTTCTACACCGAAAACACACTTACTTTGATGTATGTTGATGCCATTTTCGTTTAGTCATTCCAGCACTACCTTTACATGTTGTTCATGTGATTTTAAGTCCGGGCTGGCAATCAGTAAGTCATCTATGTACCCCTTTGCAAACGGCATATCTCGAAGTAAATTATCCATAAACCTTTGGAATGTTTGTGCCACGTTCCGTAGACCGAATGACATGCATACAAACTCGAATAATCCAAAAGGTGTTGTGATAGATGTCTCCGGAATATCTTCCCCAGCTATTGGAATATTGTGATATGCCCTGACTAGGTCGAATTTAGTAAATACCTTCATATCCTGTAAGCCCTTGTAAAGTCTTGTATATGTGATATCGAGTATCTGTCTAGTACACCTTGACGGTTGAGGGCTCTATAATCCCCGCAAGTTCTCCAAAAGCCATTATTTTTCTTTAGAACTATATGCAAAGGAGATGCCCACTGGCTATCAGGTGGAAGTATAAAGCCCAGCTGTAGCATGAAACTGAATTCTGCTCTAGCTATTTTAGGCTTATCATATGCTAGTCTCCTGGGTGTAACGAAAACAGGTGATCCTTCCATTTTGATTATATGACATAATTTTAACTTACATTTAAAAGGGTTTGGTTTTGTTAGGTTTGGAAATTCTGTTAGTATATCTTAGAAATTTTCCTTTGTTACTAGCGGAGTTCGTATTAAATTTAGGGATGTGATATGACTTTCTGTACCTTTTGCATATTTCAAAGTTTCTTTTAATGTCAAACGTTGTTCTTCAGTATCAACTAAATATTCATATTTCCCTAAGAAATCCATCCCTAATATTGCCAGATCTAGATTGGCTACAGTGAAAACACAAGGAAATTGTCTTCTAAACCCCAAATCTAGAGTCAAAGTTTTCTGCCCAAACGTCGCAATTTCAGTCTTATTAGCAGCTTGAAGTGTAACTGGGGAACTTTCTCGACTGAGTTCGGTTTTATTCGAGAAAATGATACTAAGTGCAGCACCAGTATCCACCAAAAGGTTCAAGCTTAAATTTTGTCTATAACGTAAAATTAGCGACTGTTTAGGCACCCCACCTCAGTTGTCGCAACCTGTAGAGGGGTTATTCGTTTCCCTGGTTTTTCGAGGTCTGTTTAGGCCAGGCGCATAGTTGGCTGCATTCGGTCGATTGAGCACCAACTTTTCAGTGATACCAACAAAATTGTCCAGATTGTCTGAACCCTTGTGACCTGTTCCGTGATTTGGATCTCAGTCGTTGCGTTGACCTGCCCTTTTCTCAATGACACATTTGCATTTGGCTGACAGCCTCTATGAGACTTTTAGCGCTAGCAATCAGTTTTGCTATGGCTAGATAATTTGATGATTTCTCTTTTTCAGTATGATGCATCAGACGTGATGCGGTTGGGGGACCTCTTTCCATTATCCTATCTGTAATCCGCGCTAAATGAGATAGAGAGGTATTAAGGTCTTGTGCATCCAAACAGTGTTGAACGTAGCATGGAAGAGCTTGTATCCATCCTTGTTTGAGGACTGCTTCACCCACTGTGTTGTCACACACTAAAGCTTAAAGATGACGCAAGACCTATGAGGGTGACCGATAGACATGACTTTTACGGCTGAGCATGGTCTACTATAAAATAACCATCAAACCCTTGTTCGGAACGAACCAATCACGGCTCTCTAAATCATTGTTACCGATGTTTTTCAATTCTAGTGACTTATTAGAAAATTTTAAACTAGGACCCATTTTAGTATGCCTCCTACACGGAAATCCTTAGTAAACGACGAAATATTTATCATTATATACGATATACAGATAACATAAAGGCTAAACCGTAATCCAAAATATAATGAGAAATCCTCAAACTCTTATACATTACTTATGATTAAAATCGAAAAGTTATGCAAGATGTATTAATTTTATGTCATCAAAAAACTTATGTAACTTATTCTCCAGACTTGATGCTACGATGCATTTATTATGAATAATCATCCAAATGACTCCATAGAGTTCTTCCTTGTGGTCCAAAGTATGGTCACAAGTGACACCTGACTTGACTCCACATTGATTTAATATTGTTGGTATTAACTCCAGTAGACGGATCAACGAAATGTTTCTTATGCACTATAACTTTGTGCACGTAACCCATGTTTGAAAGTGACTTGTAGGCTTTCCAGGTGTCACTATAGATTATTGTCCCAGGTAGGATGTATTTTTCTACCAGCTGAAGGAGTGTAGTGGCCGATCTGTCAGGAATCCTTTTACAATGTCCTTTATTTAGTGCTCTGTACCATATACCAAAGAGCTGCAAATGTAAAAACACTTTCTAATAAACTAACACAAAGTAGCTGAGCTCTAAATGCTCTCATTCTGGTGTTTTGTAGAGATTCTAGATGTTTAACTGCATCAGGTGGGATTCCTCCTTATTACTTTATTTTTTAAAATATTCTCTCCATCTGAATTAGGTTGGAGGCAGGACTAATATATTGGGACGACCATGACATTTGATAGGCCACCACTGACCAGTAAAAAATCGGCTTAGGATATAATGTTATTATTATTGGAAACATCTTTCAAAATAAAGTATTAGCCAAACGTGTACAATAATTTCACATGATTAATAAATATTTCAAGATTACCTATGGGTTGTAAGCATTTAAAATCAAAGGAACCTTGAGATGGGAAGTCGCTATTTCATTACTTCGACCCTACATTATAATCCTGTCAGGTTGTAAATTACATGTTTTTCCAGTTGATAATGGGGATGATAGGCTATGATGTAACCAAGAAATCTTTGTAGGATTTACGTGACATAGCGTTAGATTCACCGAAATAACGCACCCGAAGTCGATAAGATTAGAAGGCTCTTTGAGTGTTCGGAATATTTATTTGGAACAGGTAAATAAATATCAAACGTGGTTCTGCAACAAACAATTATTAATTTACTAGTTACTTACATTCAAGGTGATTAAGCAACAACAACAACAACAGCAACAAATGATCACAGCGATCCGCGCCTTACACACAAAGCGAACAGAATGCCAAACAAAAATGGCTGACCAAAACACACAATGTTCCGACCAATAGAAAACAACTTCTAGAGAGTTCGATCATAACTGACCAATAAAATGCAAGTTATAAATTACATAATAAACACTCAACTACTCATGAGTAGTACAACAATTACAACTAAATCCAACAATGCCCCCTGAGGTTGGAGAATCCCGGGATGTTTCTAACTGTTCGGGGTTCTGGGATTCTTCAACTTCACCTTCCAACTTGCATAACTGTCGTACATCTCTTTTCACTATCCCGTTAGTTGTTCTTAACGTCACCTTCCGAACTAAACCGTCGGTACCCTCCTGTATATCTGTGACGACCGCCTTCGGCCATTGCCCTCTCGATCGTGCAGGTTCTATCATCAATACTAAGTCCCCAACCTTCAAATTAGGCTTAGGATCATGCCATCGTTGCGTTAACTGTAGCGTTGGGATATATAGCTTCAACCAACTTTTCCAAAAGAGATCAACCAAGTACAATGTTTGTCGCCATTTTCTATTGTATTTTGTTGTATAGTCCTTTTCGTCGATGCTAGCTGGTTCGTTTGCTCTAGGCAATAGTAACATGCTAGGTGAAAGCGCTTGTATTCCATCGACGTCTTCTACCATCCTCACTATAGGACGATTGTTTAAAATCCTCTCTATCTCCACTAGAGTCGTATGTAGTACCTCATCGGTGACCGGTTGTTCGTCGAGAATAACTACTAATATTCTTTTAATTATTTTTGATGATCCTCTCCCATATTCCTCCTCGATGATAAGCCTTTGGAGGGTTAAATATCCAATCACAATTGTGAGTGGCAAGGTTTTTCGATATTTTTTCTTGGTTCCAAGCTCTCATTAAACACTTTATCGCCCTTTCTGCACCTTTAAAGTTACTACCGTTGTCACTATACAGGCGTTGTGGGTAGCCCCCACGTGCTACAAATCGGCTAAAGACACACAGGAAGGAATTGGTGTCTAGAGTATTAGATATCTCTAGATGAACCGCTCTTGAGCTGAAGCAAGTGAACAAGCAGCCGTATCTCTTTTCCACGGTCCGTCCACGTTTCACAAATAGTGGTCCAAAATAATCGACACCTGTCACAGTAAATGGATTACAGTGGTGCATGAAACGATCTTCTGGTAGGGGTGCCATAGCCTGTTGGCAAGGTTGAGAGAACCACTTACGACACTTATAGCAATTATTGAGAATCGACCTGATGGTTTTCGCTGCTTTAATGATCCAATATCTTTCACTGATTGTCTAAATCAGATAATTTACTCCCATATGTCCATTCGTTTCATGATAATGTCTAATAATTAAACGGGTAATAAAATGATTATGCGGTAGTATAATCGAATGCCTTACTTCAAAGGGTAGACCTGATTGTTGTAAGCGCCCACCAACTCTTATTACTTCGTTAACCGTAACCGGTTTCAAATGACGTAGTGGGCTTGAGGACTTGCATAATGCTACTTTAATTGTTCGGTCGACCTCCTTCTGACTCGTCACCACTGAGACGTGATTCAACAGCTTAAATATATCATTGAAACACTCCTTCTGCGCCAATCGGATAATGTTGAGCTCTGCCGATCTTAACTCTGCGACTGTGAGGTGTTGTTGGTTAGTTAATTTGTTCGTCAAGAAATATTTATAACGCATAAGCCAAGCTATCATTCGTTGTAATTTCATCCATGAATTCACAGCTTCGAATTGATTCAGAAACGTAGGTTGATTCTCGGTTGGATATAAATCATTATCTGACAACATATAGTTTACATGGGAGCATACATTAGTGTGCTGGTGTGGTTCCTGCTGGACATGTCCCTGCAATAGAAATGTTGGACCACTAAGCCATCGTTTTAATTTTCGTTCTTGGTTTACCATGAACCCTCGGGAAAGCAAATCTGCTAGGTTGAGCTTAGAACTAACGTAACACCAGCCTGATGGCCTCGTCTGTTCATGTATATAAGCCAACCTGTTAGCAAAAACCGTAGGGAATCTCTTGGAAGCATTGTTTATGCTATGGAGTACGACGAGGGAGTCAGTCCAATAAATCGTTTTGAGTATGGTAACAGTCATCTCTGTTCGTATAAGCTTGGAGATTTTCACAGACAAAACTGCTGCCGCTAATTCTAAACGTGGTATACTTGTGGCCCTAATAGGTGCTACTTTAGCTTTGGCGAATATCAGTCGACATTCTTTAATACTTTGCTGTTTTAGTAGTAGTAAATACCCTGCTGCTCCGTATCCATTATAAGAGGCATCGCTGAACATATGTAGTTCGATTCCAGTACATTCGGCTGCATTTAATGACCGAGGCAAAGCTATCTCTTCTATATGAGTGAGACTTCCTTGCCATTTTCTCTAAACCTTTAATTCTTCTCCTACTAATAAATCATCCCAAGAAAATTTCATTTTACATAGTTCCTGAAGGATAAGTTTCGCTGGAAGAATAACAGGTGCCAGGTAACCCATGGGATCGAATATGGAGGCGACAAATGACAAGATATTACGACGTGTAACAGGTTCATCGACCATCCCGACATAAAAACGAAAGGTATCATCGCATATATTCCAACCTATACCCAAAGCTCGACAAATGGTATGATCGTCGTGACCGATATGTACACATGGCCCGAAACAATTAAACTCAGGTATCAACTGAGCTAATGTTGAATCATTAGTAACCCATTTAGTCTAACTGAATCCTCCCTTTGATAACATACCTTTCAACTGAGTTGCTATTCGATAAGTTGTTTCAGTATTGAAAGTACTAATTAAACAATCGTCCACGTAAAAACTACGAGTAGCCATGTCGTAAACTTCCTTGTCATAGTTTTCCTTGTTATCTTCGATGGTACGATTAAGAGCAAATGTAGCACAACTAGGAGAAGAGGTTGCCCCAAATAGGTGAACTGTCATGCGAAATTCTTCAGGGCTGTCAGTAAAATCTCCGTTCGTCCACCATAAAAAACGCAGAGCGTCCCTATCGCATTCGGTTACTTTAACCTGATGGAACATTGCTTCGATGTCAGCCATTACGGCTACTCTTTCTTGTCTACACCTAAGAATTACACCCAATAGCGAATTAGTAAGATCTGGACCAGAAAGTAACCTGTCGTTTAGTGATCGTCCTTCGTATTTAGCCGCGCAATCGAACACGATTCTAATTTTCTCTGGTTTCGCTTGATGAACGACAGGGTGATGCGGTAAGTACCATACGTTAGACTTATCACTTAACGGTCGCGCAATTTCTGCATATCCCTTTATAAGGTAATCCTTCATTGCATCCGCATAGCGTCTAGCTAAGTCTTTAGAGGTACACAGTCGTTTGCGTAAAGCGTTCAGACGATGCAAACAATACGACTTATTATCCGTCCATGCTAACTGTGTATCTTTCCACGGGAGTGATATACAATAATGACAATCCACTAACGTGATAGACTTCTCCATGATTCTGAGTGCGGTTCTATCTTCAATCGATAGATCTTTATCTTTAGACTGACTTTCCTCTAACAGGTCTTGCTGGTAGAATCTTTCAAGAGTACATTCAATTTCTGATAGACTGAGATGATTTAGCTTTATATGACTTGTTACATGGGTACCAAGGGGTCCCATCAGTGTCCAACCAAATATGGTCTTTATCGCATACTGTTCATCTGGTTTTCCTAACCTTTGTTCTAAATTTCTATGTGCTTCAGGAACATTGCAACCAACCAGTAGTCCTATTCGCTTACTTTCACATCTCCTCAGGTCTATTCCCTGCAGATGCTGCCACAATCAAAGTTGCTTCTCCTCTGGTACCACTCGCTTAATCTTAGGCAAACTGGGAACAACATATACTCTTTTTATACGAATTGACTCATCAGATTCGTACGAGCTAACTTCTGGTTGTACCGCATTTGTCCGCATCTCTCTGAAACCATTCATAGTCTCAATCCGAACACAGGCATATTCCATGGGTAATTTTAAATCGTCAACAACATCCTTAAGAACCAATGTCGAGTCAGAGCCGCTATTCAAGAATGCTAAAGTTTATACCGTACGGTCACGATTGCGGAGAATTACTGGGACCACTGCAAATGCCACCTTAGGTTCTTCATTTTCCGCTCGGGAATTTGAAACGTAATTAATAGTAACATTCGCATTAGATAGTGAGACGTCAGTCGTAACATGCAACAATGTATGGTGTCTACCACCACAACCCTCCACGGTACATCCTCTGCGCAATCTACAATCCTTCGCTACATGATTAGTCTTTAAACATAATCGGCATAATCTTTCCTCCTTGATTAGATCTAACCTTTTATCTGCTTCAAGGGATAGCAACGTTGGACACTGGTCGAGAAAGTGGTTGTCTTTACATAAGATACACACTAAATAACTTTCATGACGTTGACTTGAAGGCGAGTGCTGCAATGTAAACACGTTCTTCTTTGTACTCGATGGTTAATAAGGAACAACGTTCCGAACTCGTTTATCTGACTTTAAATTCACTGCGAGTTCTCCATATCTCGTGCACATTATGTCGACACGTTCCTCGATAAACCTAGCTAAGTCCTCAAAGGTAGGCTCTCTGCCTTGTTTCCGCCCATTTAAACCGGAGATTCGAAGGCAACCTCGCCACAATAGCTTCTAGCGTTCTACTTGCATTTAAATCGGACTGGTAACCTAGCTGTTTCAACGTCACGACGCATGTTTGCATTTTTTGACTAAGGTCAGCCAATGCTGCAGAGTCGTCGTTCTTAACTGGTGGTCCGTCAATTATTTCATCTATAAAGGCCCTAGCCACCATGTAATTCTGACCAAATTTCCTTTTTAAAATATCCTTAGCTAACATAAAGCCATCTGTGCCATTCATTATAGTACAATGTTCTATAGAGTCTCTCGCCTTACCTGTGCAAAATTGGATTAAGTAATTCAGACGTGTGGCGTCCTCTTGTGTCGCTTGTTCTACATCTTTCTGAAATTCTTTCGTGAATATCCAATACTCCTTTGGGTTTCCGTCAAATCCCCTTATTTCTGGCTTTGGCAGTTCATAGTATCTTTCTACATAATTCGTTGTGGGACATGTGTCGCGTCTCATGATTCCTTTTTCACTAGAATTCTGGGGACATCCTTCTCGTAACAGCATCTCCAACGCGATCCTTTTTTCCACTTCTTGTATTTTTAGCTTTGCCAATTTTATTTCCAGTTGCTTCTCATGTAGGCTCCTTTGACCGCTTAAGACAGGACTTTCATGCTTTTCTAACTGAACAGATAAATCTAGCATACTATCTTCTAGATGTTGCTGTTGTTGACGCAGCAAACTTGAATAACTGTAGGGTTTACGTGACATAGCGTTAGATTCACCGAAATAACGCACCCGAAGTCGATAAGATTAGAAGGCTCTTTGAGTGTTCGGAATATTTATTTGGAACAGGTAAATAAATATCAAACGTGGTTCTGCAACAAACAATTATTAATTTACTAGTTACTTACATTCAAGGTGATTAAGCAACAACAACAACAACAGCAACAAATGATCACAGCGATCCGCGCCTTACACACAAAGCGAACAGAATGCCAAACAAAAATGGCTGACCAAAACACACAATGTTCCGACCAATAGAAAACAACTTCTAGAGAGTTCGATCATAACTGACCAATAAAATGCAAGTTATAAATTACATAATAAACACTCAACTACTCATGAGTAGTACAACAATTACAACTAAATCCAACAACCTTAACTGAGAAAACTTCCGAAAAGCCTACTGTCATCTTATTAATAAATTAACAAACAAAATGGTGAGGGAATAAAATACGAGAGGTGCCAAGACGCAACATGATTTGGTATGTAAGTAAAGAATTGCAGGTGAAGTAACAAATGATTTGTTAAAATAAACTAAATGAAATAATAAGCCAACCACTACATAAACGCACATACCCTCTGAATTGAATAATTCCTACCAGCCGCTTCAGATATATAAAATATTACTGTGACGATCTGGCATAAACCTAGCAATTTTTTTGTACTAGCGTTTTTATGTTACCGGTTTGGTTCCAGATCTTTGATATCATCCCAAAGTAGAAATCTAGCTGCTAGACTGCAATGGCATTAATGAAGTAAGCAGGATAATCAATGCGAACATCTTTTCTTCTTTCTTTCGTATTCGGTTTCATGTTTGAATTTTTATTTTCTTGATACTTAAACTTTTTTAAACTTTTAATTCAACCTTTCTCCATTGAGTAGCCGCAATCACAGTCAGCTTGTAGGTCAAAAGAAAAGTAAATAATGAGGGGGAAGAGAGAGGATTGATTTTGGCAGTTGAGAAGAGGGTTAGTACAATAACTACTGAAAAGGAAAGGAAATAGAAGAGCGATTGCTGGCGGCAGGAATACAGGGAGCAATAATAATGATAATAATGAAAATAACAGTAATTATAACATTGTAGCGGTAAATGATTTCCTAATTATATATTTGCATAAGCCTTCATCTTTGATGTTGACCATTTCTGACTTAGTCGATACGACTAGTTGGAAGCGTTCGGTCAAGTATCACCACCAAATTACAACACGACAGAATATGGGAAACAACACGCTCTCTAGTTAGCCAGCTAAGACGCTTCTATCCCATAAGCGTACCACTCATGATCAAATATAACTTCTGTATCACTCACTACCCTCTGATTTATTCTTAATTGTACACGTGGATTTAATTGTTAGAAGTTAGTCTGGTTATACGACAAACGTAACGTTATTATATACCCAGCACACATGAATGTAAATAATCGAATGGATAAAAACTAATAGGTGATCAGCTGATGTGTGAGTAGTCCAGTTAGTAGCGGGTAGGAGAATGGACAGTGAGGCAGAGTGCAGCACGGAAACACCTAGTGATAAGGGATGTAAAGGAGGGTAACTTGTATGGTTGTGGGTTGAGGTGGTATAGATGATGCTTGAATGCACAAAACTTGACGAAATGCCATGATCCGCATTGCCAAGATGGAAAGGGAGGAATGTTCATTGGTCAGGTAGAAAGATTACGTTTCTTTGTTGACTGTGATGGATGCATAGGGGCAGTTGGGTGTTGTTTTCGACGAAGTGCGTTAACGGAGTCACTGTGTCCGCCAGATTGAACTAGTGTGGTATCTCGTTGAAAATTCACTAGTCGTTAATATTTCTTTGTAATGTCGTCAATTGTCAGCTTTGGGTCTTGCTCCAGACTATTCAACAGCCTCATCCTAATGTCAGCGAATTCAGATGATTGGAGACTGCGAATGAATATCAATGATTTAAATTGACCTTCAGTCATTGACTTTAATTTCAATCGCTCCCATTCTCTATTCATAATACCAACATGAGTTAGAAAATCATCCTCTCGGTTCATAATCAATTTAAGGCAACGGTACCGAGTATTAAACAATAAAGAGATGTAATTAAATTGTTGACTAAGCGACTTATATGTCTCGTCAAATGTTCTGTCCATTGGATCTTAAGGTATGAGGTTAGAGTATTTGTTCAATTCTGCTGGGTCAAGTTTCGAAGTGACAAGCAAACTTTTCAAGCATCGTCCTGAGCAGTGAAATCAAATTTAAAGCAATCTTCATATCTAGGAACCAAGTGTCAAAAGTAATATTTGCGTCAGAATCATAGATGAATTCCACGATACTGTTATCAACCGCATCTACAGAAGGTACAGCACCGAAGACAGGGACAGATGATGATGCGTCGGACACAAACTTCGAGTCAATGAATAATTGGATTAGTCTCGGCTGTTACTCCAAAAGCATCTACAATTTAGTCGAATCCATTATTTTCGGTAAGCCGTTGCCGCTGATATATTTTCGCATAGATGAGACGATGCGTCTCTTCGTATTAGTTTAGTAAGGTTTGGGATAAAATACAATTAAATTATCAAAAAGTAGACGGATTCCATGTCAGATTTACTCTACTGAATGTTCAATAAATATACTAGTTAGTTCAATAGACAAGACCAATGAAATAGGAGAAATGTATGAAGTGATAGATACACAGATAGATAGATGGATAGTTAGACCGACTGATATATTGATTGACTGATACATTGAGTGATACCACATCATTCACACGTGTGAACACTAACATGGATAATACCATGTAATGTTTGTGTGAATAACAATACGAATACAATGTAGGAATGTATGAGTCATTAGATAGCTTATACATGGCTTATTACATAGGAAACCACCACATTATCTCCCCTGTAATAGCCTTGGCCCTCGTATAAACATCTCAGTCCTTCTGGACGAATATAATAATAGATTTGCGAAGTCATTGTACTTTCATCGTTCAGTACCTCGTTGATATGACTGATTGAAGTTGAATCACAAATATGCAGTGAGTATAATGGATAAATATGGGAACAAATAGCATCATAATCTCAAAATTATTTGGAACAATTAATAGGATTGAATAAAATTGTGATGACATGGTTTGCTAAATGTAGGAAATCTAGGTAGACGAGTTATAGTGACAGCATTCTGTATTTTCTCTGATCACAGTAAGATTGTACATAGGATCTGTAACTAAGATTGCAAATTTATCATGATAATCAGCATAACAATCTAACGTTGTATTATAAACAACCGAATGATGATGAGAATTTGAATGATTAGCCTCATTATTCGAAAATTGTATGCTTTCACTAATCACATCAATATTCTTCATAGGAAATAGGCGTTGAGTATAAGAATTATTTTCTTTATTAGAAATGACTGAACTTGGTGTATTGAAATTAGTATCAGTGTCTAATACACAGTCATCACGTTTGTTCCCCATCGTATAAGAAATATCACTGGAATTTTCGACTGAATCACGAACTGGATAATGAGTATTATGTGAATCAATCTTGTTAAAGAAGTTACTAGAATGAGAAATTATAGTAGAATAATGTTGAGGAATTATTTTGAATTCAGACTGATTAGTAGTAGAATTTCGGACTTCATGGACATCAGTATCATGAGATTTCAATTTCACAAAATTGATACTAAAGACAGAATGTTGAAACACGAGTCTTTTGAAGTGAGAATATGATTGACAAATTAGTCAAACGGTATATGATATGGATCTCAATGAGGAGAAGCAGCCTTGTCCCACGAGTCGAATAGAGTGTGTATTTATTTCATGCCTTCTCTCTCTCATTTGTTGTATATCATGCTGTAAAATATTCAAAATAACTAATTATTTCAATAAGTGAGCTGGAAGCATACAAACATTTACTCATTCTGCACTATACTCGATATAGAATTATTTATCACTGTGGAAATAATGAATCTCCGTTCCTAGATCAATTATGAATTTGTAACACACTCAACTTCGAAACTCCCAACATATTGAGTCATCTCAACAGGTGAACGACAAGTCAACAACAATTTAGAAAACATCTCTTCCATTCTTATATACTATCAATTCACATTAATTATTCATCACTCATCTACTCATTAATACTCTGTGCAAAATCACAAAATTTCAATGATAATCCTGATATCACTGACAGCTGTAATGATTATAAGAGTGCAGTAGTAGTACAATGTATACCAGTGAATGTTATGAATAATGGATATGTCCTGTCTGCTCATTGTAATCATCATCCATACAGTAATTCTACTCACGTCGCCAAACATATCATTTTTATTAATAAGTGATTGAATCGAAAGTCACGAATTCATTAATCGCAGTGAAAACACCATTAGCTGCACTGAGATTCTATTCATTAATCATTTGGAGATTGATAGAAAGATAAACGGTCAAACAGGCATATCATGCACACATATATCGTGCTATATGCGAATATCATTGTTTTCAATATAGATTGATAAGTTTATGAAATGAATATGGCAAAGAAACAATCGATAAACTATGAAAGTCGAATGAATATGTTAGTATTAGAATTAGTATTAGTAGTAGTAAAAGAAGGTGGAGGAGGAGAAGACTTAGTAGTATTACTACTACTACTAGTAGTAGTTGTGGTAGTAGTAGCAGCAGAAGTAATAGTATTATCAGTATTAATGGTACATGAAATGAATGTGGTAGGTTGAATGAAGCTTAGATGGGGAGATAGACAGTCACGGACGCACGATACATACACGCATACGTGCAAGCAGTAACACACAATATCGTCATTATCATGATGAGGATATAATTATTATCATTATTGTTATTATTACTATTATCATTTTTAATTCTCAATATGATTATTATTGTTATCCATAATGACAACAGTAATGATGATAGTTTACCAATATTGTCTCTCAGTTTGGTCAGCAGATTTATTAAATTAACGGATTTTGGTACTTAAATAAATAACGGGGATTCGAGTTTACTATACACTCGCCTGTTTCGTATTCATTCTCGTTACGAATCAATAACTAGGATGATTAGGGTTCGCAATATGCGAGAATCCTTAATAAGCAGCATCTCTCATGTGAAGATACTTTCAACCATTTATCGTTGAAGTTTTGTACGGCGGATTAATACAATCTACACTGCGAAGTTAATACCGGCTATTCTGTTATCATCATCATCATAATTATATTAGTAATAAGTAGCATAGAATAATTATATTTGTGCACGTGTATACCCACTCACCTTCGTATTTATTTGTGCATTCACTACAATGACAAATACAACGAGAACGAATATTTCCCAACAAGTCATATCTAATTGAGTCTAGTTTTCTATCTACATAAATGAATGGGTTGATTGATTAATTGACTGATAGTGTCACGTGGTTACTTACATTTATAATGACATACAGTTGGTTTTTAACTAACCAACTACAACTTAATGAATGTTTACGTCGTAAAACCAGAGCATCTTCTAGCAATTAAATCCACTATTACGAATATGAATAACCCAGAAGGCTATGAAGAATGGAGGAGAATTTATATTTGATCATAAGTGTAGGTGCGCTAATGGGATAACAACGTCTAGGCTGATTAACTAAAGAGCGAGTTATTATCCACTAGGGTCGTGTCATGATCTGGTAGTGATGCGTGACCGAACGCACTTAATCAGTCGTGTTTGCTAAGACAAACGTGGTCAACGTCAATGTTGAGAGCCCATGTAACTATTTATTTAGGGTATTATATACCACTACAAGTTCACCCCTGCAACAAATCCAAACGCCACAACAATTACCAGGATTGAAGCAGTCACATGCTTTCTCAAGACTGTGGATATGTTGAATAGGATGGTGGTCAGTCGGATTGAGTAATGGAATTCAAACGTCAATACTCACTACATAGACGCTGATCGAGATAGTTGTGGTCATGACGTGTACGGGCTGTTGGATGACCTGACGGCTGCCAACCGAATCATATGTTTGGATGTATGTCCATGCACGAAGGAGGCACCACATTTACTGCCTGGTTGGTTGGTCGGCTGTCTAAAGGATTCTAAAACTCCTGATCTGTGCATGAGAATAGGGTTTTGCACACTTCCTGGTGCTCTCTATAAATTCATGCTTGTGTCAACAAGTGTCTTAATCAAGCCGAATCACTTAATAATCTAACCAACCGTTAATCAACAACAAACTCAACAATATGGACAAAACTTGAAAGTAACAGTGTTGCATAGGTATTCATTAGTTTACTAATAGCTCTAAAACCACCAAACCCCATCATCACCAACAAAATTACCATCACAGGAATACTAAGATGAATCCGCACATGTTTTACTAAAACCACAAACTAATTAATGCATCCCTCCAATTAACAAGCATCTGTACTCTGTGTGTGTGTTTGTGCATGTTTGTGTGTGGGTGTGTATGTGGCAATTATTTGGATTGAGAAGTGAATCGTGAGTGAACCAAGATGGTGGATCGCACACCAGTTATATCTTGAAAGACTGGGTTCATGTTGACATGTCACGATTATATTGGAGTGGAAAATCCCTGTGACATGCGTTCTCGGAAGCTCATCTCCACACTAACCTTTTTGTTTCAGATAAGTCACTGTTACTCTTAGTGTGCCATCTGTTGTAAGGTTGTTGTTGTAATTATACATACAGAGTTGGCACAAAATGGAAATGAGTGATGTGAATGAATGCTGAGTTCCAGTGTTGTTAGTTAGGTTTGTGGCAGAGTAATTTGTTATTTTGTTTGTATTTGTTCCGATTAGATTCATTCGGTCGTCGTATTTACTGCCTTTTGCTTGTCCTATTAATACTGTTACTGTGCACAGTGAATTAATTCACTAATAACATACTCATTCACTCACTCATTCCTTAATTTCATTATTCATTCATTCATTCATTGAGTGAGTGAGTTGGTGAGTGAATAAGTGAAACTGGCTGGCAATTTCGATGATTGTATGACTGACTGACTTATTAAGTAACTAGTTGTTTATTTGCTTTGCCTTAGTCATACTATTGTGATTAGGATTATTGACTACTCGTACTAATTTTTTTCAAATTTGAATGTTAGAGACGTGTATGTATGATTAATTTATAGCAGTAGAGTTCAGTTTGATAGTAGGCAATCCAGTGATTAGACGCGAAATTATGTGTCTTCCTGTTTTCTTAATAATTGAAAAGAAACTGAAAAAGTTGGTGAAATCGTCGGTAAAAAAGAAGTTGCATGATGAAGCAGAAGAGAATGTTGAGGAATACGACGACACAGTATGTGTTGGCAATGCCAATGCAATTGATGGTAAGACTGTAGTTGATGTCAGTAATGCTTATCTACTGAATTAGATTACATTAAAGATGTGGAAGGCGATGCGCATGAAGTGCATGCAGTAGAATAGAAAGAAGAAGCTGGGGAAGAGGAAGGAGAAAGGAGCAGAAGCAGAGGCAGAAGAGGAAAATGATACTGTGGAAGAGGAAGAAGTGGAAATAGGAGGGAATAAAGGAGACATTGAGGACGAATATGCAGATGAAGTGAGAGAAGAGGTGATAGTAGGAAGAGGTGAAAAATGTGGTGATTATGTGGTTATTCATGAAGGCAAAGATGATGATGATGATGGAGACAGAGATGGAGAGGAGGTGGTAGAAGAAAGTAGAATGGAAGGTGGAGAAGAAAGTGATTTTTTGCGTTGTTGTCGATAATGATGATGATGAAGATGATGATGATGATGATGATAATGATCGAGTCAGAGGTGGAAAGGTGGAGGTGGAGGAAGGTAAAATGGAAGGTGGAGAAAAGAGTGGTGATTGTGCTGTTGTTGTCGTTGATGATGTTGGTGATGATGAACATGATTGTAGTGATAATCACAACGTTGAATGGGATTCCGATGTCTATGGTCACACTGAGTATAATGATAACTGTGACGATACTTTAGGTGTTAATATTCAACCTAATAATAGAATTAATAATGACGGAAATATTAGTAATGATAATATTTATAATCGCAGAAACAATTATAATAATGATTATGATAATAATTTTGATCATAAAATTGATGATAATAGAAATCGTAATTTTCCTTATGAATGTGTTCATTTCAACGATTATGTGAATGCAAATTTGAGAAATTGTTACATGAATATATCGAATAAAGAATCCAACGTACATGATGCTGATAAGTTTATCAGAAAAGCAGGCATGTTGTTATTGATAGTAGTGTTCGTTTATCGTATTTATTCATTTGCTGATTTTTTTTGTAGATAGTTGCTGATCAAGCATATTGAATAGACAATTCAATGTAGATGAATGCCTCTAAGAGATTGGATTCTTCATTGAATTATTGAATAATTGAGTAGAAGATTCACATCATCAGATAATTGAATACAATGAACATTTGATTATGATCAAAGTTGTGATTAGAATCAATTACTAGATGTGAATCCATGTACATATGAATAGTTGTGATTAATGAAAATAAAGTCTTGTCTTTAATCGAATTAAATGTTAAAACTGAAATATGCTACTGATTACGTCTTATTATTCACCATATCTTCATGAATGGCATCAAAACTATGATCATTCAACACAGTTGAAAAGACTGTCATTGAACTCACAAGGATCATTCTCACACAGAGATTAGTAAGTATAGCAAGAAACTAACTGATCACACTTACTATTATATACATACTATTCATTTTGATTTTAAGTAGTTCATATAAGTTAATGTTACTACTGAACTTCGTTCATTCAAATGACTGTTTTATTACTTTGAACGCCTAATCAATAAATAACATTTACAGTTAATAAACAAAAAATAAACATTATTGGTTAGTTACAAAATCAACACTTTACGACGATTCATTCATCAAAACAACTCGCTTATAACATTTAATTTGTATTGTGACTGGCAAGTGGAATCCAGGACGTGCGTTTCGTCCTATTTGGGACTCATCGGCTGGATGTACCTGCATCCCAATGTTGATGTTCACAGTGGGATTCGCTTATAAACAAACAACACAGTGCACAACTATGTATCAGGCATTTTCGTCGTGCACAACACTACAAACAATATAATTTGATATTACTCATTGACCTGAGTTAAACAACCACATCAAGACAAGATGCACTGAGCAACTATTTCATCCAAGTATGTGTTTCTTCATCTCTGCTCACTTACAACAACAGTTTGTGATCTACTTCGTCGATAATGTTGACACGAATTTGTTAATTGTAGAACTATTATTCACTAATTGGACCGGCTTCTAACGTACACAGCATTAGTGATTCCATTGAGCAAGGAAAAATACTCATTTTGTTTACTTTCAACGAAGACCAAAAAATGAATAGGCAGTGAATACCCCATTAAACATGAACCATCTACATTTTGAAGCATATTAAGTGGAGAACATTCTAGGGTGAATTCTAGAATGAATGAATGACGGGGAATCAGACTATTGTAATCAACATTGTACATTTTTAAACTAACTGTTTGCTAAGAAGAGAAGAAACTAGTCATTTTTCATGTAATTATTCTCAATTTTGCTATTTTCTATTTAATTGTAAAGTAAGCAGTAACCGGTACCGCTATTCATTTCCTCCGCTCGGAAATTGTAATTGTGATTGATTGTAGTGTCATTTTAGTATGTTAATTATTCTAATTTCTACAAGTTCGCTTTAGCAACTATATATACAGAGTTGGGATATAATAGAATCGAAGCTTTCTAGTGCTGTGTTCGTGTCTTGTTGATTTTGGCTTGGGGTGAGTAATCAGTTATCGAGTTGTTGTTCACAGTTGCAATTTTCAGTTGGCTCAGACAAATTAGCAGATTAGAGTTGCTGTTAGTTCGTGTATAGCAGTAGGCGTTTTATCGCAACATATCAGTGTTTTGCTTGAGAAATTCGGATAATTAAATGTGTATAAGTTATATTTTAAAGACTGCGACATTTCGAGGCACTATCGGAATACAGTGAACAACATCAACGTAGTTGGATGACTTGGACTTTGCAGATGATCTAGCTATCCTATCTCACACACAGGAATTAATACAGATGAAGACGGATAAGGTAGCAGCAGCTTCGGCAGCAGTATGACTAAACATATACTACGGAAAAAGTAAGATCCTTCGATACAAAGCAACAAACACTGACCGAATTTTACCTGACGAACAGTTGTATGGAGCTAAAACTTGTACGGAAAACTACGAAAACAATCAATCAATTAAAACACTCAAGTATTTCTAAACAACTGTCTGCGTATCATACTGTGGATACTTCGGCCAGATTCCACCAACAATAACAACATTGTTTGGCGGAGGACAAATCAACCAGCTTCTAGCCGAGGAAGAAATCAAGAAAGTATGCTGGAGGGGATAGGGCACACATTAACGAAATCATCAAACTGTGTCAAATGACAAGCATTAGCATGAAATCTTGAAAACCAAAGGAAAGAGGAAGACGCAAAAACACATTGCTTTGTGAATTGGAAACAGACATAAAGAGAATGAAGAGTACTTAGAAAGAGATGGAAAGGTAGGCTCAAGACATAGTTTTCTGGAAATGGCTGGTCGGCGGAGCATGCCAAAGATTGATTGATTAGTTATATTTTAAATTCTTGGCTGCAGTCAGATGCTGGTTCACTTAGTAATATAAAATTTAAGCGTTTTTTTAAAACTTGAATGTCTTTAACTCTGTTTTTTTCAGTTTGTCGATGCGATCAAGCAAAAATGTTCACTATTGGACGAAACAATCATTCGGTTTTAATTTTTGGGTTGGCATTTCTAACAAATTAGACAAATAATCTATTTTAAATGAGCACCTATATTAAATTGTCTATTTACTAAAACTTATTTCACACGGTAAGATTTTGTTTTACTTCATTTAACATCCAACAACAACAAGAGGCACAAGTCAACATTTGAAAAATATTCTGAAAGAATAAAAGGCGAATGTTTAATTGAGAGTACTTAAAACGATAAATAACTCCTGTGAGTTTATTAAGGTATACAGTCAAACTCCCTCATTCTTCCTTGCAATATTCTCACGTTACCTTCACTTCCAAAAGTCTTCGCATCATTACTCTTCAGATAAAAGCATCATCCGAATATCAACATCTTTGTGTGTATTATTCACTTGATTATATTGATAATTTCTTCATTCTATAGACAAGACAACTAACATACAGTTGAAAAACTGCCCCTATTAAACATTACAATACTAATTTATTCAATACATTACATACCTAATCAAGTGAAATTGGGTATTGCATAACATAACGAAATGAATAAATGAATACAATTAGTAATAGGAGTTAGAATTTTAGAGAATAACAACTCTGAAATGATGCATTATTTACAGACTGCTGAAAAATATATAAATAATTGATTCATTCTCAATGCTGTACGATATTATGTGAAAACAAACAATCTATTCAAAGCATAACCTACATTGGATAACATGCACTAACTCAAGGTGTAGTTGCTGTTAATACCGATTTCATTCCACTAGAGGATGATAATATTTCAACTGAATATTTGTGATCATTAAGTGGTAGCATACCAGTGAAGATTTACGCTGTACTGATAGTGTTATCAGATTGGATCATTGATGATTTTGTTTAATCAATACTCAATCGAACTAACTTCATCTGAATGGAATTGAAAAACAGTACTGTGATTGTGACAATTGACACTGTTTTAATGGTGTTGTATCTTAATAAAGAAACAATAATTATCATATGGATGGTAATTTAGGGTAAAACTACTATCAATGACCATCAACTGGCTAGACTACACTCATGGTTATACTCATGGTTATACTCATGGTTAAGTGTTCACCACAATAATTGAATGAATCCATGTCGGATCAGTCTATGGTTAGATTGAGAGTATGTAGTGTTGAAAAGTCACAATGTATAAAGTAACAATTCTCTTAGGCAATTTGGATAGTTTTTAGTCAAATTCAACATTCCTAAATTAGACCTTACTTAACCACCTCAACTTGGTTTCAATGTCTTCTTCGACTTCAAGTTCTATCGATGCACAATGCACAAATCATATCACAATTCTAAATGAATTGCTACCAATCAAGTAGTAGTATGTCGCACATCAACATTACGATTGTGAAGTCTGACTGAAATTCATAATGAATGATTGGTTGGGCAAATGTATACGATAGCGATGGGTAAGTTCATTATCATGTTCAAATAGACCAACAATTCATAAATTAATGAATATTCACGTGACTGATTAGATAAAAAAACCAGTAAATCAATGGACTTGGTTACCGTGAGAATGTATACACTAGCAACCGTTACATAAGAACAAACAGAATGTCATCCGTAAGATCTTCTAGGCTCTCGGTCGTTCTCAAGCTCAAAAAAAGCGATCGGTCATGGCCTAACTCTCTCTCAATATCAAAGTCAAAATGTTTAATGCAAACACCAACACAGTTTTTCTGTATGCAGCTGAAACTTATATAACTATACAAACCTCTACCTTTCAAATGATACACGTATTTGTCAGCAAATGTCTCCGAAAGAAACGTTCAATTCCTTGGATATGATCAAATCAACCAACTTCCACATGTGGCGAAAATTAAGGAGACACACTGAAGGTGAATGTGAAACTTGATCTATCTTGCAAAACAAGCCTTAATTTTAAAATCCTAAAATAGGAGAAAGATAAAAGAACATAATGATCTGAAATTAGTAGTAGACGTAAAATATATAAATAGCACTTGAAAAAGATTGGCGAGGAGTGTTGACTGTGAAAAATCGGCTGGAGATGCTCGATTGACGATCAACGCTCCACAAGCGAATGAATGGTTGTATACTTCTAGATGAGTTCAGATGACTTTTGATAAAATCTAGTAAATGATTTCAAGTTGTAAACACATCTATTTGGTGTTACGTCTCAAGAAGATGTGAATGTATTGAGCTCTAACCACGTTATTTATAGGTGGCTATGGTTGTTCGACATTGATTTTAGATGTTCAATACGTAGTCAGACTGTGTGATGTCCGGAATTTCCGCATCTTATATGACATAATATGATTCCAGTGTCATTGATCCTATAAGTAAAGTAGAAATCGGTAAAAACACATAGAATAGACTGTTTGTCTATCTGTCATCTCTGGAGTGGGTGATTCAGTTTTGAAATATACTAAGTAGGTTATCGGCAGCCAACGTCGCTTGCAATGCACCATTTTACTAACAACATCATACATTCACTGATATCATTGCGTAAGAATCGTAGTTAAAATTTGACAGGTTTTGAAGAGCTGTTGTTATCTCAAACTAGTGTACACTCGAATCCAATACATCATAGACGGTGTTTAACTTCGCCTCAGTGTTGAACTCATTATTATTTTTCTCTTGGTGCAGAACTGTAAAAATCCGCATTTTGACGAATTAATGTTAATTACGGTTTATTCAGTGAATCAATCGGGTTTCAAGTTAGTAAGACGTTTTGGAATGCGATACATGATAGATGATGTTCCTTATTTCAGATGATCCTCATTACTCTTCTACATTTCATTCTTATGAAGCATGAAAGTATCTTCTATGTGTAACGATGATGGATTGTTAACTGTATAATTCAGTTATCGAATTTCCATGAAAAAGGTGATAAATGTGATAAAAGTGTTGTACGAATGGTGATCTCCCAGTCACATTTTATGTAGAACACGTGTTTCAACTAACATAAATAGTAATTTGAATGTGTTTCAACCACCAGTTTCTTGTTAATAAAATAAGCTTTCAAACACCTGTGAGCATCTACACTGATTTCAACGCACATATAACTTCATAAGTTCAAAGCGGATTCCAAACACCCATCCTTGAATCTACTGCCTATCAAAATCCACGATTGAATCATAATTAATTTTGCTCTTGTTTTGCTAACAACATCATCATCAACACCAGTGAACACACTACATAAATTGTTGTTGAAGTCACCAGAATCATCTTCATACACAGATATCAGTTAGTGCAACTGAAAACTAACTGATCACCATTGCCATCATATATATACTATTCATTTTGTTTTTGAGTATTTTATATCAGTAATTGTTGCAACTAAATTTTGATCAACCAATTGACTGATCAATTTCTTCTAAGACCTTATAACTAAATGGTCATTAAATTTGGAAAGATAAGTAGATAATGAAGTTGTGAAGAGTTACTAATAGGATTAACATTTGACAGTTTATCCATCACAATTCAACCGAAAGCAAAATGTGAGAAATTTTACGCTAATCAAAGGAGTTGGAAAGTTACCAATGACGTTGATTTCATAACAAATCATGATATCAGCAACCAAACGTGAGATACTAACGACTTACCTTCAATTAGATGGAATAACATCTCCATCCAATAATGTCATTTACTGAAGCTGTATAAATATGATTTAAGAGATTTTCTACATAATACTCATAAATTTAACAATAGTTCCAAATGATCCACAATGATTTAAATCTGTAAATTCAATTCAATAATCACTTGTTTGATTTGTAATTGTTAAACTTTGTAACTTTGATCATTTAAGTGATTGATTAATACTCTCTTATTGAAGACATAATCACTTAGCAAAGATTACAGTCGAATGATAAACATGATAGGTTAGTCGAAAGATAAACACTATCAGAGATTCATTCATTTATTCAGATATAATAAGTATAGGCTCATACACTACTCTTAACAACTAGACTTTATTCTGATATTTATCATCCATACATACGTGCACACACACAGACACAAATCAACAATCATCATGAATTCCATATGGACCTACATGAAACAACAACGAAGAAGAGACAGAAAACATTAAAAACTGTTTTTAATCATTATTTGATACATTTTTGAAGTGTGTCCCAACGACAACATACTCGTGGTGAGAAGGGTGCGAGATTGAGCTAAGGACAAGTATACTTCATGAAGAGCGGTTGACCATTAGAAATCTAAGCCTGATTTTGTGTCATTACCTCAGGTGTTTGGATGCTTTTTCATGTCTCCTACATCGTGTAAACATTCCATTCTCTGGTTGCCAGAAATGAAATCGACCTCGTGACTTCTAAAGGAAATCGGCTTCCACCATGAGGAGTCATAACTATTTAAAATTGCAATATTTATACGCAAGAATATTACACCAATCAAGAAAATTACTCAGTCAGTGATAATAATCATTGCATAACTAATGATCATAAAAGGAAAACAAACTTATTGATAGTTACTTGGTTCATAGGTGTACCAATAAATGTTGACTGACTAGAAAACAGTTCCGATGCGGATAGAAGGTTCATTAAGTAAAATCTCCACATTAGTTACGTAATATGCATGTGGATGATCAGTTGTAGTATATCGTTGATACAGAGCAAGTTTAATGTGCTAATGAGATATTCATGCTATGACGTGAAAAATAGTTGTTTCATAAAACGCCAATAAATGTGTGCTTAGTCGATAAAAAATAGATCGAAACTTCTCCTTGTAATTGAGAATAACCAAGTGAAACTTATAAGAATACATTACGAGTTTACATCGTCAGTTAAATGATGTTAAACCTTGATAAAGTGCACATTAATGATAGGAGAAAGCAGACGTTTCGAGAAATGATAGTCAATTTAAAAATATTGGATGTGTCAATTTCCTTTCAACACAATTATTTCGTCTGTGGATGTTATTTGTAATCGAATATCCGCAATCGAGCATACATGCTTGTCAGCCTAGATCCTCTCGGTTTCAAATTATCATGATTCTTGGGATAAATTAGTTACTGTTTCAGAATTTTACTCATTAGATTGGCGATTCATTTCTCCGTGGAATCTAACAAGTCTTTGTTTAATCTGTCAACTTTGAATTCTGCTTGGTTACTTAAAATGGTCTTCATCTTCGCAATGTAGTCAGGTGTGTTCACAGGACAACACCAGCGCCTTTATCTGGACGTAATATCATTAAATGATCTTTCTTCATTAATTTCTGTAAAGCATCCTGATATTCTTTGGACATAGTTCTCGATCCCATGGTCGGTGTTGTAAGGGCCTGCATACGGTTTAATGAACGTATTCCGAAAAAATTACGATTCACAGAAATAAGGACATTTAACAGTGCAATCGCTAAACATCTGATTGACACAGAACACCAGATTGATAATAATGAATCATTAAAGTGTTCAACAGAGAAAAAACTTCAAATCTTTTAAAATATGCCAAGGCGATTGTCATTAGACGATTGAAACCAAACTTATGTGTCCAAATAGAAATTGTTATGTCTTTCTTCACCCTAGTAACCTAACTTTTGTGCAACTATTTTCATCGTTATTATTATTTCGTCAAGTTTCATTTGTTGCGTTTTCTCTTTGGCTTAGATCTAAGATTTTTGGTTACATCACCGTATTTTTACATGGTTAAGTTCAAATTTCGTATTTACTTAGGTCATTTTAAGTTTAACAACTGAGTTTAATTCACATTATTCTCAAATATTTCCAACCACCTCATACTGCGTAATCATTTGACCCCTGATGTCTAGTTTGCTTTCTTGTACCTTCTCTTGCATTGAATAGAAATGATAACAGCATTTTCTCCAACATTTCAGTCATGTTCACATGTTTATATAATTTTGATTTCAACCAAATTCATACATTTTCATGGGTATGTTAAAACTTTGTTTCAATAAGTAATTTTGTAAAAGATTAACATTTATGTACAACACTGTCTACTTAAATCAATCTGCATCAAATGTACTATGTAACTGAAAGCTTTCTCAATGTTCATATCAACTGATAGACACACAAAAATCATTTCCTGAGTCTTAGATATGAATTCGATGTTGTAGAGACTGTTGAAGTTAAATTTAATACAATGAGTAGAAGTTGATAGGACATTCACTGAAATCTAAGATACACGTGCACTGCATAGCTGTTTCATATTAGAATTCCACTCCATATCAGTACATAGTGTAAACACTATGTAGACCGGTCAAAAAACTGAGTCTTAGTTATCACAGCAAACAAGTAAAGTGTAGACTACTAGTTAAGGATTTAAGAGTGATTCACATGAATATCATTCACTGAATTCTCACCAATTCTTGACAATTATTGCTTATAGTTACCTATGATATATTATGGGCATTCACATAGTAGCAGTCAATGTTTATTGATAACACAAAATTGTTTTATTAAGTTTAATCGTTGTACTCACAAATCTGATTGCTTACAGCAATACACCTGCTGAATTTGTCTTTTATACTCAATGACCATTAGAATATTCTGAATGTACATTTTAATGATGAATCTATAACAACGTAACATATTAAGATAATCTCGGGATACAATTGACATCAACGAAGCGACTGGATGACTTAGACTTTGCAGATAATCTGGCTCTCTTATCCTACACACAGCAACAAATTCAGATGAAGACGGACAGGGTAGCGGCAGCCTCGACGGCAGAAAGCCTCAACATACAGAAAGAGAAACCAAGATCCCTCGATACAAAAATACAAAAACTAATCCAATTACACTCGACGAAGAATTTCTAGAAGATATGGAAACCTTTACATACTTGGCTAGCATCTTCTATAAACAAGGAGTGTGTAATGCGGATGTGAAAGCACGAATCGGAAAGGCAGAAAAAACATTTCTGCATTTCGAAGACATTCGAAACTTGGACCAACTGTCAGTCAACATCAAAGTCACAATTTTCAAAACAAACATAAAGATAGTTTCATTGTATGGAGCTAAAACTTGGTGAACTGAGAAAAAACCATCAATAATTCACAAGATACAAGTATTTCCATACAACTGTCTGTGTAACATACTTTGGGTCCATTGGCTAGATACCATTAACAACAACCTACTATGGCAGAGAATAAATCAACCAGCTTCCAGCTGAGGGAAAAATTAGGAAAAGGCGCTGGAGGAAAGATGGATAGGACACACATCGAGAAAACCACTTAACTATGTCACAAGACAAACATTAACATGGAATCCTGAAAGCCAGAGAAAAAGTGGATGATCAAAGAACACAATGCGTTGGAAATTGGTGATAGACATGAAGAGGATGAGTAAAACTTAGGAAGTGCTAAAATGATAAGCTTGGCATAAAATTAGTTGGAGAATGCTGATCAGAAGCGTGACAGGTCAAAATATAAATAAACTCAATTGCCTTAAATATCGTATATTCTTTAATCCTGTCTAATGAATAACAACATCTTGGTAGAGCTGAGGAGGCAGAACACTCAATCACTGTGTCTTCTTTGTTATACTGGTTGTTAGTGAGGGGATAACCTTTTAATTAATTGTACGAGTTCAAGACACAAGAAAATTGTTCTACAAAATATTGAAAAACTATTGAAGTGTCATTGTCTATCAAAATATCATTCATTTTATTAGTGAGATGATCACCACAATTGAAATGTACGAATTCACTGTTCAATATTCGTGATGAATCATCACAGTAATGTCAATCAATCAATCGATCAATCAATCAATCAATGCCTGTTACCCCATGTGAAGCATAAGCCACCGACCAGCATTCTCCGACCAATTCTATACTGAGCTTTCCATTTCAGCTCTTCCTAAGTACTCTTCATCAACATTGAAATACAGGTGCTTCCAGCCGACGAGTCCCGAATAGGACAAAACGCGCGTACTGGATTTCACTTGCCAGTCACAATCCAAAATAAATGACTCTACAATGTTCCTGAATTAATGTACACCAAAATGTAGATAGTTCATTTTTAATGGGGTCGACAATGCATATCCATTGGGTCTTTGTTGAGAGTAAATAAAATTAGTACTTTTTTCTTGCTCAATAGAATCACTAATGTTTTGTACATAACAATCTGGTTTCCTGTATGTCAATATTAGTAGGGAATCATCTGACATCCTCTAAACGACACGTCAGGCAAATAAAATACCAAGTGCGCTTGTGATTATAGTGTCGAATAAACTGATTACTGTAAGTTGAGAAACTGTTCTAAGATCCGTTAATAAGTCACAGATGGACAGTGTATCATTAAAATATCTCATTTACAATCATCAAAACATCAAAGTTACTTATGAGTACATTCACCTTGATTTTCAACTTTGTGGAATTAAACTGCATAATGTATGATTGGCATTGTAAAACCATATTGGACTCAATGATGTTGAATAAAATTTATGTCTACTTTCAAGATTTTGAAACTCACATATTTTACTTGCATGATGTTCCATTAACGATTAATAGAAGACTCAACGATACATACAAAGAGTCCACCATAAAGTCAATCAGTTCGGAATGCAAAAACTAGAACGTCCAATAAGTGAATAATAGTTCTACAAGTAACAAATTCGTGTCAATATTATCGACGAAGTAGATCACAAACTGTTGTCGCAAGTGAGCATAGATGAACAAACACGTCCTTGAATGAAATATTTGTTCAATGCTTTATGTCCTGACACAGTTGTTTAATTTAGGTCATGGAGTAATATCAAATTATATTGTTTGTAGTGTTGTGCATGACGTGAATGTCTGATACATAGTTGTGCACTGTGTTGTTTGATTATTCTTGAGTTGTTTTGATGAATGGATCGTCGTGAAGTGTTGATTTTGTAACTAACCAATAATGTTTATTTTTTGTTTATTAACTGTAAATGTTATTTATTGATTAAGCGTTCAAAGTAATAAAACAGTCATTTGAATGAACGAAGTTCAGTAGTAACATTAACTTATATGAACTACTTAAAATCAAAGTGAATAGTATGTATATAATAGTAAGTGTGATCAGTTAGTTTCCTGCTATACTTACTGATCTCTGTGTGTGAGAATGATCCTGGTGAGTTTAATGTCAGTTTATGTAAGTGGTGTTAAATGATCATAGTATTGATGCCATTTATGAGGGAATGGTGAATGATAAGACGTAATCAGTAGTATATTTAAGTTTGAACATTTAATTCGTTTAAAGTCAAGACAATTCGTATGTACCTGCATACTAGTGATGATGTTCATACTGAAAATATATCATGCCCAGTTGACAATCTATTGTGTGTTAGGATGTTTCTGGTGAGTTCAACAACATTTTATAAAGTGGGGTTCAATGATGATGGTGATTATGTTTTTTGATGAATGAATAGATATAAGTATACTTCTTTAATGATGAAATGCAATCATTAGTATATTGGAGGATGAATGTGTAGTTGAATTCTGGATTCAATATATTCGACTCTTCTATGTCATCATCATTACTAAGTGTTACTGATTCACAAAGTTTATGTATCAACCTCTCGTTACTTGTGCTAATTTAACGATGACCTTCTCTTCATTTTTTTTGTCAAATACACAGACTCTTCATGATGAAATTAAATCTTTGAATGGATGTTGGTTAATTTGTCATATGGTTATCTCGTCGTTATTACTGCCGCACAAGTCAATTACCTGATCCACATGCATTGCATAAAATTTGCGCCTTATTCTACTATTATGCCATTCGATTGATATCATTTTATTCCGGCATTAGAATGCGTATAGATTAGTGTAGAGCATTTATAAAAGTCTAATTGAATTTCAGTGCTAACAGTGAGCTGATATACATTAGTTGAGATTCGTTTTAAGTTATCACTAGTAGAGTGTGCTGAAATCCACGCAACACTAAAGAACTGTTGTGTTGAAGTGAGAAATTCTTTAGTTGTAAGTTCATTTTAGACGACAACGGAATGTTCCAATTGAGGTTTCTCCACTATTCCCAGTGGCTGTTTAACAACCTATACCACTGCATTGTTTGATATAGAATTGTTGATGCTCCGACAACGTTGACATTTCATTTTAACAAGTTGTACAATATCCATAATCGTCTTCGTTGTCATAAAATTTCTGTTTGTTGTAGGTTAACTTCGCATTTCTGAATACTGGCAGCAATTTTGTCCTAATCGAGTCAATTGATGCATTTTTCTAACTCCTGTCTGTTCATTTAACATTAGGACAGTTCATCGATTGCGATTGTTGATTACTTGCTTCATAATCAACATCATTATCATTCATCAATCATCTCGTCTTACTGGTGTTGAGCAATAACACTTAAAAGAGAATCTTGCTAGACCAAAGCATGTATTCAATGTCACTTCTTTGTTTAAAATGCTTGTTTAGTTATATTTGAAGTTTTGTTTATCTTTAAGTCAATCCATTGTTTTTTCTTCTATTTTAGAATTATCGGATTGATTATGGGAATGCTCATCATATTCATTAAAAATCTGCATACTTCGTCACAAGGAACACCATCATAATAATAATTACCGTTAGTATTTACCATTATTCTGAATACATTTGCATTTTGTATTTGATGACTGTAATCTTGTAGAAGAATTTAGTATCGCTAGAAATCATGCATGTTTACATAGAGCATGGTCCGTTTCACCTCACTCAACTATTTACTATTTGAGTGTGTCGTTATCTACAGATACACGACTACAGCTACTAATTTGGTTTTCCCGGATAGAATTCTTTTGTTTCCTCGCATACATTTCATTCCATAACCTCATCAATGCGAAACAATGTAGTATAATGAACATTGAATTTTAGTAGTCACAGTGATTTCTTCCAAATCAATTCCCATTTACAAACAACTGGAAGGGGTAACTCATTTACTTTTATCTGCTAGAAGCGTATGTATTAATTCATTCAATGAAATGTAGCCAGACATATTGATCGTTTGACGCTGACTTTGTTAAAACAGGTTGATGAAGATTACTCCGTTTGGTAATAGGGAGGGAATGGTGGCTGCATGTAAAATGCGATTGTACAACATCTGAATTCTAATGGACATTTCATGTAAATAAACTAGGCATTCAGAGTACTGTAAAAGATTAACAGAATGTTATCATAGCCAAACATGGATTTGTCTTGTGTTTATTATTAAAGCTGTAACCATGCAGGTAAAGAAACCAGAGATATGTATACACATCACTTAAACAAATTTGTGTGATATTTTCTGCATCTCCTTTAGTTTACATGCTCTTCAGCGATGCCTTTCATTTTATAGCTCTGTCAATATCTACAATTATTACTTGTTCAACTCTTAAGTCAATGTAATAAACATCCAAACATACAGTCGAATCATCATGAGTTGCTGAACAAGAGTAACAATCCGTTTACATAATTGCCGTTTGTCATTTCACGTGCTAAGTATGCTTATTCATTGTTATTAATTTAGCATGCACATAGACAACACTGTAAACTAAATGCCTCATTAGAGATATACTCCTTTCTGAACCAATCTCTGAAACCTAATAGTTATGTTGGCATTTCCTACTACTTAGTTTATCAATATTTTTTATATTTTAGATACTGATACTGTTTACTGGAATAGTGGTTCTATCTCTTTCGGAGAAATGGTACTACAGTGCTATTAGTGAACCATTAGCTTTTGTAATAACTACTGTGGCAGTGTTTTCAGGGACGGTGTTAAAGGTTCTAAGTGTGAAATGGAGAAAATTTTTATTTGGATTTGCATGCTTATTCACACTCACTGGCATCCTCTTCACTATTTTGGGCTTCGTTTTAAATCGTGATCGCGAAGCACGTGTAAGTTTGACGGTAAACTATCATTGCGTATTATTTCTTGTTACTTTTCACACAAACTACCTAATTAGAATGATTGATGTTAGAGCTAATAATTGACTGAAAAATTTTGTCTCATGTAAATTAATGATGAGTATGCAGTTGTGAAGCGTCTTACATTGCTGTCATTTTCTATTAGCGGAAACTCAAATAGCTGCTTTGTTCCGGATTCCGGAACATTTGTAACTCTCATGAAGGTGTGTAGTTCAATCAATCCCGTGTAGTATTGAGTGTCAAGCATTTACAAAGAAACTTGAAAATTTCAGCATCCAATCAATTAGTGATGGGGTTGTGAGTGCATAATAACACTTTTGGTTCCTATATCCTTTTAGCTACACCTGTCACCTCCATACTGTACAATGTTACCGTAATGACGTAAATCTTTCAACAATACAAATAACAGACTAAAAGCAACCTCAACAAAACCACTTTTGAATAAGGTTATACTAAAACAGTGAACTACATTGCATAATTTGGATCGATTGAAATTATATAATTAAAAGATTGGAAGAAACACTCGTCATCAATAATCAATGGTGTGAATGAATTTTAGGGACAAGGTTAATCTAGGAAAAATAACGATGTGTAAATATATATATTTATGAAATGGTGTAAGTAATTTAATGTTATCAATGCATAAAACATCACAATAAACTTTCATTGTAATCGTTGCATTTTCCTTCCTTATTTCAGATTGTTTTCCAAGTGTTTGCCTGTGCTTCATGGTGTTGTGTCATGCTCATAGTAAGTTGTCAAATGAAATTGATCACTATGCAATACATTCCAATCTGAGTTTGTTTTTGTCCGTTATATGGTGTTACACTGTGAAGAAGTTTGACATTGATGATGAATGGATCGCAGGAGTTATATGATTGTATAAAAGAATCAGTGACAAGAAAATATTAAAAACGAAGGCATAGTCAGATTAAAAAGAAACTGACTACACGAATTTCCTTTCAGTTGGAAAATCCAGTTTAAATATTTGATTCACAATAATTTCAGAACTGTGCGAAAGATCGTTTCCTGCAATGTAAGGTGTCTCTGTTGGATGAAACCTAATAAATTACTCTACAAACAGTAAATAAGTCAACTCACTGACTGGTATTATTAAAATACACTCTAAATAAGACAATAATTACTGCTGAATGTTGTTTACTCAGCATGTAAGGATGGTTCTAAGTGATGAAATCAAAAAATTTAGGTTTGAAATTATCTCAACTATGATGTATGCATAAAAAGGAAACGCCTTCAACAGCTTGACTTACAATATGTATCTTCATAATCACACCTTTTCATTGGAATTAGTCTCCGTGTTATCTAAAGTTTTCCATTTAACACTGCCAGATATGGCGAGTTTCATTTTAACTGTTCATTAAAAATAATCTACTTAAGAAAGCATTATTGTAGTCACAAGTTGTATATATAAGTGTCATTGTGCTGTAGAATAAGATTTTTAGAAATCAAACTTAATACACATTTAGTGTGATTAAACGCTCATCAACAACGTATACTTATCTACAATCTTGAGAGTGTTGATGGTGTCACCTTTATTTACACATTTTCACCGTCACGTAAAGTCCTTTTGATGTTTAATCACACTAAAAACTGGCAACATTATGAACTGTTATTAGATTATCACAATGATTTAGCACTACAAACAACCAAACTAGTATATATTGGTCGGCATTCAGTGATTATTCAATACAAACAAATAACTATTAGACTGTTATTTTAATTCCGATTAATCAGAATCCAAATTTGTATCAGTTGTCAGTATCCATCTAGCATATATGCATCTCTCAATTAGAATATAATTTAAAGCTGTATTTATTTCTCTTAGTCGCTAATCTATGGAATAAAGTTGATGTATCATCGTTGCCATTTATGCACCCTAAGCGAGTTGCCAACATACACCGTCTGATCACAAAGTAGAAGTAGGTCGGATTGTGACTGAAAAGTGTAATTATTAATGCGCAATACTTCCTGCCTAATTCATATTTATGATCTATCGCTGTATAGAGGCAATCCTCTCTTGAATACACATGCCAAAACAGAGACTGATAAACTTCAGTCTATATGAAATCAAAAGAAACAAATAATTATCTGAATGAAAGTCATATTTACACACCAGCTACATAAGTGATGACATTGAACTCAGTAGACTTATGTTGATAATGGTGACATTTCACAGTGAAGAAATTCACTTCAAGTCATAATATGAACATCGACTCTAGGTTCCTGGTGCATACAACTATATAGTCGTAATTATCACGAAACAAATGTTCTATATTTCATATGTCAGCCATAATGTAACATAATTTAGTAACATAAATGTTCATATTTTTGTGAATTTTAGGCCATATTTTGGGCTACATGGTATTTAAGATCACGAAGTGATCCATCTGAATATTCTACATTCTTCATTATTTTCACTGTTTTTTATGAACATTCTATATTGAATATCATATTGAAATTAGTATTTACAGTTACTGGTTGTGTTTAAAAGCAAGTAATTCCTTCGATCATCCTTATGCACTGAATTCATTTGTTAGTCATCTACATTCAAAATAATGAGATTTCAGTTGAACTGAGTTAATACTCTACAACGCTGTTTCCTAATGTTACCATGTTAACAATTTAGAAATCATTAGTGTCACAAAATAAAGTGTAATATCATCTTTCATTGACTGGCTGATAATCTTTTGTTTTGTTCTAATCAACTCCACGAATTTCATGTTATACATCGAAGATATTCTGTAAGTTTCCGAAGTTGCATGATACTTGAACAAATGGATGTATAGTAATCAGTATTGTCGTTTATTGAGTTTTATGCATTTTTCAATGTTATAGTCACAGAAAATTTCATTTAAGTACCACTGAATAAAACTGACTGGGCGATACTAGTCAATGGTTTCATTCTCGTTTGAGATTTCTTCGTAGAAGCGTAAAATGACGGCTTTATCCCTAGATGGAAGTTTTAGTTTATTTATTCATTTTAGCAAATACCCTACCATTAACAACATTGGACCGGTCGACAAGAGTCCGATGGAAGTATTTTTGTTGCCAGCATTGTATTTCACAGAACAATGATCATTCAATGTTCGCTAAATTTGATGACTGACATGTTTCAACATACCCAATTACTTAACAACTTCAAGTTGAAGAGTGTGAAGTCACTTGGTTGAATAGAAGATATAATTTTAAATAGTTGAGAATTTGTTGATTTGGGATTAAGAACGTTTTTTCTCACATACGTAAGAATGCTAATTAAGAGAATTAATTGCACAATGTCTTCAGTCTCAAGTCCGCTTTCATTAAAAATCATAGGGAACCGTCAAATTGGTTCTGATAAATACGGTACATCGTAATAATATTACGGATTGTGGAAGACGTGAAAACTTCCCTCTTTGCCATTTCTAATACATCAACCAGCTCAAAGCAAGCAGTATAACATTAAACGTCCACTGCTGCTGCATTTCTTTGCCATCATCTAAATATCCTCATCTACGTTCTACTTGTTAAGTGATACTTCTGAATACCGAACATTCTGAAGTAATGAATATATCTTGACATAAACAGAAACAATAACTTCTAAATGGTATCAACAAGCGTTTAATCTGAATTGAAATGTGGAGATAAACATTTTGTTTAGTTGTTCATATTCATTAAATACTGATCTGTCTTGATTGGATACCACTGAACAGACTCTTACCAACTCAAAACATCTAACCAATACTTTATAGTTTTCCATTTCACATGAATTATATTCTATTGTGAATTGATAGTCTGAATGTTGTTGATATGGTAATAATAGTGTCATTAGAGGATAGTGAATGTATGAAGTATAAATAGTGACAAGTCAGTTCGCATTATTTTGAAAGTTAATCAGATTAAATGTGAGTTTGATAAACACCTCAACGTTTGTTCTTTATTGATGTTTGCGTCTATTCAAATACGATTCCTAGTTGACATCTTCTATGTTAAACCATTCATTACTTTCTATACAAATAGACTTGCAGAATAACTATTAGGCTGAACTTGCATATTTTTACTAATTGGTTGTGGACTGAAGACGATCAGAATTTGTTGCTGTATGTAGATCCTAAGAGGGTTGCCTTGATATAGAGATATATCACAAGTATTATTTAAGTTGGATTGTTACCAGTGTGAACACTAATATTGGGATAAAGGTACATCTAGCCAAAGAGTCCCAAATAAACGAATCGTGCTTCCTAGATTCCACTTGCCAGCCACAATTCAACTCAGACATTACAGACTAACATTCAACTACTCAGTAAGAAGCATGAAGTACATCATAAGAGTATCGTAACAGTATGCTGGAACTTAAGAATCGGTGACTGTTGCCTTCTCACGAGATAACAAATCAAGTCGCAAAAACAAATCACCTAGATGTTAATGTGGTATGTTCTTCGTTAAATACCTTAGGCAAATTTGTAATGCAATTATAAAAAATAGTAGAAGAATCATCAAGCCGTTGTATATCTTTATCCCTAACATGTCTGAGAAAGTTTAGCCATCGATATACAATCTAATGTAATAGGTACTTGTTAAAATGTAGCAGAAAATTAATCAAGATTATCAATACATCAACGTGACCAAACAACAAATCAATGGCAATAGCACAGTACTGAAGTAGCTTTCGTTACTGAAAGTTCACCATAAATGTGAAACGTCAGTAGTTTTCCTTAGAAACAGACTGTGACTATCAATGAATATGACATTTTATTTAAATCACTTGTAAGAATTATCGTCATCATCATGCTTTACGCTGGACGAACGGACAGTTCTTATTATCTATATTGGCATTAATATCGGTAAGGACATTACTTAATAAAAAGCCTTTACTGGTTAAGCCATATGGAGCATAGACAGTCAGCCAGCGTTCTCCAACAAAATCTGTCCAGAGCATTCCTTTCCAGCTCTTCCCAATTACTTTTCATTCTCTTCATGCCCGTCGATAAATCCCAAATCGGTGAGTTTTTAAGTCTTACACTTTTCCTTTGGCCTTCAGGAATGACAGTTAGTGCTTGTATTGAAACACCATTTGATGATTCACTCAATATGTATCACACCCACTTCTGGCGTCAATTCCTAATTTCTTCCAGGGTAAGTAGCTAGTTGATTTGTTCTACAATACAGAAGGTTCTTGTTAAGGGTATATGACCAACAAATCCGGAGTATTTTACAAAAACAGATGTTAATAGTTACTTGTATCCTTTGAATAATGCTTTTCATAATTCACCAAAATTCAGCTTTATACAATAGGACCGAAAATTGTGACTATGATGTTTGCCGACGGCTGGTTTTAGTTTCATATGTTTATCAGTTGTAGAAATGTTGCCCTCGTCTTTCCAATCCGTGCTTCCACATCTGCATTACACCTTCTTTATGTAACGACTATGCTTCCTGAGTATGTGAAGGTTCCTACATCTTCCAGAATTTCTACGTCAAGTGTGATTGGGTTAATGTTTGTTGTTTGTATTGAAGGATCTTGATTTTCTCTTTGTGTATGTTGAGGTCTAAAGCTGTCGAGGATGTTGCCACACCGTCCGTCTCCATCTGTACTTGTTGCTGTGTGTGGGTAACAGGCATTGATTAGTCGATTGAGAATCATTACCAAATACTAAGTTTTTATCATAATATTTAATAAATATAGATACATTGTCTTTCGGTTAATTCAAAGTGATTTATGAAGATGTTTGTTCAAAACATCATCATT
Organism: Schistosoma japonicum; assembly: GCA_025215515.1. Taxonomy (NCBI): domain Eukaryota; kingdom Metazoa; phylum Platyhelminthes; class Trematoda; order Strigeidida; family Schistosomatidae; genus Schistosoma; species Schistosoma japonicum. Next base: position 16,019,795 of record CM046066.1, read on the forward strand.
TTAAATAAAATTACTATCAAAAGAAAAGTATCTTCTCGTCAACGACTTCATTTACGGAAATCTGTACAATCAGTCTAACAAAACAATAAAGTGATTATATCATAGAGTTCAGTAAACTGTGAGATAATTCTCCACTAAACGGAAATCAAGCAAAAATATAGTGTGACAAAACTCTAGTATTTTAAGGAACTGGTGAGTAGTTTACGAAGTAAAACTGAGCAGTAGGAATGAGAAATGAAAGAAGGTGACAACGGAATACATAAATGGTGTCATGATCATTTAATTGTTGGTGGCGAAGAATTACTGGGACCACTGCAAGTGCCACCTTAGATTCCTCGCTTGTCGCTTGGGACTTCTAAATATAATAAGTAGTAACATTAGTATTGGATGATGAGACGTCATTCGTAACATGCAACAATGTATGGTACTGATCAACAAAACCCTCTACTGTACATCCACTATGCAATCTACAATCCCTCGCTACATGATTAGCCTTTAAACATAATCCGTATAACTTTTTCTCCTTGAATAGATCTAACCTCTTTTCTACTTCGAGATAAAACAATGTTGGGCACTGGACAAAAAAAGTGGTTGTTCTTACATACTATATACGCTGAAAACCTTTCATGACGTTAGCTCGAAGGTGAGTAGTGTAATGCAAACACGTTCTTCTTTGTACTCTATGGCTGATAAGGAACAACTTTTCGAACTCCTTTATCTGAGCGAAGTAATTTGGATGTATGTTATGAGTTATTGTCACGCGATCATGGTTAAAACCATATACTGTAGGTAAGAGTTTGAGCAACAAACTCTGTCGTCTGAATGGGTAACCTTTCTAGACATAATAATCGATTCCCATACATGTCTAGGAAAGAAGTGTTTTAGGTGGTACGAGAAAGTTCTCTTGCCTCAAAATGACAATATAGTGTTAATGTTAGTTAGTGATATGGTACAGTTAGATAAGCTTCCATATAATTCTAGAGGTGTTAAGACAGTTGTTCAATAAAGCTATTAAGCTTGTATTGTATGAAGCAGTTAGATTGTTGGCAGCTGCTTGCCCTAGAAATGACTAAGCAAACATTCATGTTACTCTGAGAATCACTATTGTCTAGAAGCATATTACTATTTACTGTGTATATTTACTACATTATTTCAGAATTTTGTATATTTTATCGACATTGACAATGAGAATGACTGATTTCTGAAGGCGAATTATTATTTTAATTTGAGCCTTGAGAATAATTGTCAATATCCATGCTTGAACAGAAATAAACTTTGTTGGGTTATAGAAGAATAACAGTTATCTCGTAAAGTCTTCAAAAGTTTCTCAGTTGTGACAGCAATCAACTGATTTGAAATAGGCACTTTATGAGTAAGATTATACATCTGTCGAAAGAGGAGGGGGAAATGTCGTTTCTCACTACACTCAGTATTGGTGAGTGAGAATTTCTAATTCTTACACTTCGATATTTATTGCTTATTTCACTGTTTGTTATGAAAAAATAGGCTTCACTAAGTCATTAGAAAGGTGAGTGGAGTTAGGTCGAAGAATTTATTTTAAGAAAGAGGACATTCACTATACTCGGAACAAGGTTCGCATTTCATTTTTACTTTCACTATTGGGTATTGGATTGAATCGTATGACTTTATTGTACACCTCCTTTCCGAAGTGTCTACGATTGTACTGACTGATATCGTGGAGTGTTGTGAGTTAACTGAATCTTCGTTTCCGGTTTTCTTCAGAAAGATTGTTGTTTTTGACAGTGTTTTTCTATTGATGAAGTGTGTTGTAGAGATTGATTTAGTCAAGCTATTTTGAGTTTCTAGTTCATATTTGGATCCTTTTACCTTGGTAGCAATGGTGCTATACTAGTTCAGTGCTCTGTGTAGTTAAACTGGTTTGTGTGAGTGTTTATGCAGTTTACTGATTAGATATCTTGCATAGAATATAGGGTAGATATAATGTGGAATGCAATATGAGGAAGGTAGTTTAACAGTCTTTTTTCTTTATATGCATAACATTCAACATGAAGCACAACATATAAAACTTGTAGCATAACATAAACCTTCTAAAATCATCCTGACTATGTTAAGCGTGAAATTCTCAGGAATAGTATCGATTAAAGCCTTGTCAAGTGAAGTAAGACACCTGACAATTTCATCGACAGTGAAAATGAGGAGGTTTTTCACATGTTTTACTTGTTTAATTTTAATGTCATCATATGGAATCAAGTGTTGTAAATAGTGCTATGTCTTGTTGAGCGTTGATTTGGTGTCTTAAACTTTTGTTCTGTAGTTAGCAGTGTCATTTATCAGATCAATATTATTAACAGCCTTAATATATGATTTACAATTAACTGCGAATAGTATTTTACACAAATTACATGGGATCCGTTAGACATACACCATTAACAAACACCACCTGTGGGATAAAATAAACCAACCGACTCAAACCTGAATAAGAAAGTAGCAGAATTCTCTAAGGATGAACAGCACACATATTGAAAAATCACTAAATTATATCACAAAACAAGCACTAGCTTGTAATCTTGAAGGCTATTATTGCCATTGTTCCCTATTGATGATATTTGTTTGTTGTGCTTCATAGTCAGGCTCTGTATGTATACAAAAGAATGCTTGAGACACAGATTAAATCCGATTGTTCGATTCAGTTAGCTCGTTAGTCATATTCAGCGTGGGACGTACAGAATCAAAGTAAACACATGGGCATCGACCAATTAGTAGTACACTACTCCGGGTGAGTTGCATCACGCATTAAGTCAATCATTTAGTATTCCAATATAATAACTTTGTATTATGTATTCTATTTCCTATAATTCATGTTTTCATTGAAACTTACTTACATGAAAAGATGGTTTATAAACAGACATTATTCAAAATCATCATTTACTTCAAGTATTTACACCTACTTCGTGACATTGAACTAGTATTCTTCAATGTGTTTCATGCTCCAAATGAGGAAAAAACTTATGATGATTCAAAAAGCTGAAAAATATTTACGGAGATAAGATTGAAAAATCTTGGAACGACAATGAAACGACTTACATCAAATTGACTATTAAACACTCAAATCATCATAACAATACCATGTTGATTCACAGACGTAACTTTACATGTATAAGAGATACATTTTAGACAGTGAAGTTGTTCCTTATCATAATGTAGTGCCTTGTTTAACATGAGTTATGCCGATATTTGTGGTGCATTTTTCCATTCAATTTTTATCTTTAACTCTTTCTTTCTGCACCTGTGTTAACTAACACATTCCAGGTTGGTCATACCAATCAGTCCATATATTTTGCTTTTGAAGAATTTTTCTGATCACGACCAGCAAGCTGTTAATAAATAATAAGGTTCAAGCTGCTTCGATCTCTTGTTTGATTCATTCTTTATTTTACGTGATGTTAAACATATAAATCATTTTATTGCATCACAGTGATACATTCATCTTCTAGCAACTTAGATGTAAGTTCCTAGAAATTGTTAAACCATAAACTGCTTAAGGTAGACTTAACTGCAAAGACATCCTAATCACCACACTCAGTTCATATGAATTCCCTGATAATTGACAATATGTATCAGATTTAATTATTCACATGTCATTTTCGTCTATCTGATCTCTTATCGATTTCTTGTGTTTTAAACAACGAATTAAAACTCATCATAATGAACTTGCATTAACTAAGGGAAATAGTTTCTAGAGTGTTAAACAACAGTTGAATGTGAACCGCGTATTATTCAGTGATTATCAATGTTCTTCTTTAATTTAAAATGAAAGCTTATCATCCATGTTTGTTATACCAACTAGTAAAAGAGTACACATGATAGAATATCGATGTAGAATAACCTGACAATTTATATTTTGAAATCATAATCCACACATAGTCCCTTCAAAATAACATTCAGTTCAACATCAGTTCAGCATCATTAGTATGTATGTAAGAATGTAATTATTAAGAAAATGTAACTTATTTCACAGTTTGAAAGCATTAGTTTCTTTTGTACATCCACTAACTATGAATACAAACTGTAAATTGATGTCAGCCAGAGCGAATTCGTACCATGCACAGACAGCACAGAACAACATAGAATACCTGATTCCATCATAGTGGGATATCAAATACCATACAGTCGAAGAAACTACCTGTAATGCATGAATATAGAAACATGAATATTATCAGATGCATACAGAAACACTCAATTATAAAAATATATGCATGAACACATGTCGTTTATAAAGCGTTTAAATATACACTGATTACTTATGTACTCTGTAAGGACAATAATATTAGGTCCTCCTAATAGTCCCGAGAAATGGAATTTTCCCAGATGACGTAACTAACCAAGACTGTGCTTTGTAACAACAAGCCGAATCTTATCAATATGAATAGTGTGTAGTTGCTAAACACTACAAACTGATAAATACAAAAACATTAAAAGTTATGCTGCAAATGCTTAACAATTTTGCATGTGTCATCGTCATCACCACAAACAACAACAATAAAATCATAAAGTGAATTAACGGTGAAATGCATCACATTTCGACAATTCACTTGACAACTTACTATAAACACCGTACAACACCATGTGGCACACGACAAAATTTGAAAAACAATCTACAAGAACAAAATGCAACAATCAAAATAAGGTTAAAGTAAAACCAACGATATTACGATTGCTGGGCGGAAAGAGGCATCAAGGGGGAATTAAAGAAATTCACTCTTATAAATAAACGATGTCGTAGATAGTTATAAACATGATGACCATATGACGTAATGTGGAGTGACAGATAATAATTAGCTCCGAACAGAGATTAGAAGTTGATTTTCATTTATTTGGATAATTGTTCATCAAATGACAACTGTCTATGGATTCCTCTATGTACAGCATGACGTCTTATGGACACCAATGAATAAATACACACCCTCATCGACATCACCATCACCACTCACCGTCCAGATACACAATGATCAAGAAGACATCTTTAATAAACAATTGAAAACTACTACTACACTTCATTGTAAGGCAGACGATAGAAGTTTTTCAACAGTTTCGTTTAAAGGAACTTTCAATCATGTTGATAATGCGTAGTTACTGAATGATAACTCAACACGTGTCTGTGGAGGTACACAGAATTCACAACATGTGTCGAAAAACCACACTTTTCACTTCACTGTTGTTACATTACAACACTACACCTACACATCAATAATGATACTCACATCAGAAATCGAAACTAATCCATTTGTTCCAACATATCTCACCATGTCAGGTGTGTCTTATCAACAGTAAGTAATGATGCATATATTGAAAGTGTGTAAATCTTTTCACATACATTGTTTACTATGAGTGTTGTTCAATATGGATTATTGGCAGTCTGTCTAAAATTGACCTCTTTCAAAATAAAATCAACTAACTTCGTAAGAAAACGACATAGAAATCCCTCCCTCTTACATGATAATCCATATCATGCAATATTGTAGTAACATTATTCTGATTGCAATTCAACAACTGGAAGTGATCTGATTGAGTTTAATTATGCCACTCAACTTTAATCTTTATCGTCACTGACAATGAAATGTAAACTCAACGAAACAGTTAATCAACACTACCTAATCAAATTATATCAAGTTATCTTTATACTTACACGCAGACGGTCATCAGTCTTGAAAATGATGCCGACAATTGTGAAGATGATTTCTGTGATTGTGAATAAACAGGCTATTGCAAACAAAACTTTTCTCCATTTAACACTAATTATTTTTAACTTCATCCCAGTGATTATTGCCAGAACCGTTGTTACAAATGCCACAGCTTCACTGATCACACTGTAATACCACTTATCAAATAAGCTTAGAGACGCGATACCTGGAATCATTATAATGATCTGATATGCAAAAAAAAACATGTTGATTAATTATTTTGTCTTCTTGTTACTAATTATTAACAGACGACAACTATTTTATCCATCAAATGGAAGGGAAAGCAACAAACACAATGGTTGAGTAATACCCTGTTGACTTAAAGTGTAATGCAATTTATAATAATAATGAAGAAATTATTTTAAAACTACAATAAACACTGACGGCTATAAATATTACGACGTAGTTCCTTGTCGATGGAGTATGTAACTTCTTAATTAATATGATGACCAATCCCATTAACAATCCAACAATTCTGAAATACAAAAATAAACATTCTTCTGGTGTTAAATAGAGAACCTTCTATTTTTGATATAGTGAATTGATGGTGATTAAAAAACTATTAAAAATCAAGAAATGGCATCGAACAACAGTTGCATCAAAGAAATAAAGTCTTCAGTTGGTTATTTGTGAGTACTAGAAAGATGACGTTATCAATGAAATTCAGTTTTGTCAAATTCCAGCCACCTATTTAGTATTCGTAGTAGTTGAAGTCTCCTAATATATCAATGAATGTCAGAAAGCTGAAAAGATACTCCGGTGAATTCTGATTCAGTAGTGCATCGGATGTAAACAACTCAACTTTAGTAAACAGACAGGAAACAGATATTCAGCGTATTCTAGTTTTGAATGCTTTTCTAAATCAGATCATTTGGTGATATCCATGTGAAATTCAGTAATCTCTACAACACCCAATTGAAATACAAATAAACAATCATGTCTAGTAAAAACAATTTGTGTAGATTGATCCTCATTGAATTTCGAATCATTTCTTGATAAGATGCATCTAAAGTGTTGGTTTCCTGATTGAAAACAGTTTTCTGATACTAAAACCATCGTGTGTAATGTTTAGTTCATAAAACTGGTGATTATTTTCTTCCACGTTATGTAAACATGATGATTCATAACCATTGTGTTAGGTCAGGGTTAAGATAGTACCTTCCTTAAACAGTAAAGTAAACTGTGTGAGATGTCTCCATGTACTTCAGCAAATACACGTTATATTACATAACATTATCAATTGATTGATCTAATGATTCATGGAATTTACTTCATGCGAAATTATACTCTCAAATTGTACTCTCAAAGAATAACCACTTACAAACAAGTGAGGCCTATGATCAAAATTGGATTCCCCCACGTGATACTCGATAATCTATAAAATCAGTTATTCAATTCAATGTTAGTCTTACATCGGTGAGCATGTACTGTTATTATTTCTATCTTCACTTGAAAATGATTTCGTCCAAAAAGACGATAGCGATGAATCAATAAAGTTGTTGTAATCACTAAACAACTGACCAACGAAACTTTGTACCATAATGAAAGTGTATATGAAATGGATCATCATTGATGACAAACTGCTGTCGGTATTCAGAAATACAAAGTTTACCTACAATTAGCAGAAGAATACTTTACTGTGATTTTAATATTCAAAACGATTATAGAGACTCTTTATATAAATAAAACAAAGTGAACATTATGCATGCTTGCATCATATAAACAAACTATGCTAACATAACATTTACTCTTTTCAATTGAATTGTGTGATGATTACTTGATTTGTATTTCATAAAACAAATTGATCTGATTCAGAAAACTAATGGAAATGAACAAAGTTATTTCATTTTTGTATGGGAATCATCAGTAGACAAGTACTTCACTTAAACGGAATCAAACCTAGAACTTTGGAAAGCATATCATCTTTTACAATAGAGTAGTTCATTAGCAGAGAATTCTGATGTTTTCTTATAACTTAAAGAGAACTATGTAACCAAAATGAGCCTTTTTACATCCAAATCATCTTAACCTTCTTGGCATTCAAATCTAGTCAATTGATTTAATGTACTTAAAACCCAACAAAATGAAAGTAGAATGCCGGTGATGAATAATAATTACACTTACTGATTGATAATTTTCCAGGCAGCTAATGCAATTTGTTATCTAAAAAGTCGATATGATGCAATACTTCATAGAAAAAACTGTTTTGGTCTTTAAGGAATATACATTAAAAAAATTGATTGTGTAACACACTTTGTCCCTTTGATAAATTTTGATGACGTAATAAGAAGACGAAGTTTATCAGAGCTAATATGATGTGCATATTTGCACAATACACATTTTCAACAATCTGATCACAAACACACACTACTTATTAAGACATTCATATATGAAAAATAAAAGATCAGTAGACAATTAAGAGTATAAGCTAAGTAAAGAAGGATAATGAAGAGAAGAATGTGAATCACACTTCACTGATATAGATTGAGTGAATGTACAAATTGTTTTTCAGCACACAAGGGAGAAGGGTTTAGAAATGGAAATATCTTGTAGTGATTAAAACCACATTGATTTGTTTACAGTCATTTTCGATAAATATGTGACAAATTTTTCATTGACTGAATTATCTGCCAATGTAAAGAAGCCACTCTCACTTGGATTTAATTATTCTATACCCATAATACATATACCTGAACTAGCGGTCAATCCCCAATTTGAGAACCTTTATGACCAACTAAATACACTTGTTACCATATCGTTAGATAATCGAAGATGGTGTTAAGCTAAGCTAATGAATATAGGTCATTTGAGTCTGAATATTTCCGACTGATGGAGTTGCGATAGGTAGTGCTGTAGGACCAATATTAGCCGGTGTGTACATGGCACATGTGTAATAACCTAGCCAAAGACTCAATAGAAGAGATGCGCCTTTATAGGCGGAATGTTGATGATATCCTAGTACGGAAATCCATGGTGCAGGTAGTTAACTAAGTAAACTGAATACTATCCAAAATCACGTAAGTTTATCCAGTGAAGAGGAGAATAATAACCAACTTCCTTCCCTAGATATATTGATTAAGCCGAGTAATTATGCCTCAGTCAAACGTTCTGTCTACAGAAAATCAACATGGATTAGGCATTATATGAACGTTCATAGTTATTATCCAGGGTGCACTATAATAAAGGTCTAGTAAAGGTTTTATTTAATAGGATCAATCCTATTTGTACTTATAAGACTATTAACCAAAATAAAAATCTGCTGGAAGAAACTCTAATGATGAAGTTCAGAAATTGATTGAAATGTTGCAGTATGGTGAAACCTACTGTATTTCTAGCACCTAAACAATCAGTCTATATCACGTTATTCTTCGGAGGTGACTCAAATAGCCTTGTGATAAAACAAAGGCTTTAGTCGGTCGTCAAAAGAACATTTTATGCAGCCAAGATAGTTGTAATAGAAAAGTATAGGTCATTGGTTATTTTCTCTATCCCCATCGGTCTACATTTGTAGTTCATGATTATTCACAAATACGAATGAGCATATATTCATATAGAAAAGGCTGAAGATAATTCCTAACTGAACTTCACCGCATCATTCTATGCTTCAGTTAATAAGACTTCCAGAAATGAGTATCGACTATGCGACGTGAATTGATTGGTAAGTAAATAATCCCACCAGTTACTACTTTTTATTCTACTTACAACTTGTCACCTGAATATTCTGTAACATGAATGGGAATATCATCGCCCGTATACACTTACTACCTATTTGACGAATTAGGAATGGCACAAAACACTCATTCTCGAATATACTACTGATTACATCTCAGCAATCATCAAATATAATTTATTCTATTCATCCATAAATAATGTTATTATTAATAAACACACTTGATAAACTGTTGTTGAACTCACCAAATTTATTCTCACACACAAAGAGATGATTAAGTAGAACTGATACACTACTGATTAGATTTGTCACTAAACATACTATTTATTTTGAATTTTTAAGTAGTTTTTTTTTTCTACTGAACTTTGATTTAGAAATTCTTCTGAAAACAGAATAATTGTTCTATCTTATAAAAAGTTTAACAGGTGATATGTTACCTGTAAGATAAACACTTAAAGATTCATTTATTGAAACAAGTCAAAAATAAACGAACAATGTAATTCACAATTACATCACAATTACACCACAATATGACAACAATAAGAATGGAATTACAAATTTCCTACTGATTTAAATATGATAATTGAGACGGAAAAAGACTAACATTACAGCTGTTTCACCTTAGTAAGTAAGTTTTGATATTTGCAAATGTATGTCTCTGTAGAGCGATTGGGCTAAAGACAGTCAGGCTTCACTTAAAATACTTTACCTTAAGACAACTAAGCCGAAATAATGATACGTATACGAGAATATTGAAAATGCTATATCGGTTACATAAAATTAATGATTACGTAACTAACTGTCACATTAAAAGATTCAGGCAGCGTATATTCAGTTAGTTAATGGGTTTACGAAAGAAAAGTGATGGATTGTTAATAAACTATTTTTTGGATCAAAATTGAAGATGGCCATTTTATTTGAAAATGTGACTTTCTTTGGATAATCAGTTAGAACGTGTTTGCAGGATTGGGCAGACTAAAAGTGGTGACGTAACACAACGTCTCATCATGCTGACGAAATTGTTCGAGATGATTTATATTGTCGGATTGATGATATAATTTGTAATAACCTAGTATGATTCTTTTTCAAAAATATATGTTGTAAACGATGGAGATAAGTCAGTGATGTACTGAAATACAGAAACTCTAAGTGATTTGATTTACTCCACATAACCTCTATCTTTCAAGAGACTTTGTTGTACTGTCTTAATGCAAATCGGATCGTATTGAAATATACTGTAGAGTGTGTCATGATTCTCACTGCTAAAATTCATTTTAGATCAACCAAAGACTTCAATAGTTTCATAGTGGCCAGTGCATTTTAGCATGGTGTATATTGTTTATATTTCAAAAGTGTTTACACTGCAGAAATCTGTGACATTATTGTTACATTCAAACAAATGAAGTTGCATGAATATTTAATATGAAGAAAATAAAGACAGTTAAATGAAGAAACTGACTTCTTTTGAATAAATGGATCATTTACTTTAGCTGTACAGTTGTATACATAGTTCTTTTTGCAAGCTATTTGTCGACTGAAACATAAAAAACAGATTACATTATAAATATAAGGAGAATCACAGATCTGCTACTTTATTGTCTAAATGATGATGTCATATTCGCGATATCGATGATGTTTCAGAACGGTGATGGAGGTGAGGTGTCGACAACTCTATCCTTATTTTATCAAAATGTTATTGGTGGATGTGTAAAGCATTAACTTCCGCTTTAGGTTAATTTTTGTGTTAAACTACAAGTTTCCTTTCCTCTTTTGAAAATTGTCATATTGACCATACAAAGTTAATGCTTGTTAGATACATCTCAGAATACTATCCAACTTCACAACTAAAATGTATTAATGGATATGCTTGTAGATAAAAGCATCTTAGACCTTTTGGTCATGTAACTCTTTTAAAATCATCTTTTAGTAACACCTATTTTGTAAAGCCAATAAGCTCAAGTAAAGCAATACAGCAGCTTTAAGGAATAAAACGTCGACTCTGATTTTTGAGTGCATAAGCGAAACGTACATGTAGCTAGGTCCGAAGCGTTTGTTGACTTGATTGTTGATCCCTTTATTTGGTAATCAAACATTTTAGAACCTCGTTCAAATCTGTAAATTATTTCTATCTACGAAAAGTTCTTTATCCTTTTGAATAGAATCTCAGTGCGACTGATGATGTTTTCACTGCGATTAATGAATTCGTGACTTTCGATTCAATCACTTATTAATAAAAATGATATGTTTGGCGACGTGAGTAGAATTACTGTATGGATGATGATTACAATGAGCAGACAGGACATATTCATTATTCATAACATTCACTGGTATACATTGTACTACTACTGCACTCTTATAATCATTACAGCTGTCAGTGATATCAGGATTATCATTGAAATTTTGTGATTTTGCACAGAGTATTAATGAGTAGATGAATGATGAATAATTAATGTGAATTGATAGTATATAAGAATGGAAGAGATGTTTTCTAAATTGTTGTTGACTTGTCGTTCACCTGTTGAGATGACTCAATATGTTGGGAGTTTCGAAGTTGAGTGTGTTACAAATTCATAATTGATCTAGGAACGGAGATTCATTATTTCCACAGTGATAAATAATTCTATATCGAGTATAGTGCAGAATGAGTAAATGTTTGTATGCTTCCAGCTCACTTATTGAAATAATTAGTTATTTTGAATATTTTACAGCATGATATACAACAAATGAGAGAGAGAAGGCAAGAAATAAATACACACTCTATTCAACTTGTGCGACAAGGCTGCTTCTCCTCATTGAGATCCATATCATATACCGTTTGACTAATTTGTCAATCATATTCTCACTTCAAAAGACTCGTGTTTCAACATTCTGTCTTTAGTATCAATTTTGTGAAATTGAAATCTCATGATACTGATGTCCATGAAGTCCGAAATTCTACTACTAATCAGTCTGAATTCAAAATAATTCCTCAACATTATTCTACTAAAATTTCTCATTCTAGTAACTTCTTTAACAAGATTGATTCACATAATACTCGTTATCCAGTTCATGATTCAGTCGAAAATTCCAGTGATATTTCTTATACGATGGGGAACAAACGTGATGACTGTGTATTAGACACTAATACTAATTTCAATACACCAAGTTCAGTCATTTCTAATAAAGAAAATAATTCTCATACTCAACGCCTATTTCCTATGAAGAATATTGATGTGATTAGTGAAAGCATACAATTTTCGAATAATGAGGCTAATCATTCAAATTCTCATCATCATTCGGTTGTTTATAATACAACGTTAGATTGTTATGCTGATTATCATGATAAATTTGCAATCTTAGTTACAGATCTTATGTACAATCTTACTGTGATCAGAGAAAATACAGAATGCTGTCACTATAACTCGTCTACCTAGATTTCCTACATTTAGCAAACCATGTCATCACAATTTTATTCAATCCTATTGATTGTTCCAAATAATTTTGAGATTATGATGCTATTTGTTCCCGTATTTATCCATTATACTCACTGCATATTTGTGATTCAACTTCAATCAGTCATATCAACGAGGTACTGAACGATAAAAGTACAATGACTTCGCAAATCTATTATTATATTCGTCCAGAAGGACTGAGATGTTTATACGAGGGCCAAGGCTATTACAGGGGAGATAATGTGGTGGTTTCCTATGTAATAAGCCATGTATAAGCTATCTAATGACTCATACATTCCTACATTGTATTCGTATTGTTATTCACACAAACATTACATGGTATTATCCATGTTAGTGTTCACACGTGTGAATGATGTGGTATCACTCAATGTATCAGTCAATCAATATATCAGTCGGTCTAACTATCCATCTATCTATCTGTGTATCTATCACTTCATACATTTCTCCTATTTCATTGGTCTTGTCTATTGAACTAACTAGTATATTTATTGAACATTCAGTAGAGTAAATCTGACATGGAATCCGTCTACTTTTTGATAATTTAATTGTATTTTATCCCAAACCTTACTAAACTAATACGAAGAGACGCGTCGTCTCATCTATGCGAAAATATATCAGCGGCAACGGCTTACCGAAAATAATGGATTCGACTAAATTGTAGATGCTTTTGGAGTAACAGCCGAGACTAATCCAATTATTCATTGACTCGAAGTTTGTGTCCGACGCATCATCATCTGTCCCTGTCTTCGGTGCTGTACCTTCTGTAGATGCGGTTGATAACAGTATCGTGGAATTCATCTATGATTCTGACGCAAATATTACTTTTGACACTTGGTTCCGTAGATATGAAGATTGCTTTAAATTTGATTTCGCTGCTCAGGACGATGCTTGGAAAGTTTGCTTGTCACTTCGAAACTTGACCCAGCAGAATTGAACAAATACTGTAACCTCATATTACCACAAGATCCAATGGACAGGACATTTTACGAGACATGTAAGTCGCTTAGTCAACAATTTAATTACACCTCTTCATTGTTTAATACTCGATACCGTTTTCCTTAAATTAATTATGAACCAAGCGGATGATTTTCTAACTCATGTTGGTATTATGAATAGAGAATGCGAGCTATTTAAATTAAAATCAATGAAGTAATTTAATAATAGTATTTGAATAAACTGAAATAACGACAAGGTTGAAATAAATAGAACACCATTTAAGTGGTATTAAATTCGTGTTGAATTGTATGTCTAAACTGTATTTATAGAGAAAATTGACAAAGGACCAACGTAAGGATGCATAGACAGACTACAAATTCGATTGATATGTGAAATGTCAAAATATGCATTGACCAATGATACTGAAGGAACAGGCATCAAATGTCAAACGATAATCTGGCCTAAATAAATGTATTGTTTTTTCTATTTGATAATCCATAACTCATTAAATAGTGCAGCTGTAAATATATATTGCAAGCTGTTTGAAAAACATCTCGAATGTTTTGTAAAATATATATACATGAATTACTGTAGTCGTAGATTGTTATTCCTTCCTTTACTTCAAAATGCAAAATAACATTCAGTCAGAAATACACCTACAGACATGTTAAATTTTGAACTCATTTTAATCTGTTTGATACATAATAATTGATCATTTTAAGTTAGAATTTAATGATGACATAAGTAGGAAGGATCTACCCAACTGATATAGAATTATACAAATATATATAACATATGTAAACAGAATTATTGATGTCATTTAATTTGTTCTGTGACTGGCACGCGGAATTCAGGACGCGAGTTTAGTCCTATTTAGGACTCATCGGCTAGATGTACCTACATCCCAATGTTGATGTTCACAGTGGGATTCGAAATCAGTCCGTTTCGTGTCATACGCCACCGCGTGATTTCGGTCAGCTCAGTACTCTTCCTAACATTACTGTATGTGTAGACTATGTTAATCTGTTGGCTGTTTGTGTATTTTCAGTGCGACGTTATAAACTGGTCTTGATTTTCTTAAAACGTATCGCTGCGCATTTTAAACCTGATATTGTATGCAAACTTTTCTAGGTTTTAGACTCCTCAGATGTTGTCCTCTACATTTTGGATGCACGTGATCCGATGGGGACGCGATCCCCTTATATTGAAAAATATTTAAAAACGGAAAAACCTCACAAACACTTCATTTTTATTATTAATAAAGTGGATCTGGTCCCCGTATGGATAACAGTAAGTTGTATGTATTCTATTCCTGTTCAGAAATTATTTTCCTCCTATTTACTTCTACTGTTTAGCAGGACGCTTTTACATTTATGCTAGTACACTTTGGCTTTAAATTGTACGACTGATACGTGTATTGTAAGACAATAGATTAACTATTCAAAACACAACTGATTGGCAAACGGTTAACTATATGAAAATAACATTGGTTTCGCACTGTTCAATTGTGAACAAATATATAAACATAGACATTATCTTGTAAGTTGAGCTATTCATTCAACACTTAATTTTATAAGGTCAACTTTTGTATTGTGAAAAACAAGAGGGGAATATTCTAATGATTGTCACTGCAATTTATTTCACCATAGGCATCTGATTATTGTTTACGTAGTATGTAGTGCTCTTTCTATTACTTTTGTTTCGTAACTTCTTCCTCTACTCGTTATGGGATTTGATGATCGTACTTTGTGCATTGTAACACTGAGTTCTCGTACTTATATATTAGAAATCTTTTCAATTTACCAGTTATATTAAAATATTGAGAAAATGGTCACTGAACGACTTAGTGTTGAAACAATGTTATTTCTGTTAGTTTCGTAGCAGCTAATACAACAGAGCTTCAAAATGTACTTAGTTTCATGTTTAGTAAAAGGTGATTTAAGAGTAGTCGGCAAGAAACCCTGAACCTAGGTTTTGTGCTATTTCTACCTGCATTCCTAAGGGAACTAATTTTCCCTGTTGGATTTTATCTCTACTCATTGAACAGTTAGTGTCGAACCAAAGTTTAGTATCCTCGAGGCCAAACACTGAATAAATTTGATGCAAGTTAACAATTGAGACTAATACTATTAATTTAAAGAAGACTAAGACACGATATAATGATGTAATGAAATCAATTTGATCTTAAAATAAATGAAACGATACAATGAAATGAAAGTTAACAGGGTGCAGAAAGACTAACAACTGTTTTCTTTGGAATATGTAATTCATATAAGCGTTAAATAGCAGCAGCTTTGGTGAGTTTGTTTGTCTACTAAACAGTTTGAAAGATTCAAGAGTGTCTACCTTATACTTACCTTATATCTTTAAACGATGACCATTAGATGCATATTCATGGAATCTTATAGCAAACTATTTCATGATATGCGTTTGATGTTGTGTTAAGCCTTCTTCTGACGGACAGTGCGGCATTATCACTATCAAAGTCAAAATAAGTAACTACTTTTTGTCAGCTGTAGTTTATTTCCATTTCTGGTTTCCACTTTTTTGGTATTCTTCAATTAATTTTCGAGATGTCCTTTTTCTTCCCTAAGCAATCTTTGACGTTAATAAGTTCTTTATCCAATTTGTCATCAGTACATATATTTTCTACTCTGTAAAATGATATTTTCACCAGTGCTTTTCGTAGTGGACTGGACGAAAGCTAATAAAGTTCAGGTATAATACCTCCTATATGCTGTTTCTAGAAATAGTGCGTAGAGTCGAACTGTTCTCTCTCTGTTGTATAACAATATTAAAATGATGTTTGTAGGCGGAGCTTAATGATGTGATCAATGTGATGACACATCACTTCAGATATGAAGACGAAATTTTTGTCGTATTCGACAATCAATACCTCTCATAAAGGCTTCCATTTTACGACGGAATTTTATACAGATAATAAATCTCGCCTTTTTGATGTTAATGTGAATGATGGTATGGTTTAATTCACCCCTAGTCACCAAAATCAGTATATACATGTATACATTATACTTGAACTGTATTAGCTTCGTTTTAATAATGCTATGCAACAAGGAGTAAAAGATTCTTTAGTTATTTAACCCTAAACTTTAGAATCATCATCATCAAGCGAAGTATTTCAAAATAATCAATTACAAGACAAACATCTAACTTGTTTCAAGAACTTTGGTTTCAAATAACAATATATATTTCTCATATAAACGTTTCCTGTTGTATTCTTTTTCTGTAGAAACGATGGAAAGCCATCTTATCTGAAGAATATCCTACATTAGTATTCCATGCTAATATGAATAAGCCTTTAGGTAAAGTCGCTCTCATGGGTCTTCTAAGGCAAATGGCATCACTTCATTGTAAAGAACGGTCACAAATATCAGTTGGTATTATTGGTTATCCTAACGTTGGAAAAAGTAGCATTATTAATGCTCTTCGGTAAGTTGTATATTGACTCGAGAAGATATTTGTTACCTTCTTTCGTAGGTACTTTGGCGTTTTTCAACCAGTTAAACCGAATTTTAGAGGATATATATATATATATATATATATATATATATATATATATGCATCAGTTCTCTAGGATTTGGTTCTTAATCAGTATTTCGCTAAATTATGCTAATACAAAGTAGTATATGCAATGCATTGTAATTAATTGTGATAATTAGTCCATTTGTAATTTTACTGATCAGTTATTGATTTACATGGGATTAGTACGAAGTAATAAGAATTTGTTACTTTCAACAAACATGTTTATTATTAAGAATGGACTAGCGTATAGTTCTTTGGTCAGTGATTTTATGTAAATCGTAGAAAAAATTAGAATCTTAATATTCCAGTTTGACAGTTTTAATAAAGCAGAATGTATTCATTTTTCGAAACAAACTACCTGGTTGTAGTCGGTGCGATAGCCATGAACAGTCGCTGAGAGTATTGAGTGATTACTGAGAATCTGTGACAGTATCACATATATTTACTCGTCTTTTTCTAGTTCTCAAGTTCCAATATTCCTTTTTTATACCTTTTTTATTCCATCTTGAACTATATTCACATTGTTTAGTAATATCTCATTGTCATTTCTACCACACTATTTCAAATCGTTTGCTGTTCACGTTGTTAATTTTATCTATTGCTAGTGTGCTATGTCAACTTAGACTAACACACATTTGTGTCAATTTCTATGTGGCTTATGATCGGTTGACTTGACTAGAGTCCAAATCTTGTGGATTACATCGACTACTTAATTCTCCAAGTATATTTTTGATGCTAAAAACATCCATACAAGGGTTATAACAGCCTATATTGTACTGCATGTTTTTTAATTTTAGTAATAAAAAAGTATGCAGTGTCGCTCCATTAGCTGGTGAAACGAAAGTTTGGCAGTATGTTACTTTAATGAAATCTATATTCCTAATTGATTGTCCTGGGGTTGTTTATCCTGATGGTAATACTGAAGCGGAATTAGTTATGAAAGGAGTGGTAAGTAAAAATCATTCTTTCGATTTGAAATTTGTGCAGTCAACATTTAATTCGGTTAAAAAACTGAAATTCTCATTTTTTTCTCTTGTGAAAATTTACTTTTCAGTTTTTGCTTAAACGTTTCTACTTTTTATGATAAGTCGAGCCATGACCAGTAGTGTTAAACTATATCAAGTTGAAGTAGTTGTCCACGAATGACATTTGAGGATGGTTACGCAACATTGGGAATTGATTTAGGCTACGAATGTAAACCATTTGGTGCCAATTCAGTGATTTAACTACTAAGTGCTCCTCGAAATGGTCTTGGGTTTGATTCATAATAGGGTTGTGGAAACTCACTACTTTGGAGCTCCTTACTATGACAAAGCAGGTATCCGGTAGTGATTGCTAGTTTCTAACATTAGTCCGTGATGTAAATTACAAAAGTGGGGTTGAATTTTAACAAGCTTAATAACTTTTAATTTGGATTGTGACTGGCACGTGGAATCTAGGACGCGCGTTTCGTCCTATTTGGGACTCCTCGGCTGGATGTACCTGCATATCAATGTTGATGTTCACAGTGGGATTCAAACTGTTTACTTATGTTGCATCGTTTTAATCAAGTACTGCTGCTGCAAAAAGACGAATTTTTTATTATTTCGAAACGAAACTTTTATATCTGAAAGACTACTAGTTCTTTAATTTAGTACTTTTACTTGCATACTTCTCATTTTGCGTTATGAGAGTTTGGCATTTTTCGTCATAATGTTTCTTAGACTACACATTTTATCTCTCCTTTCACTCTATTGATCTGATTTTATTTTCCTCATATTTTGCCAATATCATGATTACTGTATTATACCCTTCAGTTACAGTCATGCTGTTGTGTAGGTTTTAACACCGAGTCCGTATAATTATATCTGATTAATTAAGTTATACACAGAAATATATATAGCTGCACTCAAAAGTCAATTAGATGCTTTATTCTGTATAAATTCAGTAATTTGTACTATGTTGTACTAGCACACACCTTCCCCTTTTCGTTGCCCTTAAAATTCGCCACTACAACACTTTAAACTAGTCACAAACGCTCTTCGTGTAGTCAGCTCTTGTAATTGTAGCTTCACTCTTGAAGTGGTAGTAGTCGGACTTGGTAAATCAGTCAAGTTATAGTATCTCATAAACTTAGGTACAACCATACCTGGAAGGTTGGAGTTCAGTAAAACTAACTACAGCAAGCAAAAATTCAGAGAGGGTAGTTGTACCGTAGGCAGAAATAAAGTAGGACGGAAATATGGTGTTTCTTCCAAGTAGCCATCGACTGCAGTAATTTTACCTTCGCACAATAGGAAGCAGTTACAAGTGACCAACCTTAAAAATATTACATTTCATCTTGCTTGTAGTTTTCTGTTGCCGGTCCCAAGACAATGCCACCAGTCCCTAGTGTTTTGTCTTTTGAGTTTTGCAACCTCAGTCTCAAGTCGACAAGCTGTTACCTGTTCAGTTTCATTTTAGGCATCTGAAGAAGAAATATCTGTCCATTATGAATAGAACTGTAAAGTAGCAACCATCCACATACTTCTGACAGTACTCGAGCGACCGACTATCGTAATGTTTTTTCCTTTTGTAGGTAAGAGTGGAATATTTACAACAGCCTGATTTATATATCCGCGATGTATTGGAACGTGTTAAGCCAGAATTTCTACAAGCTAGGTATAATCTACCTCCTTTGTCACCTGCTGATGTTGAAAGCTACTTACAAAAGGAATTTATAAATAATGATGTAACAAACAATAGTGGATGTGATAAGGATACTAATAAGTCAAATTTATCACATTCCATTACGCCTTTATCATGGAGTGATTACCCAGAATTGTTTTTGGAAACTTTAGCTCGACAAAGTGGGAAATTATTGAAGGTGAGTAATTGAACAGTAGTTATCACGTTGTATTATATGCATGTTTATTCAATCAGTTGATTGATTGGGCTATTTTTTAAAACCTTGGCCTCTGTGAGATATACCATTATTCATTGAACGGTGATTAAAAGTGGCCAGCAAACGAAGTTACTTAGCTTTGCTTACCTTTATTTTTCAAGTGTTAGTTTCCGACACAATGTGATTGATAAAGAATCTGCAGGACTTTTTTCTGTCATCCTTCCTGTCAGTACAAATGAAAAACAAGCATCCTAGCAATGGAGTAATGGCTCGTGGTTGAGGCATTTAACTTTGCTACCAAGTTTTGGATTCAAACACTACTCCACGTACTTATGTTTGGGTAACTGGATAATACCGTCAGTCCTTAGGCTTATATCGTGGCTCCAAGTCAAGTACATGAATATATACTTATTTAATAAGTTTACATATATATAATTCTTTCATATGCATCATTACCTTTATTAACTTGGAAAGTACCAAGAAAAATACGACGTGACGAAATGACGGCTAAGTTGCGAAAATAAAGAATAGTTAGTGACAAGATAATCGGTTTAGCTTCAGAACACGTTATTGGTAATTTTATGTTTATTCTTCTGATAGGTGCTGCAGCGTTATCGGATTCGAAATCAAAATAAGCAAAAGTTGGCATTTTACAAACTCTAATTTCTGCAGTTCTTTCATTTTCACATTTTTTGTATGCAACATTGAAGTTTTCTGGATTGCCCTTACTCCATGAGCACCATTTAGTATTTAATAGTTCTTCATTTAGTATATCCGAAGTACAAATTCCTTCTACTCTATAGAATAGCATTTTTACCACTTTTTTTCTTGTAATGCATCAACCGAAGGTTGTTAGAGTTCAATTACAATACGTACTCTCTCTATGAATTATGTGTTGCGTTTATCCATTTTTTCTCCACTACACAAGAATTTCAAAAGTGAATTTTTCATCTTTTTCAAATTCCATGGCAAACTGGATATTTCTGTGATTATTACACACAATAAACTTGTTTGATTGTTGTTCTAAGATATGTTTGTAGATGCAGACTACCTGATTGGGGGGTCTGCATGATATTCGCAATCAATGGCTAAAGACACTAGGCTGCATGGCTCGGAATCAGTCACAATAGCGCAAGTGTATTCAATCGTTATCTTCATCTAGATCTCCGGTTTTATTATCCTGTCATGCACACTTTTACTTTATTCCTCCCTATTGTATTCTGTGTTCGTGTTATTCTTGTAAATTTGATCTCGTCATGCTAATATGGTATGGCGATTTTAACATTCGCATATACATGCTATTTTCAACGTTGTTAATGACTGGCCGACTGATGATCAACTTTTCATCAGCATACTTGTAATAATGAATCACTTTTTTAAGCTTTGTACTTTTAAGATTGACTATGCAAAATGTCTGTCGAGATGGGATGTGATGAACTGTTTATTATACCATACTATCATTTTGATGGTATGTTGTGCTGTGACACTTGGACTGAAGATTCTTAGTACCATTTATTTACTACTATTAATTTGAAAACAAAGCCTTACAGACGGGCACTAAAATGTATGCCCAATGTAATTAAAGACTATAATGTGTGACAATAAAAGCGGAAAGGGAGTTATGATCAGAAATTTAATTCAACAAGATATTAGTAAAATCATATAGTAGACGATACAGTTTCGCTCAAAGTACAACCGTGAACAACTTCTTTTATTTGGGAAAATTCATGAGAGTTTTATGAGGCTTTTAATTAAAAACTCCATCAGGTTTGCCACTCACTTCTATTTTGAGCTCATCGAGTTTCACCATCTCTAGAAGCTCGATTGAGGAGTTAGGATGGATGAACAGTACTATACCACGGTACTATACCGCTAAATCATTAACCGACATACAGTTAAAGCACCTCGTAATTCCGAATAATATAAACTGTTTGCTATATCACATTACCCTTTAATATATATATATATATATATGGAGAGAGAGAGAGAGAACCAAACGAACTTGAATAAATCCGTCTTATCGTGGTAAATTTGTTTTTCTTGCTCCTTACATGTATTTCTATTAGTCAGCAATTGTTTACAATATTATTTAAAAAAATTAGTATCTGCGCTAAGATTTTAGTATTCTGCATGAAGGTATTACGCGTTCTTTCTGTTTTAAACAGTAGCATTCGAAACTGTGTGATGTAATGGCGACATTTCTCACGAAGTTGCTATGTGCTATTACAGGGTATTTCATATTCATATTATTGTATCGACCTATCAAACGTTAGGATTAGCTCCTAGAATTATGTATCTGTATATATTTTCCTATGTAAAACTAGGCTGGGGAACCGGATTTGAACACTACTGCTAAGCGTGTATTGAATGATTTCCAGCGTGGTCGTCTGCCTTATTTTGTCAAACCACCTATGGAACCCGATGAACTCAAACAGGATGATTTTATTGACGAATATTCGGAAAAAGTCATTAAGGTATTTTAACAATTTGTTCTGAATCATTCGTTTTTCGTATTACGATATTTGATACACTTTGAATTCATTTTATATAATTAACGGGACAATTTTCCATTTTGGGGTTTATTATACATGACAATCAGTATGGTTTATTGTATCCACACTTCTGAATGATACAATGTAAAAAAAAAATAAGTATCTGTATAAAACTAACGATAGAAGACTTAGTGTTACGTTGCTTCAAATAGATTCTTTTTATGATGGAGGTAGCAACCGTCATATCTATCTAGATTGTTATTAGAGATACATATTCTCAACTACCACCTACCCCAACACACGATATCAGCTAATATAAGATCAGAAACAGGGAGGCAGGGGCGACCAAACTAAAATGTGACATGAGTCCATGAAGTCGTTGACTATTAGCTTGAATTGTATTAATAGATACAAAGTACCTAGCTAGAGACACTGGTTAATATGGCTTAGATTCGGTTTCAGTAACGCCAGTGCACTCAATCTTTTTTGATCTGGAATCCAATTATTCTTTCATATATACTCTTGCTTCGTTCCTTCTTGTTAAACTATATCGTGACATTAATCTTAATTTGATCTTATCATGATAATGTGATGTAGTAACTTGGGATAACGAATATTTCAGGCTCTACGTTACTTATAACTGACTGACATGGAGGGTTGCCACTTCTTGGTTACCGATACCAGGAAGAAGCTCTAGAAATACCTGGCAGCGAGACTTGGTTAGGAATGATCTTAGTGACTTGGGAGAGAAACCTCTCGGTTTATGGAGTCAAATGCTACTTTCATGTCATGAAATACTACTATTGTCGAACATCGATAAGTATACCTATTCTAGATATTCACAAATGATGAATAGTTAATCGACACTCTCACGATTCAGTGTGAAACCGGTAGCATAGATCTTGATGCTGTCTTATAAATAAACAACTAGTTACACACAACGGAGACAGTATTAATGGATGGAAGGTACTCCTACTTTATACTTCACGCACTAAAGGTGATTCCATAACACTTTTGACTTGTTTAACTGTTTTTTTTGGTGAATAGGATTTATCAGTGGAAGTTTCAGACAAGAATCAACTCTCCACTGATGTGGTTTCATCCGCTGATACTGCTCTTACAGAAGATTTATCCGAAACAGACAATGTGAGTCTAATTCATTAGTTATCAGTAGGTATTTTAATGACTAGCAGTATACAGTTTTTTAAGGAAAATCCAGTAAAGTCTGATACCATTATTTTTAGAGGAATCACTATCTCCACTTGTTTCGTGCTCATTGAATAATGAATGTTTCGGTCTAAAACAACAATAACTTCACGTCTTGAATTACAAATGTAATCTTTTATTATAAAAGAGTTACTAATTTTCCCTACTTTATGGCTGTTATAATGCAGGACAACTTAGAGATGTACTCTTTTAAACGACTTCATACATCGCTACAATAGATAGGAACTAGTTATTCTTACTTCTCACAAACTATATTCATCGGAACAGTGAGGAATGTGTACCAAGGATGTTGCTGTTAGTATTCTGGAATGCTATTGTTCGTTTAGTATAATCACCCATCTAATATAGGTTTCGGGTATTAAAAATGGTTTCCAATGACGAATGCAACGGTAGCTACACTATAACTTGTTTACCAAGTATGAGTTTATGTGCTTGACTTTCACCCATAATCCTTGCGTATTTTGAAATTCAACCGTGTCACGTAATACTGATTAAATAAATCTAGCCAGACAAGAATAATATGGACATCAATTAGTGAAATAGATATACTTAATATAATGCAGGATAATTAGAATACAGTCAGTTTGTTTGAATCACTAAAATGCTTTACTGTGTGTACAATTAAGTGGAGTCATTTTGTAAGAATGTAGATCTTAACCGGCTACGGTGGTCTGAATATATATTGTGTATTCCCAATCATTGCAACTAAATTGAAGCAGCACCAATTAATGAGGTAATAATAATAGTTGACTACCGGCTTGAGCCATGATAGTAGACACAGTCTATATGATTGGGATTTACGCGATTGTCCGTAGCCAATGGCTGGATGTTGAGTGACAGCTCAGATTCAGTCGCAATGGCATACGCACACTATCGCCATCATTCCTTATATCATGAGCTCTGAAATTATCTTATACCTTTCCATGGATAAACGCTAGAATCATATTCACTGTCCAATCAGTTTTACGACCACTGATATTACTACTATGGTATTGATCTTTCTGTGCTAACGGTGTGGCTACTTGGATCGATTTACCTGTTATAGATTGCACACCGTTCACAACTGGCTGAGAATCAGTGAATATATAGTCGCCTTATTTTCTACGCTGTTGAGCTCACCTACTTACACTGAACAGTTCATTCTTACCCATTTTCTATTTAATCTTGTAAAACACCTGATGTTTTCTGTATTATTTTAGAGTGATACAGAGCTTGAGTCGAGTAAAATGTTTGATTTCAACCTGAATACTAAGGATGATGACCACAATGTTAAAACTATAACATCTAAAGAACCGGTATACGTATTGACGTCAAAACAAAGGAGAAGTATGGACAGAGCTATGCGACGTCAGAAAAATCGTGCAGGTTGTCAGTTCTACAAGGAAATTCGTGATCAACGGCCTGGTAAAATTTCTGGAAATGATAACCACGATATAAAGAGATTAAACTTTTGGTCCAAGATTGATAAAAGGCGTTAGTGAAATAAACTTTAGTTCTACCGAGCAGATGACTTTGTACACATCATTTTGTAGTAAATTACACTCTACACGGGAATATATGTTTTGTTGATTATTTTTGTAACATCGATTGGCCGTACAATTTTCTTATGACTAAAAGCAATTCCATGCTATTGATAAGGCTAATCACCGCATCAGTGGATTCGACGATCGAGGAGTTTTTGGTATTACTGTTAATTATCACTAAATATTAGTGTTTGCTGTAATATCCCGCTGAACCATAGAAAATCAAATGATTTCTACGTACTACTGATGTATTTCAGCGCACGATAGCCATCTTTACTGGTAGCATACCCTAAACACTTGAGCAGTGGCACACATCCAACTAATCTTTATCACCTTAATATGTTCGTCTCATATCTCAAACAGAATGTATGCACCACATTTGTCTATCTCAGTCGATGTCAAATGTACCCTAGGGTCAAGGTGGAAGAAAAAGTACGGACCTCCTACTATATTTTATTATACCATACTACGTTGTCATTCGCTAAGAATAGAGGTTAACAACAAAACCCTTTGATCACCAAATCCGGATTCGAAATTACCATCTCCCGCTTATATATATAAGTGATTTTATGATGGAGTATAGAAATTGTAATTACCCCTGTGGATAACAACATTTATATTGTACATTTCTATGTTTAACGTGTTACTGATCTTAATTTAAAAAAATTTGGTGGCTTGCTTGGTTTCCGATCGTCTGTGCATTCTAATCATTTCCAAATACATCCAGACCCAAATCGTTATCATTGACTCATCATTTTATGTGTTTGTTCATATTGCATGTGTACAACATCATAGAATACACGAGAACCTAGATGCTCTCTGGGTGTATAAGTAACAAACAAAACATAGGTCGGTACTCTCACCTAAAGGAGCAATTGCTGCGACAGAACTGTTGGAAAACCGGATATGCTTGCAATCATACATGAGAAATTTCCGAAAAAACTACTAACCCTTCGTCCCTGTATATATACTGGATGAGGAAATAAAACCTACGGTAAAACACGTAATAAAAAAATAAACTCTTAAGCTTCAGTAAAATGTACTTGACTTTTGATTTTACCACTGTGAAATTGGTGGAAAAATTGCGCTAACTAGATGATATGTATATACGATTGCTGTGTAAGCTCTCTTAGCATCTACATTTATAACTAGTTAACGTGCTGTTATTTCATATTTGAAGAAAATCAACGATACACTCGACCAATTTTGGAGATCTAGCGGTTCTGGTAACTTGTTATGGTTATCAAGTCCTCGAGTTTGTTTACGAAGTACTAGGGTGGTAATTTGATAGTTTCTATAAGTGTGCCCTTTGGTTCACGAACTTACTAATGACACTGCAGTCCTAGTGTATGAGATGATGGTAACATAGTTTTCAGTGTCTAACAAAGTACAATAAGTCATGTCACTTTGTATTGAATAAATCAAATACTAGCATGGTCTGCACAATGCATAAGGAGCTTGACCACATGGACCCAAGGAATTCATTACCGCCCATTCGTTCGATCATATTCAGATACCAGTAGCATATTTAAATTAGAGTCAGCTGGAGGTCCGAAGGATTGAATTAAAAATAAGCCCAGAAGCCTCCATATTTTCATGTTAGTGCTACCACTCGCCTTAGTAAAAGGCTGTTTAAACAGTGATCACAGATGTGTTTACATTGGTTACAAATACAAGTGACAAATGAGAATACAAATGACAACCGGAAATCCTATGAGCCACTTCCAAACATGGGGTACGTACACAAAGTTATAATGCATAAAAAGCATTTTGTTGATCCGACTACTGGAGTTCATACCAACAATATCGAATTAATGTGGAGTCAAGTCAGGTGTCACTTGCGACCATACTTTGGACCACAAGAAAGAACGCTATGGAGTCATTTGGATAAATATTTATATAAAATGCATCGTAACACTAAGTCTGGAGTGTTAGAGAATAACTTACATGAGTTTTTTGATGACATAAAAATAATATATCCTGTATAATTTTACAAATTTATTTATATATAATTTATAAGAGTTTGAGGATCTCTCATTACATTTTGGGTAACGAATCAGTATTTATGTTACCTGTATATCGTATAAAAGAATGAATATTTCGACGATTGCTAAGGATTTTCGTGGGGGAGGCACACTACAATAAGTCCTAGTTTGGAATCCTCTAATAAATCACTAGAGTTGAGAAAAATAGGTAATTATGATTTTCAGAGCTGTGATTGGTTCATTCCGAACAGGGCTTTCAAGGTCATGTCATAGTCGCTTATGCTCGGCCGTAAAAGTCATGTCTACCTAAACACTCACGTTCCAAATCGAAATTAGCGCTTGGGTTTGTCGTATAAATCTAACAACTGAGGTATGGAAACAGCACCCAACACCAATATCATTGTTGCGATGTCATATGAACCTGGCGGCTTGCCAGTGCTTGTGCCTTGATGCTACCTGTCCAGTATCCAATATCTCATGTCTGTATGGCGAGCTTAATTATACCAACTAATTTCTTTTTTCCCGCGTTTTGAGTGACAGTTCCGGAACTTCAGCTTCTTTCCTTAGTTGGCTAGCTACACGGCCTCCTTCGTTCTATCAGTTTTTCATGGTTCCTTTTTATCTTTTTTTTCGTTTGTTTTTATTCTAATCCCACTTTTTAATCTTATTACTATTTTTCCTTTCTTTTTCATTTTCCTTTTATTTGTATATTTTTATGGCATCTGTAATACACTAGTCTCCATTCGTTCATCCTGTTCTGGATAATCTTGTTCGTGAGTATAAAAAAGTCCAGTATAATGGATAACGGTTGAGATTGATAAGGTTCAAGTTTAGGAACTACTATCAAGTTTTCAGCCTTCCTTCCAGGAGGCTGTAGATGCACCATACACATACTCGCCTAGCTGTCTTTTGAAGCTTTATGAGTGGAGGTTGTGGTTACTTCTCGGGCAGTGCGACCTGAGTAGGGAAAACCCTAAACGGCAAGAAATTCGCCCTCACCTGCGTCCGTGTTCTCTGACGTGCAACAGTTTGCAAGATTTTCTAAAATATGTGAGCATGTGGAGCAGTCAGTATGCTTTTATTCGGGTGTTTAGGAGTGCTTAGTATGTTGTATACGGTAATTTGATCTACTGTCAAGGAAGATAAGATGTTGGTACCACTGAATTTTGTTAAATCAGACTGAACTCCATTGTTGATCATCATTAATTCCGGAATTTATTGAGTAAAGCGTTTATACTCTTGCTGGGAGTTAATATCGTCTAGAAGTATAACGATATCTAATGCTTATTTAACTTGCTGTACTGTTTTATACTTTGCATGTCACTGTTGTCTGTGGTAAACTTGTAAACTGTATCATCACAGCGTGTCTTTTATTTCAAATGGCAGATTAGAAATAATACAGTTACTGTTAGTCGCGGTTCAAAATTCGCCGTTGGTCTAGAACAAGACTTACATATTGTTCAAAGGCTCCACAATCGGCTTAGTTATAACAAATTAACTTAGCTGATTTGAAATCTCACATCAACCGCTTGTAGTTTAGAGTAAGCAGCCCCAGTCGTAGTATCCTGTTGATGTATTGTTTGTTTTTATTGGACATTTTGTTTCCTGTCTCTGTACCCTCTCTAGAAGGTTAGTATCCATTTTGAGGATGGCAGGAAGGTTGACAATGTTGTGATTTTCTAAACATGGTCTTATTTACATCTCAAATATTGTGTGGAACAGGTCTTGAGTAGGCATATCCAGTCAGCTACAAACGAGGTGCAACGTGATGTATGCTTTCGTGAAATCCACTCGATGGGCATCATGTGAAGGCTGAAAAGGACGTCGGACACTATCATTTCTGCTGAACATATGTGGTGCATAGTTGAGATTTCAAGTTATAAATACATTTGATTTCTGAACTCTCAATGTAACTGGAGGTAATTCAGCCATTTGTTTTTTTTGGGTGTTTTACATATTCTGTTAATTCAATAGAAACACTATTTGCTACTTCAAAATATTCTCCTGGCAAACGTATTGTCGTTTGTATACCGAGTCCCTTCACAGTAACCATTATCTTGTTTAAGCGTTTTTCGAGCTGCTAATGATATAAGTAAAAGCTTTCTCGTCCAATTATGCTCACATTTGATGAGTTCAAAATTAATTTTCAATTACCGAAATCTTTCAACTATCCCGTTAGATTAAAAATGGTAATCTCTAGTTCGTATTCCTTTAGTACCTAGAGATTCCGTAAGTGGCTTTCGAACTGTGAACCTACGTCTGTAGTTACAAAACATGGCACAGCAATTGATAAACGTGCGAACCGGTCAATACATGCTTATATATGAGTACACCTGTTTGAAGGAGGGGTAGAGGTGAAATTATATATCCTTATATATAGTCGAATCTGGTGCCAGGTAATGGGAATGTTCCATGAAGTAAAATAGTGAGTCAGTATACTTTCGACCTGTGACGCGGTATGCATGTTTTATTCCGATTCCATTCATCACGACTCATGTCTAACCAAACAATCTTTTCTGCAATCAACTTTACAGTCGATTTGATACGTGGATGTGAGAGATTGTTAAAATTGTCAAGAATCCCTTGGTGAACGAATATAAAGACCAATATTCGTGGTTTCCCCATCGAAAAAGCATATGCGAGTGTCTCTTTCGAGTTTAACGGCTTTTTCCTTAATATTATTGATGCTCAAGATTCAGGCAATCTACGATGTTTTTCGTCGTTTTGCTGTGTTCTACACATTTTTGAATAATCAATTTCTACGTTGCTTAGCGATGTGACCATTTATCTCGACAGTACATCTACTACTTTGTTGGTATTTTCTTTTAGGTAGCGTATGTCTGTAGGGAATCTATTTGTCTATTTGTCAATCTATTTGTCAAATCTCTTAAGGACTGTGCCTATCATAATTCACCACAAGTGCCTTTGTGATTGGCTAATAATCTGTAAACACAGTTAAAGTTACTACTTCTAACATGTGGTGAAAATGTTTGATAGCTAGTTCTTTTCTAAATGCGCTATATCTGGACTAAATTGTATCGGATCTTTTCGAGAAAAATAATAAGGATAGTCACTGCTCGTTGATATATTGATGAGGTAAAGCTCCCACAGCTGTGTTTGAAGCATTCGCAGTTAGATCTAATTGTACTTGATCATCACATCAAAAAAGTAAGACCTCTAAACATAATGCATCCTTCAACTCCACAGAGGCTTTACTGGCTGCTTCAGTCATGTTAAATGTTTTTAAAACGATCTTTCATAGTATTCGTTAAGGGCTGTACTATTTGTGCACAATGAGGGATAAGGCGATGATATAAATTTACTGACCCAATAATCGACGGATTTTCACGAAAACGTTAGGTATAGAACAGTCTTTAATGGAAACAAATGCTTCTGCAATAAACCAAAGCCTAGAATTTAAAGTGAATGTTTTCCAAACTCATATTTAACTATTATACTGTGCTGTTGTAAGAGTTGGAGCAGTTTCTGCAGATGTTCCTGTTGAGGATTTAAAATCTCAAAAAATACAATCGTTCATTTAATCAAGAGCAACGGCTTCGTATCGATTTTTTGTAAGGTTGATTTGCAGACTTTCATCAATTAATTTAATTTTAAATGTGATGTATATAAACATTGTTTGTTAGTGTCATCTCGAAATTTTGCTCCACGGCATGATCTTCTTAAAAATCTAGTCTTTTGGAGAGTTGTGGGTTGGGAAGGCACAAATCGTGGTTTTCGATTGAAGTGTAAGTATCAGAGATAACGGTTTGCGCTAATCGTAAAGACTATCGAGGGAATCCGACTGCCCTAGATCATTTAGCTGTGACGTATCGCGAACCTCACTTAGCCAATAGGAACCCATCTAACTCATCTAAGACGAAACATATCAGTAGTGATGGGGATCGCAACCGAAGATATATCAGTTCCATGTGTTCTCCCACTGTAGCACATGAAGTCAATAAGTCACTAATGCAAGCATACACCAAAGGCAACTCATGAGTAACTGTATTTACGATCCTCTTGAAAGTTTCGTCAGCATTAGTAAGTTCAAAAAGCATACTAAAGAATTCCAAGAGACCGAAAGGCGTAGTCACAGATGTTTTGGACACGTCCTCCGGATTCACTGAATTATGATAATATGCGCAAACCAAATCCATTTTAGAAAAATTCGTAAACTTTGGCACATTTGCGAAATCATTTATTTGAAGAATGGAGTATCTGTCAGGCACGGTCTGTTTATTTAAGGCTCTATAATCATCGTATGGTCTTATTTCCACGAAAGACATTTTGGGCACCATATAAAGTGGTGCGCATCACAAACTACTTGATACCTAACTGTAGCATTTTACCGAATTCCCCTTGTGCGATAGCAAGACGCGTAGGATTGAGACGTCTAGGTAGGCCAATGAAGTGGTTGATACTCTGTTTTAAGTCTTTAGACGATATGTGGGTTTCAGAAATTATGGAACTTGATATAGCAGCTCAGTACATGGACATTTCCTCATCAGTGATGGTGTTACTAAATTCACTGGTTTCATAAAGCGCCATGTCAATGATGAACCTATCCGTCAGAAGGCCCACTGACATAGTGTTACGATGCATTTTATATAAATATTTATCCAAATGACTCCATAGCGTTCTTTCTTGTGGTCCAAAGTATGGTCGCAAGTGACACCTGACTTGACTCCACATTAATTCGATATTGTTGGTATGAACTCCAGTAGTCGGATCAACAAAATGCTTTTTATGCATTATAACTTTGTGTACGTACCCCATGTTTGGAAGTGGCTCATAGGATTTCCGGTTGTCATTTGTATTCTCATTTGTCACTTGTATTTGTAACCAATGTAAACACATCTGTGATCACTGTTTAAACAGCCTTTTACTAAGGCGAGTGGTAGCACTAACATGAAAATATGGAGGCTTCTGGGCTTATTTTTAATTCAATCCTTCGGACCTCCAGCTGACTCTAATTTAAATATGCTACTGGTATCTGAATATGATCGAACGAATGGGCGGTAATGAATTCCTTGGGTCCATGTGGTCAAGCTCCTTATGCATTGTGCAGACCATGCTAGTATTTGATTTATTCAATACAAAGTGACATGACTTATTGTACTTTGTTAGACACTGAAAACTATGTTACCATCATCTCATACACTAGGACTGCAGTGTCATTAGTAAGTTCGTGAACCAAAGGGCACACTTATAGAAACTATCAAATTACCACCCTAGTACTTCGTAAACAAACTCGAGGACTTGATAACCATAACAAGTTACCAGAACCGCTAGATCTCCAAAATTGGTCGAGTGTATCGTTGATTTTCTTCAAATATGAAATAACAGCACGTTAACTAGTTATAAATGTAGATGCTAAGAGAGCTTACACAGCAATCGTATATACATATCATCTAGTTAGCGCAATTTTTCCACCAATTTCACAGTGGTAAAATCAAAAGTCAAGTACATTTTACTGAAGCTTAAGAGTTTATTTTTTTATTACGTGTTTTACCGTAGGTTTTATTTCCTCATCCAGTATATATACAGGGACGAAGGGTTAGTAGTTTTTTCGGAAATTTCTCATGTATGATTGCAAGCATATCCGGTTTTCCAACAGTTCTGTCGCAGCAATTGCTCCTTTAGGTGAGAGTACCGACCTATGTTTTGTTTGTTACTTATACACCCAGAGAGCATCTAGGTTCTCGTGTATTCTATGATGTTGTACACATGCAATATGAACAAACACATAAAATGATGAGTCAATGATAACGATTTGGGTCTGGATGTATTTGGAAATGATTAGAATGCACAGACGATCGGAAACCAAGCAAGCCACCAAATTTTTTTAAATTAAGATCAGTAACACGTTAAACATAGAAATGTACAATATAAATGTTGTTATCCACAGGGGTAATTACAATTTCTATACTCCATCATAAAATCACTTATATATATAAGCGGGAGATGGTAATTTCGAATCCGGATTTGGTGATCAAAGGGTTTTGTTGTTAACCTCTATTCTTAGCGAATGACAACGTAGTATGGTATAATAAAATATAGTAGGAGGTCCGTACTTTTTCTTCCACCTTGACCCTAGGGTACATTTGACATCGACTGAGATAGACAAATGTGGTGCATACATTCTGTTTGAGATATGAGACGAACATATTAAGGTGATAAAGATTAGTTGGATGTGTGCCACTGCTCAAGTGTTTAGGGTATGCTACCAGTAAAGATGGCTATCGTGCGCTGAAATACATCAGTAGTACGTAGAAATCATTTGATTTTCTATGGTTCAGCGGGATATTACAGCAAACACTAATATTTAGTGATAATTAACAGTAATACCAAAAACTCCTCGATCGTCGAATCCACTGATGCGGTGATTAGCCTTATCAATAGCATGGAATTGCTTTTAGTCATAAGAAAATTGTACGGCCAATCGATGTTACAAAAATAATCAACAAAACATATATTCCCGTGTAGAGTGTAATTTACTACAAAATGATGTGTACAAAGTCATCTGCTCGGTAGAACTAAAGTTTATTTCACTAACGCCTTTTATCAATCTTGGACCAAAAGTTTAATCTCTTTATATCGTGGTTATCATTTCCAGAAATTTTACCAGGCCGTTGATCACGAATTTCCTTGTAGAACTGACAACCTGCACGATTTTTCTGACGTCGCATAGCTCTGTCCATACTTCTCCTTTGTTTTGACGTCAATACGTATACCGGTTCTTTAGATGTTATAGTTTTAACATTGTGGTCATCATCCTTAGTATTCAGGTTGAAATCAAACATTTTACTCGACTCAAGCTCTGTATCACTCTAAAATAATACAGAAAACATCAGGTGTTTTACAAGATTAAATAGAAAATGGGTAAGAATGAACTGTTCAGTGTAAGTAGGTGAGCTCAACAGCGTAGAAAATAAGGCGACTATATATTCACTGATTCTCAGCCAGTTGTGAACGGTGTGCAATCTATAACAGGTAAATCGATCCAAGTAGCCACACCGTTAGCACAGAAAGATCAATACCATAGTAGTAATATCAGTGGTCGTAAAACTGATTGGACAGTGAATATGATTCTAGCGTTTATCCATGGAAAGGTATAAGATAATTTCAGAGCTCATGATATAAGGAATGATGGCGATAGTGTGCGTATGCCATTGCGACTGAATCTGAGCTGTCACTCAACATCCAGCCATTGGCTACGGACAATCGCGTAAATCCCAATCATATAGACTGTGTCTACTATCATGGCTCAAGCCGGTAGTCAACTATTATTATTACCTCATTAATTGGTGCTGCTTCAATTTAGTTGCAATGATTGGGAATACACAATATATATTCAGACCACCGTAGCCGGTTAAGATCTACATTCTTACAAAATGACTCCACTTAATTGTACACACAGTAAAGCATTTTAGTGATTCAAACAAACTGACTGTATTCTAATTATCCTGCATTATATTAAGTATATCTATTTCACTAATTGATGTCCATATTATTCTTGTCTGGCTAGATTTATTTAATCAGTATTACGTGACACGGTTGAATTTCAAAATACGCAAGGATTATGGGTGAAAGTCAAGCACATAAACTCATACTTGGTAAACAAGTTATAGTGTAGCTACCGTTGCATTCGTCATTGGAAACCATTTTTAATACCCGAAACCTATATTAGATGGGTGATTATACTAAACGAACAATAGCATTCCAGAATACTAACAGCAACATCCTTGGTACACATTCCTCACTGTTCCGATGAATATAGTTTGTGAGAAGTAAGAATAACTAGTTCCTATCTATTGTAGCGATGTATGAAGTCGTTTAAAAGAGTACATCTCTAAGTTGTCCTGCATTATAACAGCCATAAAGTAGGGAAAATTAGTAACTCTTTTATAATAAAAGATTACATTTGTAATTCAAGACGTGAAGTTATTGTTGTTTTAGACCGAAACATTCATTATTCAATGAGCACGAAACAAGTGGAGATAGTGATTCCTCTAAAAATAATGGTATCAGACTTTACTGGATTTTCCTTAAAAAACTGTATACTGCTAGTCATTAAAATACCTACTGATAACTAATGAATTAGACTCACATTGTCTGTTTCGGATAAATCTTCTGTAAGAGCAGTATCAGCGGATGAAACCACATCAGTGGAGAGTTGATTCTTGTCTGAAACTTCCACTGATAAATCCTATTCACCAAAAAAAACAGTTAAACAAGTCAAACGTGTTATGGAATCACCTTTAGTGCGTGAAGTATAAAGTAGGAGTACCTTCCATCCATTAATACTGTCTCCGTTGTGTGTAACTAGTTGTTTATTTATAAGACAGCATCAAGATCTATGCTACCGGTTTCACACTGAATCGTGAGAGTGTCGATTAACTATTCATCATTTGTGAATATCTAGAATAGGTATACTTATCGATGTTCGACAATAGTAGTATTTCATGACATGAAAGTAGCATTTGACTCCATAAACCGAGAGGTTTCTCTCCCAAGTCACTAAGATCATTCCTAACCAAGTCTCGCTGCCAGGTATTTCTAGAGCTTCTTCCTGGTATCGGTAACCAAGAAGTGGCAACCCTCCATGTCAGTCAGTTATAAGTAACGTAGAGCCTGAAATATTCGTTATCCCAAGTTACTACATCACATTATCATGATAAGATCAAATTAAGATTAATGTCACGATATAGTTTAACAAGAAGGAACGAAGCAAGAGTATATATGAAAGAATAATTGGATTCCAGATCAAAAAAGATTGAGTGCACTGGCGTTACTGAAACCGAATCTAAGCCATATTAACCAGTGTCTCTAGCTAGGTACTTTGTATCTATTAATACAATTCAAGCTAATAGTCAACGACTTCATGGACTCATGTCACATTTTAGTTTGGTCGCCCCTGCCTCCCTGTTTCTGATCTTATATTAGCTGATATCGTGTGTTGGGGTAGGTGGTAGTTGAGAATATGTATCTCTAATAACAATCTAGATAGATATGACGGTTGCTACCTCCATCATAAAAAGAATCTATTTGAAGCAACGTAACACTAAGTCTTCTATCGTTAGTTTTATACAGATACTTATTTTTTTTTTACATTGTATCATTCAGAAGTGTGGATACAATAAACCATACTGATTGTCATGTATAATAAACCCCAAAATGGAAAATTGTCCCGTTAATTATATAAAATGAATTCAAAGTGTATCAAATATCGTAATACGAAAAACGAATGATTCAGAACAAATTGTTAAAATACCTTAATGACTTTTTCCGAATATTCGTCAATAAAATCATCCTGTTTGAGTTCATCGGGTTCCATAGGTGGTTTGACAAAATAAGGCAGACGACCACGCTGGAAATCATTCAATACACGCTTAGCAGTAGTGTTCAAATCCGGTTCCCCAGCCTAGTTTTACATAGGAAAATATATACAGATACATAATTCTAGGAGCTAATCCTAACGTTTGATAGGTCGATACAATAATATGAATATGAAATACCCTGTAATAGCACATAGCAACTTCGTGAGAAATGTCGCCATTACATCACACAGTTTCGAATGCTACTGTTTAAAACAGAAAGAACGCGTAATACCTTCATGCAGAATACTAAAATCTTAGCGCAGATACTAATTTTTTTAAATAATATTGTAAACAATTGCTGACTAATAGAAATACATGTAAGGAGCAAGAAAAACAAATTTACCACGATAAGACGGATTTATTCAAGTTCGTTTGGTTCTCTCTCTCTCTCTCCATATATATATATATATATATTAAAGGGTAATGTGATATAGCAAACAGTTTATATTATTCGGAATTACGAGGTGCTTTAACTGTATGTCGGTTAATGATTTAGCGGTATAGTACCGTGGTATAGTACTGTTCATCCATCCTAACTCCTCAATCGAGCTTCTAGAGATGGTGAAACTCGATGAGCTCAAAATAGAAGTGAGTGGCAAACCTGATGGAGTTTTTAATTAAAAGCCTCATAAAACTCTCATGAATTTTCCCAAATAAAAGAAGTTGTTCACGGTTGTACTTTGAGCGAAACTGTATCGTCTACTATATGATTTTACTAATATCTTGTTGAATTAAATTTCTGATCATAACTCCCTTTCCGCTTTTATTGTCACACATTATAGTCTTTAATTACATTGGGCATACATTTTAGTGCCCGTCTGTAAGGCTTTGTTTTCAAATTAATAGTAGTAAATAAATGGTACTAAGAATCTTCAGTCCAAGTGTCACAGCACAACATACCATCAAAATGATAGTATGGTATAATAAACAGTTCATCACATCCCATCTCGACAGACATTTTGCATAGTCAATCTTAAAAGTACAAAGCTTAAAAAAGTGATTCATTATTACAAGTATGCTGATGAAAAGTTGATCATCAGTCGGCCAGTCATTAACAACGTTGAAAATAGCATGTATATGCGAATGTTAAAATCGCCATACCATATTAGCATGACGAGATCAAATTTACAAGAATAACACGAACACAGAATACAATAGGGAGGAATAAAGTAAAAGTGTGCATGACAGGATAATAAAACCGGAGATCTAGATGAAGATAACGATTGAATACACTTGCGCTATTGTGACTGATTCCGAGCCATGCAGCCTAGTGTCTTTAGCCATTGATTGCGAATATCATGCAGACCCCCCAATCAGGTAGTCTGCATCTACAAACATATCTTAGAACAACAATCAAACAAGTTTATTGTGTGTAATAATCACAGAAATATCCAGTTTGCCATGGAATTTGAAAAAGATGAAAAATTCACTTTTGAAATTCTTGTGTAGTGGAGAAAAAATGGATAAACGCAACACATAATTCATAGAGAGAGTACGTATTGTAATTGAACTCTAACAACCTTCGGTTGATGCATTACAAGAAAAAAAGTGGTAAAAATGCTATTCTATAGAGTAGAAGGAATTTGTACTTCGGATATACTAAATGAAGAACTATTAAATACTAAATGGTGCTCATGGAGTAAGGGCAATCCAGAAAACTTCAATGTTGCATACAAAAAATGTGAAAATGAAAGAACTGCAGAAATTAGAGTTTGTAAAATGCCAACTTTTGCTTATTTTGATTTCGAATCCGATAACGCTGCAGCACCTATCAGAAGAATAAACATAAAATTACCAATAACGTATTCTGAAGCTAAACCGATTATCTTGTCACTAACTATTCTTTATTTTCGCAACTTAGCCGTCATTTCGTCACGTCGTATTTTTCTTGGTACTTTCCAAGTTAATAAAGGTAATGATGCATATGAAAGAATTATATATATGTAAACTTATTAAATAAGTATATATTCATGTACTTGACTTGGAGCCACGATATAAGCCTAAGGACTGACGGTATTATCCAGTTACCCAAACATAAGTACGTGGAGTAGTGTTTGAATCCAAAACTTGGTAGCAAAGTTAAATGCCTCAACCACGAGCCATTACTCCATTGCTAGGATGCTTGTTTTTCATTTGTACTGACAGGAAGGATGACAGAAAAAAGTCCTGCAGATTCTTTATCAATCACATTGTGTCGGAAACTAACACTTGAAAAATAAAGGTAAGCAAAGCTAAGTAACTTCGTTTGCTGGCCACTTTTAATCACCGTTCAATGAATAATGGTATATCTCACAGAGGCCAAGGTTTTAAAAAATAGCCCAATCAATCAACTGATTGAATAAACATGCATATAATACAACGTGATAACTACTGTTCAATTACTCACCTTCAATAATTTCCCACTTTGTCGAGCTAAAGTTTCCAAAAACAATTCTGGGTAATCACTCCATGATAAAGGCGTAATGGAATGTGATAAATTTGACTTATTAGTATCCTTATCACATCCACTATTGTTTGTTACATCATTATTTATAAATTCCTTTTGTAAGTAGCTTTCAACATCAGCAGGTGACAAAGGAGGTAGATTATACCTAGCTTGTAGAAATTCTGGCTTAACACGTTCCAATACATCGCGGATATATAAATCAGGCTGTTGTAAATATTCCACTCTTACCTACAAAAGGAAAAAACATTACGATAGTCGGTCGCTCGAGTACTGTCAGAAGTATGTGGATGGTTGCTACTTTACAGTTCTATTCATAATGGACAGATATTTCTTCTTCAGATGCCTAAAATGAAACTGAACAGGTAACAGCTTGTCGACTTGAGACTGAGGTTGCAAAACTCAAAAGACAAAACACTAGGGACTGGTGGCATTGTCTTGGGACCGGCAACAGAAAACTACAAGCAAGATGAAATGTAATATTTTTAAGGTTGGTCACTTGTAACTGCTTCCTATTGTGCGAAGGTAAAATTACTGCAGTCGATGGCTACTTGGAAGAAACACCATATTTCCGTCCTACTTTATTTCTGCCTACGGTACAACTACCCTCTCTGAATTTTTGCTTGCTGTAGTTAGTTTTACTGAACTCCAACCTTCCAGGTATGGTTGTACCTAAGTTTATGAGATACTATAACTTGACTGATTTACCAAGTCCGACTACTACCACTTCAAGAGTGAAGCTACAATTACAAGAGCTGACTACACGAAGAGCGTTTGTGACTAGTTTAAAGTGTTGTAGTGGCGAATTTTAAGGGCAACGAAAAGGGGAAGGTGTGTGCTAGTACAACATAGTACAAATTACTGAATTTATACAGAATAAAGCATCTAATTGACTTTTGAGTGCAGCTATATATATTTCTGTGTATAACTTAATTAATCAGATATAATTATACGGACTCGGTGTTAAAACCTACACAACAGCATGACTGTAACTGAAGGGTATAATACAGTAATCATGATATTGGCAAAATATGAGGAAAATAAAATCAGATCAATAGAGTGAAAGGAGAGATAAAATGTGTAGTCTAAGAAACATTATGACGAAAAATGCCAAACTCTCATAACGCAAAATGAGAAGTATGCAAGTAAAAGTACTAAATTAAAGAACTAGTAGTCTTTCAGATATAAAAGTTTCGTTTCGAAATAATAAAAAATTCGTCTTTTTGCAGCAGCAGTACTTGATTAAAACGATGCAACATAAGTAAACAGTTTGAATCCCACTGTGAACATCAACATTGATATGCAGGTACATCCAGCCGAGGAGTCCCAAATAGGACGAAACGCGCGTCCTAGATTCCACGTGCCAGTCACAATCCAAATTAAAAGTTATTAAGCTTGTTAAAATTCAACCCCACTTTTGTAATTTACATCACGGACTAATGTTAGAAACTAGCAATCACTACCGGATACCTGCTTTGTCATAGTAAGGAGCTCCAAAGTAGTGAGTTTCCACAACCCTATTATGAATCAAACCCAAGACCATTTCGAGGAGCACTTAGTAGTTAAATCACTGAATTGGCACCAAATGGTTTACATTCGTAGCCTAAATCAATTCCCAATGTTGCGTAACCATCCTCAAATGTCATTCGTGGACAACTACTTCAACTTGATATAGTTTAACACTACTGGTCATGGCTCGACTTATCATAAAAAGTAGAAACGTTTAAGCAAAAACTGAAAAGTAAATTTTCACAAGAGAAAAAAATGAGAATTTCAGTTTTTTAACCGAATTAAATGTTGACTGCACAAATTTCAAATCGAAAGAATGATTTTTACTTACCACTCCTTTCATAACTAATTCCGCTTCAGTATTACCATCAGGATAAACAACCCCAGGACAATCAATTAGGAATATAGATTTCATTAAAGTAACATACTGCCAAACTTTCGTTTCACCAGCTAATGGAGCGACACTGCATACTTTTTTATTACTAAAATTAAAAAACATGCAGTACAATATAGGCTGTTATAACCCTTGTATGGATGTTTTTAGCATCAAAAATATACTTGGAGAATTAAGTAGTCGATGTAATCCACAAGATTTGGACTCTAGTCAAGTCAACCGATCATAAGCCACATAGAAATTGACACAAATGTGTGTTAGTCTAAGTTGACATAGCACACTAGCAATAGATAAAATTAACAACGTGAACAGCAAACGATTTGAAATAGTGTGGTAGAAATGACAATGAGATATTACTAAACAATGTGAATATAGTTCAAGATGGAATAAAAAAGGTATAAAAAAGGAATATTGGAACTTGAGAACTAGAAAAAGACGAGTAAATATATGTGATACTGTCACAGATTCTCAGTAATCACTCAATACTCTCAGCGACTGTTCATGGCTATCGCACCGACTACAACCAGGTAGTTTGTTTCGAAAAATGAATACATTCTGCTTTATTAAAACTGTCAAACTGGAATATTAAGATTCTAATTTTTTCTACGATTTACATAAAATCACTGACCAAAGAACTATACGCTAGTCCATTCTTAATAATAAACATGTTTGTTGAAAGTAACAAATTCTTATTACTTCGTACTAATCCCATGTAAATCAATAACTGATCAGTAAAATTACAAATGGACTAATTATCACAATTAATTACAATGCATTGCATATACTACTTTGTATTAGCATAATTTAGCGAAATACTGATTAAGAACCAAATCCTAGAGAACTGATGCATATATATATATATATATATATATATATATATATATATATATATATATATATATATCCTCTAAAATTCGGTTTAACTGGTTGAAAAACGCCAAAGTAGCTACGAAAGAAGGTAACAAATATCTTCTCGAGTCAATATACAACTTACCGAAGAGCATTAATAATGCTACTTTTTCCAACGTTAGGATAACCAATAATACCAACTGATATTTGTGACCGTTCTTTACAATGAAGTGATGCCATTTGCCTTAGAAGACCCATGAGAGCGACTTTACCTAAAGGCTTATTCATATTAGCATGGAATACTAATGTAGGATATTCTTCAGATAAGATGGCTTTCCATCGTTTCTACAGAAAAAGAATACAACAGGAAACGTTTATATGAGAAATATATATTGTTATTTGAAACCAAAGTTCTTGAAACAAGTTAGATGTTTGTCTTGTAATTGATTATTTTGAAATACTTCGCTTGATGATGATGATTCTAAAGTTTAGGGTTAAATAACTAAAGAATCTTTTACTCCTTGTTGCATAGCATTATTAAAACGAAGCTAATACAGTTCAAGTATAATGTATACATGTATATACTGATTTTGGTGACTAGGGGTGAATTAAACCATACCATCATTCACATTAACATCAAAAAGGCGAGATTTATTATCTGTATAAAATTCCGTCGTAAAATGGAAGCCTTTATGAGAGGTATTGATTGTCGAATACGACAAAAATTTCGTCTTCATATCTGCAGTGATGTGTCATCACATTGATCACATCATTAAGCTCCGCCTACAAACATCATTTTAATATTGTTATACAACAGAGAGAGAACAGTTCGACTCTACGCACTATTTCTAGAAACAGCATATAGGAGGTATTATACCTGAACTTTATTAGCTTTCGTCCAGTCCACTACGAAAAGCACTGGTGAAAATATCATTTTACAGAGTAGAAAATATATGTACTGATGACAAATTGGATAAAGAACTTATTAACGTCAAAGATTGCTTAGGGAAGAAAAAGGACATCTCGAAAATTAATTGAAGAATACCAAAAAAGTGGAAACCAGAAATGGAAATAAACTACAGCTGACAAAAAGTAGTTACTTATTTTGACTTTGATAGTGATAATGCCGCACTGTCCGTCAGAAGAAGGCTTAACACAACATCAAACGCATATCATGAAATAGTTTGCTATAAGATTCCATGAATATGCATCTAATGGTCATCGTTTAAAGATATAAGGTAAGTATAAGGTAGACACTCTTGAATCTTTCAAACTGTTTAGTAGACAAACAAACTCACCAAAGCTGCTGCTATTTAACGCTTATATGAATTACATATTCCAAAGAAAACAGTTGTTAGTCTTTCTGCACCCTGTTAACTTTCATTTCATTGTATCGTTTCATTTATTTTAAGATCAAATTGATTTCATTACATCATTATATCGTGTCTTAGTCTTCTTTAAATTAATAGTATTAGTCTCAATTGTTAACTTGCATCAAATTTATTCAGTGTTTGGCCTCGAGGATACTAAACTTTGGTTCGACACTAACTGTTCAATGAGTAGAGATAAAATCCAACAGGGAAAATTAGTTCCCTTAGGAATGCAGGTAGAAATAGCACAAAACCTAGGTTCAGGGTTTCTTGCCGACTACTCTTAAATCACCTTTTACTAAACATGAAACTAAGTACATTTTGAAGCTCTGTTGTATTAGCTGCTACGAAACTAACAGAAATAACATTGTTTCAACACTAAGTCGTTCAGTGACCATTTTCTCAATATTTTAATATA
The DNA here is from genome assembly GCA_025215515.1 of Schistosoma japonicum. Classification (NCBI taxonomy): domain Eukaryota; kingdom Metazoa; phylum Platyhelminthes; class Trematoda; order Strigeidida; family Schistosomatidae; genus Schistosoma; species Schistosoma japonicum. The sequence continues at coordinate 16,063,572 of CM046066.1, forward strand.
ACTGGTAAATTGAAAAGATTTCTAATATATAAGTACGAGAACTCAGTGTTACAATGCACAAAGTACGATCATCAAATCCCATAACGAGTAGAGGAAGAAGTTACGAAACAAAAGTAATAGAAAGAGCACTACATACTACGTAAACAATAATCAGATGCCTATGGTGAAATAAATTGCAGTGACAATCATTAGAATATTCCCCTCTTGTTTTTCACAATACAAAAGTTGACCTTATAAAATTAAGTGTTGAATGAATAGCTCAACTTACAAGATAATGTCTATGTTTATATATTTGTTCACAATTGAACAGTGCGAAACCAATGTTATTTTCATATAGTTAACCGTTTGCCAATCAGTTGTGTTTTGAATAGTTAATCTATTGTCTTACAATACACGTATCAGTCGTACAATTTAAAGCCAAAGTGTACTAGCATAAATGTAAAAGCGTCCTGCTAAACAGTAGAAGTAAATAGGAGGAAAATAATTTCTGAACAGGAATAGAATACATACAACTTACTGTTATCCATACGGGGACCAGATCCACTTTATTAATAATAAAAATGAAGTGTTTGTGAGGTTTTTCCGTTTTTAAATATTTTTCAATATAAGGGGATCGCGTCCCCATCGGATCACGTGCATCCAAAATGTAGAGGACAACATCTGAGGAGTCTAAAACCTAGAAAAGTTTGCATACAATATCAGGTTTAAAATGCGCAGCGATACGTTTTAAGAAAATCAAGACCAGTTTATAACGTCGCACTGAAAATACACAAACAGCCAACAGATTAACATAGTCTACACATACAGTAATGTTAGGAAGAGTACTGAGCTGACCGAAATCACACTATGAGACGTAATATTTTATTACAGTAATATATAGAAACACACCGGATCAACTCATCTTTAACATATTTGTCTAACTTTAACACTTATCGATCTCGTCCTGAGTTCCAGACCGAGTACAAAAACATTAATAAATTGGTAATAACTTGGGCAGACGCAGCGCATCTTTACCAGGCTCTACACTGATTGACTAATTCATTTTAACGCATTTACCGGGTATATATTTATCTACTTGGTTTCAAATCACACTCCACATTTGAAGGCTAGTGATACTACCCCGTTTCCCAAACGGAAGTAGGGTCTTAACCGCTGATTTAGTCGCTGAAAGTTGAACAGCTTGACAACTGCTGCCGTCATTGACTGACTCCATAACAAGTACAGAGTTTGAAAACTTCTAAGCTAAATTACGAGTAGGCGACTGCTAATTAACTGCTTATAGATATACAAATATTGAAAAAAAGGCTTTGATTTATCGAGTCATAAGATAATATATTAATTATAAATTACACGACTTTGATATTGGAGAAATACTCAGGAAACATACATGTGAATTTAAAAGTATCAAGGCTAGTCAACTTTTTGTTAAACTGGCTATGTATCCTACGTAAGTTAGACCAATCTGCCAACTAAATAAAAAGGAATAGTGTCGGTGATAATGCCAATCCTTCACAAAACCTATTCAATGTGAGTCAAGAATAGGGAATCAAATAATTCAATACATCTCCATTTTATACTTCTATACAGCGATTGAAGTGATGATCTGCGATCATAAAATTAACTAAATTAAAAAACAGTCACAAAGTACAGAATCCAAGTAAGATATCCCGAGACTTACCTTAAATAACTCATTCCATAGTCTCTTCGAACGTCCAGCCTTGAAGTGAGGATCCTGTGTTAAATCTCGGACACCATCATCATATCGAACTATATATTTGTCGTCTGCTGAGTTATATGCATATTGATTTGATTCAGCATGCTGTACAAGTGTCTAAAATAGACGGGAATAACAAATGTGCGTTATTTAAAATGTGTATTATTGTATGAAAACAATAATACATAGTATGACCCATCTACTCCCGACCGTAGCTGCTACCTTGACGTGGTGGTCGGGATTGCCTACCGTAATGACCCAAATGAGCTATATTTCCTGGAACGCATGTTTCTCTAGATCCTACCATGCAAAGTAGGTCTGCTGGAGAGCGGTAAGACTAAAGGCAGTAACCTAAGATCTGACGGCAAAGTCGTACTGCTGACTGTAGTGAGGTGTGACAGCAGTAAGGTGTTTCCCTCGGACAACCAGCATCTGCAGCGATGCTGCCTTCTCAACGGAAGGAATAGATTAGAAAGGGTCAACCCTACAAATGTCACATTTCACCTTACTACCGTCTCCGGCGATTAAGTCAACGTGATCGGTCTCAAGCACCCGTCCCTCGGACTCTGTGATCGCGCTCCCAGGTCACCGAAACCAACACTAATTGGGTTTCCTTTCAAAATACCTTCCATGGTGTGTGCAGTCAAGAAGTGATGACCATCTTCATACCTCTAAAGCGTACGAGATCACCTTGTTAGAAATCAAATTACGACCTTAATTCTTAATAACTCTTTTATCTCAACGACTAATCGTTTTTGCATAACTTTATCACCTCACAACTCTGATGCTAATTATACGAATTCACGAAATGTTATTCCTTGTCTCGTGGAACCTCGTGTTAAACTACATATCGGAGCACTCAATGTTTGAACCCTGTGCCAAATAGGACAAGCATCCATAGCTATGACTCTAGATTCCCGCTCCATCGATGTCTGAGGCGTCTCTGAAACGTGTATACAGGATCCAAGTATAGTCATTCTCTTGACTTCATCTTGTCAAAATAAAGAACTGGCCCGGTTCACTCTTAGTGTTTCTGAAAACCCCACCACCACCATACGAGGCCTTGCTGGTGTAGGTATAGCACTGAATTCAAAAGCTAAACAGGCTCTCCTTGACTGCATTCCAATAGACAGTCGCTTATGCGCTGTCCGTCTAAACTGGACGGTAAGAACTCGGAAAGATAAAGACACAAACCGTTACCTCTTTGTTGTCTTTGCCTACGCTGCCAGATGCAGCCCAGATGAAGTAAAAGATGAATTTTACAGGAAGCTTTCCAACCTCCTTAGTAAAGCTGAGCGCACTGATGTAGTAGTGGCTAGCAATTCCAATCCCCAAGTAGGTAGACTAAGCGAAACCAAAAGGCACCTAGGTGGATCCTATGGTGTCGCGGATCAATGAACAGATAATGTCAACCGTTTACTACAACTATGTTCAGACAACCGTCTATTTATAGCAAGCACCAACTTTAAGCGTAAGGAAAGACATCAGTTGACACGGCGACCTCCACAATCAACTCAACGCTGGACTCAAACAGACTACATTGCTATCAGCCACCGTTGGAGAGGCTCGATAGAAGACTGTCGCTCATTCTAGAGTACATGTTTAAACTCAGATCATGCTTTAGTACGAACGTGTATTAGTCTGCGTCTCTCTTGACGTAAAAGATCTACGGCAAGGATCCGCCTCAGAGTTCAAGTTAATGATGAAAAACTCAAGAATACATATCAGAAATAACTAGAAGACAAATAAGTCAATTACGTAAGCTGTGCCTATCACGAGTCAGCTTGGAACGATATACAAAAAGCTGTTAACCTTATACAAGCTCTCTACTCGAACACCACTAGCCTAGTCAGAGCTTATGGCGGACTATCCTCATGATTAGTTAATTTAAGCGGAATTCACTAAGGTTGTCCGCTTTCTTTATTTTTGTTTAATTTTATCACCGACATGATTTTAGAGTTAACGTTTCCATCGTCTGACCATTCAGGGGTTAACCACCTTCCAGAAAATAAACTTATTGACTTAGAATATGCAGTTGATATAGTTTGTTTGAGTGAAGATGGTGACAAATGCTGCGTTATTTAACCCTTCTTAGGCCTCAGTGTGTGCATGTTTAGGATGTGATTCTCCCTATCCAAATATAAAATGTCATGTTTCAAAATTTTTCTAACCCTAACTGTGGTCATTTTCGTCCAATCAAAAATACTTTGCACTTAGCACTGGCTGCTTAATTACAGTCAGTGAATTTAGCGTTCTGAACACACTTAATCATGTTCTGGTTAATAGTGTGAACATAGAATTATGTATTGGCCCGATTGGCTTTTATTAATCAGCGTCACTTGTGGCGTATACAGGACATCCGTAAACCTACCAAAGGACGCGATAACTATGCTACAGTCCGATTCATTCTACTTTATGGATGCGAAACGTAGCCAATAACAAAAAGGATATTCATAGGCTTCTAGTATTCAATCATAGATGCTTTCGAAGCGTTGCCCCTGTTTGCTAGAATCATCGAGTAGGCAATATGTGGATTAGGATTGGAGTACTAGGTAAATATGGTAAATCGACTGAAGTACTGAATCTAGAAAATCTCTAGCCGACCCATAAAAACTTTTATTGATATTGTAACATCAAATCATGGTGGGAATGAATATAAAAAGATTCGTGAATTCAACGTTGGTGACCATGTTTATATCCGTGATTGCAGGCCTGGTAAGCCAAAATAGATCGGTGGGAAGATTGTTGCTAAGATACATAAAGTGGTATATGGAACAAGAGCGGGTGACTTAGTGATAATACGACATATTAGTCAACTGAGACCTACAATAAACAGTAATGGGCCACCCTCGCAAAGTAGGATTGCCATGAGAATTGTGTACGATACTTTGATGTACCACTACCAGCATCCCCACCTATGCATCAACATATGAAGAGAAACGAAGGTCAGAATGAGGTGAGGTGTAGACCGCGTAGGCTGTGTAGACGGAGAGGACTACTGCGAATTGATCCAAAAGCCAAACCTACACAAAAAGAGAGGTGACATGTCTGGAAAGAGACATTTGATTGGTCAATATCGCATGACCGACATATGAAATAGAGACTAGATCTTGTATATATACCTAGTATATTATTGGTTTATATTATTGTAATAATACATGCGTGTAAGTGATTTATCGGCTTCTTGATAAATCAGTCGCATCATTGTGTCTGAGTGATAGATAAAGACAAGGATGCTTGCTAGCGGTAAAGCATAGCGTTGCGGATAATCAGAATTGATAATATTGGCCATTCCTACGTCAGATGTAACATCATATCTTCATCAACTGAGATGGTTAAGATATGTTACGTATACCTGACCACCGTCTTTCTCGATGAACAATGCTATCTGATGTAAATGTAGTCTGGAATAAAGCTTGCGGCGGCCAAACCAAAACATAGCATCAGTCCATGACAATTGGGCTGAGCCATGTTTATGGGTTCAGATTACCTGGCTGGGGTTCATGTGATGATCGTAACCTATGGCCAAAGACTTTGATTGACATGGCTCAAAGTTGTTCGCGATGGCGCAGGAGCTTCCATTTCTTGTCTTCCACTCAATTCTAAGCTTTTAAATTCATCATAATCTTCTGTTTACTGAATTATACATATTTTTTAAATTTTATTATTGATCTATAATCGTTTTCATTAATACTGACTCTGTTACTAACTCCACTACTCTAGGATTTGACCCGACAGTTTAGATCAAAAGTCATGAACTGGTGTTGCATTTCAGTTTACTCACATTACATCCTATTAAAATATGTATCATAGTAACCTCAGAAGCCTACTAAATGCATAAACAAGCTGCTTGGTTATATTGACATGACCTAAAAGGTGAAACTAGACCACTTAGGAACGTTGACCAAATGGCGTAGGAAACCAATTGGCACAATTTGATGTGGTGGCTTCATGTATACTAATTCAAATAACTCCTGCAAAGTACGAAAAACGTTCACAAACATAAGTGAGCAACATATCCCATTGTTTACCAAACATATCACCAAAATTAATAGACGGAGTTACACTTCAAAATCAATTAATCACAGTGCGCATTTACCGAAAGATCGTCAAATTCTAAAGAAGGCCGTTTACGCTGTGCCTTGTCACCAAATACATAGGAGAAGCTCTGTGATGTTAAGAGAGCACTTTTGGTTTTCTATATGAAGATAATAAAGGTTCTAGTATATTACTACCGTCTTCTTTTCATCCAAAAGTGATATAGGCAAGCGAGTTTGACGCAAAATAACCTCATAAGGATTCCGAATCTTCATTGCCTCCTTGAAACTCTGTAATGTATCTTGACTTATAACACGTGTATTGCCTAAATGTTTACTAACTCAGAAAGGTAACTAACCAAACCATCGTCTATTAGGTTCAACTCGTGCAACTGTGCCAGAAGGTAAAGTTGACTGAAAAGGAGCAGGTCGGACTATTCTTCCATTCTTGTCTCTATATCAATATCGTAAAATTAAGCCGAACAAACCTTTTGGCTTTGAAATTACGATACATATTAAGTCGTTTGATAGTAGCCTTAGTACGCATTGTACTCCCCTTGGGTTGCTTTTCCCTATCTACACAAGTAAGATACTTATTACAAATTATTACCTGGATTGAGTGAATGCTTAGCATGGTTTATGGCGTTCTTAAATCTGCACCTGACCATCTTATTAGTTAAACTGACGTAACGCGCTAACTTGAAAACCCTCCTTGTACGGTTTATACAATTCGTGGAAGAAAGATACAGGGAAGATTATGAATTGTATTTGTCATATTTCACTTCGTTTTGTTCATATACAAATTACTTTCATAACACTTGTTATTAATCGCAGTGTATTATGTACTTCCATCGTTATTACCATTCTCGACTTTTTATAATACTTATTCTTTGACTATTCCTTGATTGTCAACCTTACTTTCTCTGAGCTCGCGCAGCATTTGGGTCATCATACAACAGGATAGAATACATCTAATACAACAGTCCGAACACATAAATCCACGTATATTTCTTCTGTGCCGAAAAGATCTCCTGAAACATCCTAATATTGGGCCCTAGCAACAACACGAAAATATGGTCATAACATAGGAGCATAGGTATGAAAAAGGACGCCGAATACTAATAATATCATTAATTAGTTCTTCAAATGCACACGCTGGCATAAGACAAATGAAACAAAGGGTACCGTACCCGTCAAAAGTACAACATGTTCCAACTAAACTGTATTTAAATCTCCGAGGTTGATAAATAGAATTATTAATCACATTTATGTGACCACTGTGCAAAGTGCTTCGATCCATTTAAAATCTAGAGGTTTATTTTTCAGTCTATACACACTCATCAAGCGTTGATAGAATCCTGTGTTAGTTCAAAAAACGGATCGATAACTTTGATCTATAATCCTGTGGTTTAAATGATTGTGAATACTAATTTTAAAATAGGCTTAAATTAACATTATATACAATATGTTAGAATAACTTTTTGAATTACATTCATGCAATAATGCAGGTTGCTTTAAAGCTATATTGTTTGCCATAGTCCAAGTGAGTGCACGGCACATATAAATATATTTATATGTATATAAATATATATATATATATAATTAGTATACGTGGGTGTATATATACAAGTATCAAACAATAGTCGAAAAACAAGGTTTCATATCATAAAATTACTGAGGAAATGGTAGAAGAATTTACGATTCTTATTAATGAACATATGTAGTGATACACAGGTCAACGCATAATCGGTAATATCTTAAACCACGGTGACAACAAAAGTAGTCGATAAAAAGTTGGTGGAATCGAGTTTTCAATATTTTGCAAACCGATTGATTTATTTGTGCTTGCACCTTCAGTGTTGCGATTTCAAATACGGATCTTCGGTTTAGTCCAACAGTTAGCTGGCTGAACTTATAAACTGACAGGAAATCTGTACGGTTTCGGAACATTTATTTTGAATGATTGTGTCATAGGTTGATGTTGTCAGGGTATAACTTAAAACTAGAAAGAAGTACACAGCTGTTACGTTCTAGTGTGGAATTCGTCAGCAGTGCGCACCTCAGATTCTTCACCATGTGCTTCAAGTTGACGGCGAACGCCTGACACTTTGTACAATTGGGCTGGCATTCAATGGTAGGATTTCCACTTCCATCAATTTGTGATATTTATTTATTACTCAGCTGCTTTAGTCCTGGAAGTTTCAGTTGGTTTCTTTTCCTTTTGATCTTTTTCCTATCTCTCCCTCTATTTTACCATTCTCTACTTGTTTTTTTTCGCTTTTCATATTTTTCCTTTATATTCAACTATCCTTCACTTATTTTACTTTTTTTTATCATGGTACTCTCCATTTCTTCATTCCGTTTTAAGAAGTCCGGTTGATGAGTGAGCCTCAGAATGAAGAATAGTTGAAAGCGCTAAAATCTAACGTTTGGAACTAACTTCAGGTCCTTGAGCCCTATCCTAGGGGGCTGCATGTGTAATATAGTGGGATACAGTCTTCTAGCATTTATCTAAAATGCGTCAAACTGAAGGCCAAGTTACTGCCTCAGTCAGTGAGCTGCAGGTGGAGAAAACTCCTAATGACGAGAAATTCTCCCTCACCTGTTTTATTCTATATGATGTGTAACAGTTCGTGGGATTTTCATAAATATGTCAGCATGTGAGGCAGTCAGTATGCTTTTATTTAGGCTGTGACACTTGTCCACCACTTTATCATAGCGAAGCCTTGTTATGGGGGTTTAGTGTTCTTGTCATCTACATAGCTCTCTACAGCTATACGTCGTCTGTACATATAAGAATAAATAAGCGAATATTTAGTAAGAGGTTGTTGATAAAAATTAGGAATAGCAATGCCTCCAGGATCTAGCCTAGTGTTACACCAGACGTAGTCTTCTAGCACTTAAGTACGTTCCATCCTATTTAATAGAAGAAACCAGAATCTTTGGTAATAGGTCTTTACTTCAATATCGTGGGTATGAGGCAGTGGAGCGGAATGCTAGTCATTCAAACACACAATGCTTCTGAACATTCAATATAAGATAATAAGAAATATAATCCCTATAAAGAATAAGGAAGTAAATGAATACTTATGTTGTATTGTTTTAGTGTATACATAAGTTTTGAAGTCAATTCTTAACTAGTCAACCTAAGTTACTACAGTCTGTATCCAGTTTGAGTGAAAAATCTAGGAATACTGTATGAACCTGAGTACTATTGTCTCAGCAGATTGTCCAGCCATATCAGGCAAGAAGGATTTTTGTGTTATTTGTGTCATTTGAAGCCAGGCAGTTTAGTTGTTCACCAAAGTGGTCGTGGAAACTTTTGCTGCCTTGGAGTTGGCAAGAAGCTCTATCTGAGAGCCTGTGACATTTAAGATGTTCTGGTTAATAGTTGACTTCCGGGCCATAAATCTGAACAGTTGTTTTGAATTTTATTGTAACTTCCTAGCCAGATGGACTTGGAGGTTTTTTATCGTTTCTGACACATATGTTGCACCTATTTCTTAAACATAAATACGAATCATGGTCGGAGGCATTTTATGTGGCAAGCATTTCCTTTTATTTTGAAGTGTACGATCCCTCATTCTAACCACCAGTCCGTTCTAGCTGGTATGCTTTTCATAAAGGGTTGTATCTTAAGGTTGATTCATTGATGTTGCTTTTGGCTATGTTCCAATGTGGTCTATTGATAGATTTTTCCTGCTCGGTGAGGCGTTCATTCAGAATCTGATAATCTGTTCAGAGATGATTGAAACATGATGTAATTTGGTTTCATAGCAACGTTTCCCTGGTGACCGTTTTGAACATTATCATTGGGTGATGGCTATTCCGTATGATGATATTGATTTAAGTATTCTTCCAGGGGGATCTATCGTTAGAGAGTAGGTGGTATAATTTCAAGGAATCATCGTCTACTTCTCATCCGCTGTTTAAGTCAACTCGTTCTCTGAGTTTCACTTCTCTGATTGTAACTAGAAGCGTATTAGCAAAGTGCCCCTATAGTGAAATACACTCATTATCCAGGTTTAGTGATGGAAAGTGGAAACCTCTCACGACCAACGCATGTTCGGCCCTAGCGCCCTGAATTAACTCACTTATAATAGGGCAGCAGACACCGTTAATCACGTATTTATTACTGTCAATGCGTAAGTGGCACCAGACGGATTCTGGCAAATTCATCAACGCGGTATTGACAACGTAACTTTCGAGTAGGAAACTTAAGTACATTGTGTTCTCTTTCTTAGTAGTCACCCTGAACGTTCGCTTCGCTGTCTGTAACTTCAGTTATGAGCCATGTTTCAGTGAGTATAAATGTAGCAACCTAGGTGTATTAGTTAAGAATCAACTTTAAACCTTAAGCATATGCAAAAACGATAAAGCCTTAGTATTCATTTACTTCCTTATTCTACATATGGATTATGTTTCCTATCATGTCGGTAAGTTTTGTGTGTTTGAATGATTATTATCGCGCTCAAGTGTCTGCTGTCCACGATATAAAAATAAAGACTTATTCCCAAATACTCTGGTTTCTTATGTTAATGGGATGTGACGTACCAAGGCTTTAAATAAACATCTTATGTTTTGAACGTGTATACATAAGTCGAAATCCCGTCATTTTGTTTCTCAGACCTCGTGTATTGCTGTATGAGCATCTGATTAGTTGTCTAGCCTCTGTATTCTCTTTCAGCTGGCTTGTTATTTGGGTTTCTGTATTTACAGTCTGGTTCATGCAGAATTGATGGCCATTTCCGAGATACCTGACCGGGGAGTGACTTTTGTTGATGGAGTGGCACTGACAGTCGACGCCTCCTCTGGGGGAATACTCCGTACCTGGAGTTAATTTTCCAAGGTCACTAAGACAGATGCAAACGTCATACCTGCGACTGTCATACCTTCTGTCGTATTAATCCGGACCGCCGTTTACAGCATTTAATGTCCGTGTGAAACAGGCTTGTTTTTGAACTAAACCTACATGTCTCCAGTTAGATTCCAAGGGTTTCTAAATTTTATATTAATCGGATGGGATGAGCTTATTGTCTTTAGATTGGTAGGGTGAGGCAACTCACAAACTCCTCGTAGGTTGGATTGGCTTTAAATCCACTTTCATTGGTGCAGGTTATATAGATAGTGTTAGTTTGTGTAGCTATTGGGCAGTTCAGGAGCTTCATGAACTGTCCTAGAGGTATTCTTAATTGACAATGGCGTCCGTTTTTCTTCAAATGCTTGTTCATCCTAGGTTCTGTCTGGTCTGGCCATAATCTTAGTATTTTTTATGATGGGTAAGTAATGAGAAGTATGTAAGGTCATCTCCCACTCTTCAAGTGTGTTAACCGATACTCGTAGGGAAGGATAGCCAGTTGATGTGGCGTTGCCCCCCTTGTGGATTATGCAGAATCTCACAGGAGCAGTTTTCAGCCCAGAAAGTTGACAGTACTCGTGCAATTTCTGCTTATCAAAATGATCACAGCTTTCCATCAAGCATCTGATAGACGCTGTGACATTAGAAAAGGTCAGTGAAGTGCAACAACAGACATCGTTATCTTTGAACACAGCTGATACCCTGAAGAAAAGTCCTACTACTTCACGGCTTCCATCGGACACCATTAATTGGCCATTGGTTGAAGTCCCCTCTTGGCAGCTGCTTAAATAAGAGGCTTTGTTGTAAGCAGGAGTTCTTTAGAAGAAGTTATTGTATCCATCAGGTTTCCACTCGGCAGCATCAGGAGGGGGCTGTTCTTTCTTTTATCCACAAGCCTTGCGGTTAAGCTTACTGACCTATCAAGTTGCTTTGCGTTTAGACGAAATACTTTTTCTATGGCTGTGTGAATCGTCCCCTTCTCACAGTATGTCACTTACTGCAACTGAGATGCTTATGACTTCGAGTGTTAGGCTAGTATTTCCTGCACTCATTAGTCGGTGAATGTTGTGCCTGCATATAGGGCATACATACCAGAACCACTGACATAGGCTGTTCATCATGAAATTATAGTATCTCATAGGTATTGTCGTGTTAAAGTTGCACTGTGTCCAGTTTTTGCATAAGTTACACTTGAAGGTGGACGCCTGTTACTGGCAAGTTCTACACAAGTAGTCTATTTGTCATCAGATGAACGTAGTTTCTTCTAATGGAGTTTTTACCTGATTTGCTCTCGTGATGCTTGTTTCTTCTACATGGTGTGATGTAGAGCAGTACCGTATCCCGTCCACTGGGTTTGGTGTAAGGTTGTGCTACCTTCCGTTTTCCTGAGCTTCTAGGTGAACTAGTAGAGGTTAACCAGGTCTCATTTGGAGCGGATTCACTCTATATGTTTGTATATGACCTACCCGCATTCCTCGTAAGTAAGCCTAAAATATGACCTGCCAGGAGGATAGAAAATCATGACCTGCTACTTATGCTGCCAGAGTTACCGGTCAGCACTACCACTTTGATACCTGTTTCCTAAAGAATGCTATGACTCATGAAACCATGTGTATAGACCAGGCTACCGATAACGTTGAAGATTAACGTCGTTCTGTGTAGGGGCTGTCGGTTATTGAGTAACGCACGAATCCGCGATAAGAAAGCCAATAACACAATTTTTTGGTGCAAAACGTGGTACTATATTAAACAATAAACAAAATTTAATATACAAACCTCAACAGTTCCCTTTCCCTATACAGCCCAAAGAATTCAAGCAATTGTACAATTAATCTATAATATAACAAATAGATAGTGAAGAGACAGTAAATTAGTTACTTGTCCAAAGAAAGTGTTCCTAACAAATAAAGGAACCAAACGTGGGAAATCAACCAACTGAGCCAATTCACTCAGACAGACAGGAAACATTAAGCCAATATGGCGTACAACAAAACCTTGAACCCCAACAAAACAAACTGAAGGTCAACGGGATGTAATATATACTACCAAAAGGACATGTAATAACCTAATTGTGGGTAAAATTCCATAACTGTTATAAAAAATAAAGAGCAAACAGATAGAAACATGAACTGTTACGGAGACAGAGCACAACAAAGAGATAAATTCAAGTTAAGGAATTGTTCAATACAAAAGAAACATCGAGGGATTTTTATACAAGCAAAAATAGATTTTACACTGCCCCCCTCAAAATCCCTCCATATAACACAGAAGATACCCCCAAGACTCTGTCATGGTTCTGCCTATTAGTCTACATCAGGTCCGAGCATATTCAGGACTTACACCAGTACGCCTGACATACTCTACTCTTTTCTTATGACGGGAATACAGAACAATCATGTAGTCGATATATCTTCTGAGCCATGATGCAGTCCGGACAGGCTTTGTCCAATCGGAAAAAAAATAAGATAGAAGAGGGAAGTGGGTAGTTCTAGTAACAGTCACGTTGATTTGAGCGTGTGGTCCTTTGAATTCAATATTCTTCCGAGATACTTCTGTACAATCCATAATGGAACCTTATCCACGATCTCGCAAGGAGGCAGGGCCGTTGAGACAGTCATCAAGATCTTTTTTCTCCGTTATACCTCGCGAAGCCCAGTCAGCTGGATTCCACTCAGACTTCACGTATAGCCACTGGTTAAATTGGGAATACTGATGTATTACGGAGGGGCGATTGTCCACAAAGGTAGCACAGTGTCTATCAAAGTTTTTAATGTAGCAAAGAACTATCGTTGGGTCGGTCCAGAAGCCCGTCTGACAAAACAAATTAGGAAGACCCCTTCTCAGTAACTCGCTTACGCGCACACTCAGAACAGCTAATTCCAGTCTAGATATGGTTACATGTTTTATGAATGCTACTCTCGATTTGCTAAACAGCAGCACACAGTTTGGAACACTTTTCTGAGACACGATTCGAGCATATGTCACTGTTTCATAACCCGACTCGGATGCATCACTGAACACATGCAGTTCCGTCTTGGATTCGTCATCAGACACTTCTTCCTTAAGACTTCTGTTAACTGTGACACTGCCTAGACGGCGCATAAAATTCATCCATTCTTTCCAGGCAGCAACACCTGATTCGCAGAGGGGTTGGTCCCGCCCCAACTTGGCTCTACATAGCTTCTGTAATAGTTGCTTAGCTGGAAGATAGGTTGGTGATATTTGACCCAACGAGTATAACAAAGATGAAACTACAGACATTATACCCCTTCTAGTTAGCGGCCTTTCAACGGGATCAAAACAAATTTAAAAACATCTGCCTTGTATCACACTCTAGACCGAGAGTTCTCTGAGTAACACCATAGCCTGGAGGCCTGTCTACTGCTGACAATCCTCTACTTATTCTTGGGAATACAGATGCAACCATCTCCGAATTTGAAACCCACTTCTTTAGCCTGAAACCGCGTGACAACAACTCGGTTATCTGCTTGACAAAGCTCTGAGCTTGCTCAGCTGACGGAAATGACACCAAGCAATCGTCCACATAAAAATTATCTTGAACAGCATTTTGAACAAAGATATCGTATTGGTCGAAAAACATCTGGAGTGTTTTGACTAGTGCAAAGTTTGCACAGAACGAGGAAGATGTAGCTCCGAATGGGTGAGAGGTCATCTAATATTCACTTGGCTCCTTTGACATATTATCTATTCACCACAAGAATCGTAATGCACCTCTATCGAAGTCAGGTACCTTTACCTGCATAAACATTTCCTCAATATCGGCAGAGACAGCTATCGACTCTCTGCGTAAACGTGAAGTTATTCCGACCAAATTTGCGGTGGTGTCCACGCCTAGATACAACAAATCATTGAGAGACACTCCATTATGTTTAGCAGCACAGTCGAGGACTATTCGAAGCTTCTCGGGTTTTTTCGGGTTAGTTACTGGGTGATGGGGCAGATACCAGCAAGGTCGATAATCTAATCTGCTGTGCACCTCCAGGACTAACTCGGCATATCCTTTACTAATAATGTCTTCGATGCCTCTGATGTATCTTTCAAACTATCATTTCGTATCAGCCTATACTTGAGACTCTCCCATCTCATCCTAGCCAACTCATAATTCCCCGGGTCCGTGTCCGCACCCTTCCGCCATGGCAGTGGTACTACGAAGTGGCCATCTGAGAAATAAGTCTTCTTCTGCACTACCTGTATGGCTGCAAGATCATTAGGTGATATTTTAATAGCAAGGTACGTTCCGTTTTATCTTAACAGAAGAAACAATAATCTTTGGTAACAGGTCCTTATTTGCATGTAAACACAGGAGACAGTTGGAGCGGAATCGCTAATCATTCAAACACACAATGTCTCTCAACATTCAATACAAGATAATAGGAAATATAATCCCTATAAAAGAATAAGGAAGTAAATGAATACTTGAGCTTTCTTATCTACGTGTATACATAAGTTGTGAAATCATCTTTTAGCTAGTTAACTTAAGTCGCTACATTAGCTTCCTCCTAGAATTGACTTCCGTAGGAACGTCAGTTCGATCAACTTCACTAATAAAATTATCGTAGTTCTGCTACTGTAGCTCAATAGATAATTACTAGCACATTCAGCACTTGACATTAGATCAACTGTAAACAGTCTTTTAGTATTCGACGATGCAACGTGGAGTACATTTACTTTTAGTACTGGCTACCGAATATGTAGGGTTTACATTCTCCTACAAATGATAATTAGATACTTGGACTAAAGCTCCTATTGGTGACCAGAGATTGGAAAATAAGAGTAAAAAAATGAAACAAGAATATCCGAGGAAGTACCGCGAGCGGGCTACCCAACACCATGTTGGTGAGGTACGATTTTCCCATGCTCTGTCCGGTTATCAGGTGTTTAGTCACCTGCCTCTTGAGTCGCCCTCAAGTCAAAATGAAAGAAGAATCTACTTCAAAAAATATTGTTGAAACTCCATCACACCTTAAGAATTGCTCCACTGTTTGTATAAAAAGTTAAAATACAAAAAGAAAATGTACAATTATAATTGATAAGTCTTCGTTTTTACGTAAGTGTTCGGTTTCCAGATTAGTTTGGGAACCTGGAAGAAGATAAACATGGTGTAGATATCTGTGCATGCAAATGCATTGCAAAAAAAATGTTTATCAATTTAATTGAACAATATATATACATATATATATATATATATAAGTGCTTAAACTTGCCAGGAGTCAGACCGAATAGGCTACCTTGAACTTGTGACAACCGCCTTTTATGACTGGGTTCGTAACGGTGGGTACTGATAGTAACCGTAAGGATGAAAGATTATGGTAAATACTTATAAAAAATGAATTACCGAGAATATAAGAGTGCTTAAGCTTATTAGGTTAAGGAAATAATCTGCGCTTTACAGATTACTCACTCGATGAGTGGTAGGCATGAAAGTCATAGTGAAGCTGTATCTTCTAAAATCGACTAATAATGGAGTAGATTCTAATCTTACAAGTGTGTGTTTTTATAAATTATTAAAAAATAAAGAAAATGTACCAACAAAATCTAAAATTTTAGACATGACTTATGTTATTACAGTTGACAAATGCTAAAAATAATGTAGACGTTTAATAACTTACTGTAGTTAGCTTAGTGCTATTTATACCTTGTAACAAAAACAATTAGAACTAAAAACAGTCGAATCACTATGGAATATGATATGTTTCCTGAAAAACAACACACTTTTTCGCAGTAGTATGTTGTCGTATCAAGTTATTAAAAATGCATATCTCCAGTTAAAAATAGTTTTAGTATTAGTCTAAGTAAAAATGCATACATGTTAAATAGTGGTGTGTTTAGTAAATCAACTTGTAGAAACAGTGAAACTCGCCTGGATTGTTTTCGGAATTCATTATTTTTGAGGTTCATTTGTGTTATTTATGGTATTGTCTACTAATAGGAAGGAACCTAGAAAAATGATTAGTTCTGCAGGCGAAACTCACCACACTCACCTGAATTAAAGATTCTGCTTTTTAGTGCCTTATCTCCGTTGATAGGTTTGTGGCTTACAGTACTCAACGGATTGTTTAAGAATATATTGCTTAAGTACTATTTATTTTATATATACAAAAAAACGACTATATTGTTAATATATCAAAAAAAAATCCGCGTGTAAATGTGTAGAGTAATACTTAGGACTATTACTAATTATTATTAAAATTACTTAGACAACGTCGATATAGGGCAAAGCAAAAATTACTGTTTATTTTATTTAAATTTTTAAATATGTATCTACAAACTCGAGATTTCAAATATTACGTGATTACCCTTTAGATTTAACTAAAAACGTGGGTATTCCTGCCTGGATAATCGGTTGTGCCCATCTAACGATTAAAATGAAATACTAAATATAATTTATATATATATATATGTAATCTAGATCACTGCAAAAACAGAAGGCTTATTTAACGTACAATAAAACGTTAAATATAGTGTTTAATATCGGGCTCACCAGTTTAATAGCAAGGTACGTTCCGTTTTATCTTAACAGAAGAAACAATAATCTTTGGTAACAGGTCCTTATTTGCATGTAAACACAGGAGACAGTTGGAGCGGAATCGCTAATCATTCAAACACACAATGTCTCTCAACATTCAATACAAGATAATAGGAAATATAATCCCTATAAAAGAATAAGGAAGTAAATGAATACTTGAGCTTTCTTATCTACGTGTATACATAAGTTGTGAAATCATCTTTTAGCTAGTTAACTTAAGGCGCTACCATATCATCTTATCAACGGAATGCACATCGGCGAACTTCAGGTCATTCATTCTCCTTAGCTGCGTTTCTGCAGATTCAGAACGGCGCATGAAGTCTACACTGCTAACATTACATTTTACGGGTGACATCGGTCCTATGACAGTCCATACCAATAAAGTTTTTACGGCATATGGATGCTTTCAACCACCTAGCCTTTGATCTAATATCCAATGAGCTTCCGGGATGTCGCAACTAATCAACAATAGAACTTCATCGTTAACGACGTAGTTTAACGGCAAGTCAGAAAAAATGAGGCCAGTTCTTAAAGCTATCGCCTATCTGTATTCTAGACTTGTCAACCGGTAACCTGTCTACCACCATGGCACGCTCGATACGCAGAGACTCGATTCCATTTAACGAGCATACTTCGAACATTCTACTGACTGAAGTTGCTAATTTATTACCACCCAGAGTTTGGATCATCGTCTGAGCCCGTTCGTTCTGCGACCCCAGAAGTTTCACACAGTCAGCTCTTATCAAACTAACATCTGATCCATTGTCTAAGAAGGCATAACCCATAACCTCATTATGTTCCGACCTCACGCAGATGGGTACTATGCCTAAGCTAACATTACTATATGGCATCCTCGAAGAAACGCAGCGATTTTCAAGATGGTGAGCATTGACCGACTCCGCCGAGACTGTACTATGCAGTGATGAGTGATGACGTCCTTTACAACCTTCGTATTGATAACTGTTTTTTAGTACACATCGACTAGCCTGATGAGCTCCTCCTAAACTGACGAAACACAACCCTTTCTTCCTTGCTTAAGACCATCTATCTTCAACGGATAGGGCTGAAAAGATTAGGCATTGGAACACTGGATGATTTTCTAGACATATTGCGCACAGTAGTTTAGCATCATTTATTCCCTTAGATTCCTCCCTTATTGCAAAATTAACTTTGGCAGTTTTTGACCGTTTACTGCGCGTTGCTAGCTGACCAAACCGACTGTTGGCTATTCTCGACCTAGAGAAAATAGATTCTGTAAGTTACTTTCCGTTATTTTATCAACTGACTCTGCCCACTTCAATTGCAACGACTGCGGAAGGAGTCTTACTATTCTTTCTAACGTTCCTAAGGAATTCAAATCTGAAGTATAATTCATTTGCTCCAGAGTTATGGAACAGTTCTCCATCCGTATAGCAAGATATTCCAATCCATCTGGACTACTATAGTCAACATGTGTCCCATCGACTAGGCTGTCCAACAACTCACGCGCAACCACATGCGGCCGACCAAACAACCTACGTAGTATCTCCTTAGCTCTTTTGTATCCCACGAGTGTTGGCAGCATGACACATTCCTCACTGGCCACCTTGGCCTTCCGTTTACAATAATGCAATAAATATAAGAGGCGCTGACCGTCATCGGTTACCTTAGACTCTACGTAAACTTCAAACTGTCGGAGAAACTTCCAATAAGACGAGGGCTGGCCATCAAAATAACCTAGCTCTACCTTTGGGAGCTGAGGCTCCAACACAACAGGCATTAATGAACTATGCGGAACCACACCAAGAGAAGCATCTTCATTAGATCGCTGGTTTAGTTGTTGTAAAGTAACATTATGTGGGAAGGACGTAGGACTCTTTCGACCAGCATGATCCACCTTATTTTCTCCTGAAACTAAATTTTATCCTTTCTTCAATTTAGACAACTCTTGCTCTAACTCCCGTACTCGTTTCATCGGGTATTCTAAAAGTCGTTGAATGTCTTCTCTATTTACAGTGACATGGTCATTAGTTACATTGATTAGGTCAGAACTAGACAAATTACAACGAAGGTTACGATTATCAAACACAGAACCATGGTACAGATCAGTGTCAAGGGGTACTTGCCGTGATACAGGAGGTTCATCTACAAAATTGTCTTCTTTCCAGCTTAGCATATTGATACTCAGAGACTTTGATCTTGTGATTGGCATTCCAACTAGATTTCAGAATATTAACGAATCCAAAGAATCCACCAAATGGACTGTTGAGTACTGTATAGACCAAGCTACTGATAACGTTGAAGATTAACGTCGTTCTGTGTAGGGGCTGTCGGTTATTGAGTAACGCACGAATCCGCGATAAGAAAGCCAATAACACAATTTTTTGGTGCAAAACGTGGTACTATATTAAACAATAAACAAAATTTAATATACAAACCTCAACAGTTTCCTTTCCCTATACAGCCCAAAGAATTCAAGCAATTGTACAATTAATCTATAATATAACAAATAGATAGTGAAGAGACAGTAAATTAGTTACTTGTCCAAAGAAAGTGTTCCTAACAAATAAAGGAACCAAACGTGGGAAATCAACCAACTGAGCCAATTCACTCAGACAGACAGGAAACATTAAGCCAATATGGCGTACAACAAAACCTTGAACCCCAACAAAACAAACTGAAGGTCAACGGGATGTAATATATACTACCAAAAGGACATGTAATAACCTAATTGTGGGTAAAATTCCATAACTGTTATAAAAAATAAAGAGCAAACAGATAGAAACATGAACTGTTACGGAGACAGAGCACAACAAAGAGATAAATTCAAGTTAAGGAATTGTTCAATACAAAAGAAACATCGAGGGATTTTTATACAAGCAAAAATAGATTTTACACCATGTACAAGTTTTCGTTTTAAGATTGCAAATTTACACAGCACGATTGTTAATTATGGATTATTATTCTCAAATTTAGTACAGAATCCACCCCAGTTTACAGGCATGGTCGTCATGATATAGGAAAGTTAACTCTTACATAATAGAACATAAAGTTCACAGTAATAAGGGGCTTAATAACAATAACATTTACAGAACACTAGATTCTTGTGCAAGGAGATTAAATGTAAGCAAGAAAACCGTCAACCATCAGCTGGAAAGTTCTTTATAGTCCTAAGCTTTCAGGGATATAAAACTAGAAAACACTAATTAACATATGCAATAAATTAGAGTGGAAAAGTGTCATAAACGTGACATTAGAAAGATTTAGATTATAGATAGTTGTTAGAAATTTTCAAATGTAGCATCAAGTATGAACATAGCTTTGTGTGAACAGCATCTCGCAGGAGAACAGTGGAGATCATAGGTATCACATTAAGGTGTCACAAATAGATCACAAAGACCCACTTCCATTTTTATCGTGGAGTCTAGGTGATAATATTAACATGACACGGCAGTTTGAAACTGAAAAAATAAAGGAAAAGAACAAGCAGCAGAGCGAGTGGACACAAGCAACCAATTGAGGACATCTACTTGTACTAGAACTTAAGGTGTTCCTGTCGCATTATATGAAGCATATTTGTTGTTTCTCTTTTTTTTCCTTAAAAGCATCGAATAACACTAGAGATTACTATGATAGATTTTAGATCTACTCTAAGATAAATGGCTCAGGAAAGTATATTGTCGGGAAATTAGAGGTATACTGCATCACCTAAAATAAATGTATAGGCATTACGAGATTCCAGAGTGGTATCTGCCAGGAAGGAAAACAATATATTGCCTGTAGGTTTTACCCCTATAAAAACAGTGATATATGTCATTAACATACAGAATTAATGATAACAGTTCTATGACTGAACACTGGGAGACACCACCTCTGATATTTTTAGGACGTGAGAGATCTCGTCCTAGTTTTACCAATTTAATGCGATCTTTCAAAAATGAAGCTGTCTAGTTATACGATTTTCCCGCTATTTTAAAGGCTTTCAAATTATATAAGAGAAAGAAATGATGTACTCTGTCAAACGCCTTAGTAAAATCAAAGCCTAGGGTATCAATTAGTTTTCCGTCATCTCTATTGTTTATTATATAGTCAAATTATTCTAAGTGGTATGTTTCGCAGAATTTCTTAGATATGAAGCCGTGCTGAGAAGATATGATTAATTTATGCTTAACTGAGTGTAAATCTTTTTTATGACTTTCTCGATGGCTCTAGATAAAACAGAAGAGTGATTAATTGGACGGTAGTTTTCCATATTAAACCTAGAGCCTTTCTTAAAGTGAGGAATTTTTCACGATTTAGGGAAAGTCCCATCTACTATAGAGAGACTAAATATTTAGGTGAGCAGTATACGGAAGGCTAATTTACCGCACTTAATCAAACTAACCGGTGTTCCATTCTCTTCATTACTAAATGAAAGTTTTAGTGATCTTATAGCTCTTCTAACATTACTTATTTCAAACTTCAAGCCGGTTTATTTATACTGGTTGGAATTACTGACCGTTCCTATTCATGAACTGTTTCTAGTAAAAGAGTGTGCGAAGGATTACCTAGACGCTTTGCAGATCTCCATAGGGTAACCAGTCATTTTATTTCTGACATTCACAATGGGAGGAAGACTGGACTGGGAAAAATGTTTCTGTCTTGGAGTGAGTGCTAAATAGGCTATCTTGTCAGATAATTTCAGATGCATTTTTTCGGCCGCTAACTCTCTCGTTTCCTGTAATTTGCTATGTTTACAAATACTAAATGGATACTAAAAACCAAAAAAAATCATGCTAAACGAATATTCTCTTTCGTAACTTTCTTAGTTTGACTTTAAATGTAACGGGGATATATTGCTAATAAGAGAAGAAGCTAGTTACTTTTCAAGTAATTATTCTCAATTTCGCTATTTTTTATTTAATTGTAAAGTCAGCGGTAACTAGCATTGCTCTTCATCTCCTACGCTCGGACCTTGTTAATTGTGATTGGTTGTAATGTCATTTCAGTATGCTAATTACTCTAATTTGTACAAGGTTGCTTTTGTAACTATATATACAGAGTTGGGAATGCAATATAATCGAATCTTCGTAGTGCTGCGCTCGTATCTTCTTGATTTTGGCTTGGAGTGAGTAATCATTTATCAAGTTATTGGTCACAGTTGTGATTATCAGTTGGCGCAGACAAAATTGCAGATTACAGCTGTGGTTAGTTAGCGTATAGCAGTAGGCGTTTTATCGCGACATAACAATTGGCGACGGGTGATGGTGACTGTGGATCCTATCAAGATGGATTTATTGTTTGATGAACAACTGCAACTAATGAAGCTTTTCACAAGCCTGAAATCTAATCCTGCAACATCGTCGACTGTTCCTGTTCCCAACTCTACACTTTCAGTTGATGGAATTATTAATAGTATTGCTGAATTTAATTATGATCCAGAAGCTGTTACTTTTGATACCTGGTTTCGGAGATATGAAGATTTGTTTACATATGATTTAGCTTCTCAGGATGATGCATGGAAAGTTCGCCTACTTCTCAGAAAGCTTGGTGCAGCAAAACTTCACATGTACTGCGACCTAATTTTACCCCAAAATCCTCATTATAGAACATTCTCTGAAACCTGCTCAACTCTCAGCCAACACTTTGGTGATAATTCTTCTCTGTTCAATATTAAATATCGTTGCTTAAAGTTAAAAATGAAAGAAACAGATGATTTGTTAACGCATTTTGGAGTTGTAAACTGAGAATGTGAACCGTTTAAATTTAAGTCGTTAATACTCATCTGCAGCCTACAGTCAGAAAAATTTGTTGATATTCGAACGCGATTGCTACACCATCTTGATCAAGAACCAACGTTGTCTCTCAATAACGTTGCCGCAGAATATCAACGACTGATCAACTTAAAGCATGATACTACACTCGTCCAGTCTGGTGGTAATGGTGACATTGAAGATCGACAAAGTATTTACAAAAGTTTTAGGATGTTGTACTACCATGAAAGTCTCTTTTCACTTGACATCGAATGCTCTCCCAATGTTCCGTCCCGAAACACTAGTCTCGTATGCTTTGCTACCAGAAGTTGACGTATAACTTCAACGCTTAGGGAAACAAGGTGTTCTTGTACCGGTATCATTCTCGGCCTGGGCAACCCCGATAGTCGTTGTACGGAAACCTAACGGTACACTACACATCTGCACCGATTTTTCGACCAGTTTGAATGTTGCCCTAGAACAACACCACTCTACTCTACCGGTTCCAGACGATTTATTCACTTTTCTAAACGGCGGAAGTTGTTTTGCCAAACTAAACCTATCAGTTGCTTATTTTTAAGTTGAGATTGAACCAGCGTGCCGTGAATTACTCACAATAAATACTCATCGGGGACTTTTTCAGTACACAAGACTATCGTTTGGAGTCGAAACTGCACAAACTATTTTCCAACAATTAATGGATACGATTTTAACCGGCCTCACCGAAGTGGCCGTGTATTTAGAAGACATACTCGTTGCAGAATCATCAAACGAAGTGTACAAACGACTTGTGACTGTATTGAAACGAATCAAAGATCATGAATTTCGCCTACCTCCAGAGAAATGTCAATTTTACCTTACATCTGTGAAAAATTTGGGATTTATATTCGACAAATCAGGTCGTCGTCCAGATCCAGAAAACATTGAAGCCATTCAAAAAATGCCTGCACCCTACGATGTACCTACTCTGCGATCCTTTCTAGGACTCGTCAGTTACTACTCAGCATTTTAACCATTCTTGCATGAGAAGCGAGCACGGCTGAACCATCTGCTGGGGATAAATGTTAAGTGGGATTATACACAGCCGTGCCAAACAGCGTTCGATGGCTTGAAGAAACTCCTTACA
Organism: Schistosoma japonicum; assembly: GCA_025215515.1. Classification (NCBI taxonomy): domain Eukaryota; kingdom Metazoa; phylum Platyhelminthes; class Trematoda; order Strigeidida; family Schistosomatidae; genus Schistosoma; species Schistosoma japonicum. The sequence continues at coordinate 16,087,565 of CM046066.1, forward strand.
TCCAATCTTCTATTGACGCATTATGATCCAAAAGTGCCGATTATTGTTGCTGTGGACGCGTCTGCATATATTGTAGGTGCAGTTATCTTGCATAAATTTCTAAATGAAAATGAGAAAGCTATAATGCACGCTTGAAGAACGCTGACACCTACTGAAAAGCGCTATAGTCAAATTGAGAAGGAAGCTTTGGCTATCGTTTTTGCAGTACGGTGATTCCATAAGATGGTGTATGGACGACACTTCATAATACTAACTGACCACAAACCACTGCCGGCAGTCTTTGAGTCGAAAGCTGGAGTACCAGTGCATTCCGGAAATTGGCTACAACGTTGGGCATTGACGCTGCCTGAATATGATTTTGACATACAATACAAGAAGAGTAAGGATTTCGGCCAGGCAAATGCCCTATCTCGACTCATAAGCACCTATCCTTCGACGAGTGAGGAGTTGGTGATCGCCTCAATCGATACAAGAGATTACGCTAAAGAAAGTTTCATTCATGCTGTGAGAGCACTTCCTATTACCACTCAGCAAGTTGCTGAATTCACTAGAAGAGACAAAACGATTGAAAGAGCAATCTATTATTAACAGCACATATGGTCACGTTTTTTAGATGAAGAACTGAGACAGCTATATCAACGTCGACAAGCTCTGTGCCTAGTTGAAGGGTGCCTTATATTTGGGAATCTTTCTAGTGCTGCGTTTGTGTCTTCTTGATTTTGGCTTGGAGTGAGTAATCATTTATCAAGTTATTGGTCACAGTTGCGATTATCAGTTGACGCAGACAAAATTGCAGATTACAGTTGTGGTTAGTTTGCGTACAGTAGTAGGCGTTATATTGCGACATGACATTCTCTTTTCCAAAGACTGAACACGATCAGGTTTCTTGATTACATCATAGCCTGTCATCCCCATTCTCGGTTGAAAAAACAAGTAATTTTCAACGTGATGGGATTATAATGTTGGAACGAAGCAATGAAATGGCGACTTTCCATCTCAAGATTCCTTTGATTTTAAATGCTTACAACCCATAGGTAACTGTGAAACATTTAATAATCATGTGAAATTATTGTACACGTTTGACTAATACTTTATTTTGAAAGATGCTTCTAATAATAATAACATTATATCCTAAGCCGATTTCTTATTGATCGCTGGTCGCCTATCAAATGTCAAGGTCATCCCTATACTACAATCCTGCCTAATTCAGATGGAGAGAATATTTTATAATAGGAAGCAGATTAATAGGGAGGTATGCCACTTTCTGATATTTGCAGCTCTTTGGTAAATGGAACAAAGCACTGAATAAAGGAAATTGTGAAGATATTCCTGACAGATCGGCCACTACACTTCTTTCGGCTGGTAGAAAAAGGGATCCTGCCTAGCATAGTAATTTATAGTGACAACTGGAAAGTCTATGAGTCACTTCCAAACATGGTCTACATACACAAAGTTATAAAGCATAAGAAATATTTCGTTTATTCGACTACTGAAGATCATATCAACAAGATCGGATCAATGTGGAGTCGAGTCAGATGCCACTTGTGACCATATTTTAGACCACAAGGAAAAATGCTATGGAGTCGCTTGGATAAATATTTATAATAAATGCATCGTAACATTAAGTCTGGAGTGTTGGAGAATAACTTACATAAGTTTTTTGATGACATAAAATTGATATGTCTTGTATAACTTTTCAATTTTAATTATAAATAATGTGTAAGAGTTTGAGGATTTCTTATTGTATTTAGGTTATGGTTTAGCCTTTAAGTTATCTGTATATCGTATATAAAGATGAACATTTCGACGATTACTAGGGATTTTCGTGAAGGAGGCATACTACTGTAAGTCCTAGTTTGAAATCCACTAATAATTCACTAGAATTGAGAAAAATCTGTAACTATGGTTTAGAGAGATGTGATTGGTTCATTCCGAACGCGGCTTTCTAGGTCATTCTATAGTCACTCATGCTCGGCCAAAAAAAACATGTTAAGCGCCGTGATCTATTACCTATTTTTGCTCAATGAAAATGCCTTTAAATTCTTTGTCCCTTTTGATAATTATTAACTTTTTATTATCTCTTTTCTCAAGATGGTGTATGTTTGTGCTGTTGGTGGACTTAAAATCAAATCTCTGACTTCTCTTGCTACTTAGGGTGGTTGAAATGAACATAGGTGTCGGTAGCAAAATATTTCAAATCACTACTGTGTCTCGTGAAATAATGCTTTTTCTGAGCAATTCAGCACTCATGATCACTAAGATCGAAATCTGGGAGTCAGATTTTCGTAGTCATAATGATGTCTGTGTCTTATGATGATTTAGATGTAGTCTGGAATAAGGTCTGACATGCTATGAACAATATAATAATGTTACGAAAACGGAAAAACAATGAGTCTTCTAGTAGTACCTTACGATACATTTCAAATACTATATATTGTAAAAACAGAAGGTTTATTTAAAATAAACTAAAAGTTAAATTTATTGTTCGATACAGGGCTCACCAATTTTGCACTTGGGTAAGTTCCGTTCTACTTAACAGAAGAAACCAGAATCTTTGGTAATAGGTCTTTACTTCAATATCGTAAGTATGAGGCAGTGGAGCGGAATGCTAGTCATTCAAACACACAATGCTTCTGAACACTCAGTATAAGATAATAAGAAATATAATCCCTATAAAGAATAAGGAAGTAAATGAATACTTATGTTATATTGTTTTAGTGTATACATAAGTTTTGAAGTCAATTCTTAACTAGTCAACCTAAGTTGCTACAATTTTACTACTTATCCTCTGATTATTTGGTGTGTGTTACCTCATGTTTACCCGGGTTTGAAAGCATACTATTGAAGGCTAACAAAGACAGTGAAGGAGCTTATTTACTTGATCTGATGGTGTAAATTCTACTCGAGGATCTCGTGAATGAATTTAGAGTAATACCTGCCAGAATTTAGGGGCAGGATTTCGTGACCTGATGTTAGTGTTAGTAGAGTTATGGGCTCGCGCAACTACATCGGCTCTTGTTGCCTAAAGAATACTAGGTCTTATTAGCCAAGTAGCATTCGTGTCTTTTTTCAAAATAAAATTTATAGAGTGTATGACTTTAAGACAGTGAGGCTAAATAAGAAAAGAGAAAAATTATCCATTATATTTTGGTGGCAGAAAATTGTATATATCGTAAGTTTACACTTTACCTTTGCTGAAATCGTAGTAAGAATAACCTAAGTAATAGCAATGTGTATTTTGTGTCTAGTTGTAGTTAATATGATCAGGCGGATTGTAGCAATCTGACATTTTAGATAGAAACTCCGCATTCTGAATTGGATATATTTTAACGATCGCAAATAGGAAACTGTATTGTGGATAAATTGTAAGTGCGACTGCCTCAAACATTACCGATGACTAGTGGGAACTGGCGATTTTCGAAATATTCGGGGGAAATACAGTGTGGCATGTCAACCTACATGGGAAGGAGGAGGTACTTTCAACTTTACATGTCTTATCTACATAGGTTGATATATAGCGGATATGGTGGTCCATTTTGATTAGATATGAAAGCCTGTAAAGCTAAAGCACCTTTAATTTCGACCCTAAATATCTGAAACTAAATTTGTTTTAATTATTACTGAAATCACACTTTTGTAGAGCACACTGTGTTATCGCACGTAAAAATGGCAACAGCGTTAGAGATTAAACAGAATATTGGAAACGTAAAATGCTGTTTCATTTTTATCTTTTTTCAACAGTGGTCAAAAATGTTTCCTAATGAGTTGGGAGTCGAACTTCAGTCCTTGGTTTTTATCAAGAAGTTGTTCGCAGTCGCAGTATCATACGTTCTTTATTTCAGAGATATTTTCCCTGAGTCGGCATTTCATGACAAGCAATTAGAAGGTGTAGTACAATGGTCATTTTAATTCTTTGCAGGCATTGAGTTGAAAATTTTGAAAGAAAGTTCTATATTACCGGCCTCTTCTAAAATTGTTTATTGGCTTAAAGGCTGTTTTGATGCCATTGACCGCCAGTTTGTAAGTTAATACACAATATTAGAAACTTGTTTTTAGCTTAAGTCAGCTACTATTGCACTATACTCAACAAAAAAGGATTCACATTCCAACATTTGTGAATATAACGTTTTCGAATCATATTGCTTTCGGCTTTCTTATTGTCGGAAAAAGCTTTCACTAGACTTAACATCTGAAAACAAAAGGGAGCCTAGTAGCGTGTGTGAAATTTCAAACTGTTCTGAAGCTGAAATCCGAAAGGCTACTTTAAATCTTCTGAAAAATATTCAAATTGCTAGTGAAAGGCTCTCCAAATTGCCACCAGAGTTGATGATAACAATGAAGCTGCAATATTATGATGAGGGTAATAAGCCATTTAATTATATTTTGTCAGACATTCAAATCCTACAGTTATTGTTTAATTTTTCATCGATAATTTTCAATTCATTCCTCTATTAGTTTTCTAGAAATACTTGATAAATATTTAAATGTTTGGCATGGTGTTTGGTTTAGAAAGTTAGGCCTTAGACATTACCCGGCTTTTAGAAAAGTTGAAAACATTATTTATAGCTCTAGAAACTTACTATACAAACGCATATCGCAAAATGAGATTATTCTTAATAGATCTGAAAGTAACAGCATTAGGAGCGTCCTAATTTTAAACTAATTAAATATATCGGTAATCTATATTACCTCGCAGTACTTAGCAACTTAACATTCTTGATTCAATCTTTAGGAAGCGTAAAACTGAAATTCAACTGCGAATCTTTGTTTAATTATATACTATATAAAATTAGAAAAAACGACCAAACGATTGGAAATCAGCGAAAGGTTGCAGAATAATATAATTCTGAATCAGCAAAATGTTTATTTGTTGTCCGAAACAAGCCTGATTCTGAAGTCGTGCTTGGCATCTAGCTGACTTCTTAAATAAAGTACACTCATATAGCTCAGTAACTATTTTTGACCAGCACTTGGGTACTCTACGAGGTTCCACGCGTTATATAAATAACAAAAGATTAGTTGATACGAGATAATTCATTTTAACGAGCCAAACCAAGCAAACTGAAATCAGAAAGCCAAGGTAAGGGAAAGTTCGCTGTTTAATTATGCTGCAACATACACACCAAGATAGAAATGTACAATAAACGAAATATTATGTCAAGGGTTATCAGTAGTTGCTACAAGGTACTTTGTCTTTCAGTCGTAGAACAAACTCAGAAATTTACGGTGAGTTTATTTAAAATGTCGAGAGCTTATGTGACAAAAGTACCATAAGCATAAAAATAGAAATAACTGGAAATTTAGAAATATCTTCTAAGTCAGCTACACATATTAATGTCAATGATCTCACTCATAGGAAATATCATATAGATTACTAATTTGATACCACAGCTTACTTTAAAAATTAAATAACTTAAGAAAATACATGAGTATTATGTGGATGCAGAGTTGTTCTTTTCAAGTGTAATTATTTCATAATTTACGAAAGTTAGTTTACAACAGCTATTGCTTTTATATCACCGAATAAAATTTAAAACTTGTCTGGTATACACTCTTGTAGTAATCTATTAAAACAAATGGAATTCTAGACACTTCAAATACGTAATGTTTTATAGTCACACACTATTTTTTGCCACACAATGTTATTGAATGTTCCATTGAACGTCTATAAAGTATTTTGTGACTGGTGACCATTCTTTGTGAATTAAAATAAATTGCGTTACCTTATAACTGCTAGTGCATTACTCTACCTTACTCGTGGTGAGGTAAAAGCATTAGCTTAGCATTTATAGAGTTTAGTTGCAAATACAGTAATGTTTTGAGCAAACTATATTTAAAATGTATTGACAAATATATTTGCTTGCTAACTCAAATGAAACTGGGCCAGTAAAAGCAAATACCAGTAATTTCCAAAGCTGATTATAGGACGTACTTAACTGGTTGGCTTTCAATGCTTATGTCTATGATTATTTGTGAAATACTTAACACGTGTTTTCACACACCTGTTTTGGATTTGTATTTTTCTATATTTATTGTGTGTGAACTTTACATAAAGTCTACTAAGTTGAGTTTTACAAACTTACACTATCTTTGTTTAAGATGCCTGTAATTATGATATGAGTAAACTTTAGTGAGCCAGATATTTACGAGAGGCATGTTACGATATTAATAGAAAATATTAGCAACTATTTTGTTTGATTTTAGTAAGAAAGTTAGTTTATGTTTTTTAACTCTTAAAAGCAGAAGTTACTACAGTTGGAAGTTAAAACTTATTGGATAGAATTGCTAGTTTAAAAACCTATGTTTAGCTAAACAAATTTAATTTTGTTACTGTTAAAAATGTGATTTACTGTTCAAAAAATTTTAGTTACACCAGAAAATTATGTTCCTCCTGGATTCAAGCGAGCAGATGATGTCACTTTTACATTTGAAGAAGACAACATTAATGTACGACTCGGTAATGTGCGAACAGTATGTTAACATGTTCTAATAAACTAATATTATTTCACTAGGTTCACCATAGGTATGTGGTCTTTTGTAAAGAAAGACTTTTGTAGCATCAAAATGCATATACAGACTAGTCGGCGATTATTATCTGGCTCTGTGAAATCTACTCAGTCAACACAAGAAGATGAAAGCATTCATGAACTTTCGGTTAGCTTTAAAATTTTATTAAATATTTATATTATGATTTAAGCATCACAATGGTGTGTTTTCTCTTTGTTATTCTCTTTTATACAGTTTTAGATACTTTTAGTTAAAATCCCTTCCCATCATATTTAAACCTATATTTGTGATAGAACTTCGGAGCTTTTGTCAGTGGAGCCCAGTTTTTTGAATTTAAAATAAACAGTTACAAACATAATAGTAAAACTATAAGTAACTTGAAGCAAGGGAAAGCAGCAGGACCTAATAAGTTGTCTATCGATATTTTTAGGGATGGTGGTCCAGTCTTAGCTGGTAGGTTGACTGATAGATTAGCTGACGTCTGGGAACTAAACATCATCCCATATGACTAGTCTCGATAACTAATCATTCCAATTTACAAAAATAAGCAAACATTCTCTTGAGATAACAACAGAGTAATCAACTTGATTAATGTAGCATCTAAGATATTATCCTTTACAATCATTAGACGTTTGTCTAATACTAGAGAACAGCAGACTCAGAAAAACCAGGCTGGTTTCAGGCCTAGACGTAGCTGGATTGATCAAATATTCACCATGCACCAGTTTCTTAAACATAGACATATGTACCAACGTCCGACTATAGTTGTAATCCTTGACAAGAAAGCAGGTTTTGACTCGGTAGACAGTGAAGTCTTGTGGCAGTGTTTGTAATTTAATTGTGTACCTCAAAAGTACATAGACCTTATAAAGGCCCTCTACTTGGTCACCACTTGTCAAGTCAGAGCGTATGGTGAACTGTTACGAAACATTTCATCCTCAAGCGAAGTTCATAAGGGTTGCCCCTTATCCTAATTTTTATTTAATTCTGTCATAGATATACTCTTAGAAGTCTCACTCACTTCTAACGCTTGAGAAATTAATCTCATTCCAGGAGACCCTGTCGTCGACTTAGAATATGCAGACGATATAGTCCTATTCAGTGAAGACGCTGACAATATACAGAGTCTCCTGAGCACCTTGAGTAACAATGCAAGGATATTCGGGATGCGCTTCTTCCCTTATAAATGCAAAATGTTACTCTAGGACTGGCCTGCTTCTCCACTTAGATTAATGATAGGGAGTGAATTAATTGAATGTGTTGACCGCTTCACTTATCTCAGAAGATTCATCACCCTTGGTAGGTCGATGTCTAATGAAATCTTAGCACAGAATCGGAAAGCCCGATTGGCATTCGCCAATTTACACCACTTGTGGCACAGGAGAGATATCCGTCTCTCAACAAAAAGCCGGGTCTAGTGGCGGCCAAACCAAAACACGGCATCAGTCCATGAAGTCTTTGACTGTTTGTCTAAGCCATGTTGGTAGATGCAGATTACCTGGTTGGGATCCGCGTGATAGTCGCAATAAATGACTAGAGACACATTTGGAGACATGGCTCAGAATGAATCACAGTACTTACTTACTTACTTACGCCTGTTACTCCTCTCGGAGGAGCATAGGCCGCTCACCAGTATTCTCCATTCAACTCTGTCCTGAGCAATCCTTTCCAGCTGTCTCCAGTTACTGTTCATCCTTTTAATGTCTGCTTCCAACTCGACACAGTGTGTTGTTTGGCCTTCCTCTTCTCCGTTTTCCAACAGGATTCCAAGTTAATGCTTGTCTCGTGATACAGTCTGATGAATTTCGTAATGTATGTTCTATCCATTTCCAACGTTGTTTCCTGATTTCCTCTTCAGATGCAAGTTGGTTTGTTCTCTTTCATAGTAGGCTGTTGCTGATGGTTTCCGGCCAACAGACATTCAATATTCTACGTAGACAGTTGTTGATAAATACCTGTACCCTACTGAGGATGTTTGCAGTAGTTCTCCACGTTTCAGCTCCATACAGAAGAACTGTCTTGACGTTCAAATTGAAGAATCTAACTTTGAGGTTAGTAGACAGTTGTTTGGAGTCCCAAATATTTTTCAGCTGTAGAAATGCTGCCCTTGCTTTGCCGATCCTTGCCCTTACATCTGCATCGGATCCTCCTTGTTCATCGATGATGCTCCCCAGATATGTAAAGGTATCCACTTGTTCCAAAGTTTCACCATCAAGTTCAATTGGGTCGGTGCTCTATGTGTTGAATTTGAGGATCTTGCTTTTTTTTCTTATGTATGTTCAGGCCTATTGATGCTGAAGTTGCTGCTACGTTGATTGTCCTCACTTGTATTTGCTGGTGTGTATGGGATAGAAGTGCTAGATCATCCCCAAACTCCAGGTCATCGAGTTGCATTCTACTTATCCATTGAATCCCGTGCTTCTCCCCAGATATAGAAGTTTTTATGATCCAATCAACCACTAGAAGGAAGAGGAAAGGCAAGAGCAGACAGCCTTGTCTGATACCGGTTCTTACTGAGAATGCATTTGTCAGCTGTCCTCCATGCACAATTTTGTACTGTAGTCCATTGTAAGAATTCTGGATGATGTTGACGAGTTTCTCTGGTATACCGTAGTGTCGAAGAAGTTTCCATAATGATCTCCTGTCTACGCTGTCAAACGCCTTCTCATAATCAATGAAGTTGATGTACAGTGACGACTTCCATTGAATTGATTGTTCAACGATGATCTGTAGTGTTGCGATTTAGTCTGTGCACGACCGATCATTACGGAAACCAGCCTGTTGATCTTGAAGTTGAGCATCCACTGAGTCTTTCATTCTATTCAACAACAATCACAGTGGCGCAAGTGTATTCATTTTTTAACGTCATCTAATCTTGAACCCAATTATTAGTTTCTGCACACTTTAACTTCACTCTCCCCTCTTGTATTCTGTTATTATGTTACGTCTATTATCTCGTAGTGCTGATGTGGTATGGCGACTTGAACCTATGGGCGTATTTTCCCAGTTCTACGTTGTTGATGATGATGTTAAGCTTTTTGAAGGCTCCTAATAGTGGGAAAGTTTAACACTTGACAAAACCACTTTAAATTTGAATCACAGTTATTTATGTATGCAAATTATAGTAGGTTTCCAAATCCTATCCACTTCGGATAATCCAGGGCTAAATATAAGCCTCGACTTTAAAAAGGGTAAAAGTGCGAACATGAGATGAACGCTTTATTCCGAGTAAGATAAAGAGCGAGCTATGTACAAAATATTCGTATATCTACAGTTTTGTGAAGCAATAAAATCATCATTATAATCCATCTAATCAGAGCTGAGAAGTTTGAACTATTAACCAATCAGAACACGCCACGTCGAGATTCTGAAAGGTTCTGTCAATCAGTGATTGAATGGAATGTCTTCGGCTCTTTCAAGAGTTCTGGAGGCTTCGCTGAGGTTTCTGGGAGCCATCCCAACAATTGAAAAATTCACTTCGTGATAATCATGAATGCTCTTTACAAGATCCAGGCAGCCGAAAAAACATAACATGAAATTTTTAGTAGTTAATATCTAAATAAAAGCATATAGGATAGCAACATGAGTACCTATATGTACATTCAGAATTTAAATTTATTGAATAACGGGTCGTGAAACAGTCAATATTTCGTGGGAGGTTTAACATATGTTGCAGGAATAAATAAGAGTTATCATTATACAGATCTTACATAACAAAATGTTCCCATTCATTATATGTATGATGGATAAGATGTACAAGGATTTGTGGTTTCTGAAAAAACTAAGATTATTTTAAAGCATAGGAGCAAAAAGTTAGGAGAGGAGATCTGAAAGTTATTTTTTGATACTGTCTATTCGGTGAATTTACGTCATGGCTTAGATCGAATGATTATGCATAGATTTGCTCACTGAATTTCGCATTGTCTGTGAATGCCAAAATCAATCATTTATATGGTAATATATCAGATTTGTAAATTTTAAGTCCACTAATGACGACTTTTAACACGAAACATTTTAGGTGCACTTTAAAAATATTTTAGTTTTCATTTTCCTGAACACCTGTTTATTGGGGACTGAATCATCTATTACTGAAACATGAGTAACAGCACAAATAACTCTGTGATAACGTCACTAATTACAGAAGGGAGCGATGCAAACCTAATTTTTCATAGCTTACTAAAGATGGTAGATATTCTTTGATAATACGTTCCATCAACCAAGAAACGTAGTTCATAGGACCCTTCACATTCTCTCTGACTGTTGGATATCAAATATAGTGCACCGTAATGTTATTTCCCCATGTTTAGTCACCATATTGTAAAATTATATGTTAGGACTTGGCAGTCATTTAAGGGTAGACAACATGATACAGACTGCTGATTGATAACGGCATTTTTATGACTACGATATAAAAGTCAATCTTATTTTACAACGATTATTGAAATACTGTCCTCTTCCAACCATTAGTAGAATGATGAGCAGTTAAAATAGCGAATTGAAAATCTCATAAGCTAGTAATATTTAATCGCTGATAATGCAAATTTTTAAAGTTTGATACTAATTTTCATCTATTTATATGGTAATATACAAGTAAACTGTAAAGTTAGCAAAGATTTGAAAAATTTATAAATTTATTACTGCTAATTTATCAATATAAAATCAATTTAGACCTTGGTGTCATATCGAAGACAAAATTAATCTGAAACGTTCTAGAAAACAACCGGCTAACGTTTGTAGGGATATTATGAAATGAAAATAAACAAAATATCTGTATTTACCTTGTTTTAACAGTTATGTTCATTGGGTACAAGTAAAGCAAATGAAAAAGATGACCTCAGCTTGTCTTTTCAACAACAGACGCTTAGATCTAATGAAAACGAATCACAGATTTACGAAGCTCGCTGCCCGTGTGGTGTAAATAAGGTAACTGAATATTAATAATGGGTTTACAGTTAAATTATTGCATTATATTTCATCTTCATACAATTTCATTAAGAACATAGATAAAGTCTACCTCGCTACTTCTGCCTTTGATTCAGAAATTTTGTAAGTGATTACTTGTTTAGGAGTTTTCTGTGTGGAATAGTACGTAGTTTATACCTTTTAAACAACTGCTATTAAAATTTGGTCACTCATTTGTATCTAGTTACGGTATCAGTAATCAAAAGGCACTAGTCCTACATACACGCTTCCGAAAAACCGTAGTTTTACTCTCAACATACCCCTCTATCGATTCATAGTACCTTATTATTTACAAGATCAACCCTTCTATAGTCTTATCATTTTCTTCAAGTATACCCAGTGTCATTAATCTAAGTTCTCAAAATCTTATTCATGTTTATTTTTGAAAAACACTCCAAACTGTATGTTAAACCTTTCAGTGTCGAAACACTATATCGAGTTAAGGTTTGATTATCCTATTTCAATGCTATATAGTGAGACTCGCATTCACAATGAGTTGTGCCGATTCAACGAACCACACCTATATGTCAGCGTGATTTACTCAATGGTATCTAAAAACTCTACAAAGCCCATTAGTCGTCCTGCGGGTGTAGGTTGTTTATTACAAAAGCCTCCACACATAAAAGCGGCTAACCACAGGACGACATGTAAGCAAACTAAGTGAACCTATCAAAGTAACATCACTTGAACAGAACAATTACTAGTTTTAGACTCAATATTGAAAAAAACATTGTAATTTTTAAAGAAACTTATTCAAAAACGTTCAGTTAGATTTTATTAGAATAAGTGAAATCAATGATACAGGCAAACAGGAGGCAAAACAAAAGCATTCTTAATAAACAAATTATGCGCTGTAATTATTGTGGAATAAGCTCGAAAAGTTAGTCCGTTTACCAGCCTTTTCTGAAAGTTTATTTACAAACAGCAAGAAAGTGTACTTATTTCTTAACTTCTTTATAACCATGAGTTCTTAATAACTGAATATTCATTTCAAGTAATACATAGTCACTTGAAAGTTGATTAGTATATCTGAGACAGAAGGATTTCAAAAAATGAAAAAAGTCCTTGCCGATAAAAATAATTAGAAGCATTAGAAGTAATTTTGTTTATAAAATATTTAAAAGTTGTCTAAATATTTTGCTTTAACTAACTAACATGAAACAATAGGTAATTAACCATGATACTCCTTCAAGTCTTTTGCAGATTATGAGTTTGACTGATATGTTTATTTAGATAGCGTAGTAGAACTCTGATAGTCGAGATATGTTTATTTGACATAACTGCTGTAATTGTGTTTTGTCGTCGTTGATATAGTATATTATTTTATTAATTTAGGATGATGGTGTGATGATTTTGTGTGACGGGTGTGATAAATGGCAACATGCCGTATGTTTCCGAATTCTGGAGGAAGGAGACGTTCCAACTTCCCATGTGTGTGAGATCTGTGCCAAACTGAAGGTATTACCAGATAAATGTCTTAAGTGAAAGCATTTTTACTCATTTAACAAAGATTTCTAAGTGCTATTCAACTATTATAAATTTCCGTAAAGTCTGCATTAGTTAAAAATAAAATGTAATTTTCATTGAGCTACGATCCACTTTACTTCAAGGATGATGGAGATTTTTTCTTCACAAGATGGGTTTTTGGAAGAGTTATGTCCAGTATTCTGAATGGTTTGGTCGTCAAGTTCCCACTGCCTTCTTAGACGTCATCAGTGCACACTTCCGAAAGAAGGGAACTACTACAATTTCTGATAGCATATCCTGTTGACCTGTAGTGTTATTGATTGTTGCACATTATTGTGTTGTCGGCATTCGACTTTACTTTGAAAATCAAGAAGGGATTTTTGCACATATTTATAGTCAATTAATTCTGTATTTAAAATTAGTCAGAGTATAAAATTTATTTCATGAAAATGACGATAATGTTGCAATCTACATGTACCCAACATTAAAATACATGTTTAGTCGTTCATAATCAGAGACTTTTCCCAACTATCATATTCTCACATTTTTGAAAACATTCGAATGCTAATTACAATATAACATACGGCCTTAAATGTGAATGACTGATCTTCAAATAAGTTTGTGAGTTGTAAAATGTATGAGAAATTATTGAATATTTAAAAAACATGATGAAATTTGTTATGAAAAAGCATCGGCTTAAGAATGAAAGTCGTAGAAATTAGTGACATTTCATTTATAAAATAAATAATTTGTTACATAAATCAATAGATCTTTCCGTAATTCGTATAATTGGTGTTCCTCAATTTCTAAGAATTGGATATTCAGTGCACTCTGGTTTCCAATACTAACCTAACTGAAATCAATTTATGACGATGAAAGCCTACGGATTAAGCTAACCACCACTAAACCTCAAACTAAACAGTGGGTTAGTTAATATTTTATTAAATGGCCCAGTAAATCTAAGCCACTAATTGTATAATTTTGTCAAAATAATATTTTTGATAAAAAAAACCTGTATAAGCTTACTTTAATTCAAATGGAGTAGTCAAGGTGGCTTTAATTTGATACTGGTATTTATTTTTAGTGTGGTAAATATAAGTTAACTACTATTTAACTTTGCACTAAACATTGAAATTCTAAACTGAAAGGCATTAAAATATATTACAGATCTTATTATAAATGACAGTAGTGGGGAATTTTGAATTTGACATGGTTTAGACAACTGTTAAGAAAAATCACTCGTGGGAGGCCGTAAATACGCAATAGTAAGTAGTTCCATACTGAATCGAAATAATGGTCCAGTCCGTCCTGATTCTGAATAGTTGTCTAACCTAGGTAAATTCGTGATATAAAATTCACATACTTTATTGCTTGATGCTTTCTCATTGTTGTTGTCCTAGCAATGGTTTATTATCTAACTACCCTTCAGACTTCATGAGGTCGTGCATCAAAAATAATCCCTTGTTTAATACATTATTCATGGAAATTGTTCGAAATATATCCACTCTACAAACTGAACTAATTTTTCAAAATAATTCACTCATGTGAACAAGGTATCCTTTATTAATTGTTGAAATTAATTTAATTAGAAATCAATGCAGCGTTGACTAATAACTATTTAATCGTTGTTGAAACATGTGCTCAAGGTTTTAAAAATAATTAATGCATCATACGTAAATTGCTCTTCAGAATAATTTCAAAAACTTAAGGCGTGTATATTTAGGAATTCCAATTTCGATGCTCATGTGGTAAGAAAATTATTAGATATTATTTAACAATTAACAACCAAAGTATTCATTTCTAAATCATTTTAGCCTGAACTTCTTCAAGCTGGAGGAATTACGGACGAAACTATCCAAAATTTGAATGTTGAAGCTAGAAAGGTACGTAGTTAAACTAATAAATGTACTTAAAGTTGGACATAATGCAACTAAGAATATTTAGTTTAATAGCCAATTACAAAAATTAAACATAATGATTGTCGGAAACCGGGGAATACAATAATACCTCAACTGTCAAATGTGTGAGACCTAGATAAATTAGTCGTAATAAAGCAACTTGTCAATTTGGTAATCAATATTCAGTTTCAAATTTGTCATTTATCATTAGATTTTATCGTAACGAAATCTGCCATTAAATAAGAACAAAACTATTTCTTTTTGGCTATTGACAGAAATAAATTTTCAATTTAATGCATCTCCTTTATCTATAGTAATAATGTATATTAATGACTGAAATACTTCATTCACATAGTTTTCCTCTTAATTCTTTACTTTATATTAGAAACGTATAATGAAATAACCAGGATTAAAGATGTTCAAAATAATCAGCAAATGTGAGAATGAAGTTTAATAACAATATTTTGATTTTTCGAAGCCTTCTAAATCAATGATTGAACCTTTTCTTGAAAAGAATGATGATAAGCTTTGAGAAGGATGTTGAGTAGTTTTCTAGATGTTCAGGGTGGTTATGAATAAGCATTTGCAATTATAAATAAATAATACTTATCAGTCATTCTCCTAAGAACAGATGTAATAAGGACTACAGAGTGATTTATTATTTGCCTAATAGAGTGATATTATTACCAGGTATTTTAGAGATTGTTGACTTTGAAGTTTCGCATGATTAACTAACCTTTGTTAAACAACCGTTGGAAACCAGAGATGGCTAGACAGATTTTGCATTCAAGTATAGGACTTTAGTTGTGGGAATTTAAGTTAGAAGACCTGAGTATCACCGGTCTTTTTATTTTGTTTATAAACAGATTTTTCAAACATGAATTTCGGGACGTCTATTAATGATACAAATAAATTTGAGTAAAAATCAGTTTAGTTCAATTGAGATGGTTATTTTTGTGGAAACTGGTATTTCTAATTGATTGAATATATCATAGATTGATGTTGGAAGGGTACCACTGAAAATCATGGAGGATTGGACATCTGTTTTGTTCCACTGCGGAACTCCCCAGCAGTGCGCACCCCAGATCTCCGCCCCAGAGGCTTCAGGTTGGCGAGCACGTACCCGTTTGCACCATTACAAATTGATGGAAGTGGTAATTCTGTCATTGAATTTCGGTTTAGTGGTGGGGAGGGTTTAGTGTTCGCTAACATGAAGCCCTTGGGGAGGAATCTGGGCTGCGTACTACTGAGAAGTTACACACTAGAACAAAATAGCTGTCCTGGTTTTCAATGGTACCCTGCCAACATCAATCTATGACATATTCAGTCAACCAAAAAATGATTTTATTAATTAATAAAGTGTACAAATAAATTATTTCTGGTTAGGCTAGAGCGGCATGAAATGGCTTTCAAGACTTAATTTAAATGGTTATATCATTCAATGAATAATGTCTTTGTAGAGAAAACACTACATTATATAAATTAATTTTAATCACCAGGAGGATTTAATAATGATTTCCTCAATTATATTTATACAAGGAGACGTCTAGATTTATTTACATCATTAGAAAGTAACCGTATTTTTGTATTTACGAGATTTTATTAATGAACAAACCTACATTCTTAATAAATTCACTGGCAAAATAGATTCTATAAGGTAATGGATTTTTAATACTCTTTGTGCTAAAATGAATACACAAAACTGTTACTAAGTGACTACTAAGTTAAAAGTAACAACTAATCAGCAATACAAGTAAATAAATGCAATAGAACAATGAATCTTATCCTAATTATTCTTACTATACTGTAGATAAAACAAATTTATTTATTTTTCTTCTAGTAAATATGTGATAGTTAAAGGAGTTCAATCACATAAAAGACTTGAAATCTACTTGTTTTATCGGAAACTAGAAAGTATTTCATAAATACAAGATGCATTTATTGAAAGTTTAGTTTATTGCTAATATGTAAAACTGAATTTTACAGTAAATAGCACGTATTATACTATTCAGTAATACGATTTAATATTAGTTATAATAGCTATATTTTAGTTAATTTTTTTGCACACGCTACTAACTTCTCCATGTCTTTACGTGCTATACGCAGCTTGTTAAGTAAATTCGTAATATGGTATTAAGAACTAGTTTATTTTCCTTGAATGTATACAATATGAACAAACAATTATAGTGAGTATATTTAAAATATTTTTAGGCAACTTGCCTCTTTCGACGTGCATTAGCACTATGTCTCAGTGAAGATTCAGTCTCTTCTGCTTTTATAGCTAGAAGTCTTGGGGTAGAGTATACTGTAGCTCGTGGATTATTTAATCGTCTAATCAAGGAACAAGTTGTTAAAGGACAAGGACCACGAAGGTAAGCCTATTTTGTTAATGATTAGCTCACCTATAAAATGGTTGTTAACGTTTTATCCAAAGTTTGAGTAACCTCTTTTCTAAATACCATTTACATTTATCATTAAAATAACATACCAAAAGTCTCAACAAAGTTAGCTAAAAAAATATATGATTTTAGATGAGTTCAATTATCACAATGATCAAAGAAGGCTACATAAATCTAAAGGAATCCTAATAGGAAAATAATTTACAGGTCCAAAAATGGGGAAATTGTCCACTGAAACATGAAGGAAGTATATGCAGTCTGTAATTAAGGTTTATGTAGAGAAACATCTTATAAACCAAGGCATTAAACTCATAATTTTGTTTATTACTCCTCCTCTGAGAGCAGTTTTTCTATCTAGATTAATGTTACTACATGTCAGCGGCGTTTAGTAAATTTAAGTTGTCAGTACACTTGATATGTAAATAAACAGCATCGAATTTTCAAGCATCAATATATCGGGATATTTTTTTGAGTAAAGCAACAATATTCATCATGATTGGTTAATGCTTACATGCTTTATTTCAGGGGTGAAAAACTTGTTGAGAAAGAATATCTAGAAAATATTATCTGTCCACGTTTCTTCAGTTGTACTAGTTTGGAAGAAAAACTATCATTAGGAACTATGGTAAGAATTCATAAATTATTTTGAATTGAAACATGATTATTTATATTAAGTAGGTAGTCCGCTACCCAGTTTTAAACTTAACAGTCATTCAGTTGAAGTGAACTGGACATCTTTTTCTATTTGAATAACCGAGTGTCTTAACTAGGACAAAATAGCTGCCCGATTCTCACTCGCTTTTGATGGTTGCTTAGTTGATACCACCGCGTGACAAAACCTATCTGCAAATTGAGTGAATCTGAACCATTTATCTAATAATTTGATTGGATTATTAGTTTTACGCTAAAGTCATATATACATATTGATTTCTGAAGAATAAACTGGGGATCTGTTGACAATTTTAGGTTTCACCCCAACTGTTAACGCCACAAAAATCTACCGCAGCTCTACGAACACCTGGGGTAAGTATTTACAGGTACTCCTCTCCTTATTTAGATTTATAAACACTATCTAAAAATAGTATTTATTCCTGAAATTAAAAAAAATAATTGAAATGAGTATATTAATAAACGTTCATTGAGGTATATTTTTTGAAATGTCAGCGTGATGAAGAGACAGTGCGTTGAATTACAAAAAGGAAATACTTATGTCAATTTAGTAAACTAATCATTACATACGTTTCATTTCCAAAAGAATTTGACAAGTAAGATATTTGAGTCGGTTGTTAATAAATTGTTGATACTTTTAAATCTTTTTAACCACGATAATAACTTAGATTTTATTAATATTTTGCAATAAAGTTGTGCACTTTGTTCATAAGTAATAATAGTATGCAATTTACGTAGCTGCTAAGCACTTTACTAGATGCAGTTCACTATCAGATCAAAAGGTTTTATTACTAAATGTTCAAGGATTCACAGTATCTCTTGCAGTTCATTACATCATTGATTACTTACTAATAAATATTCTATAAACATCAACATGGATTTCGTTTGTAAATTTAGATCTTGCTGTAAATAAGAATGCCCAACGGACTTATACAAACGGACCGGTTTCGAACACTTAAAAGTTCTAAATTACATATCAGTATGGGCATTAATTACAAACAAACTTTCAAGACTTACAAAGCAATCGTTTCCTTGATGTAAATTTTAGTTACTTGTTTTTAAAGACAAAACACAGCCAAACACTTCATTAATTCTTGAATTTTAACATGAGCTACCTTAACCTGGTTGATAAGTGAATATCGATGTCTGTCGAGTCTGGATAGTACTCTACGATGATATTATATTCTAGAAAAGTTTACTGAGAACGACTAAGAGTATTGAATAAGTAGCTCTTTAGATGAATTACATTAGAGTCAAAATCATTTAATAGATTTGATTAGTTGTAGGGGTATTTTTGCCGACTAGAATACAGGTGAAATAGGGTGTAAATCACGAATATGACTTAACGTATCTTTCTGACCCGGTTACCTCCTGCTGTTAATCACTTCAGATTTTTATTTGATGAGGTAGTTATTAGCGTTACACATTTTGTGTACTTCGTTCATGCTGACACTACAAAACTGATATGTATTCTGAAATTTAGTAGTAAGCCTATACCCTGGCTCACAATAGGATAGTTTCATTTGGAATTCGTCAGTTTATAGTATCTGCATTCCACTTGTCCTACTCTGAAGTCTAAACACGACCTCTTATGTCACCTGTTAGTGCTTCACATTATGCTTCTGAGTCCCGATATGAAATCAACATACAAGCACATATTAAGGGATCCAAACAGAGTTTATAGGGCTATAAGATCTAGTCGATTTAGCTCTAAAAGTGAATTATAGTAAGTACGAACATTTACTTGTATATTTTATCATTTACATTTTTAGAAACGTGCATACAATGCATCCAAGTCCACTGTGGATAAAGAGTGCGATGAGGTATGTCTACAGGTTTACCAACCTAACTAATCATAAAGTGTTTAGTGTTAAACTGATGGATCTCTTAAATAAGTAAATTCTGTTGAATCAATGCAAAATTCTCAGCTCACTCATGTAATAGATTTCTCATATTAGGCTCATCCACTCATAAGTATAATTTCTCTGAGCTTTACTTGTCATGAATAGTTGCAAATTTTACAGCTATGACTGCTTAGTACATAAATGTCTTCCTCTTGAAATTTTATAAATATACAACTATGAAAATTACTTTGTGGTTGCCAGCATTAAATTTATAAGTGAATTAGTTCGTTGTATCCCTTTTGACTGAAAGTAACAAAGAAATCCAAGACCAACCTTTATTATGCACTCACTACTGTAATGACTTTGGGTCTAGGAAAGTCTTTGTAAATAAGCAATATAACCTTAACAACTTGGAATGTGCTAGAACTGGATGAACAATAGACTTATAATACTTTAGAACCGCACATAATAAAAGCACCGAAAAGTGGTAAAAGTCCTTATTTTGTGTACTGAACTTTTCTCAAAAACAGATATTTTTTAAAACTTGATCTAATCGAGAAACGACTAGACATTATACTTCAATAAGATAATTGTAAGACTGCTT
Source organism: Schistosoma japonicum (assembly GCA_025215515.1). NCBI lineage: Eukaryota > Metazoa > Platyhelminthes > Trematoda > Strigeidida > Schistosomatidae > Schistosoma > Schistosoma japonicum. The sequence goes on from CM046066.1 coordinate 16,107,915, forward strand.
AATTATTAACAACGATACTTATTATCTACTTTTCGATGTTGATTTACACGTTAATTCAAACTAAGTTTCAAGCTATAAGCAGTTAGCGCGTTACTATATAAATTGGATCATTTTTTTAGATGATTACCTACGTTAAAAGTATCGTTTAGAGGTCTTTTTTCCTTATTCAGCATCTTTATTTACCGAAACACATATATGATACCTAGAATTAATATTTACCTTCAAAAAATATACATGCTAGTACTATTTGAGACGAATGAAATGTTACTTAACCTTGTTCAGTTATAAATATATCATTGAAATGATTCAATGTCAAATGCAGTCTAAAGGTTTTTAAACTTCTTTTTGTTTAGTTTTTCCATTACAATCAAGATTCTGAAACATCACCGAGCAGTAAAAGGAAAAAAATGGATATGGCGAATACACCCATAAGCGTAATTCGTCGATGAAAAATTGTTTACCGATTTCGTTATGTTTTCATACTGAGTTTATGATGTAATTGGATTTTCTTATGGTGTTTTACAGATATATGTAGTTTCCAAGTGTTAAGTAATTGCATAAATAGATGTCTTTTGAGAGTGATATAAACAAATATTTTTATTAGCGTGGTGTAAAAATGTACCAAGTTGCTCACTGTTAATGTGTTATCTAATACCAAAAATTTAAAAGTAATGGAAAGTGCTATATTGTGGCCAAATGTTATTCACTATCTTTCATGTATTAAATATCAAGTACTTCATTCTCATTTGAACCAATGACGGACGATATGCAATATATTACACTAAATACAACTCAGTGTATCGCAGAATATTAAGGAATCTGCGTAGCAAGTCTGGTGAAGACCTCTTCAATTAATATTTAAGTTAGATTGTGATTGGAAAGTGGAATCCAAGACGTGCGTTTCGTCCTATTTGGGACTCATCGGCTAGATGTACCCCATCCTACTGGAACTCATTGTCACTATAAACTCAAGTAATAGATTATTTATATGAAAACATAAAAAAAATATAACCTAAAATCAAACAAATTCTAACACTTCAGACAAAGGTGTGACTAGAATTAAGTAGTACATCTGTATTAATCCAATGAGCAGAAATTAAGATTTCTAACGTTTCGCAACTTAGTGTTAGTCACTTTTTTAAAGAATTTTAAATTACCGAATTACGTCAACGTTGGTTTAAATAATGCATTCAAAAAAATCAAGATATTTCCGAAAATCAAATAACAAGTGTGATCGAGTTAAAGATACATCACTGTGGGCCAAGGTATTTCACTGTATAATTCAAATTTCCCACTAGATTATAGTAAATATACTACTTCATTCAGTTAATAACAACGTGGAACACGGCACATATACTCGTAGGTTCAAGTTGACATACCATATTAGCACGATGAGATCAAATTTACAAGAATAATACTAAAATAGAATACAACAGAGAGGAATAAAGCGGTATGTGAGAAATAATAATGGAAATTGATGTTTACAAGAAGATAAAGAGTAAATACGATTGTGACAGTCAGTCAGTCAGTTACAACGTAGAACTAGGTACATGCGTACACTAGTTCAAGTTTCCATGCCATAACTAGTGGATACGCTTGTGCAACTGTGACCGATTCTTAGTCATGTCACCCACTGTCTCTATCTATTGGTTACAATTATCGCGCCAACCCCATTTAGGTAAAAGACATCTGCCTACATCGCTTAGACCCACAATCAGAGACTTTATCAACTGATACCATTTTTTTGGTTTGGCTGCCTTTACCATTCTTTCATTCTATTCCTAATCCAGCTAGTATCAATCGGCAAGGCAGGCGGTGATCAGGCATACGCAACACATGTCTCAATCATTCCAGTCAATGAAAGTTTACAACCTCTTCGACTGACTTGTCAGTTTCTCCTAGTGCTCTGTACCCAATGTCAATATGGTTTATTCGATCGTTCCATGGCATACGGGAGGCAATACTAAGATTTCTATGGTTGAACACATGAAACCTACTCATATCTTGTTTATATGGTTCATGTTTCGCACCCATATGTTAAAACAGAGCGGAATGCTGCACAGTGCATTCGATCTTTCGTTGAAAGCCGGTTATCTCACCAATGATGCAAGTAGCGCACTGTTACTCAGTGTTCATGAGACTGCATACTGTAAGCGTCTTCACCAAATAGAGCTACATGGTATGCGTATACTGAGTCGATAAGTGAGTTTCATGAAAGGAGATTAATTTCTGAAGAGTTAAATAAAGAAAGTGAGACTCCAAAGAGGACATCTATGACGAAATTAAATAGATTAGAGGGGTTATGGGGAGACTTCGACGTAACCCACTTCAAGTTGATAATTTTCGTGACAGCTTGTCATAGGCTCTACCTCAACCAGTATAATTTGAACAAAGATTTATGGACTATTGAGGTACACCTTCTAACGGCAAACACTGATACACAACAGCTCGATCTACGGAGTCAAAAGCTGCCTTCAAGTCAAGGAATACCACTATTCTGGATGTTGGTAAGCATGCCTACATTCTAGAATCTAACAGAGAGTTAATATTTGAACAATGCATCATCCTCCCTTCTAGATCCTTGGAGTCAAATATACGTCGGATGAACGCAGAGACAATTAGTCAAACTGATTCCTCTGTCGTTATCACAAGATTTCTGTAAACTGGACCGATCAACGATCGAGACAAGTCACATGGGATGACGCTTAGTTCCCAGACTTTGGTTAGTATATCAGTCAATCTACATACGAGTACTGGACCACCATTCTTAAAGATATCTCAAATAACATACCAGGCCCTGTAGCCTTACCTTACTTTAAATTACTTATAGCCTTTTCAATCTCACTGAGAGTTGGAGGACGTGTCAATTTTCCATTCAGGTAGTTTGGGAATAGTCAGCAATCGGATAGTAGCTGGAGGTCAGTTGAATTACTTCTGAAAATGCTCCGCCGGTAAATCCAATCTTCTAGACTGAAAGTGAGTCATAGACACATCACTTTTGAAAATACGCTCACTGACAAACGATTTCCGAATGGCATCCTCGTAGATTCAGAGTAGGTGACTAGTACTGCCTACACCCCCACCGCAACTTCCTATGTTTCCGCTGCTCACCACTACCCACCGTCCATACCTAGATTCTTTATTAATCCACGTTTCAGTTGTCATAGCACTTCATCAATCTTAGAGCCTCCCAGAATGAGTCTTCTAGCCTCCATTGGCTCACTAGAGGTCTCAAAGATCCATAGGTCTCACATAACCTTTGTATTTAGGTTGAATGTAAATATCGCTGCTGCATTTACAATTACTTTAAAATCGTGCCAAGCAAATTCAGGATGAACCTGCTGTCTATGAACAACTAAGTGCTTAGCTATACCTTCTCTGAATCCATTGTTGGCTTTCATGGAATACAACTGATATCTAAAGAGTTTCGCTGTTGTGACCCCACTGTGTCCAGTAAGGCTCATGCAGATACACTCTCTCACTAGGGCGTGATCAGAATCCAAAGACTCCCTAAAATGAGCAGAAGCCCTCTATGTAGCCTCCCCAACGATACCTTGTGCCGACGTGGTCAATTTGTGTCCGTCGTTGTTGGAGGTCGCCAGGTTAGACAACGTCCCTATTCTTACAGTTTGTGCTAACTAAAAAAAAGTGGTAGTCTAAACATAATTGCATCAGACGGTCTCCACTATCCCTTCGTTAGATTGGAATGCCGAGTGAGTTACCTAAATGTTTTCCAACCTAAAATAAATTTACAAACTTGAGCATTAAAGTCCCCTGGAATAATTACAATGTCTGAGTGCTTAACTTTCTGAAGACGGTTAGGGAACTTCATGTAAAATTCGTCTTTTATATCAACTGTGTTACAGTCAGTGGGGGTATAGACTTAAATGTTAAGACTGCATCAGCGTGTATCTCTTTTCGGGTTCTTACTGTACCATCTAGACAATCAGTATATAACCAACTGTCTACAAGAATCACCTTGAGGAATGCCTCTTCTTCTCGCCTGTTCTACGCTTACACTCGCAAGGCCACGAGTACTTGCTGTTGGGCACCCAGACAAACGAAGAGTAAATCGCGAAGCTACTTAATTCTACAAACTACTTCTTCAATGATGAATGTATTTGGAATTATTAAGTCTACATTTAGGAGTATGGCTAATTTCATTTTGAAAGAAATGATGGCAAAACCAATCCGATTATTGAATAAGCATTTTACTAAATTGTTTAGGTGGAAATATAATTTAAAATAAATAATTTATGACTTAGTAGAAATAATTTGATCAGAATATGACGTATTAATTTGAAGAACACAGCGGTATATTGGAAGATCTAAGAAATACACGAGTTTAAATGTGGTAAACACTGAGTTACAATGATTTATTCTTTCATATTTACTAACCCATAACTTCTATCTACTTCAGGAATATGACCTTACAGTGGATACTCACTTGCGTAACTCAGAACAACAGCTAACTCGTAAATAAATTATTCTTGATTCGCTTCCTACAATATTTTAATTGTGGATATAGCTTGAGCCGTTGTACATGTTTTATTCTGTAATCGGTTTTATATAAACTGATGCCTTAGGATCTAGTCTTCACTCTGTCCTGTTCAACCTTACGATGAAAATATGTAAGTCACTTACTAAGTACTCTACTATGAGTAACTGTTTTTGCGAGAGGTAATGACCACTCAAATGATGAAACCGAAAAGGCTAAAGCAAGATTCGGAACTGAGATCTGTTGGTTGAAAAGCGGGTGCTTGAATAACAAGTTTCAACTTTACCTTATTTGCATCCTACAGATTTAGCAGAAGCACTTTTAGCTCACCTTCAGGGTACTGAAAATCAAGCGTAAAGAAATTTCAGATAATTATTTTTCTGTTAGCATTAGTGTTAAGGAGCTACATATAACTAGAATCTTAGCTAACTCAGAAACAAAAACTCTTTGATGTACTATGAAGAAATAGCGATTAACCAAGTTCTATGAATAATGTCCAACTAATCTGACAATTTTTATCTGCTAAAAAATGAACAACGGTTGATATTTTAGAAAATATACATCACTGTCGACAAAATAGTCAACTTAAAATTGAAAGTCTTGTTAGCGAATACTTAAATCATAAGAAGTTATGTACTTTGATAATACTATGCTTGATGAAAACACGTAATAAATAGTATGTACATTACCTCCAATCATTTATTTGTACGTAGTTCGTGTTCCTCGATCAAAGTTGATTCTAAGTCAGCTTTTCTTGTTTTTATGTCTCCTACGTATTGTAATCACGCCTTGCTCCCGACCACTTCGCGATTTACTTCGCTGGCTGTCTACTGTTGTAACTCACGCGTCGTCCTGTTATTTGCTACTTATGAGCAGCATTCACCACAGTATAATTAGCTACCTAATTAACTGTCGTTTTTCTTAAGAATTGTTTCCGATGCTGTTACATCAGAAGTCAGTTATAACAAACTACAAAATTTTGAATAGAAATGTGAAGACAGTTCTGTTGCATGGAGCTGAAACTTGTACGGAGAACTACGGAAAGCATCATCTAAAAGATGCAAGTATTTATAAACAGCTGTCAGGGTAAGATACTTTTGCTCCGCTGGCCAGATACCATCAGGAACAACCTGTGGCAGAGAATAAATCACACAGCTTCCAGCAGAGGAAGAAATTAGGAAAGGACGCTGGAAGTAAATATGACACAAATTTAGGAAATCACCGAACTCCATTACAAGACGTGCACTAACTTGGAATCCTAAAGGCCAAAAAAAAGATGAAGACTCAATAAAACATTGCGTCGAGAATTGGAAACAAACATGCAGAGATTGAAGAGCACTTGGGAGGAGCTGGAAAGGAAAGCCAAGGACAGAGTTTGTTGGAGAAGGCTGGAAGGCAGTCTATGCTCCACATGTGTGATTTACTTATTTCCAGTGCCTTTCCCTAATTTCTCCCTTAGTTGGGAGTTGGCTTGTTTCTTGCCATAAAAGGTTGTTGGTGAAAGTATCTGGACAACGAATTCGAAATACATTACACAGACAGCTGTTTATAAATACTTGCATCTTTTAGATGATGCTTTCCGTAGTTCTCCGTACAAGTCTCAGCTCCATGCAACAGAACTGTCTTCACATTTCTATCGAAAATTCTGACTTTGGTGTTGACTGACAGCTGATTTGAGTCCAAAATGTTTTTTTATTGTAGAAATGCCGTCTTTGCCTTTCCAATTCGCGCATTCGCATCTGCATAAGATCCTTCTTGTTAATCGATGATGTTTTCCAGGTATGTAGACACATACATACACACACATCTACCAGAGATTCTTTGTCACGTGTAATTGCGTTAGTGTTCGTTGTTTTGCATCAAAGAATCTTGTTTTTCCCTTTGTGCATGTTGAGGCCTACTGCTGCCAGGGCTGCTGCTACCTTGTTCGTCTTCATCTGCATTTGTTGCTGTGTGCGGAATAGGAGAGCTAGATCATCCGCAAAGTCTAAGTCATCTAGTTCCATCGATGTTGTCCACTGTATTCCGAGATTGCTTTGAGATGTTGCGATCTTCATGATCCAGTCAACCACCAGCAGGAAGAAGGGCGAGAATATGGTGCCACCTATAATCATTTTGTTGAAGGTACATAAATTCGCTAGCTTCTCATCGTTTTCGTTCCATTCTCCTAGTTCATGTCATCCCACAATGTCTTCATATCCGGTGTTATCCATTCCAACCCTGGCGTTGAAGTCTCCCATCAGAATGGTCAGGTCCTTGGCTAAGCATTTCTCAATGATTGACTGCAGCCTCGCATAGAACTGGTCTTTGTCGTCTTCGTGGCTGTCTTTGGTGGGTGCATAGCTCTAGATGACATTCATTGTAATCCCTTCCTTTTTTTGTCTTGAAGGATGCCTTGATGGTCCTAAGTCCATAAAGTTCCCATCCTATAAGCGCTTTCCGTGCCTCTTGAGACAACATCATTGCCACTCCTTGTGTGTGTGAGGCATTTTCTCTTTCGTAGCCGTAGTTTAAAGGCGCTCCTCCTGAAGATAATGTTTGCAGTCCAGCTTGTAACGAAATCATTTCGCTGATTCCAAGAATCTTCAGTTCGTATCCTTTCATTTCCTCAGCTGTTTGAATACTACTGTTTGTCTCCCACATCGTGCGAACAATTCATGTACCTATATTAATTCTTGTTCTGATTGTCAATATGTTTTAAAAATTTTATTATATATGACTTTTAAGAATTATAAAAAAGATGATTAAATCAAGAACGGATAAACTTATAAGATAAAATCATGTATAATTAAAGCCGGAGAGTTTTCGAAAATGAAAATACATATTATTACAATGATTATTATTGTTATTCAGGGAAGTTTACAAGTCAGGATATTATACAACGAATAAACGCTTTCAGGACATTAAACATAAAAGTAAAGTTTGCAAACAATCTTATTCAAGTCATCCAAAACGTGATCTACGCATCGAACAAGTTTGAGATGAGTATATATGTTTCAAATCATTTCTACAAAAAAGAGACGAAATTGCGTAAATTAACTTTAAAACGACTTAATAATTGTATACAACCTGTTTCAAAATCTAAAAAAACTATTTGGCAGTTTGCAACTATATAATTACCCGAAATATTCGTCGCTATAGAAGGAGACGGTTGTTTCCGGTTGAGATTCAAGAAAAGCCTCGGTTTTAAGAATTAGACAAATCTTTAAGGAGTTTATTAATTTAGGAACACTATTTGTAACTAATGTGTCATGAACATGAACCGACATAATACATTCAGGCTTTAACAAATAAGCAGTGCCATTAGTCTTTGTGTAACAGGTAGCGCTTACAGCCGATAAACAAACCATAGTACGATTAAGGAGTGAGTAGAATTGACTGCTCGCTTTACCAGTTATTGGCTAGAACCACATTCACATAACTTTATTCCCTGTGAACTAGTTATTCACCGCTTAATAATTAATTTTTTCGGGTACGCATAAATTTTAACTAACTTACAATGAATCATTTTGTTCTACTCCTTTTCTAATAATCTACATTACGACAACATTGACTTAATCCCTAATCAGAACAACACTTAAGCAAAGAGCAACAGAATACAACGTAGATAAGTACATTAGAGTTTATAAAAATCCCACATGAGATTATTCTAACACTTCCTATATTGTTCCTTAGCGTTGATTGGCTGAAGGTTGAAGAATCACAGCACAGCTTAGCAAGCATACCTCAGTCACAATGTGTCGTGCTAACACCTTCATTTGAGTAAACCGTAGGATCTCTTATTATAGTTCACTTCCATCAAGCTTTCTGTTCCTCTTCCTCCCTCTAGGATGAACTGCTTCGGATGCAATGGTCATGTCCCCTGGTCCAGGATGTTGAGGTCCAATCAACCAGGAGAGATCAGTAGCTTGACCGATGGTAGGTGTTGAGTGGTACATTATGTTGAAATCATAACACAGTAACACCATCCCCCAACACCGTAATCTGTTAGCAGTATAGACAGGAACCTCTCTCTTAGAAACGAAAATCAACAGCAAGGGTTTGTGGTTCCTCAGGAAAGTGTAGGGGCGACTGTATAACACTTTATGGAACCTTTTAACATCGAATACGATTGATAGAGATTATTTCTGAATCTGGCTGTCGTTTTGCCCCACTGGGGGGAGTGATCTCGTAGTATGTGCAATTGGCTTTTCTAAATTATCTAAAAACACATGAGATATAACTGCTCCGACTCCATGACTAGATGCATCAGATGCAACCACAATCAGAAATCCGTGTAAAAGCAGATCCGAGTTAAGTATTGACTTTTAGAAAGATGCTTGAGATTTTAGTGGCTGCAGCCATAGTTTGTCTTTCATTAGTAGTTCATACAAGGGATCTCTTACTCTATGAATTTCTAAAAGGAACGTCCCACGATGGCTAAGAAACAATCAAAAATGTGCTAGAACATTCTCAAGTGGATTTTGTATAAACACTAATGTACTTATCTACATTGTATTCTGCTGTTCTCATTTTCAAATATATTTTGTTTTTTTCGCAACTCTTGCTCTGATTTAGGATCAAACTGGTAAAGTTGTTGTATTGTGAAAATTGGACTAATATGCTCAACTAATGTGTTTGCAGAACACCAAACACGCTGTCTTTTGCACTTATCCTACAGTGTTCTGAGTTGAATGTTGGGGTCCTGACCAAGTCGCATTCTTACATCAGCATCTTTTGATGACTGCAGATCTACGATGGATACTAAGCATTTAAGTTTGTTATATGTCAATCATATTCATCATATTCGGACTTGAAATTTCTAGCTCAAAGTCTCAATTAATCTCATTTGGAAATCCAACTGCATCAGTTGCTGTTAAAGAATATGATTAAGTCGACCATCCGATGCAGGTATTGTGGGTTCGTTTCTCTGTGATCAGTGTCGTGTCCCAGCCCTGTCTAGTATGCCACAAAATTGGAAACAACTTATCGATTCGATAAATAAATATCTCAGCAAGCTAAAGTGTGAGTAAATTGAATAAAATGTAATGCGTTAATATATCATATAGTGGTTATGTCCATCTAGGATGATCTCCATTTTAGGCACATGTGTTGCATCCAATCTATTAAGTCCGTTATGTTGTATAGAAAACACAAATATAATGAATGTTAGGACCTGAAGTAATGTGTTTAATGAAAGTAATTTCTCATCATGCATAACTCACACACTAAATCAACAGATAACCAAAAAAATGGATTAATAGTGAACACTGAGAACTATGTGGATAATCCCCCGGACTTTGTTAACAGAAACCAACAGTATTCTTTCAGCCTCATAAAATACAAAGAAGAATAAATAATCACTTTAGGCGTGTGAACCTATCCACTATAGCTTTCTTTTGACTACCAGTACTTAAAGTGATAGCAAATGCAAATTTAATTAGTTACAAAACAGTCAATTACTGGCATATTATGAAGTTTATAAGCACAATAAGAACTAAAAAACCTATCGAAGTAAATGAGCAATGACTCATTGGTTAAGGGAGTTGTCTCTCAATCACTCAGTCGTACAACAGGATTATGTTTCACTTATTTAGGTTTAGGGAACCGGGTAGTATAATCATTCCTAACTCTCGAAGCCAAGTGTACATGAATCTGTCTGTACCTGATAAATGAGTTATAATAATCGCAACGCTTTTGTGATAACGTAGCTTCTAGTAAATGTAGTCAGAGGAGAAGAAAGTTCATTTTTATAACCAATTATAGTGAAGAATAGAAAAAAACTGTTTCATAAAAATATATTAAGTACAAATCAGTAGAGTATTCAAAAAATCTTTTAAAAAATTGACCTACACTATAGATGACGGTAAAATCTGTGTCACGACAAGTTCTTGAGCAATGCTAGATGAACTACGGAGACATAATTCATAAAGGCTAGTATCAAAACTGAAAGTGTAACAATCAGACAATTCGGTGAGTTCTGTAAAACAAATAGGAACAAGATTCCGTGTACTTATATATATATATAGAGCAATTTTTTACATGTTTGTGTTGCAAAAGTAAATCACACATGCGGGATGGCTTTGTGTTCCTGAACTTGTAATTAACTAAGTTTAAAGATTTGACTGAAGTATAATGTAAGAAATAGCTAGAGTGATTCATGGTTAACGTGATTTTTACAGTTTTATATATGCTCTTTTTTCTGCAAACCAAGAAGCAACGATATATAAACTCACACATATAGCTACATCACATTCGCATTACAGAGCCTATAATAAAGACGCAAACAGTCATTGAAGTATTAGTAAGTTGCTTTTAACCGAGATTTAAGGTTAGGTTAAGCTTAGGTTTACAGCTTTGGCTTAGAAATTAGGTTGGATTGTGTGTTTTACACTGTCTGCCTAGCAGGGACTTGATATTTGATAACTTCTAACTTGTGTCAAAAAAATGATTTCTTTCAATAATTTTTAAATTCTGAGTGCTTTGTACAGGTATTAAGACAGTTGATTTTTGACTGACTTCATGTTTACCTGATAATTGTTGATTGATTATAATGCCCTTTATTTGCGAACAGTAAAAATTATTCAATCTAGCCCCTATACCATACTGTAGTCCGAGAATAGGTGGGAGGTAGAGGGAAACTACACCACTGAATAGATCAGGTTCAATATAGGTCACCTTCGACTGCACTATGTGTAAAATTTCTTAAAATTGACCCTTATTTACTTATTAACGTAGTTAAAATACATAAACATACTGAACTGAAGTGGTTTGAGAAGATTGGTATCAAGTTTTAGTTGACTGAATTCGACACACATTGATGTTGATAGGGTAGCATTGAGAAACAAGGAGCACTCAACAGCTGTCCAGTGCTCCCTGGTTTGTATATTTACTTAACAGTATTTTCTGTCTGACTGAAAAGTCCTTTAAATTTCGAAATATATTTTAATGATACCGACTGTATTTCTACAGTAAATCTGCATGCATGAGTACAAACGAGTATTTTCGTCACAATAATATGTTCTTTCGAAAGAAGCACTACGCTAAATGATCCTGTTTTCGAACTCTCAATCGCTGGTCACGGTTATAACGCTGAACCTAACTAGGTAAGTGATAATGTTAATATATGAACATAATAATCACAACTACCTAAGTAACGTATACTACTTGTGAAGCTCAGCTATCTATCAGTATCTTACCGAAATTTTCACAGGGAAACATAAAAACACAGTGTAATATATAAATACTGTGTACTTACTTTCTGTACCCTTCGACAGAACTCCTATATTAGGTATGCAATGAAGTTCTGAAAAATCAGTATCCTTTAAATTATCATCATTATTATCAGCATATTCATCCCCTCCTCCTACATTACCATCGTAATCATCATTACCATCATCAATATCACCATTAATCTCATCTTCTTCATCTACTGTTGCATGTGGAGGATTTAAAGTGAAGGAACCATCACCAGCAGCACTGCCACTATACATGCCGATTCCCGTGAAATTGAAAATTATTTCATTATTGAGCATTTCTAAAGCTAATCTTTCACTTAAAAAATATTGTGAAGATCCTGATACTTGCGAATGGTTATTGTCATTAGATGTAGATGATACTGCATGTCTATCAGAAACAGAACTATTTGGATTGGCGGTTGACGAATCTGTAGATTGATATGGCGCTTTGAAAAATTAGAAAGTTATCTTATTATTACTAATATGCCAATGACTAACCATAAAGCCGAAATAATATTTTCATGACAAATAATAATCAGACAATGAATATAAATAAAGCAAAATAGTAGAAACCGTTTGAAACAATGGCTCAGTGATTGAAGCGTTCATCGTAGGTTACGACCTCTTTCAACCTGATATTATCACTCGACATCCCAAACTACCAACTCTAGTTATACCACGGACTCCTACTAGGTAGATTTAAATGACAGGCTTTTAGGTGCACAATCGGAACAACAATTTACTGGTTACAGCAATAAACTTTTAAATACATTCGATTCCCTTATCACTACCAGATCATAGCTGCCACCTTGATATAATGATGATGATTACTCATTGTGATAATTCAATAGAGATATATTGGCTGAAACACTCGTCTTTTGAGATCCCACTATACAGAACTATGCTGACCAAATAGGTTGGAAAAAATAAAGTCAAAATAAACAAATTAAAGTTTAAGGATGAATTTAGATCCTGCAGGTATCATCCTTTCCTACAACAAGAGAAGTTTGTTAGTAAAAGTCAGATCCAAAAATAGCAAGCCTGGAGTCCTGTCTCTAGAACTAAAGCCTTATAAGCACGGAGTTAATACACTAAAATACTAATCACATAAAAGCCATTTATTACTAGTATCAACGAATTATCTCTTGAGTCCTGTGGTCACCATCTTTTGCAGTTAAGACTACACATAACCTACTTTTGCTTCAAATTATTTCAAAAAGAATCTTTCCACGATACCGGAAATGATAATCCAAACAGCACTCGAGACATATATTTCCTAGTTATTTTGTCGTGAATAAAGATTATAACACAATTCAGAGTATATGAATTTGTTGTGGCTGCTATATCATAACAGGAAAGCGATTGAAAGTCAATTAAAAAAATAATGCATACTCACTACAAATACTTACATCTTACGGTGAAATGTACTGATGGCATCGATGTATTAATATTACTAACATTATTATCATTACTGTATAAATGAACAGGATCTGTATATAATGACTGTAACATTTCTTGTTGACTTAATACTTTATTCTCTTCCAATGTTAAGTGAAATGATGTTTTAATAAAATGCAAATACTTCAGTAGAATAGATGATACAATTTGTTGTAGATGATTTTCAGGTGTATATGATAGAATACATGATTTATAAATATTGTTTGATGTGGATGACAATAATGACGAGGAACTATTATTATTATTATTATTATTATTATTATTATTATTATTATTATTATTATTATTATTATCGTCATCATCAATAACTTCTATGCAACTATTTATTACAGATGTTATCTGATCTACATCAATATAAACATATGTTGCATAACTATCCAATTCTTCCATATCAATATCAGAATATATAAAAAATGTTTTATAAGCTAAGAAATTATGATGATGACTGTCATTAATATCATTGTACACTGATGACAATGATGTAGTAGTAGTAGTCGTAGTAGATATTGATGAATTCTTCGAGTATGCATATTTTAACCCACGTTCTATTGCTTCAAATAGAATATGAACAACTGATTTCAGCGAGATATTAATTAATTGGGATGATACGTGAACATCTGATGTATGATTAATACAACATGATTGTATTGGTAAAATGATTCCATGTGGATTTTGGTAAAATTGATAACGCTTTAAAATAACAGGTTTATAGTCTTGATTTGCTTCACAGCTAAAATAAATTAATGTTGATAATTAAAACAGAAGCATACCAATTTTTTCGGTTATATGAGAAGTTTATAATTTATATTAGAATATTCAAAAATTAAGAGATCCATCCTAATGTCGTTATCACTGAGGTTACAATCAAGTCCTGAAAGTAACGCTATCGACCCTCAGTATGCCTGGTCGTAGTCGCTATCTTGAAGTGGTTGATGGTGTTTACTTATTCAAAGCCAATTGTCTAGGACACTCCATTCTTAATGTTCTACCATTCCAGACAAGTCGGTTGGTGACAAAATCAACAACGTAAGGTTCGCAGATGAAGTGATGCTCTTGATTATAATTGAACGTGACGGTAGTTAGGTATTTTCTTCAAGCAGCTAGCATTTGTAGTGATGCTGTCGTTTGAAAACAAGAAGAAGGGATCATAAGTTGTTTAAGGAAAATGCACACTACACCTTACACCATAGATTTTTGTCAACCGTAGTAAAGTCCTTAAAAATGTGAATTTAGCACAAACGAAAATACTTACAGTTTTATCCTATAAAAGTTGTTAATAATGCATATTTTAAATGTAACACATACAAACACAACGTAGAATGTGGTACATAGGTACATCGGTTCCAACTATCAAACCATATCAACACAGCAGATTGAGATCTTAATAAGTCATAAAGTAGTAGTGTTAGTGATGTTTAAAATGATAAGGTATAAAGGATACAATGCGACAGTTAAAATGTACAGAATAATAGTAAAATTCAGAATCGTAAGAGAGATTAGATGTAAATGGATATAATAATAATAATAATAATAATAATAATAATAATAATAATAATAATAATAATAATAATAATAATAATAATAATAATACTTGCTTTATTCAATACCATATGTTAGATTAGGGTAAAGATTTCTCAGAAAAATAGCATGAAATACTGAAACAGAATTTCTATCTTACAGGCATTTGATTTGTAAATATTCAAAAGCACACCAATAAAGTTATAAACAGTGATTAATTGCCATTTATATTATTTAATGAATGCTTATAATCAGTCCAGTTGTATATACGACACCTTTTACTATTGCTGAATACATTTGATACATAGACTCTATGGTGATCACATCCAGTTTCTCTGAAGGACAGAGGATGAATAAAATATATAAACCACCACGCTGGTACGTATTTTTTCAGCTCATTAATTCGTGATACGTTGAAAACATTTTTTGAAGGTACTTAGGTGCAAGCTCATGCTTGACAGATGTAATTTACTGACTAAAACAAATCTAGAAGAAAATAGAAGTTTGTGGCAATAAATGCACATTCAAGAAAAAGTAGCCAAAGAGATTAAGCACATTGCCGTGAACTACCAAGATTTATTTCATTTGGACAATAAAAAAGATCTGTGAATTATTACTATTGGGTGTTGTACAGAAAGTTAAATTTGAAGCCTTACATCACGGATTCATTGTACTTAAACCACCACTTATAAAAAAGGAGCACTGGACTGTTGTTCAATTTAGTATAGAACTCCTTCGCAGTGTGAGTCAATGTCCACACTGCGGATAACCAGGCTTCATGGTTAGTATTTAACATTTCGACTACTAAGCCGGTTTCTAGTGGTTTGAATTTCTAATTTCAACCAGTTCACGATATTGTGTCACTTCACGCGCCGCCATCTTACGCCCCCACCCAAATATAGTTGAACCTTGCTCATTTAACTGGAAATTCAAAATTACCTGAATTATTGGATATTGGTTTACTAATCAAAAAGCTAGCCATGAAGTCAGATCTTAGGTTCGATTTGCGGTCGGTATACAGAGAGTACCATAATTCGACGCAGCAGTTATCCAAGACTTACCGGTTTTCATCGATAGTCTGAGACCATTCAATGATGTGAGACTTTAGATTTAAATTAATTAACAACTAAACTGACGCACACAAAATTAAGGTCCATACCTGGCTGAAAGACAATTGCACGGCGTTGAACAATTTGCAACAAAAATGATATGAAATCTTGATAATGGACTATATGACACAGAATATATTCCATCATTATTAATATTTTCATAACGAGTAGAACATTTATTTGTTAAGCTTAACCAAGCTAAATGAAAATAGTGAATGATTTCATCGACAGTAGCATCGTCATTACTGCTATTACTGCAATAGTTATTATTATTATTATTATTATTATTATTATTATTATTATTATTATTATTAGATGTATTTGGAGATGCTGAACGATGTGGCAGCGTCGATTGAAGATATTTAATAAATGATGATACGTTGTTAGAAGTTTTACTAGAATTATTATCCGATATATCGTTACCGTTATCATGATGGATATTCGTCGACTTGTTAAATAATTCAAATAACTCATTAAAATTGATAACAAATAATTTAGATAATAAGATAAAATCAAAATTTAGCAAAGAATTTATCCCATTGAGCACATGAGAATTGCATAAATACGATGGAATGATTAGGATTAGATAAAAATTTATCATTGTTGTGGATGGTGATGACATAAATGAGGAGGATGATGAAAATGCAGATGGATATGAGGTAGAATTATTAGGATTTATAACGGTATTATCATAATTTGTATCAGACTGAATGCACAAAATAGAAACAAATGATTTCAGGGTAAAGTTGCTTCTTCTCAAGCCAAGTACTTCATTCTGAGTTCGATTATTACCTTTTGAGAAGAAAAGCCAAATATGTTATTAAATCAGCTAGAGTACAGTACACAAAAAAACAAACGCGACAACTAACTGATAATGTAAAACTCCCCCCCCCCCCGCCACCCCCCCCAAATCAACGAATGTGAAACGCGCTACTGATATTAAAGTAGATGTGAGTCTAAACTGAAAAAGTATACTATATACAATATACATAGCTAGGATTAGTATTCCGGTTACAGATTAGGAAATTTAGTTAGTTAGGCTTTAAGCGTTACAAATATGATTTTATGTCAGGTTACAGAGTGAGAAGTAGGTTTATAGTAACAATAGTGGAACTTTCCTCATCAACACTCAGTTGCAGATCCATCTCTTGATACATTCAAAAATAAGGTAGATCAGCTAAGAAACTCTTATCGCCAGAACTCACACAAATAACCCAGTGTTATGCAACAATCGCATTGAAGCTGAGACTAACCCAGTCAACCAAAGGTTGGTGACAAATCAAACAAGGTTGGATAAAAACAGCATTTAAAAGATTGAGGAAAGTGCATGAAAAAAAAAGGAAGGGCTTCACGACTCTGCCTAAGGTTTTTTTTCAGTCTAACAGCATTACTGAAATTAAGTTCAGGAATATAATTAGGATTTAAGATTGGAAACAGTATTTATCATATGGATTAATATTAGCACTAGGGTTTAGAAATTCCAGGATATTAGGATTTTGCCCAAAATCGTAGCTTTAACTATAATGTCAAAGTCCTATTGCAAGTATTAATCCATATGACAAATACTGTTTCTAGACTTAAGTTCAAATAGTATTCTTGAACTTAAGCTCAGTAGTGCTGCGATACTGAGCAAAACAAAACATTATTTCAGAGTAAGTATTTAGAGCCGTGAATTTATTGCATAGTTAGGATGTAAAGATGCAACTAGGGCTAGAACTTGATTGAAATAGAAAATAGTATTTATGAATAGTTGTATTAGTATTTAAATTTGGATTTTCGGAGTATTAATGAGATACGGGTCATTATAATGAACCGTACAGTATAATTAAATTATCCCTTCCTCATAAAAAACGTAAATAAAACGAGGTTTGTAGTGAGAAACATCCATACACATAATTTGTGGTTGGAGCCACTGTATTGTATTTCTAGCTGTGAATAAATCTCTGTCTTTTAATAAACATTTTTATGAAAAGGTGGAAGCACATTGTGATTAGCGTTCACTTCGAATTACTTGAAAATGATGCGACAGCTTTTCAGTCACATAAATGAATTTCTTTATTGTCGCTTTTTGTGGATTAACAGCTGCAAAGTCACTATGATTCATTTATTCACGATGAAAATATTTATACCCCCTGTAATATAATTGCTTTCAACCTCAATAAACTATTTAGTCATAAGTATTGCTTTCTCATTAGCTTAAAAAGATTAGTTAATCAAAACGATGAGTGATCCATTTGCAAACTAAGCGCGACCATTTTAAGTATCGTATTTGATTGTTCCTACACTGTAACCTAGCTATTAAATTATGATGGAATAAGTTAATGGTATAATCTAAAAGCACTCTCCAACTGAGGTAACGTGACAGTGAAGATTCAGCAAACTCAGTTAGGATAGAAAAGGCCGGAGTATAATTTAAAAACTAAAGTTGAACTGCGTACATTTGCTTTAAATCTGATTATAAACGATCTGTGACATATATGCCTATTAAAATCTTTCTTATCGCTACTGACTACACTGAATTTACAGGGTCATTGTAGGTGGATTTGTATTTTGAGTGTGCACTTAGACCATGCCAGAATAAACACACGAAAATGAGGAAAATCTGTAATTCAGATAGTTGCTCTTAGTGGTGTTTTGTTCTCTAGACTATAATGTAAAAACAATACATAAATCATGAAATTGGAAATTATATAAATGATTCATTCATCAAATATAGATCTATGTACTTGACCTCCAATTAAACTCTAAGTGCGAGGGCTAGTAGTACTACTCAGTTGTCAAAATAGGTTCGAACCTGCAAGGTGATGGCTGAACGTTGAACACATCAATCTGAGACAAGATAGCTAACAAAGTAGTAAGACGAGTACTAGTGAATTAAATGGCTGAATAAACATATTTGTTTAGGAAACCGAGATTGAAATCCAACATAGATAAAAACAGATTTCAAATAACAGAGCGACTAGTCAATAATGTATAAAAAAGAAAATATTTGTATGCAAAATATTCAGCCCAGAAATTATAACTAAATAGATCACTTATCAGATAACAAATTAAATATTTACAAGATGAAGTTTGAGTAAGATTCAATGAACCGGTGCCTCATCATCCATTTCATCAGAATGAAAACTTCGGACTTCCATACTGCTAAAGAGCCCTGTATCAGTATGATACAGCTGTCCAATACTTTGTAATTTTTAATCTTTATTTAGCTACCAACAATGTGTGATATACACTACAAGTTTTTAAAAAAAGATGTTAGAAATTGATAACCTATTGACAAGAAGCAGTTTAATTGAGTATTAACGTATCTAGGCTGCTGATCATTGATATGAACATTTACCACCCTCAGATGTTAATTTATTATGCCACTTGGTCCGTATAATGCTACCTGACGGTTTATTATATTAGTGGGTCGATTTGTACAAAATATTTAACCAGTGGATTGACTCTGTCAATACTATTATCAGGAAATTACGGTTAGTAAATTGTTTTCAATTTGATAAACCAAGAAAACTAGAAAAGTTATGTAATGACCTAAAGGAGTTTGCACAGTCGGTTTTAAGTACCAGTTGCATAGGTAAGTGGATTAGTTACGCAGCCTGGGTTATCTGCACATATTCTTGAATACTATTCTATCAATTTGTATGGAAGCATAAACTCTAATGATACTCAATTTCCATACAATCCCGACTTCACTTTGTTTGCGTAGGTTAATCAAGTGTATAGGAGTGAATAAGGTAAACTAATAAAACAGAAGATAGCAACACAATTAACTTACAAAAATGTACATCTATTAGTTTTTAAAGATTTTACAATCGATTTTACTTGTACGCTTTCAATATGGATGTAATCCATGTTAAATCTTTTAAGTATAAAACTTAATAGAACGTATCCAATTCTTCATATAGCTTTCTGTTAAACTGTCAATAAATATCAACTACAAAGTAATTAAATGCTAATTAGATACTAATCCCCTTAGAATCAAATATTCACTGATTTTGCTAAGAATTTGTTTAGAAATTAAGAATAAATTCTTAAGAAGCGAGCTCCATGAGTATCTCCAACGTTCATTTCTGCATACGATGATCTAAGGGTGATTAAATTAAAATGTTGAACTAGTCTTTACGGTCACCGACTAGAATGTTCAAAACGTTTTTAAAATCCATGCAATAACTGCGATTATTGGTTAGAGATATTGGCTCACAATCAATTAAAGTACAGTTGGTGAACTCATTCTTTACGATACTCTAAAATCTGGGGTGGCAGTATACCTATACATATACCCCTGCACTCTCTTTTCTCGAACTAGATATTCCATTTTAAGTCATTCGAATCATTATTCTGACTACATTATGTTGATTAGTTCGTAATGTGTGAAAACATATATTAGTGTTAGAATCTATTTTGATTATAACTAAGGATAACCTTTTAACTTACCGTTAGCTTTAGTTGTGAATGTAAAGTCATACTAAAAAAAGGTTGGTAGGTGTTTTTTTTAAAACAACAGGTGCACACAAGGCATTTATAGAACTGAAAGTTTCTTATGAGTATAAAAATCTCAAAATATTTCGTAAAATAATAATTTAGAAAAGACCAGTAATATACATATACATACCCCAATTTGAATTGAAGAGACTTCTGTGAGGAAACATTCTATAGGATGCCGATGGCGACTCGCTGATAAACCGTGTATCATTGTGGCTATTATTACTACTATTAATCTTATGATTATTTAAAAGGGATATCTTCTCATTAAGTGCTCTTGGTTGTGTTCCACCAAACACAAACACACGAGGGTGTTGTTTAATAACCATGGAATCATGATCATAATAAGGAATATCAGGTGGAGCCATATAAAGACAAGCTACAGCACGTCTACGGGCTGAAGGTAGATGCATATGTAGATTTGATGATTTCATACTGGCCACATAAGTGAGTTGTGTCCAAGAATAAGTAGACAGATTAAAACGCCAAACATCTTGATAGTGTAATTGGAGACTTCGGCCTGTCTGTGATCGAATAGCTCCGAAAGCAATGTACAAATTACCGTTGTAGGACCCTAAATATTTCATTAGAAATGCATACAATAATTTTTACATTTATTGTACAGGAAAAATAATAAAACCGAGCTCTGGACTAAATAAAAAAAATTGGCGACTATGATATAAAAGAAAATTAATAGAATTTGAAATACCTGAATATTTTAATTAAGTGATGAGTAACATATACTGGCGTATTATAAAGACAGATAAAGCTAGCACAACTAATGATAAATTAAATAAGCTTAGATATATCACATGCTTAGTAAAAGTCATGTTCCTCACGTGGTGCTGTAGGGCCAAATTGTAGGTGGGAGGTGAGAATAAACGCATGCAACTAGAGGAAATTAATTATGAACGTAGTCAAAGTTTTAACCCATATTTAGTTACCTGGGTTAGTAAGAACAAATCCATAAATACCTGTGTACGGTATTATTGTTTCCGTAATTAAACCTGGACAATTTTAGTTTTATTATTTTGATGATGAGTCTTATCAGTCGTAGGGAGCTCATAAAAACTAAAGAAACAGCTGATGCATTTATTTAACAATTAGGAGAAAACTAAACAATATAGTGATATCATTAGGTCACCGTCTAAACGATTGTTCCACTGACTATAAATTCTGTCTGATAGAAATCATAAATGCAACCTTATTATTATTTATACAAGAGAGGAATTTAGAATGACCTTACGCAATTTCTTAAAAGGAAGCGAACATTTAACAAAGATATGACGCAGAAACTTACATAGTCTTACAGTTTTACGTAAAATCATCAGTGGTTTCTAATTTCTTAGTTGGAGAAAAGATAACATGGAAGATAATCATATAAATGATGATTTCTAGTAAGATTAATGTCGTTGGCTTAGTCGTTGAAGTGTTTGACAAGTGAGTTGTAAGTTCAAACTTCAGCACATAAGTTTAAATTTGCAAAGTTGGGTACTAGAACTTAAGAAAAACAAACTGTAGCTGGTACCGAATAACAACAATTATACTTAAAGATAGCAATGATCAACAAAAAATTGGTTCACAGATATGTAAACAGTTAATATTTCTATATTAATATATACAAATTGATATTTAAATTCATTCATACACCACATATTGATATTTGATAGTTTCACCGTCAAATCAACTGTGGAATTTCTTATTAGAAACTGCAGCATAGAAAACACGAAACAACTTATGTTTATTGTGAACCTTAAAGATAGAATTTTTCTAACATATGAGTCATGTCAAAGATTGTTTTCAATAAGTACACATACACCGAAACGCTATTTAAATTTCATCTATCTGATGCATAAAACAAGTTATTTTGGTTGATATCAGAAGTAGTAAAAGGAAATGAAAATAAATTAGAATAGCACAACAATAAAAGAATAACTAATGTGTATAATGGGATATGTTTGATGATACTGTGCAGTTGAATCAATGGAAACAATTGGTACAGAGCTCAGGATAGCATGTTACGGAAACAAAGAGTACAATAAAGGTAAAATTCCAAGGTTTCATGTTAGGTAGTTAGGCATGCATAGTAAATGTTACAACTTAAGTCGATAAAAGTTGTTTCTAGTAAGTGGTAACCACGATACTTATAGTAGTTTCATCGTGTTAATCCTTTTCGTCATATCTATAATGAAGTAAACTAACCACAGATGATTGATTATTAG
Source organism: Schistosoma japonicum (assembly GCA_025215515.1). Taxonomy (NCBI): domain Eukaryota; kingdom Metazoa; phylum Platyhelminthes; class Trematoda; order Strigeidida; family Schistosomatidae; genus Schistosoma; species Schistosoma japonicum. Next base: position 16,130,422 of record CM046066.1, read on the forward strand.
GTAAACAATTTACGACCGATTCAGTCAACTTCCTATTCTGCGAATATTATTAATTATTAATGTTTTGTAAAAGGGAAAGTAATAATATAAATAAACATATACAACTATATGTCGGTTAAAACTTAAACAAATTGATATTACAGTTTCATTTCAGTCAATCACTCACACACAAAGTAGAACTTAGTACATACGTACATCAGTTCAAGTTATCATGCCTCAATTAGCAGAAAGCGATAAAATTGTCGGATCAAATTCTAGAGTAGTGAAGGTAGTAACAGAGTTAATAATACGGGAACGGATTAGAGATCTAAGATAAGATTTAAGAAAACATAATTTGGGAAACAAAAAATTATGATGAATTCAGAATCTTAGGATTCAGAGGAGGACAAGGAATGAATGCACTTGTACCATTGCAAACGACTGAGCCATGTCACACAAAATCTCTAGCTATTTGGTTACAATCATCACACGGACTTCAGCCAGGCAGTCTGCGCCTATTAACATACCTCAGCCTAATCGCCAATGACTTCATGGACTGGTGTCATGTTTTGGTTTGGCTGTGCTTAGCTTTCTTCCAGCCTACACCTACATCAGAAAGCATTGCTCGTCGAGGTAGGCGTTGGTTGGGTATACGTAACGCATATCCTAACCACCGCAGCCTGTAAAGATTCACTACTTCGTCAATCGATTTGCCATATTTACCTAGTACTTTATTCCTAACCAAAGTATTGTTTACTCAGTTGTTCCAGAAAACACGAGCAATACTTCAAAGACATCTGTGATCAAGCACTAATAACCATCGAATATACTCTATCGTTAATGGCCATGTTTTACACCAATAAAGTAGAATGAATCGGATTGCTGCGTAGTAAACATGTCTTTTGGTCGATAGACGGATGTCCTGTCTATGCCACAGGTGATGCTAATTGGCAAAAGCCAATCGAGCCATCTGCATACGAGCTGTGATTTCATTAGATACTAGACCACCAGGACTGATGAGACTTCAACGATAAGTAAAGTGCTCAGCACATTCAATTTCTTCTCTCCCTATCACTAATTTCGGTGCCGAAGCAAGCCAATCCCAAAGCAACATTTTGCGTCTGGATGTGAAGAATCACATCCCAAACACGCACACATTATTGCTTATGACGGTTAAATAACGCTGCATTTTGTCAACATCTTCACCCAACAGAACTACGTTGTCTGCATATTCTAAGTCAATAAGTTTATCTTCTAGAAGGTGGTTAACACCCAAAAGGCCAGATGACGGAAGTATTAACTCTAAAAGCATGTCAATGATAAAATTAAATAAAAATGGGGAAAGCAGACAACCTTGGTGAACACCACTGGAAATAATCACTTATGACGACAGTCCACCATAAGCTCTGACTAGGCTAGTAGTGTCCGATTAGAGAGCTTGAATAAAGTGAATGTACTTTAATGTTATGTAATTTAGAATAAGTGAATAAGATGAATAAGGAAGTGTAATATGGAACCACGAGATTTTAAACAGACCACATAATGTCTTGGGGTTACATGTGAGTGAGAAACAGTTGGGTTATCCGTAACGTTATCTGTGTGATGCATAAACATTTTCCAGCTCAAAAATAACGGTAATAAATTTCTTTTTAAAAAAGCATAGTAAGTATTAAATCAACTAACAATGTGAAAGACTTCTGCGACCGTAAGGTGAATTTAGCTCTAATGATGGCGTTGATGATGAAGACGATGACTGCATTGGTGATGATTTTGGTTCATATATTGATAAACCGTTTACTTTATTGAATATATGTGATAATAAAACTTCAGGAGATTGTAAACCATGACCTGGATGACGAATTATCCAAATCGCACTACCACTTGACCAACGAGAGTGACAATTTGAAGGTAATTTATAGTCCTTTTGTATACAAGATTTCTTTTCCATGCAACCACTATTAATAAATTTCCCCAAGCAACATGGACGTGGCGGAGAAGTTGCCCAAAATTCAGGTCTATGGAAGGGAGTGGAAGAAAATAGCAATTAACATAAGCTGCTTAAATTTATTATAAATTCCACTCATTTGAACAAAAGTTTCCCTTGGATTTTAAAGAAATGTTTAATTTATATCAATCAGTTGAGGATGAACAAACCAAATTAGTATTACGTAGCCTTCAGTGATGATCAAAGTCAATCAATTCAGTGCTTTTATGATAAGATTACTACACCAAATGACCACAGACTGTGTTATATTGTGACTGATTTTTAATAAACCGAAGTGTATGGCAAGGAGGCTTTGAATACATGTTCTTGTCTCCGCAGTTATGAACAAGAGATATTTACAACTTTCAGGAAATCCATCCGCCTCAGGTTTAGAAAGATATCACCTGTGACCGCAGTTAGAGGTTATCGCTAATGTTTAGTTCATGTGCCAAGGATATGATTATGTACTCGGCATAAACTTTAGGTAACAGGGCTATCAAAACCATCAGACTGCCAAAACCAAAGTAGGTGGGATGTGATTCGAACATAAGACTTAGTAATTTAACAACCAAGTTATTCTTAAGACTAACATTGGTGTAATAGTACATTAGTAATTAATATTCAAATACCTAATAGTCAACTTATCATAAGATTCATCCTGATAATGCATGTACACATTTATGACTAATATTAACATACATAATACTTAAAATATTTATGAAATATCACTATACCAAACAAATGGTTTTGTGAAAGCGAAAACATTTGAGTAAACACTCTTGAACAATGAAAATTATTCATATACATGAATCGGAAAATTAAAATATGATAATGAAAATGTGAACATAGTTGTACTGAAAATAACTTCAATTTACCCAACAGCCATCCCTCCCCATCCACACACAAAGAATCTTAAATATAAATCTTGGATCTAAGAGAGCTATCGCAGACAAAAGAGAGTGAACTAAGAGAGCAGCTTCTGAGTTTTAAAATCTTCAAAATACTGTTGAGTGTAGCTTAAAAAAGAGTAGCTAACCAGTGGGGAAAGAGTAACTAGAAGAAGCAGACATAACAAATGTCTTGTGTGAAGAACGAAAAAAGCAATTGATATAAACGGATCGTAAGGGTAGAATAATAAAACAGAATAAAAAGTAATTCATACCCAGACCAGTTTCCTGTTTCTTCTTCCCATAAAATATGAAGTAAACCACCGGGAGTAGTACCCAAATAATTGATTGTTTCTGCATCACAAACATTACATTTTGCCGGAGTTAGCTTCTCTTCTTCAGACATGCTCACCATATCAAAGGATGAATAATCAGAAACATTGGCAACAGGAATGAGTTCCCATATAGCAGAGTCATAGACATCACATGATGGATGATTAGGTGACCTGCTCCGTCCACCAAACAGAAATATACGACCTTGGTGACTAGTAAGACATGCGAAATCTCGAGGTAACGGAGATCGTGGATAGGATGTCGTTTGGTCACATGACAATCTATCTTCTCGAATACAATTAACATATTCATGTGAATCTGTGCCCAATTGTTGATTTCTATTAGCATCACATGGAACGTTTAAAAAGGAAAGAGTTGAGAACGATATAAGATCATCACGAATTTCTATACGAGTCCAATTCCAAGTAATAAAATCTAATCGATATACTGAATTGTCGTAATTATCAAACTAAGAAGATAGAAGAAACATATGGGGAACTATTATAAACAAAAGTGGTATTTTACAGAGGAGAAAAATCATATCTATTATCATTCAGTCCGGTTATTTGAAACAAATTAGTCAACGTGCTTAGTTTATTGGTTGTAGAGATTGGTTTAGTTATAGTCACAGACTGATTCTAGCTCAAAACTATTGAAAACTATGAAAAACTGGGAAGCTGTCCCTTTTTGTTTTTAGAAGCCTTCAGCAATACGTACTCATGACAGATAGAGGGGAAGAATCTAAGACCTTCAGACCACGCACAGATCACATTGCCACCGAATCTATATCCAGTAGTTCACATTTTCAGTTTTAGTCCATTTGTAATATAGAGCGATGATCATTCAATGTTATCAATGATATCCGTCTGACTGCCGGTATAATGAACTTCACTAATCATAAAACTGGTCATCTGAATTTTTATCTAGTTTATTTATAACTAAATCAATAAAATGGAGTCTATACATAGACAGCTGTCTTCAAATGTAAACCGAAAGTTCAGCAGACGTGAAGCAGACTGAAAAACGAGTATTGAGGATGCTACACACGTTTACGTATATAACATAGGTTATGCAATTTACTAGAGTTTGACAATAAAACAAGCTATAAAACTGTGAAAGTGATCAACCACCATCGTTTTGATAGTTAACATATCAAACAGAACGTTGATCACATATCTGGAATAGATATGTATGGTATGAACCATACAGAAAAAAAAACGTGATTTTATGATTTGTTGTCTTCAACGCACATATGTAGGCTGCTAGAATGGGATTTTTATATTTTATTTACCCAGTCCAAACCTGGGAACGAAATTAATGACAATTTCTAGATTTTTGTGATGGTTGATACTTACTAGATGACTTTTGTACAGGTATGATATACAACCTAATGAACCATCATATACATATATAAACATAGTTTTGGAGCTGTATGTATTTAAAATAGACTGCAAAAATAATCAGGAATTCACTACACAAGTCAATAGTAAACACTGAGTTGGTTTACAGAAGTAGGTAAGCAGTTACTGTAGTTTCAGACATGTATTACGTCAGTAAAAGAAATTAATAATTAAGTGGTGTGATAAAGTTGCTGGAAAAGAATAACAGATCAACGATTTACGTTTGATGAGTTATTTTAAATATGTTATTATCGCCTCTAAAACACAACTACTAGATTTGTACTAAAAGTAAGAAAAGACCTAGTTATGGTATTTCGTTCAGATGTAACCTATTCATGTATAAAAAATTGGATCGTTCCTTCTCACTATATTACAAGTAAAATAAAAATTCACTCAATTAATGCTTAAAACCTATCCACAAAGCTGTCACGAATTTTAGTAACTTACTAATCTTAAGCTACTTTCACAAGTCAGGTACTATTATCAACACAAAACTAGATGGATACGAAACATACATGATGATATGCAATAGATGTTTTCCAAAATTGTTACAATAACACCGCATAGAACGAGTATTATGTGTAGTGATACGTAAGAAACAGTATTTCAAATTTAATGGAAACCGGAAGATAAATCCCTATACTCTGCAATAAATAAAGTTCCTCGACAAATTAAATTACAATTGAATTTGTTATGAATGCTATATGACTTACAACATCTTCGAAACCACCGAATATAAACATTGCATTTTCCAAAACTGTAGCCGAATGACCATCTCGAGCGCTTGGCACACTGCCAACTGTACCTCTTACTTCGGCCCAACACGGAGGATGAAACCTTTTTCCATTAAGAGTATGACTTAATATAAGGCTACCAGGTACTACAGACCGACCAACCGATTGACAAAGAAATATCGAACCAGGATCGAACATGTACAACTGATTAGAGCATACTTGTTTTTGCATTCTCCCACCGAAAAGCCATCCTCGACCACGCCAAGCAACAACAGTATGACCAAATCGAAGGCTTGGTTGGACAGAACCACTACTCTACAAAATAATACATTAATTGAAAGTATTGTAATTAGCAATAAAATAAATGGAGTAAAGGAAGCTAATTATATTTTAAATATCATTAAGCAATCAAATCACAGTTTATGTTGATAAGTTTGAGACAAAATCTGCTTTAATGATAGTGAAGTTTATTATTAACTAGTTTGATTTTAAATAAGATGAGTAACATGTACAGTCAGTCATAGAACATAGAACCTGGCATATACACCCGTAGGTTTAAGTTGCCATACCACATTAGCACAATGAGATCAAATTTACAAGAACCATGCTACAATGGAATACTAAAAATAAGCGGTAGTCTAAACATAATTGCATCAGACAGTCTCCACTATCCCTTCGTTAGATTGGAATGCCGAGTGAGTTACCTAAATGTTTTCCAACCTAAAATAAATTTACAAACTTGAGCATTAAAGTCCCCTGGAATAATTACAATGTCTGAGTGCTTAACTTTCTGAAGACGGTTAGGGAACTTCATGTAGAATTCGTCTTTTATATCAACTGTGTTACAGTCAGTGGGGGTATAGACTTAAATGTTAAGACGGCATCGGCGTGTATCTCTTTCCGGGTTCTTACTGTACCATCTAGACAGACAGCATATAACCAACTGTCTACAAGAATCACCTTGAAGAATGCCTCTTCTTCTCGCCTGTTCTACGCCTACACTCGCAAGGCCACGAGAACTTGCTGTTGGGTACCCAGATAAACGAAGAGTAAATGACGCCGTATCTCAGTACTGACTTGGTGAAGTTAAGTTAATGACCACGATGAAGTCCTGTGTGTGTATCACCGAGACACAACACACATCAATCGCAAGAAATTCTAGAATATCAGCTAACGAAGTTTGTTGACTGATTTGACACACACTTTCATGAAGTCTAGAGCGCCGGATGATCAGTAATAATGGCACGCATACGAAAGGTGGTGGGGGAAAGATGGTAGCGAGAAGTCAAAGTACCATAAACATAAGGAGAACGAACTTTATACTTAACAAGGTGATCTTCAGCACTGAGGTATGAGGTTGGTTATCACTTCCAGGTTGACCCCACTGTGAAAGAATTCTTTTCGAGACACCTGAAAAGGAAAGTGACTTAGGGGAAATCTCGATGACCCGGGAGTGCGACTGCAGTCCATAAGGATCAACTGTTCGAGGCCAGTTATAAACGACATTTCTACAAGCATTTTCGGTGAGTTAGCTCCTTACTGGAAAAAGTCCTACCACTGAAGATGGAAATCCGTGAAGTAAGGTGTAGTGTAAATTTTTGGGGTCGATCTTTTTTAACCCAATCCTTTCTCTCTGGAAAAGTAGTACCGTTGTCATGCTGACTGCCCGGAGGTAACATCTCACAGTCTCTACACCTCTATATAGTAGTCAGTAGTATGACTTCGCCCTCGGACCATGCGTTTGCTACTCCTAGTCTTACTACCTTTCAGACGACTTGTCTCGCATAGAAGAACTTAGAGTTACGATTTTCCAAGGCACTATCGCTCGACTGGTTCATCACAATAGGCAAGTTTGACCATCATGTTAAGGTAGCGGCAACCGTTGAAGTGATATACAATCACAGTTGAAATAATTAGACTGAAAAGTACTATCTTAACAAGAAGTTTAACTCATAATTTTAATTAAATTGGAATAAAACTTTAAGATCATCGACTAATTACATATTTATGCTAATACAGACTAACTTTTGTATTCAAACTATCTCTAGATCCAAATATTTGATATTCAGTCAAATAACTTGACAAAGATCTATTCATTTCACCTAAACTCCTCTTTCAGTCATTTATATGAGATACAGGATTATATACGATTTCCTAGTCTGGAATCCTGAATTTTACAGTTTAGTCACATTATGGTCTTAATATAAATTTATTTATTTTACTAAAATGAGATGGTCGTCAGCTTGAAATCCCAAGTTAAGTTTTACGCCAAGCATAAACTGATAAATACAATTCATTTAAGAATACGTTCAAGTACTCAGTTTCAAATCACCCTGGTTAATGATAATGTCTAACTGGACAAACTGAAGAAGGTGATGAGTTTGAACCTGCAACCTATTAGATGAAATCAGAGTACCTCGTTCACCAGCCTACTGTGTAAATCGGCCAGAAAACCTACCACGACTAATGTTTAACAATGATACAAATGTGATAAACAAGAATAATGCCTGACAAATAAAGCACCGTCTATTGGTTAATGAAAAACAAACAAATTTCGCATCCTACAGTTCTAAGTGACTTGCGACTATGTATATTCTTGTTATTTTGTGCGTGCGTCCTAATGTTAGAAAGGATGAGGAGCCGCAATTATATTACTGGCACATTTCGATTTATATAATTATCTTATACATGAAGTGTTATCACAACCTATCAAAGCAAGTCTCTTCATACTAAGCGTTTGTTTAGTAATGTTTATGTAGTGAAAACAGTTGTAGAGGTTGAGTTGATGATCAACCATGTTGTAACGTTGACTTACTGTAAAAAGTGGCAATAACATGATTTGAATGAGATCCTTATTCAGAGAACATAGTTAATAATATCTTTCATAAGAACCAGGGAGTCATAAAAGGTAATTACCGTGAAACTGTTTTGAAGATCTAAAAGTTGCTAAAAACATCACAAAGTTGAAATCTGAATATATGACAGTATCATTACTAAACTCTGTGAGGAACCGCATAGGTAAAAAATATAATGTTACTTAGTAACATGAAAAAATAAGCATTGCAGTTTCCATCACCACGAAATATTTGCTGGTTGAAGATGAAATTCCAGTTACTAATTTGTATACGGTATAATTGAACTTTTACGCAATGCTACTCAGGAAGCAAAAACACATCACTCTGAAATATAGTGTCCTATGGTGATTATGGTCACACTTTCAGGCCATTAAGACCAACAGTAACCCGATTTCTCTTTCAGATACCTCAAGAAGTACCCTTGCGCAATGTGAGCAACCGCGAAATGCTAACTGTTAATCTCTAGCAGCACTCAAGTTCATAATTAAATCCCTTACTCAGCTTCTAGCTTTTCCTCTACTTCGGCTACAAACCTTAAATTTCGGTCTTCGACTAACTAGTCCTGTGCCACTGATGCCCACAATTTTAATTCACGAAATACTATTCCAGATCTACTGAAACCACGCTCCAAACCTCATATTTGAGCCTTCACTGTGAGAACTTTATATAATGTAGGAAAGCAGACCACATTAGCTAAGACTCTTAAATCTCATACCATCAAGAAAATGCAGTTCTTCCGAAAAAACGCATACATGATCTTAGCCTGGTAATTCACTCGACCTCATCTAGCCAAGTAGCTTAAGCCAGACTGAAAGATACTTACACTTAGATGGGTATTCTGACGTTCAAGTCCAGTGGATAGATATTAGTCACTGTCTGCTCAGATAACCATCGACTTCTTTTAAGTACAAACCTTAAACATATGGAAACAGTGTCTATCATAACATCCTGCACTGATTCAACAACGGGCCCAAAGAGACCACATGATCATCAGTTATCATTCAAAATGCTCAGCAGGAGACTACCGACCGTCCAAAAGTACATGTTTAGATTCTGAATGTGTTCTGGTAAGAGCAAGCGTTAGCTGCGCCTTACAGGACGTAGAGAAGCCACATCAGAGAGACCTATTATAATTCAGCTCAAAGATGAGAAAGTCAAAAGTAAATTCCAGGAACGACTGAAGGTCCGCTTAGGCATTTATAAGAACAAGGCTCATCCGGATGTATCATTAGAAGATATTAAATCATTTGTGCAAATGGCAGTGACATGCGTCAGTAACTTGAATCAAAAGTTTGGGAAAAAACAATGAAGTTCAAAGAATCGAAGGGTTCTCGTAAATTAATCTCGTTTGTTTCTGAACGCGATGAAGAGCGGAGACAATTTAGATGTAAACTGAAAGCGAGTCTGTGGAACGTTAGTGAGCAGCAGTTGGAAAAAAAAGAAATGGGAAAGGCAGTTGAAATAAGTAACACTAGACAGTTTTCCAGACTAATAAAAGGAACTGTAACTAAAAAGTTAACTGCTAGTGAGACAATATATGGAAAAGAGGGAACTTTTATCTGCACTTGGTCTATACGTTTAAAATGAAAGACAGAACACTTTAAAGAACAGTTCAGTTGACTTTCAGCTATATTGCAGCAAGCCATAATTTCCAAACAAGTTGTATGAAAATTGATATACCTTTCCTCCCCCCCTCCCTGAATTTTACCAAAGTTGATAAAGCTATAGGAAATCTTAATTGATAAAGAGCAGAGGGTCTAGACTGATTACCCAGAGGTGTTAAAGTAACCTCTACTTCTACTAATGTGGTGTTGACCTTACTGTGCTATGGTGGTATGTCAACTTGGACCGACGCACACGTGCCAGGTTCTATGTTTATCATACATACATACATTAAAGTATGGTGGTCAGGTTTTGGTAATTACGTTAACTGATATTGTAGCTAAAGCCTGGGAGCTGGACACAATCCCATCTAACTGGTCTTGACGATTGACAGCCCCAGTACATAAGAAAGTTCTGAAGTCCCCTTGCGATAACCACATAAGAATCAGTTTGATTTGGTAGTGTCTAAAATATTAACATTATTAATTATCGAAAGCTAAACTAATATTTGTGAGCTCCGAATGCTGGAAACCAGAATGGCTTTCGACCAATTCGCAAATTTTTCGACTAAATATTCACCACTCATCAAATTTTAGAACATAGACATACTTTTTGCAATCGGACAATGATTATTTTCCCTGATTTGAAAGCAGCTGTTGACTCTGCAAACTGAGAGGTTTTACAGTAGCTTCTGTTATTAAAAGGCGTACCTCGAAAGTACATAAATACTGTGAAGGCTCTTCACTCGAATACTAATAGTCGAGTCGGAGCGCATAGACAACTGTCGTCTAAACTTGTAATCTTAAGTAGTGTTTGTCAAGGCTGCCCACTATCCACATTTTTGTCTAATTGCATAATAGATTTACTGCTGCAAATAACTCTCTCATCGTTCAAATTTTCAAGAATTGATCTAAGAAAAGATACATTTATTCACCTAGAATACGTAGATGATACATTTCTGTTTGGTTAAGCTAACAAAATGCAGTCTTCTGACAACATTAAGTACATGAGAGCCTTACAGAAGTGTTTTACACCAACCAACCCCCTCAAGGTGTAAACTGCTGCTTCAAGATTGGTCTGCATCAACACCTGAACTAAGGATAGGAATTGAAGTAATTGATCACTTCGACCGCTTCCCTTAACTTGGAAGTTTCATCAGCACTAATATGTTGATGTCGGAAGAAATTTCGACACCAAATCAAAAAGCCGGTTTTACTTTCTCTAGCTTATGTCACCTATGGCATAGTCACGATACCCTTCTGTTAACTAAATTACGAGTATACTACTTAGTAGTCCGTTCTATTTTACCATATGAATTTAAAACATTTTCATCAAGTGCCGGAGATATTTGCAAGTTAGTATTATTGAATCGCAGATGTCTTCACAACATTGCTTGTGTTTTATGGTCGCCGAGTAAGTAATGCTGAAGTCACAGACATAGTATGAAGGAAAGATTAGAAACTAGTTAATGTTATGTAAATCCTTACCAACTGTGGTGTTTGATATATGTACTGCGTATCCCTAAACCCTCTCCACAACTACCATAATGAGTAATGTTGATTGATACTGGTGTAAGATGAAAAGAAGCTAACCGGTAAATCAATATATAACATAAGTCCATAAAGCCATTGACTGTTTTTCTGGGTTGTGTTAGTAGTTGTGGACTAATTGGTTTTTGTTCACGCGGTTGTAGTGACCTTGTGGCTAGATACTGTGAGTGGTATAGCCCAGAATTGGTCACAATGGAATAAGTACATTCTCTCTTTGTTACCCTATGAACGAATGGCTTAGAATTATTTAACAGACCAATAAAAACTAATTATTTTTCATTATATATTCTACGTTTATACATTTTTCATAATACCATTGACGTAACCACAATTTTTCTGATTTGGTGTTGGAGGAAACGAATGAACCGGAATCGAAACCAAGGCATTCATGAAGCGAGGCCAGAGGGATCAATTGGTTTATACAAGCTTGTCATATAAACAGTGGATATATCGGATATTGAATCCGGTTACGCTAATGAGGTGTCACAACTTGGATTAATGCATATATATCAGGTTCTACTATGCATACAAATACATTTAAAAATATACTTCAAAGCACTTATGAAAAAATGAACATTTTGCCTTGAACATAAACCTAATCAGAACTTGAAGACAATATGAGAAGCTATAAAAGAAATTACAATAAAGAAAGTACCTTAAAGTTTGTAAAATGACAGTAGTCTATGGAGACAAAGTAATTACAAGAGAAGATAAGCTAATTTAAATTCACATTAAAAACATCAACAATCACAGGTTCAAACGCTATTCAGCTTACTTCTAGAATAGGATCAGGTCCCCAAGATTTAACTGTGCAGTCCCATGATTTAAGCAAAAGAGGGTAAGGAAGTTGTTCCCATCTGTTTTTATCTACCAGGATTAGCTTAGATAGTTAGAGAACTTACGGATATCCCACACAAATGTATCTATTTGGCGTTCATTGTAGTCTACATCAAACATTTGCGAATTAAAACCTCCAAAGACAAATATACGATCTTCCAAGCAAACTGCTTGATGATTAACTCGAGATAGTGGAGCATCAGTAAGTCTCTGCCATGATTCCATAGTGCATCGGCATTCAATAATTCAATACGAATTAACTACAACGAGGTGCCAACTATAGACTTATGTAAGCCAACCGATTCACTAAGCTTACTTAATGATTACTTGATTTCGGAAAGACTTCCAATAGAAAGAGGGTTTTTAGACGGACCGCAGCAATCCAAGGACATTTCATGGTCACATACTATGGCCAAACATAGTGTCTACTTTTTTCCATTATTCCAACATTCTTTTAACGAACTAGTTTAAAATAGCTTATTTTTTAGCGCTTGCGTCTTGATTTTAAGGTGGGATAATGGTTCTTTGATAGTATCCTGTTTTGGAGCATTAGTTGCTTGACTGCACCATTCCCTTCAGATGTGGCAAGCTAATGTCTCTTGCAAGTAAATATACGGATGAAAACGTAATGATTCTCAGCTTTAATAGGTATAAACACCTTCTAAACCGTTTAATGTGCCAACTGAGGTCACTATGAGGATTGAGTTAACACTCAGTGAAATAAAGCGCTACCCGAGTGGTTACTGTTTGGTGTACAGTCTTGTAGGTATTGCTTTTTTATAGACCATGAGAAATTAAAAACAGTATCTCCGTTGGTGTGTGGTGTCAGCTGTCTAGAATTTCGCAGACTGTTATTAAATCGCTATTCGTTTTGTAGTTAGTCAAGAATCGACCAAGAGAACGTTGTCGATCTTCGTACAACCACTTGATAAGACCTGTGACCCATTTTATAGATCGTCTCTTATCTTTTTATAACGAGTTTGCATAAAGGTAAGAAAAAGTGACTATATTTTTGCCATCAAACAATTTATTCGATTAAAAAAATTATATAATCGAAGAACAACAACATTTGCGGAATATTTTGAATTCGATATATTCAGTTGATTCTTATGAGATACATACATGCTATTAATATTGGATAACTCATATTATTAATATACATGTTTACTTTGCCAATGAGTAAAAGTTTATCAGGTTACATTAGGTAGTCTAAGTAGTGAATTTTAAGTATTTATAAATATAGATTAGATAAATATTTCAGTGTTTAATTACGTAATATGAAAGAAGGTTCGAAATAGAAGTACCAATTAACCCTACTTTCGAAGGTCTATTTAGAGTTATTTTAAGAAAACTTGAATACTTTGTGATACAGAAACAAAGAAACATCAACTCAGTTAGTATTGATAGGCTAAAACCGGCTTGTCTAGATAACGAGCCATCATACGTGTTGTTAGATCGCTTGCCCAACCAAACGACCACGGAGCAAGAAGTGAAAACATGAAGGCTGCCAAAGTGGCTAGAAGCGTTAGATTGACACAACCGGTTATTCAGGTAGGGATGTCCACAGTTTCAGCCTAAAATGTTATAACAACTTCCAAAATTTTAACTTAGTAAATATAAAAAAATTAAATAAGAGACAGTATTTTTCTCTTTGTCCTATATTGACAAAACGTTATAGAAATGGTTATTCTAAGTATTATTTTATCCCCTTTTCTCGGACTTTTTCTTTAGATGCATGAACAGTACATTTATTTTTTTTATACACAGTACTTAATATAATTCTTAAACAATCCTTTTAGTAATATAAATCACAATCCAATCTGCTGATGTAAGTCACTAAAGAATGAGGAATCTTCGGTTAAGGTGAATGTTGTGACCAAGCTTCGTCATTTTTTTCTGCTATCAGTAGACAGTGAGGAAGTTGGATAGAAGCATGAACTAATACCCCTGTAGATATTTGCCATAAACCATACAATGAACCCTAGCTATAAAGAAGAATTCCGTAAATAACGCTGGCGAGTTTCATCGTTTTGCCAGTTGATTTACTACATACACCACACTAAACCTTAACATGCATATATTTTTACTTAGACTAGGCATACCTATTTCATAATAATCACTCCAAAACCGTTTGCCGCTTAAGATATTCATTCCAAATTACTTTATGGAACAACACACTAGTACTGAAAAATGTGTTGTTTTTAGACGAACCGTATTAAATTGAACAGTGATTCGTTTTTCCTTAGTTCTATTTACTTTTACCACAGTAAATAAACATCTCAAACTATCTACAGTAACTTATTAAACGTCTGTATTAACTCTAGAATTTTTCCAACTGCAGTGTCATAAGTCATCTCTAAGATTTTACATTTTGTTGTTACATTTTCTAATTTTTTAGATTATATATGAACTTACACGACGATCTAACTTAAACATACGTTGTATTGTCTCTGTGCTAACCGAATTTGACTTTTTTGATCTAACCTTGAATTCGTTACAAAACCCGTCTTAGTAGTTACTGCTGGGCGTGTTTGTGCTTATAAGTTTGGTAATCATATCAGTTGCCTTAAAAGGCATTTAACATAGTCCAGGTAATAAAGTTACTGCATTTAGGCACTATCGTGTATTTATTAGTCAAACAAGCATTCAAATAAACTTCGGAGCTCAACATTGAAAGTAACTTTAAATAAACAATTATTTCTGGATCACAAATTGTAATATAATCAGGCAGCTTAGATACGTTAACAGAAAAAGCATCTAATATCTCTGAATCAGCAGAAAAACCAAATCATTTTTTACTAGCCTATCGCAAATCAACACGACAATTAATTACTCATAATAGTTTAACAAAATTATCATAAAGCATTGCCATGACTTAACGATCACGTAATATGATTGACAAATTTATGGAACTATTAAAAAATTAGGTCGATAAACTGATTCGAAATTATCATTAAATAGTATGGTTCCCCCATAGTTAGCCTAATACAAACAATTATTATAAGTTTATAACATTATCATAGACAAAGGTTAAGTGTAATACTTCTCTTAGCTAAAACTTTTGCTCTTTTGGATAATCACATGGTCTGCATTCACTTTATCGATATGCCAACATTTAATCAAGTGATGATATTGTCCAGTTTCTTTTATCTTTAAGCTTTACTATGACTTGTATACCTACCACCCGTCAAGTGAGCCAACTGCAAGACGTAAATTATATCTTTAACCGGTCAAACTAAACTTTGCTAACGAACTTGCATAACTATCAATGACTTTATGGCACCTTTTAACCAATGAAAATGCACTGGCAGGTATAATCACTAGTTATTATGAGAAACGATTATATCTTTGAAAGAGTTACACAGGATAGTGTTTTTACATGATTTTTGAACTTTTAAAGGTTGAAGACGGGTTCATTGAGTTTGAATTCATAATATGAGCGATTCATATGGCTCCAAATCAGGTTGCTTCTGAAATCTTTATAAGGTCTCAGAAACTTTTGCAGACGTGATCAGTATCCTTCTATGTTTTGTCTGTCAACACCTTTATTAGATACACAAAATGTTTTTCGTCAACAAAACATAATGAACATTTCCAAGTTTACAGAGAGGCCGATAAGCACCTTAGTCGTCAGTATAAATTGTGCATGCTGGTAAAACGTACATCCGGATTATTGGTATTAGGATCCTTGCAGTTTGATCTGGACATACTAGCGATATCTGTTTCCTAATGTTCGGTCGTAAATACCAAGTACCTACCAGTAAGATTTAAGCAATAAGTACTTACCCATTCAGTTTTTAGAGATTGTCGTCTAATATATTTCCTCTTCCTAATAGCTGTTCCATCAATTATGAGAAATTTTCCTGCACCCCCTAGCGACAAGTTTAAAAGTAACAGTATTTCAGCTTAGATATCTCTACAGTGCTAACACCATTGAACTGCTGACACTTTGCTCACATTTATAAGAGTTGATGTCAGCGGAATAGGTGACTGCATATCCCACAATACAAGTCACATGCAGTTTTGCCCAAGTGTTAATCTAAACAGGCTAAGAAAGCTGTCTGTTCCTTTTGATTTCTATTTTCAGCTTTCGTTACAACGGAAGATAACACTGTTCCGCGTATCTGTGGATGGCGTTTGAGCCACATTGAGTCCATAATCACAAATCAACTCTGCGTAAAGTCATCCGATAACTTGTAGATTACTAATAATAACATCCTCATTAGAAGTTTCGATGGACCGATACAAAGTGAGAACTGTGAACTATACAAAGCTCATAAGTTCAAAACAATTACCTTGACTCTCATCAGCCCTCTCACGTTGGTTAAAAAAGTGCAGTTCCACCTCTATTCTGACGAGTATCATTAGTGCCCACCTTTACGAAACCAGTCATAAATGTCGCCTATTTGATTTGACTTCCGGCAAGTTCACGAATTTACATATATATACTTTCAATGAAATCGATTGTTTTTTATGCGTTTGCGTACACAAAATATCTACACCAAGTATTACCAAGTATCCAACCATCATTTGTGGGAGAATGTAAACGCTACAAGATCAGATAACAAGTTCTAAAAGTAAATGTCATCCACGTAGTATCGTCGAATACTAACAAACTGTTTACCAATGATCGAATGTCAGGTGATGGACAGACTAGTAATTCTCCATTGAACTACAGGGGCAGAACTGAGATGATTTTGTTTGATACGTTGATCAAACCGACGATACTATGAAAGTCGATTCTAAGAGGAAGCTAATGTAGCAACTTAAATTGACTAGTTAAGAGTTGACTTCAAACCTTAAGCATACGCTAAAACAATAAAGCTCAAGTATTCATTAACTTCTTTATTCTACATAAAGATTATATTTCCTATTATTTTATATTAAATGTTGAGAGGCATTGTGTATTTGAATGACTAAAATCTCGCTCCACTGTCTCCTGCCTACGACAATAAAAAATAAAGACCTATTCCCTAATAATCTAGTTACATCTGTCAAATTAAAACGGGACGTATCAAGGCGTAAGAGTTGTAAAATACTACCACCATTATCCACGCCACCCACCACACTGAAAACTGTGGAGCCACTCAGCCCATTCATATTGACAACAACAACCAGTATAGACACACATACCACAATATCTGTTACAACCAACGAAAATGGTAGCGACTTAGTAGATTTAGACATCACTCCGAAGGATATTGCAATCATCTCTCAAAATAAAGAGACGAACAAGGTACTTTCATGCAATTTGATACACCATGTTACCGTTAAAATGGAATGAAAATTCTTTCTCCATCCTTACAACACGCATAATGTCTTTACTATCAATTAGGCCAAGTATAACCTTATTCCCGTCATTAAGAGAGATAAAATAAGTGACAAACACCAAATCACTAGGCACGATATTACGAAGGGCCAATGCAAAGAACAACAAACAGGTTTTTTCCTCTCAGCCTAAAGATGTCCCTTTCCATTAATCCTTGAAAACAATAGAATGTCACGTGCAACTGAGTAAGAGCATTATGTGCCAATGAGTCCGAAGGCCGATTTCTAGTGGAAAATCCATCCTCCTCTACCCATACCGTTTCTATCTAAACAAGATACTAGGAATTATAACCTTAACTTAGTAGATTACCCTCTTTGCCAATATAAGAGCTCTCCTAGACATGAAAACTTACGACCTTAATATTTTCCTACAGAAAATGGCTTTAACTAAAACTACTTGACTGCATCCCGAAAATCATTACCAAATTACTATGATCTTTATGTCACGTATGCATACTCGAATCATTTTTCAGAGTATCATCATACGGCGATTCCCAACCATTCTCACCTTCACTCACTGATCCCTCAATCAATACTTAGTCGATAACTGATGAGGAGTACAAATACCGTCAACCAACAGCTATACCATTACTAAGTAACCAATCTAATAGCACTGTGTCTTCACTTATCACAAACACTTTGTGCGTTAAAAATGACGATGGCAGTGACGACGGAAGCAGTAATCTTGTAGAGCAGTCACCCACCATCTACTCAATAGTATATGAGTATAGTAATGATAGTATATGATAACTTGAAGTTAAACTCACTTCTATTCAGTACAACAGGCTTAAATAAATTACAAGACTCAGAGTGGATTGTTATGAGACTCACTGTTTCACAATCTTACTTACTTGGCTGCGTATATCACCAGCCTAGCCCAACATTAAAAAATATTACTTGACTGTCAAATCATTTTACACTGGTTTCCCTACCCTTTACTGGTATGATTATTTGAGGAGACTTTAACATGCCTAAAATCTAATGGTTTACTACCAAAGTACCGAGGCTTTATGATTTACTTATGAAAAGTTTAGAACTTGGTGGCTGCTCACAATATTTCCGTAGCCCTACCAGATATAAAGCCATTTTGAATTTAGATTTCGCGAATGAAATTACCCCATGTACCGTACGTAACGAGCTAAAATTTCCAGGTAGTGACCACAATATTGTCATCCATAGCTTCGACTTAGAGACTACAACGTGTAAATGTCAGGTTGCAACAATTAGCAGACCCCGCCATGAAATATACTACATGAGCTTTAAGACTTACTTTCAACGTTTTAACTAGAACAACTACCTCACGGAAAACGATGCTGATAAGCTGACTGGTAAACTCTACTACAACATTTATTATGTGCTTGACATAGTCGCACCTTTAATATATATTGAACCCAGAACCCGAGACAGAACGTATACAAATGGAAATTCCACTAGGAAAATAGGCTGTTGAACAAAAATCTCTACAAGACTTTTCAAGACCTTCAGGTACTACATCAGTAGCGCCAAGATAAAGGGTGAAAACCTCTTTATCTTCGGCAATAAAATATATTATGACCCCTTCCGTATAGCTAAGTTATTCAGTGAGCACTTTGTCACTTTTCTTACCACTGAAAATTATGTAGACATGAATGAACCCACTACTCCACTATCATGCAAAATCAGGGATATAGCATTCACTATAGAAAATTTTATGAATGCTATCAATATGCTAAAACGCTTATACACCCTTGGCCGTAATCGTATATCAGCTAATTTAATTAAAAATAGTAGTGCTGACTTCTAAATGGCACTTCTTAAACTATTTGCGGTATCACTCTTTAGTGCATGCTACCCAACTGTATGGCAAACGACATACGTCATTCCTAAGTTTAAATACGGATCTGTAGGGAATGTAGAGAACTACCGCCCTATTAACCTTAAGTCTGTTGCATCAAAAGTATCCGAAAAAATAATCAAGGTGGAATTACTCCAATATTTATCTATGAACAAACTGCTTTCCCCTTCTCAGTATTGATTCTTAAAGACTAAGTCGTGTGACACATAATAATTGGACTATCTAGATGGCATAACTACACAAAGGGACAAAGGACTCCAACTGTCCGGCCTATTTCTTGACGTCAGCGAAGCTTTTGACGATGTCCCACATAAGGAACTACTCATTAAACTAAAGTCATATGTGGTCAAAGACCCAATACGTTCATAATTTACATCTTTCCTGGAAGGAAGACAGCAAACAGTAAGGCCTAATAATAGTCTATAATCATCTAAACCAATTACCAGCAGCCTAATACAGGGAAGTGTACTAGTTCCCATATCGTTCATTATTTACATTAATGACATAAATAACGTTATAAAACATGGAAAACTGTATTTATATGGGGACAATCTCAAGGTAGCATTTTAGCTCAAAACCAGATGCTTCAGAATAAGTTATGACTGTAAATCAAAGGGAGCTCGATAGTCTAACTGTCTTGAACCAAAAATGGTAACTACCACTTAACTACAGTATATGTGGAATCATGCTAATTGGCAACCATAATTCCCAGTTCACGTCTAATCTAAATGGGTCCAAAGCTCAAATATTTCAATCACCAAGCGACTTTGGCATTAAATATTCAGGTAACTTAAAGTTCGCAAAGCAGGCCTCCTCTAGAATCGCCAAAACTAAAAGATTAACAGCCTTCCTTCCTAAAAACTTCTATACAGCGGAGGCTAAACTTACTTTGTTTAAGATGTGTGTAAGACCTACACTCAAGTACTGCTCATTCATCCTTTCCAGCATGAATAGCATAGATAGGATAAGTGTAGAAATTTAAAAAAGAAGTTTTGGGAACTGTAATAGCATGAACTAAACGACTAGATATAAAACGCTCTCTTTAGAATCCGTGTGTCGTCGCCGACTACGGTAAAACTTAATATTCTTCTATAAAATAATCAACGGAATATCACCCTCGTTTTTCTCTTCCTTGTGAAACCAAACGCCAAGATACGATTTTTGGAACAACGGGGCAGCATTACTAATCAATTAGTATCAAACACAATATCGTTGTAAGATTTTATAGCATTCTACAGCTAACCCTGGAGTAAACTATCAAAAATATTCGCACTACTAGTTCTATTCTAAGATTCGAACGACTGATCACCCCATGTCTAGAATCTAAAATCTTATACCAAACCATCGACAACATACCACTTAAACTCGAATCAATCAACAATTCCTTATTAGGGTTTTTAAACCGTAAACACTACTATCATGTATGTAGCGGTAAAAAAGGAGAACAATTAGACTTTGGTTTAAAACTGATTATTTTGCTACCACTAGTCACATTCGTTTTTTCTTCCTATTTCATATAGTTTCCAGTGTCACCGTCTCTCCATGCTTGTGGTCTGCTCTAGTAAGAAATCAGTCTGTTTTGAGCTACTACTTTCAAGCGCTCGTCGCCAATGTAATTAATGCGTCGATAACTCACCTGCTCATAATCAATTCACCTAAATTGGTTCCTTTATCCAAATTTTAAATACTCGGCCTTATCCCGTAAATGAATAGTTTCTGTGGTTCATTCTGGTTACTGATAGCCATTTGCTAGAATTGCAGTGCCACAGATAGAAGTTTGTGGCTTATTGGAAGTGCACTATACAAAATATACCAATAGTGCCCTAGTACTGTAAACTGCAAACATTGTTATCGTCGGCTCTGTAATTAACTAATATTTTCAAACTGCGTGAACTCCGTAACCGTGACTCTCCTTCAAAATTCTTTCAGAAACAAGTCATATTATTTTCATCATGCTTGTATACTGGTATGTTTTCATGTACAAAATGGTACTTAAAAATAAACTATTATTTTTTAAAATTTATACTCTTTAAATAATCAACCCAGTCAGATAAATAAATTTAAGCTAGACACCAACTCAAACAAAGTTCAGTCGGAAATAATGTGATGTATTAAAAAGTAATATTTGCAACTGTCAAAGTGGACTCAACATTTATCCGTTGACCAGATTCTTTGAGTTAAAATACTAGATTACCACCAGCCTCCGTGTAACTACGTACTATATAATTATCCAGAATAGTTACGACGTGATTCTCTGCTCAACCCCTCTGTTAGTTGCAATAACTTAGTTGTAGTATTACACTCATATTTGTATAACAATTACAAATATCAACAGCTTATTCGATAGCAATTAAGTCTAATAAAATAAAATTATCAGTTAGTTGTAATTCTCCTAAATGTACAACAAAGAACGGCCGATAGCACCCAATATAGTTGCTGTCATAAACGAAAATGAACTGAGCAAAACAGAACAAATGTTTAATAGTACTGATAAGCAATCAGGATTGACAACAATTAATTGTAACTAATTAACAAATTTTAGACTGTGAAGAAAATTTATACCAACCTAAGAAATTTATTTATACTTCAACTTATCACTAAATTTTAGAAGTCGATATGCTGTACACTGAATGTCAGTCATTTAGGTATATATTCAACTACCAATGCATGCGAATCATGATTAGTTCCCCCCCCCCTACGTATGTCCCTATATACACGTAAATTGATAGATGTAGTGGGAAGTGACGCGGTCATTAAAACACGTTATGAAATTGTTAAGCACTATAGACTTAAACTTTCAATTAAAATGACGTTAGCAGAATAATTTGTTTAATGATGGTTGCATTAAGCCTTGGTTCTAACATAGGGCTGCATTAATTACCTTTGAATGGTAAGGTGATACAAATAGACTTCTTAAGCGCTAGCAATATAAAAGGTTTTTTTTTAATTTTTCCCCCTTTCTATTACATTTCACTCTTTGTAGCACTATAAATCTCATTTGCATTAGTCTAGTTTCTTTGTTAGACACTTCGCAAAAAAGACTGCGCACAATACCGCTCCTTTTTTAAATGCCAGTTAACTGTGTTAATGTAATAGATTTTTGACAATATCACTATAATTTCTATTATGTTGTTTTAATTTATTATCAGTACATATATAGAAACTGGGCACTCTTTTTGCCGCTTTGTAATTTTATCGGATAGTGCAATAACAAGCGTTTTTACACTACTCTCATATCTAAATTGAGTCTTCTTCGTCTTTGAGGACTGCTGAAAAGTTATTCCTATTGTAAAGTTCACTTAGTGATAAATGTAGGTGCATTGTATATGTAGTCCCATGATTGTCTATCAAGTAGATCAACATTTTCTAATAAGCTGTCGTTGAAAGCTAGAGGGAGACAAAATCAGAAATTTTGATTTGATGTATGATAAGTTCGAGCTGTGACCTTCCCAGTCATTTACTAGTAATGCTCGGATTGCAGTCTGCTGTGTCTTACCAGGCTTTTGTGTTGATTTTGTGTTCCATATTGACTTTCTTTCACCGCCTCACTACTAACTGAAATGTTGTTGTTTAGTGACAAGATGCAGCTCTTGATGAGTACGCCTCAATTAAGTCACAGCGCTACTTAGTTCAAGTGCTAATAATTTCCCTGTTTAACACTTGCTACCAGGTAACTCGATTTTTATTATTATTTATTTACGTTCTGTTCTGGTCAGTGAGCTATGCGTTTTTTTAATGCTTATTTCGTTGTCGCAAATTTAATAAGATGGCTAACTCCGAACCATGTGCCATTACCACAAATACTCGACACCGCTTTGGTGTCTCAGCGTTACACCAACAGAAATCGATCTGCATCAGAATTCGCACGCAAATAAAAAGCCGCATTTCTTGTGGTTATGGTTTCTTTTATGTAATCATAATTCATTCAAGGACGCCCATCTGTCTTATTTTCATCCTAGTTGCCCAAGATGTTGTAGCGTCAAATAATCCCCAAAATAAATAGTTGCATAAGCTCTCGACATTGATGCTGACCATGTTTGTTTCAGCGGACACTACTATTTGAAGGCGCGCGGTCACGCATCACCACCAGATCACGACTCAAACCACCGTGGGTAGCATCTCTCTCTAGTTTGCCAGCCTAGACGTCGCTATCCCATTAAAGCTCTCTTTACAATCAAATATAATTTCGCTTCCATCCTTTATTGCCTTCTGATTTCTCATTCGTAAGAGTGGGATCCATTCGATAGAAGTGTCTTTGGTTATACGACAAGCGCAACCTGGTCATATATCCGAGGCACGCTTCACTGGTGAGCCCGACGTGATCTGGACACGATAAGTTACTGTGAATCCGTTCCTTTTTATAGTTTTAAACAGAGTATTTTTGGTGGTTTGATTTTTTTTACCGCATATTTTTCACAGTAATTTTGTATTTGCATTCATTACCATTTTTATGATGTCAGACCAGACTCCTAAGCTAATTAGGATTAAGACCCCTAAGCCTCCAAACTTTCAGCTCATTCCTTTCTGGGCAGATAATGTCGAAGCCTGGTTCTGATACGCTGAAGCAGAATTCCAAAACCTATGTGTGACTGATCCACGCGTTCAATTTCTGGCGGTTGTAAGATCACTTCCGCGTGAATTGAACAGGTACGTCACCCCCTTCTTTTTTAGTCCTGACTGCCTAGAACCGTACGAACAACTCAAAAAATCGATTCTTAAACGAGGAGATTTGTCCGACCGACAACGTCTTGATGAGTTGTTTCACACCATTGATCTTGATAACGGTTCTACGACCGAAATGTTATTGCGCATGAAAGAGGTAATAGGTCAACGTACTTTTGAAAAAAGGTCTCTTCCGTAAACTTTTTTTCATCAAAACTGTCACAACAAGTGGAAGCAGTATTGGTAACTTTTAACAACAACCCAGTAGATGAACTAGCTTCATCTGCCGATCGAATTCTGGAGATCACCAGAACTCGCCACAATAAGGTTTATTCTGTTACAGAAAAACCTCTAGAAACCGAAAACGAAATTACTAAATTGTGCCATACTTTTTCCCGTTTTCTCGATCTACACGAGCAACGCCGACCAAACAATCCTCGACGACGAAGGTCATAGCGTAAAAGATCCTCATCTCGACCTTGACGAATGGAAAATTTACATTGGTGTTGGTACCACAACGCCTATGGCAAGGAATCAAAGAAATGTAGAAGCCCCTGTTGTTTCCCTAGCCTCAAACCCACTGCGTCGGAAAACTATTCCGCCGGCACGCATTAGCGGCAACCGTAGCCGGTGGAAACAGCCGCCTGTTATTCATCTCTGATGTGATAACGAAGGTTCGCTACCTCGTCGATACTGGCGCAGAAGTCAGCGTCCTTCCTGCAACTTCATCTGATCGCCAACATGAAGCTGCATTTGATCTACAGGCAGCTGACGGAAAACAAATAGCCACGTATGGTAAGAAATATGTCTACTTAAACGTGGGGTTGCGAAAACCCATACACTGGATTTTCACTATCGCCGATGTGAAAATACCTATCATAGGCATAGACTTACTAAGCCACCACAACTTGCTTGTGGACGCTAGCAAAAAGAGGCTAGTGGACAGCAACACAAAGCTGTACGTACGTGGAACCACTGCTAAAGGTTGTAGCCTATGTCCTCTTCGCTTTAAACATTTAATTAACCCTTATTTTCAGCCAATACTTGACAAGTATCCGGACCTGAATAAGGCGACATCGAAGTTATCATGTGTAACCAGCAATGTTACACATCAAATCACGACTACAGGTCAACCTGCATTCCCCAAAGCAGGCCGACTAGCACCCGGAAAATTAAGGATTGCTAAGAACGAATTCGACCATATGATTGACCAGGGAATAGTCCGCCCATCCAGCAGCCCATGGTCGTCTCCATTACATATGGTCCCGAAGAAAGACAGCAATGATTGGCGTCCTACCGGTGATTATCGACGTCTTAACGCACAAACTACGCCAGATCGCTACCTTTTACCTCACATCCACGACCTAACGGCCACGTTAAAGGGAATGAAAGTATTCTCAAAAATTGATCTAGTAAAAGCCTACAATCAAATACCGATGGCTGAAAATGACATCCCAAAAACGGCTATTGTAACCCCGTTCGGTCTTAGCGAATTCCTTCGAATGCCCTTCAGCTTGAGGAATGCAGCACAAACGTTTCAACGTTTCATTGACGACGTGTTTCTCGGGCTCGACTATGTCCATGCATATGTCGACGACTGCTTGATAGCAAGCCCAGATGAGGAAACACACATGAAACATTTGGACACAGCTTTTAAAAGACTGCAGCAATATGGAATTACTATTAATATACAAAAGTGTCAAATCGGAACAACTTCGTTGGACTTCCTGGGGCGTACCATTGTTACTAACGGCATACAGCCTCAAAAACACAATGTGGCGGCAATTCTGGAGTATCCGTAACCAACAAACATTAAGCAGTTACGAGCTTTCAACGAATTGGTAAGTTTTTACAGACGATTTATCCCCAACTGTGCATCTATAGTGAAACCACTAACGGATCAACTTCGTGGGAACAAAAAGGTCGTCACAATGGATCCAGAATCAAAGAAAGCCTTCGTTGCAATTAAAGAGACAATATCCAATGTAACTATGCTGGCACACTACAATACTGAAGCTCCAGTCAGCATTGCGGTCGAAGCTTCTGACTCAGCGATTGGCGCAGTTCTGCAACAATGGACTAACCAAGCTTGGCAGCCTTTAGCATTTTTCTCAAGACGATTAAACGACACCGAATCGAGATACAGCACTTTTGGACGTGAACTTCTAGCTATGTACTGTGCTGTACGTCATTTTCAACATTCCATCGAAGGCCGGGAATTCGCAATATTCACCGACCATAAACCACTGACGTTCTCGATGAAATCATCTTCAGATAAGTACTCTCCACGAGAGTCGCGTCATCTTGACTATATTTCCCAATTCTCTACGGACAAACGACATATATCGGGAGCTAACAATGTAATTGCTGACGCCTTATCGCGAATACATTCCTTGAATCGTATCCAAGGAATCGACCTTGTTGAACTAGCTCAACTTCAAAGTAAAGATATCGATTTATATCACGAGTTAACTGCAACAACGCTCCAACTTCAAACCAAAACAATTGGAAAAGGTAAGAACACTTTAATTTGTGATTCTTCTACAGGTATAGCCCGTCCAGTCGTCCCCAGGAGTTATCGACGAGTCATCTTCGACACATTGCACAACCTTTCTCATCCTGGAATTCGTGCTGCACGTAAACTGATAGATTCTGCTGGCCAAAGATGAATAAGGATATCAAAGAATGGGCGCGAACTTGCATAGCCTACCAAAAGAACAAGATAATCCAACATAATAAATGCCTCCTAGGCACTTTCTTAACCCCTGACGCTTGATTCGATCACGTCCACCTTGATTTGGTAGGACCCTTACCAGACTCAAATGGATTTTCTTGTCTTCTGACATGCGTGGACCGATTCACACGCTGGCCAGAAGCGATTCTACTCAAAGACATCACTAGTGAAACGATTGCTCGCGCTTTCGTCGAACGATGGGTAGCCAACTTTGGTTGTCCATCTATAATAACGACAGACCATGGACGTCAGTTTGAATCTGGATTGTTCCACGCTCTGACCAAATTTCTTGGAACAACGCGTTTCACGACGACCGCCTACCACCCACAATCTAATGGTTTGGTAGAAAGATTTCATCGTCAACTGAAAGCATCACTTTCAGCAACAAACATCCCTCAGTGGACCGACGCCTTACTACTAATTTCACTCGGGATTCGCAGCACAGTAAAAGAAGATGTCGGATGTAGTGTCGCCGAATTAGTCTACGGAACGACTCTTCGACTACCAGGTGAGTTTGTGGAAACCGCTTCCACTTCGGCAAACCTGGATATGAATTCTTACGTGAACCGGCTTACAAATGCTATGCGTTCAGTTAAGCAGGTTCAAACTCGACAACAATCGACAGACATCCTTATCCGACCTGCCTTAAAATATAGTACACACGTTTTCGTACGTCGCGATGCCGTACGCCGACCTCTCGACGCAACCTACGAAGGGCCATACAAGGTCCTGAAACGTGAAACAAAGTACTATACGATTGACAAAAATGGCCACGAGGATAACGTCAGCACTGACCGCCTCAAAGCAGCCTACCTAGAAGGTACACCTTTTAGTGTCGAATTCGCTGCAACACCTGCAAAACGTAGCACGAACGAAGCCATTACGCCGCGAGCAATGACTAACTCGCAAGTAGAAGCATCAAAGAGCCCTGTAACGCCGAAAGCTACGCGTTCTGGTAGAAAAGTACGATTTCCAGAACACCTAAACAAATACTATGTCTACTGATTTCCTCCCACTACCTACGTACATATAACATTTTTCTTGTTGTCTTAAAATAAATAATAACAAAAAAATAAAATTCGATAAACCCATTATTATTATTTATGTAATTTTTTTTCTAAAAAATGTAATAATAATAATTTTACTGTGTGCATTTTATAAATTTTTGTGTCAAAAAAAACTTTTCATTATGTGTTGTCGGTGTTCAACACGTTCTTTTTATAGACGCATCGAGTTACCAATTTTTTTTTGTACACAAAACGCACAGATTTAAATTTTCTTTTTTCTTTTCGACTTCCAGGCCGTCTGGAAACAAACAGAAGGACGTGGAAGAAACAAGAATTTTATTTTATGTACAATTATTTTATGCAATGACACCATAGTGTAGGGACTGACGTCCAGAAGCTGCACAACATCGCAAGCTATCGAAGGAAAGTTTACCAATGTCTGACGCATTGGGTTTTATCCTTTGGCTGGCACGTCTTAGGGTCCTCACGAACCCATTAGGAGGGGAGTGAGCTGTAGCGGTGAATAATCCCCAAAATAAATAGTTGCATAAGCTCTCGACATTGATGCTGACCATGTTTGTTTCAGCGGACACTACTATTTGAAGGCGCGCGGTCACGCATCACCACCAGATCACGACTCAAACCACCGTGGGTAGCATCTCTCTCTAGTTTGCCAGCCTAGACGTCGCTATCCCATTAAAGCTCTCTTTACAATCAAATATAATTTCGCTTCCATCCTTTATTGCCTTCTGATTTCTCATTCGTAAGAGTGGGATCCATTCGATAGAAGTGTCTTTGGTTATACGACAAGCGCAACTTGGTCATATATCCGGGGCACGCTTCAATGTTATCAAGTAAATGATTAGGTTTAATTTGCCTCTAAGCTATTAGCAGATTATCTGATGAGTGTTTTTAATGAAAAGCCTAGAATAAAATTTAGCAAACTGCCCGACTTTTAGTTTGCTGGTACATAGCTGGGGATTTGAGAATCTTAAGAATAATTATTAGGACACGGGACATACAAGTAATGCCCGGTCTTGGAATATGGTGATGTGAAAATTTCAATTATTATTATCAAACCCAAATAAAGGTGTTTTTAAAACATTGCTTCAGACTATATTTACCTTGCTATCTTTTAAAAGCATTTTCTTTCGTCTTACTGCTTTCTTCTTTTATTTAGTTCGTGAATATATATGTATGTCACGTCTTCCTAACGGTTTGTTACGCCCGTTGTGACCAAGGAACATGTTATCTGGCATTGTATTGCAAATGTTACATATAAATGTCCGCCGTATAAAACAAAAAGCAGGCTAAGAAGTCCCAAGCTAAGAATAATGATATTGATTACATATTTGATAACATAAGCCAACTACACTATTTCAGGCAATGCGCCAGACGAATTCCAATGTTTACGGTGTAGCGCAGGAGGTATATGATTAAGTAACGTTTGTCATATAACCAGAGCAACTTCTAATAAGTAAATTCACATGTAAGAATAAGAATACACCAGAGGGCAATAAGGAATGGAGCAGAAGTCATATTTGATTATGAGTTGAGCGTCAATCGGTTTGCAACGTCTAGTCTGTCTAACAAGAGAGAGAGTTGCTTCTTACGTAGTGTTCTTGTCATTATCTGATGATAATGTCTGACCAAGCACCTTCAACTAGTGTACACTAAAATAAATATGATTAGCACCAATGGCGAGAATCTGCGTAACTATTTATTTTGTGAGAGGGGATTATTTACCTCTACAAGCGCCAAAATAAACATAGCTGCTGACGAACCAATAAGATTGAAGCAGAATAAGACCTTTTGATTCTTTTCAGCTTCATGAAGAACCCAACATTTTGACATTTGACTTTGATGATGAATTGTAACCACTGTTCATAATAACAGTCAAGTTGCATATATCTAAAGACAAGAATTAGTTTGTTGCAAAAATCATACCCGTCATTTTAAATCTTTGCGTTTATATTGTTGTGTTCATCATTCTTGAAGGTCCATCTTAGCATAAGACTTCGGGAAAAAAAGTCAATTGATTCGATCAGGTTTGGGGTTAAGATATTGAATATTCGATCTACAAGGCTGGCGGTCTGTTTGGTCAGGTTGTTAGGTATGTGCTTGCTTTTAATATTTATTGCAAAATAGGTCTTCGTTTTTTTGGTATACATTATAAATGCCAGTTAAAAAGTAAATTTTAAGTACCACTGCATATCATTAGGTTTATGATGGGTGAGGAAATACAGAGTGACATTTATATTATTGGTACTTATGTATTTATTCACCTATAATCGAGTACTATTTATTTATGATACTTAAAACACGCTGCTGGTTTACATCGCAACATAAATTTCTGCTTCAGCATTTACTTGAGGTCCTTTGACTGTCTAGGCTTTTTGTGACTCGAATTGACGTTCTTGGAAGTGAGTTGTCAAGATTGTGACAACCGTTTAACATTTTTGTGAGTTCCGGTATTCCTGGGTTGTAATAATACGTTCTGACAAAAATTAATGGCCAGGTAAAGTGTTAATCCGGGCGAAATAGCTATTTTGAAAACCTCTGTGCATAGGTCTTAAGATCTACTTATCGACTATTTGTCACTATAAGTCAGTCAGTCAGTCAGTTACAACGTAGAACTTGGTACATGCGTACATCAGTTCAAGTTGCCATGCCTCAATTAGCAGATAAAGATTAAATTGTCGGTCCAAATCCCAGAGTAGGGGAAGGTAGTAACAGAGTAAGTACTAATGGAAAGGCATAGAGACCAGAGATGAGATTTGAAATAAAAAGTGATTCAGTAAAGAGAAAATTATAATAAGCTCAGAAATTAGAATTTGGAGGAAGACAAGGAGTGGATGCACCTGCGCCATTGCAATCGATTTTGAGCCATATCACCTAAAGACTCTAACCATTTGTTACGATGATCGTGTGGGCCCCAACCAGGTAGTCTCCATCTATTAACATGGCTCAGTCTAATTGTCAATGACTTCATGGATTGGTGCCGTGTTTTCGTTTGGCCACCCCTAGCTTTCTTCCAGCCTACTCCCACGCCAGACAACATTGCTCGTTTCGGTAGACGGTGGTCAGGCATGCGCAGCACATGTCCTAACGACCTCAGCCGGTGAAGATTCACTACTTCATCAATAGCCTTACCGTATTTACCTATCACTCTATTCCTAACCCATGCATTGCTTACTCGGTTGTCCCAGCAAACACGAGCAATGTTTCGGAGACATCTATGATCGAATACTGGGATCCTACGAATATCCTCTATCCTTAAAGGCCATGTTTCACATCCATAAAGTAAAACGGGTCTGACTGCTGCACAGTAAACGCGTCCTTTTGTCATTAAACGAATGTCTCGCCTACGCCACAAGTGACGCAGGTTGGCAAAAGCCGATCGGGCCTTATGTATACGGGCCGAGATTTCATCGGACACTAAACCGTTAGGACTGATGAGGCTCCCTAGATAAGTAGAACGGTTAACGCATTCAATAGTTTCACTTCCTATCACTAACTTTGGTGTCGAATTAAGCCAGTCCTAAAGTAACATTTTACATTTGAATGGGGAGAATCGCATCCCAAACATGCTTACGTTAAAGTTTAAGGTTGTGAAAAAATTCTGCATTTTATCAGCATCTTCACTCAGTAGAACTATATCATCGGCATATTCTAAGTCAGTAAGTTTGTCTCCTGGGAGGAGGTCAACCCCAGAGAAATCAGACGATGACAATGTTAACTCTAAAAGTATGTCAATGATAAAATTAAATAAAAATGGAGATAGCGGACAACCTTGACTATAAGTAAATTTATTTTTTGGTAGTGTGAGTATTCAACTGTCTAAATCTATAATGTTTTGCAACAACTATTTTGTTTTTCTCCTCTAACTTTCATAGTTTGGCTTTTACTTAATAATTGTTCAATCTGCGAACCAGCATGCTTATGTATGTCTACGGATTAGTCAGTCCTCCAAGTATCATAAATTATATAAATTTTGGCTGTTTATCAGTTCTTACTTCTTTAGTAATTGTTCATCCATTTTACTGTGTCAATTTTCTGGGCCGTAGTTTTGTTAAATAATACATTACAAGTAATTCTTTCAAATGAATATTAGTCAAACTTGGCGAGTTGTAGGCAAATTATGTGTAACTGAGGAGTGAACCTGCTACTACTTAAAACGTTCTGTCCCTATCGCCGCGTTTTCAAGATTTATCAGCTATCCGCTTTTATGATGAACTCAAAATGAAAACTAATAAGACACCATTTTCTTACTATTCTTAAGTAATCCTTTACCATTGATATTGTTCTCATCTGTTTAGTTGCTCACTTCTTCGAAATCACTGTGCAAGCTTAGTGTTAGCTCGCAATTTTGTTCCTCTCTTGCTTGTAATTCGGCCACATGTTTAGAAAAAGTAATCTTCATTTGTTATTTAAGAATTTACAATAAAACTAGTCCGTTTACCGACACGATAAAGTCGGTGGCTGCTGCGTAAAAAATGCGATAATGAATTCCTGACTTTCCTCTGGGAAATTACAGAGTCGCTGTTCACTGTTTTTATTTGTCAGGGTTGAATTTTTTGAGCATCCTTATGTATATTGTGGACATCTGTACTTCAAATGGTACTTAACTTTAACGTTCTTGTACTTGGCCGAGAGCCTTCACATCATGGTCATATATATTTCTATTTCGCCCAGCATCTGAGATTGTTGGAAACCTAATTCAAAACTGATGTATCGATTCGATGTTACTGGGCGTTAAGTAGAGTATTTTCTGCTGAAACAGTGGGAAATTGTGTATGTGGGTATACGGTAGTTGACACAGTGCACTCATGATTAGATTTCGAAATATAGGGTAATCTATCACCAAGGCTAGCAAAATTAGTCATGCCTTGGGTATGACACTGAATAGTAAAATCAAAAACATGACTGTCAGATCTAGTTCTTACTCAGTGTATTGTGGTAAATTGATATATTCAAGCATATTTTCTAATTGTCTTAACTTATCTGCTTGTGTGCTGATCTCGCTTGGATGTCACCGTCAGCGTCTTAGCTGTTTGGTTTTGAAGTTAGCCAGACTGCTCAGTAAAACTAATTCGTTTCGTCCGAATAGTCATTAAGTTCGTATTATAAGCACGTTTCGATATATTTTCTTTTAAGTTCACACTATGCTACTGACTGAGGGGGGGGGGGTTCAATGCATTAACGAATTGAATTCAGATTTATTGCAGAGTTAAATTTTATCTCTCATACTTTTACACTTAATGCTATGTATGCAGCTGCAAGAATGAAAGTATCTGTTATGTTTCTAGATGTCTTGACTTCAATTTGTACGGGGTTTACTAGTTTACACTTCAGACTGCGTTGCAACAGGTTACCAAGTTACGAGTAGAGTCACACCAGTTGTGTAATATACAGTTGTAGTGTTCTTATGTCTGTCGTTTGGAAGTCGGAACTATGACGTTCTATTAGTTTTCCATAAATCGTCGTCTGTATCGTGTCAAAATGGAATCGGTTGAAGCAGTAACTAATTGGTTAGAATATCTTTTTCCATACTATCCTTTTGCTCCCATAAATATGTACGAGTCTATTCATCCTGTCATCCTCGTCACCACTTTTGTAGCCAACGACTTCACAGTAAAGGTGTCTAGTTTTAAGGTAGTCAGTTATGAGCAGCATGAATCTACCTCAGACATAAATTGCCTCACGTCGCCAGTGCAGTTTGTATTATTTGTTTTCCTTTTCTCTCTTATTATTTTCTAAATCTCTTTGCATTAGCTTATACATTTAAAGTCGTTAGTGTCAACCATGCATTGTCGAGGTCTCTGTTTTGAACTAGCATTTTAATCATATGGCGTGTAACACTTATGTTTAGTGTAGTGCCTTAATGAATAAAGTATTTGGACTTCAACCGTCAGATCACAAGTTTGAAATCCGTGTCATCTATTTCTAGGAGCCAGGCAGTATCAATAACCTTCGCGCAATGTATGGCTGAAAATTGACTTTATTGACGTGCACTCTGTAAATGGGTGACCTCACTTGAGGAGTACCCTCCTTATTAAACATTGGTGTCAAATATGGACTACGAAAACAAAAGATATAAGTAAGCTACAGGTCTTTGTTCATAGATGTCTTCAGAACATTCCTCACGTACTATAGAATGATCGAGTAAGCAATTCTAAGTGAGGTCAGGCACAGAGTACTAGGCAAAGATGGCGAATCGGTTGATGAGGTTGTGAATCTTTGTCAATTGAGGTGTTTTAAACGTATATTACTTATACTCAATTACCGCCTATTTTGAAGCGCGACACTGATTGGTACATAGGTAGGATGGAATAAAACGAGGGGTGGCCAAACTAAAACGTCAGTAAAGTCGTTTACTATTGGTCTGAATACTGTTGGTACATACAGATTTCCTGATTGGAGTCCACGCGACAGTCTCGATCACTGGCCTATGACACTCAATGGCATGTCGCAAAACTGGTTTCACTTGTGCAAGTGCATTTATTCTTTATCTGTGTTATGGTATTAAAATTACTGTGATTTCATCGCATTCAGATGTTACAAAACTTGATCTAATGCATATATATTACAAGCCCTAGGTCGCTTTGATTGACTTGATTTCACTAAAATATGAAATTGTCTTTATGTAACTTTATAGCTAATGGAATTACGAGTTGGAAATAAATATCGTCTTGGTCGTAAAATCGGTAGTGGATCCTTTGGGGAAATTTACTTAGGTAAGTTTTAGTGAACAATTTAACATAAGAATGATTTTTAAATGCCAGTTACTGCTTTCCGAAAGCCCTCATATGTTAAATATCAATTAACAATTTTAATAAATATGGGTGTTTAGTGAGTGGTTGAGTAAACGTTTTAATCCAAAGTAGTTTATCAGCAATCCATGTCGTTACTTTTATATATAGTGTTTATTTTTAAAAGGACGCCATAAATTTAAGCCGATTTTCATAAGAAATGTTAGTCATTCTTATTAATAATATACCAGTAGGATCGATATTGCGTTTATTTGATTACGTAATTTAGGTGAAAAGAGAATTCATATGTTTCTCAACAGGACTATACTCTAATCACTGGGGAAAACGAAGTGAAAGTCAGCTTTTAAGACAAATATTTGTTAAACCCTCTTTCCAAAAGCAAAAAGGTTATATAACTGGGTTTGTTAATCGTTTGTTAAAAGCACCTGATTGTTATTGTTATGGGAATTACCTAAACCACTACACAACAGGTTATCACAACATTAGTTTTTTCTGTCTTATCACCATCCTTGTCATTTTAGGAGTTCTAGTTAGTTTAGTTCAATTACGTCAAGTTTAGTATTTATTTGATGAAGGTACGTATATCATCTGAAGATATAATTGAATTAAGTTAGTTTTCCAATACTTATAGGTTGAAGTAATTACTTTGTATGCATAAAGTTTAAATGAATCGATTTCTACATCACTGAAAGTACTTCGGCACTAAACCATAAATTACCTAGCTCTTTCTTGACTGTACTCTGCAGTTCACTTTATTCGACTTGATGCAGATTAAAAACATTAATCAACTGAACAGATTTTTTATCTAAAAACCATTCCAACAAATACATGGGAAGGCAAAATATCAGATGGGAAGCCTCTAGTACATTTTGAAGTCTTCCGATTACGTGAGGTAGTTGAAAAGAAGCCAATCAGCACATATGGCTCTGTGCACACAAGCTAATTTCCTAGAAGTATAATCCCCCAAAATAGTTCAAAACTGTCAATTCCAAGCCTTAAGTTATTATTTGCTTTAATGTTCGCAAATGATCTTTATAACCCCTTAACCTGTTTTATGCTTCCTACCATTCATAAGTATAGTTACTCGCAAATACGGAAGGAGTTTAGACCTTCCTCAGATTCGCACTCACTGTTTTTTTCTACAGTTTGATGCATATCTTCAAGCCTCTTCACAATCATGACCTAATCTTCGTAAAAAAATTTATTTGTGAGACCTAATCGTAAAGCTGTCATTAAATTAATACTTAAATCATTCAGTCAAGCACTTGGTATTAAGTACATCAACTGTTATTACTTTTGATCCAGCACTCAAAGAACGTATTATCGAGTGCGTTAATATGTAACCAACTTACTGAATCAATATTCTTACTAATCGGTTATGATAATTGGCTTTTAACTGTTAAGTTCACACCTCACCTCACACACCGGTTTGAGCAAGTGGATAGTATCTCTAGCCCTCA
Source organism: Schistosoma japonicum (assembly GCA_025215515.1). NCBI lineage: Eukaryota > Metazoa > Platyhelminthes > Trematoda > Strigeidida > Schistosomatidae > Schistosoma > Schistosoma japonicum. The sequence goes on from CM046066.1 coordinate 16,166,381, forward strand.
TACAATCGAAGTGTGGCTCAAAGATCAGTACATAAATGTGTGGTTTGTACATTGGTAAATAAACAAATCAGTTTCCTAGTGGAGACAGTATATATAGTTTACCTCGTTTTTTGTTGGTGTCTAGACTGATATTAATATTTGTAATTAGACAATGATTTTATCGATTTTATGTGATGGCTTAATTACCTTGTTTTCTGAGAAAAACTTCGGTGATTGTTTTTCAACTTTGGTCAAGGTAATAAGTAAAAAAAAGCTTATTTAATAAATCTACAAGTTGTAGTATGCAGGTAGATAAGCGTACGTACAAAAAAGTGTTTGTGTGCGGACACACTTGTATGATAAACATGTGTCCCGTCATTCTGTTCTTTTGTCACTTGTTCAAAGTTTTGTTTAAACTCGTGACTAATATGATCACCGAAATTTATTGATTGAAAACGTTCATTTCCTTGCATAAATAAAGAGGTATAAAATTAGCAGTATTATTAGGCTATTGTTGATTGTTTTGTTATATAATCAGTATAATCTGTAGTAGTAAATTATAAGCATGATGCTATAACGGTTTTATTATTTCCGGTTGTTTACCATTCACACACTTAGATGCTTAATTATGCACAATAAAAACACGTACTTTACCCATAATGACTGGAACTGAATCGTGTCTGTCAGGTGAAATCCAGGTCACATGTTTTGTCTTGTTTGGGATTCGTCAACCAGGTGCCCCTGCATCCTAGTGTTGATGTCCACATCGAGACTCCGACTCAGTTCATTCGTATTAAACACCACCGTGTTATTCGCTTAGCTACTAAGTCCAGATAGTAGGAAAGTTACCTGGATATTTCAGTGGTCTGAAAATTGAGAGCTCGCTGCATGACCTGAAGATCCTGGCTTCGATCTATAGTAGGATCGTAGATACATAATACTTAACAGTCCCATACTAGTGTTTCCTACTTTTATTTGTAGGTTATTGATAATTGGTTATAGGCATTTTGGACGAATTACTCGTACATATTGGGAACACGGTGGGGTAAGTAGTGTTTAGATTAGACACGGTTTACTTGGTAAAGACGGTTAATCGGTTAACAGGATTGTGAATTTTAATCGACTTAGCTGAATAAGACATTTAATATAGCAACCGTTGTCGGCCTTGACCTGTGATTTTTTATTGACTTTAAGTAGGTTATGAGAAAACTAGAAGTCGTCAAACCGAAACGTAACATAAATTCATTGAGTTATCTACTATTATTTTGAGTCATGTTGATAGGTGTAAACATCCTGGTTAGGGACATTGTAATTCTGATGATCATTTGTTAGTGTTTGGAATCCGTTTCAGTGGCGCAGATGTATGTACTACTTTTCTTTACATTTGAGTCTTAGAATTATTTTGTCTTTTACTCCATTAATTAATTCTCAAATCACTTTTGTGTGTACCTATTTTTATCACCTACTGCGAATTAGGAAGTGATGAACTAAACAAAGCATTGAGCTTGTCAAATAAGGGGATGTAAACAGATTGATAGACCAAATAATAATGCTACGATAAAACTGTGATAACAGCTCATTAGGTAGTATTACTGATCCAGGCATTAGTGACTTGATTTGAAAAACAAAACAATCAGTAAGATGATGAGTTCGCTTATTTAACAACATAAAATGCGTATTTACAATATTAAACACAAAATAACGTGATTAAATGTTATAAATTACTGAATGAAATCAATTTTGCAAGTTACTAATTCTCCAATCACTATAAACCTGATTATATCCCCCATCATACCACTACCACCTATACTAATTCTCTGCTAGTTATTTTGATAATTTCATCTCGCCGGGTTAATGTATTGTAACAAACTGGGATGATGTACATGTTTTGACTTCTACCTATGTATGCTTATAACTGACTGATTAACTATGAGTTCTGTATAATTGAAAAAAACATCGTTTGCTCTCAAATTATACCTGTCGAATATAATTCACAACTCTGTCTACAAACTTACGTGTAATTACAGATATGCCTTACTTTTCATCTGAAAAAACTAGCAATTTTTGGTGTTATGCAAATTGTTGAACTTATCATAATTAGATAATCTAGCTTTTATTTTAACAGATTTAACGCTTTGGATAGTTATTTTTGATATATGACCATTTGTTTTTGAACATTGTTCAGTAGTATTAGTTAAGATGTCATGTTTTGTAGTATTTAACTGAAAAGTTTCAATTTTCCTTTGTTTACTTAATAAATCTATAACTGTCAATAGTTTAACTAAAATTTGTCAATATTTAGTTCCCTAGACAATGAATTAACATGAAATAGTTTTTTTTTTTGTTTATTATTTTAATATAATTTGTGATTATTAAGTGTGAGCATACCGTGTACACTGCACACTAAGTACTGACATCTGCTTATAATTCATTATTCCATTTTTAGTATTTTATACACAGAGAGAGGCTAACACGAACGATTTATCGATATTGTACAGTGCAGTCATTGTGATGACAATCGTATTGTTTTATGTTTATTATGCATTTTTACAGCACGCATATTTACTAAGTGTGCATTTCGATACTTTTTACTATTTAAATTGGATTTTAGTTTGATCCTTGTGTTTAGAATTTCGAACCAGCCTTTCAGATACGAAGTATTATTATGACTAACCCTAATTTATACAAGGGGAAAGAAAGGGAGTAAATTACCACTTTAATACTAATGAATTAAGTGTACTGAAGTAGTTTCAAAATTGTTGTTTTTGACTTTCAGCAGCCAATTCTCTGATCCCAGTTCAGCCCCTTCTATTTTAGTTAAAGCAGTAGGGTAGTATCATCAGCCCTAACACACGAAGTTTGAACTAAAACCGAGTATATTAATCTCTGTTCCGTAAATATGTTACATTAACAAAAATCACGGATTATAGAGATTAGAAGTAATAAGTTTCAACATCTTTATCGGTCAAAGTTATTCACGATGTTCTTCGTGTTCAACAACTGTATTTTATTCAGCCCTAACTTCTCCTATATTTGTGCTTTTCTATCAGTATGTCGAACGGCGCTACATCGACACTTTTCTGGCAGACAGTTTGAAATCAAATCTTGATTAAAAATTAATCTCTAATATGCATCACTCATACTATATAGACGAAAAAATGACCAAAAGTGACGGTGACTCATCAGAAAGGCGTACTTGGGAATTAGTGCTAGCCGTTTGATGTAGAGTCGGGTCATCCTATTTTATAGTCTGAGATATTACTACGAAGCTATTCGGACAGCAACTGGTCTCTTGCTGACACGTGGTATCTAGCAGGAAATCTAGGTCCAGGGATTTCTGCCAGCTACTTCTAACCACTGTAACTATTTCATTGATTCGGTGGTCAAGCCCGTTTATTGTAATGACCTAATCAATTTATGTTGACTGGAACACTCGTTTTCTTAGTTCCTCCCATGCCAAGCAGGTCGGTCTTTACAGTAGTAAGTTTAAAAGCTGAAGTGCAAGATCTGAGAACTAAGTCGCACTACCAACTGTAGTTAGAGCTTTCTCTTAGACAACCTGCACTTGCAGCAATGCTAATAGCAAGGCTAATAGTGTTCGAGTAGAGTGCTTGTATAAAGTGAATGTACTTTAGTGTTACGTATTCTAATGACATACATTGCCACATAACATCATGGTTGATAGAATTAAACGCCTCCATAAGGTCAACAAATATAGCTATTGTTGGACGTCTTAAAGTGTGCCTATGTTGCAGAACCTGTGGAAGTGTGAATATTTAGTCTATACAACCGCGTCCAGGTCTTAAACCAGTTTGATTTTCTTGAGTTTGCTCTCCATGAACTTTAGTTAGACATCGAAGCATTATTGAAGCTAATGTTGTAGACACTATATTCGTTAAACTGACTCCTCTGTAATTGTCACATCAGAACTTCTGTCCTTTTTTGTAGACAGAGGATTAGTCATCGAGACCAGTCAGATGGGATTACTTCTGGTTTCTAGATTCTAGCCAAGATCTGAATCTCGCTGCTAAGATTGGACCACCATCCTTAAATATCTCAGGAGTTAATCTATTAGGTTCTGCTGTTCTCCCTTGCTTCAGATTTCATGTAACCTGCCTAACCTCATTAAGATTTTGCGTGACCAAAATCAATTAGTCATTCAGATTGCTTGGGAATGATGGTCAACTGAAGTGAGGCCGGGGGTCAGTTAAACTGTTCCATAGTGTTTTTCCCATTGAAACTAATATTTTCTTTAAGTCTGGTGCACAAAATACTATCTCGCGTCCACTGAAATCACACTGCAAACTGGACATTCGAGCGATCATCTGTCCAAGCCTATGTCAGATAGGGCTGCACACCTGACTAAGTCTTATTCTAGAATCTCATGTTATCACTATATTCTATACCTTCAAAAGTCACACGTGATCATAGCGTGGTCATTCGCTCAAACTTGAGAATTCTAGGAATATCTAAAGGCTGAGATAATTATGAAAACATGGCTCACTCAGATGCTACATGAGAACATCTGTCAGCAACTTGAATCAAACTAGGAATAGAAAGTGAAGTAATTGATCACTTCGACCACTTCCCTTTTTGGCGAAGATACTGTATTACTGTGATTAACATATTCATTTTTATCAAGTCGCAATGATTGATTTACTAATATTATTGTTATTATTATATAGGTACCGATATCACAAATGACGAAGAAGTAGCCATTAAATTAGAATGTGTCAAGGCTAAACATCCACAATTGCAAATCGAAGCTAAAATTTACAAGCTTATGCAAGGTGGTGGTAAGTAATTTCTTTTAACGAAACGACCGTTTTTTTCTCTAGTTTAATCAAATTATGTTTTCTTTTTGTTTTGTCTCTATTACCTTAGAGAAACAATAACTCAATGTTTAGGGCTTTCGAATTTCAGTTATTAAGCCACAGGTTGGAACCTTGATTCACATTTAATTCGGTCCGCGCAACTACTGGGTGCTATCACTAGCCTTCACATTTTAAATGCAACTTAAAACTATGTACATGAATGTACATCTAGTAAATGAGTTCAAAATATACATTAGTATATTATGACGCTTTTTAAAATTCCACTAACTTTACCTATTGTCTGTTACTGTTAAGTACAGACGTTTTAGCATTTAATAAACAGTCAGTCTTACTTTCTGTATTGCACTACACAGTTTGTGCAAATTAATTGTCAGTCGCATTACTTTATTCGGCTTTATTTGATAAGATAGCTTAAAATGCTCAATATTCTTGTTCATTTTGCTTGTTTGGATTTATGTTGCATTACTGGGGCGACTATTTCCATTAAGGAACATCAGTTAGTGGATTCCTTAATTGTTCAAGCGATAAGCGATTGGCCACTTACTTTGACTGGTATTAAATTAGAACTCAGTTATTTATTCGGTACTATCGCTTAGTACTAACAGAACACATGTCTAGTAAAGAGAGAATATTGTTTTACGTGATTGTTGTTTCAATTAGTTAACGACCAACTAAGATGAGTTGAGGTTATTTACATAATTTCCAAAATTCAGTTAGAAGTATTTAATATTTTTAATCATTTCTCCGTTTATTTAGTGTGTGAGTTCTGAATATTGAAGTATAATTTTGTATAAAAATTTCATTTACATTCTCTGAAATTATCCACGTCGTCTACTATGAGACTGCTGATGCACTGTGATGCGAAACGCCGAAGGAAAAGCACAAATTTAATGCAATTTAGGGTCTAAAGTGATATGTATGTTAAAAATTGCACTCTAATGTGCAGCACATATCCACTAAATTGGTGGAAAAAATGTTTTCGTTATTTAGTGTTAAAAATGTGCTGGATTACCCCAGCCCTTTACAGAGCAACATATTTTTGGGCTTTTAATTATTATGTAAGACGTAAAGGGATTTTTCAGAACAATAGATTCACATAGTTCAAGTAAAAAAGTAACCATCTTTATTGCTTAGTTTGACCTTGAATCATGTTACTGCAAGCAATAATCAACATATAACACAAAATTTAATAAAATATTAAATCACCTGAATACAGTTTTATTTGCTAAACTCATACATGATTGAACTAAGTCCATATAATACTGTTTTTTATGTAGATAATTTGTACAACCCAACTACTCCCTACCTCAGAGTGCAATGTTAGTTAGAGTAAGAGTGAATTCTAAAATAGTTAAGGGCGATCAAGCCAAGACGTGGTGTCAATAGGTGTAATCATTGACCGTTTGTCTAAATCTTGTCGATACGTTCAGATTACTTGATTGGAATTCATGCGACAATTGCAACGATTGGTTAGAAATATTGGATGATATGTGCTGAAAACGAACAAAAATATTTTTTAATAAATTGTATAACTGACGATAAACGATATATTTGTTTGTATTTCCCACACTGACCTTTCTATTATATGTTTGGTCACTGCCATTTTTAGTTTTCGAATTTTATTCCATTTCAAGCTTATTTTCGGTTCTTTGTATACAGAGTTGAAACAACATATTGTAGCCTTCTTATAGTACCAAGTTCCCTGCCTCTCGTGTTCTTTCCACTCGGAGTGCGAGCAATTTGTGTTTTTGTCGTTGTGTTATTGGTAGCTGTTCTCTATTTCGCTCGCGTGTTAATAAAATCTTAAGCGATGCAAATCCTAATGTAGGCCTAACCCAAGGATATAACACATCTCAGAATCAGCCACAATGAAGCAGTTGCATTCACTATTTATCTCCCTCTAGACATTGAGTTTCCGTATTACTTGCACAATTTCTCATTCTTTCTCGAACTAAATTAATACTCCTATGTTTTTGATTGGTGTGTGACAACATGATGTAGTTAACATTTGTACCAGTCTCTACGTTGGTTTTTTTTTGACTGGAGTACATTAGGTCTACCCAAACTTATATAAATAGCGTGTGAGTTTCCGATCTTTGAAGTTGAACGCTTTAGCCAGTAGTTCTCTGGTTACACTTATCTCATTATCATTGTTGATTATGTTCTGTTGTCTACCCTAATAAATCAAATGTAATTACATATAAATCACTTTGAACTAACTTGTATTTCCTTAGTAACAGTGATTTTAGTACTTTGTAAACTATTCAAGGGGGGGGGGGGTAATACAGTTTTTTTTTGTTCTAGTGAATTGCTGTCATCATTATTCAATTTATCAGCCGATTAATAGCATGTGACTTGCTAAATAGGATTAAACAATGAATGATTGAAATGTATTTGTTATTAAATATTTTGTTCTATCATGCACTTTTATAATGAATGTATACGTTTTGAGATTTGTGACCGTAGCTGCTACCTTGTCGTGGTGGTCGGGCTTGCCTATCGTGATGACCCAACCGAGCTATACTGGCTGGAACATATGTTCCTGTAGGTTCTACCATGCTAGGTAGGTCGATTGGAGAACGATGAGACTAAAAGCAGCTACTCAAGGTCTGAGGGCGAAGTCGTACTGCTGACTGCAAAGGGGTGTGACAGCAGTAAGATGTTTCCCTCGGACAACCAGCATCTGCAGCAATGCTGCCTTCTCACAAGGAAGGAAGGGTTAGAAAAGGTCGACCCTAAAAATGTCACACCTCACCCTACCTCACGGATTTCCGTCTCCGGCGGTAAGGGTGCCCACTAAGGGCTTTTAAGTGCGGAGCTAATACTCAAAAAAACTTTCATAAAAAGGCCGTGCGTGACAGGCCTCAAGCAGTTGTCCCTTGGGCTCTGCGGTCACGCTCTCAGGTCTGTAAGACCGACACTAATCTGCCTTCTTTTTCAGGTTCCTCAAGAAACACCCTTCCACGGTGTGGGCAGCCGGGAAGTGACAACCGCCCTCATTCCCGCAAAAGCACAAGAGTCCAAATTGGTCAAAATCAAATCCTTTCTACACCCCATAATATCTCTCTTATCTCTACGACTAACTCTACTTACATTCCTTCATCTCACTGCACCGCTAATGAAAACGATGCGAGTTCACGAAAAGTCATTCCTGGTCTCTTGAAACCCCGTTCTAGACTATATGTTGGAGCTTTTAATGTTCGGACATTATGTCAAATAGGGCAACAGGCTTCCTTAGCTAAGACTTTAGAATCTCACTCAATCGATGTATGCTGCGTCTCGGAAACGCGCATACAGGATCCTAGTAAAATCATTAACCTGATTTCACCGTATCAAAACAAAGAAGCAGCCCAATTTACTCTTCGTGTATCCGGTAGTCCGGATGCTGCTTCCCGAGGTCTCGCTGGTGTAGGTATAGCACTGAGTCGTAGGGCAGAACTAGCTCTCCTAGACTGGATCCCGGCAGATAGTCGCTTGTGCGCTGTCCGACTGAACGGGACCATTAGGACTCGGAAAGATAGGGACACTCGTCGTTGCCTCTTTGTCGTATCTGCCCATGCCCCCACTGACTGCAGTTCAGACGAGGTGAAAGATGAGTTTTACAGCAAGCTTACGGACCTCCTCCAAAAAACTAGGCGCTCTGATATAGTTATAATGGCTGGTGACCTTAATGCTCAAGTAGGTAGACTAAGTGAAAATGAGAGACACATGGGTGGATGTTATGGTGTCACGGCTCAAAGAACAGATAATGGCGACCGTCTGTTGCAACTATGCTCAGATAACCGCCTGTTTCTAGCGAATACTAACTTTAGGCATAAGGAAAGCATCTTTTGACCTGGCAACCCCCAAAATCGTCTCAACGTTGGACCCAACTAGATCACATCGCCATCAGCCACCGATGGAGGGGTTCGATAGAGGACTGTCGCTCGTTCTGGGGCACCATGCTTTAGTGCGAGCGCGTATTCGTTTGAGGCTTACTGGACATAGGAAAGACATTGCAATGAAGCCTCTTAGGGTTTTACTTAATGATAATAACGCTAAGAATATATTTCGGGAACAACTAGAAAAACAGTTAGGCGACCGTGTAAGCGATTGCCATCCGGAAGCAGGTTGGAATGATATCAAAAATGCTGTGGAAATAGCAATGATATCTGCTAGTAAGGTAAATCATAAGGCTAGGATGAAGCCGTGGATTTCAGTAGCATCCACCGAACTGATGGATGCTCGTGAACTCATCCCACCTGGCTCTGAACATGAAGAAGAGCGAAGGGAGCTTAAGCGCAGGCTGATAAAAAGCCTACGCAACGACCGTGAACAGTGGTGGGTGGCGAAAGCAAGAGCGATGGAAAAGGCAGCGGCGATAGGCAACAGTAGGCAACGTTTTCGACTTATCAAGGAAACTGGTATTAGGGATCCGGATCTGAGTGGGACTATTTCGGAAAAGGATGGGATTATAATTCGTTCTCAGTCCAGGAGATTGGACCGATGGGCAGAACACTTTAGGGATCAGTTCAACTGGCCTTCAGCCACACTTCGGTTGCCCACGATCCCCAGTCATTCTGAATGGCAAATCGACTTAACTCCTCCTAGTTTTTATGAAGTTGAGAAGGCTTTAGGAAATCTGAAGCGAGGTAGAGCAGCAGGTCCTGATAGGCTCACCCCTGAAATTTTTACAAATGGTGGTCCAGTTTTAGCAGCTAGATTGACTGAAATCTTAGGTAGAATCTGGGAACTGGGCGTAATACCATCTGATTGGTCTCAATCCCTGATTGATTATAAGAAAGGACAAAAGTCTTCTTGTGACAATCACAGGGGAATCAGTCTGATTAATATAGTTTCAAAATTGTTAGCCTCGATTATACTTAGACGCCTGACTAGAGCTCGTGAAGAGCAGACTAGAGAAAACCAGGCTGGATTCAGACCTGGACGTGACTGTATAGACCACATCTTCACACTGCGACAGGTCCTGGAACACAGACACACATTTAGGCGTCCTATAATAATTGTCTTCCTGGACCTAAAGGCGGCATTCGACTCTGTTGGTCGTGAGGTTCTGTGGCAGTGTCTGTCATTGAAAGGTGTACCAAAGAAGTACATTAACCTTATACAAGGTCTCTACTCTAAAACTACAGGTCGAGTGAGAGCTTATGGCGAACTGTCATCGGAACTCCTCACTTCAAGTGGTGTCCGTCAGGGATGTCCACTTTCCCCATTCTTGTTTAATTTTGTCATAGACATGCTCCTAGATATAACCATGTCTTCGTCTGACTTTTCAGGAGTTGACTTACTACCAGGAGCCTCTCTTACTGACTTAGAGTATGCTGATGACATAGTCCTATTTGGTGAAGACGCTGACAAAATGCAGAGTCTTCTGACTACCCTGAGCAACAATGCAAGCATGTTCGGGATGCGGTTTTCCCCCTCGAAATGCAAAATGTTGCTCCAGGATTGGGTTGCGTCGGCACCTGAACTAGTGAGAGGGAGTGAAGTAGTCGAGCGTGTAGACCGCTTCACGTATCTGGGGAGTCTCATCAGTGCTGATGGCCTGGTGACTGACGAAATCTCAGCACGGATACAGAAAGCTCGATTGGCTTTTGCCAAGTTGCGTCACTTATGGCGCAGGCGAGATATCCGCTTGCTAACCAAAGGACGAGTGTACCGTGCAGCAGTTCGCTCTGTCCTACTATACGGTAGCGAAACATGGCCGTTAAGAGTAGAGGACATTCGTAGGTTACTGGTCCTCGACCATAGGTGTCTTCGAAGCATTGCTCGAGTATCGTGGGACAACCGAGTGAGCAATGCTGTCGTTAGGAAACGGGTTGTAGGAAAGGAGGGCAAATCAATAGATGAAGTATTGAAACTTCATCAGTTGAGGTGGTTGGGACATGTGTTACGCATGTCTAACTACCGTCTGCCTCGACGAGCTATGTTTTGCGGCGTAGGAATAGGTTGAAAGAAAGCCAAAGGCGGCCAAACCAAAACATGGCAGAAACCGATGAAGTCACTGACAAGTGGACTAAGTCATGTTGGTAGATGTAGGCTGCGTGGTTGGGGTCCGCGAGACGAAAGTCACCAATGGTTAGAGACCTTGAACGACATGGCTCAGAATCGTTCGCATTGGCGCAGGTGCATCCACTCTTTGTGTTCTCTCAAAATCTAACCTTCTGAATTCTCTATCTTTCTCCTTTCAAATTTATCTCACTGAATTATACTTTTCGAATCATATCTTCGCCCCCTAATTTTCTGCATTACTGCTAATACTTCTACTATCGCTATCACTTTTGGATTTGAACTGACAGTTGCGTCTCTGTGCTGATGTGGTATGGCAACCTGAACTGATGTACGTACGTACGAAGTTCTGTGTTGTATCTGTCTGTCTTTTGAGATTTGTGAGTTCTTATAGTTAGCTGTAGAAGTCTGCACTGAACGTTTTATAAGTGTAAATCGATTGTGAACGTTAACATTTGAATTTCCCGTCACCTTTTTTTGAATATCATTTTCGCGGTTCTCACTGACTTTCATAATTGACTGTCTACTTTTTTTCTCTTCATACAGTCCTTACTTATGACTGATTAATTCAAAATTACCCTGTTTGTTTCGATTAAAAATAACATTCCATATTGCAGCATACTATATTTGTCTATAACTGAATGAAATAATGGTGCTGTCATACACATGTACTGATACTATATTTATATCGTTATTGTTATTTGCTGACGTTTGCTCATTACCATGTATATATTAGTTATACAACCATTCATTCTCTGCTAGGATGATAATCAACCTTTTGGAAAATCTTAGATGTATACTTTACAACGAATTTACTATTCTTACCATTTTCTGTCTATGTATTTCAAAAATATCAATAGCAAAGTAGAGATTCGCTTATTAATAACACATCATCTTAACGACTTAAAGCCTGATCTCATCGCCTGATTGATAACTTCTTCAGTTCAGTCAAATATCAATTTTTCGTAGTTATTTTTAAATTTATTAGCTTTTGAAAATTTCAAACCTTACCAAAAGCGATGGAAACCCGTAGGAGAAAGAAATGTGTTATTTTTTTGGCCAATCTCTAACACCTTCACTCTGCATTATTATAGTAGTATCATTGCAGATGCCAGTTGTTTGAGTGAAACAACTTACTGCAATCACATTTTAGTATAGTTTATAGTACTACCCGACCCTTCAAACTTCATTTCATTGATTCAAATACACAGATAACAGTACTATTCGGTGAAGACTAATATAATACCGAGTCACCCTAACACACAGAGTACCAGGCATATATGTCAAACAGTTAAGGTTGTGAATCTTCATCGATCCACGTGTTTTGGATATGTATTATGTATACCTAACCACCGCCTACCCCGATGCACGATATTATAAGTAGGATAGAAGTAAAGTAAAGTCAGTTAGTTGAAAAACTGACACCAATCTCTAAAGTCGTTTATTATTGGTGTGAGTCGTGTTGGTAGATATAAATTATCTGGTTGAAGTCCACTCGATAATCACGACTAGTGGCTGAAGATATTTGGTGTTATGACTGAGAGTTAGCTTCAGTGGTACTGACATACTCGCTGTTTATCTGTTTTTGAATGTTAAGTGTTAGTATTCCTTCATACATAAATTTGTGTTTATTCCCTCTTGTTGAACTATAGTTTTGTATGAATCCTGTTAATTTGATCTGACTGAGGTTATGTTTTATAGTAACTTAAGCTAACTCAAAATAGTGCCAGGCTGTACTTCATTTCTGGTTGACTTACCTAAAACTAATTTAGCTTGCTTAGTATATATATACCTTGAGATTCTCTTGATTCTATGTAATTATGTAAATGAACCTTTTTTATGTGGATAAACTAACCCCCTAAAAACAAAGCTGCTTTCATACTTTTCTTTTTTTGTTCTGGTTTCATTAGTAGAATATTTCTAGGTTTCAGGATGCTGTTAAGAGGTCGATATCTAAGCCTTAATGTATGATTTATATTGCTTTTTTAGAAAATTACCAACTTATTATATTTTGCTCAACAAATGTGTTGATCTAATACCCACATTCTTCTATCGTATGTACGTGTGTTCTAACAAGCATTCATTTGTATGATATTGAAATTAATTAAATCTGTACCATCATTCAGTATGAATGCATAAAAACAAAGTGTGGATGAAGTAATGAAGAGTGCACCGTTTTAATGTTAAAATGTAGAATACATTTTCGCTGTTAGTGTCATATAATCAATAAAATAAGTTTTTTAAACGTTTCTATATTCCGACAATTTTTGAACGAGGCCATCTGCTATGTTTTCACTAATCGTGACATTTTTAACACCCTCATTTAGTAAGTACGTGTATTTTACACAAAAGACCTCATTTCATATGTCTAGCGTTCTCCGTAATTTTCCGGTATAAATTTGTCAGTGTGGTATTAGTAAAAATACCAAGTGAAACATCTTTTAAAAGAGTTTGAACTAAAATATTTGATAAAAATTGACTTTCGATTTCAAACACTCTTATTAAATGAACGATGAAAATTGGCTGGATGTACTGGATGCAACACATTTGCTGAACGTTGGGAGCATTACAGATAACCTCAGTTCAATCTTTAATTCACTTTAGCTTATAACTATATAGAGGTTTTTGTCTCCATGCCATGACTCATTTTTACATTTCTTTCCTTTTCGATTTACAAGTACCATAAATTTCATGCCATCCTGTTGCTTTTACTACCCTTAAGTATTTAGGGATAATCTTCTAGTTTCTGTAGTAGTTGATTAACATTATAAATATAATGAGTTAATGCACTACATAGTCAGATGACATGAATTTGCATCCGTTTTATGTATACGTATTTATATATCTATACTCACTAAATACATATAAATAAAATTCATTTGTGAGTTGTTTATTGTTGCTACAAACAATTTATAGCACGTATCTAATTAGTCCGCTGTATATCGGTATTATTGTTTCATCTTTGAGTGATATAGTAATTTTAATTATTAATTTAGTAATGGCATTTGTTATCCTTAAAGGTTCAACTTCATAAACAAGCTCATTATTAGTTTGTGCTTTTTACAAATTAATTTACAAGGTTATGTATCCGGTAACCATACATACTGATCCTCAAATGCTTTTACAACACTACAATTCAAACGAAATAAGCAGTTGAATCTGCCATCAGTTTTATCCGTTTAACTGCAATGGTTTTCTACTAAACTCATCATAATAGTGAGACTAGCTACTTCAATTGACTGAAGTATTTCTTGGTTGTGTTTTTAGCTAAAATGTATCGTCTACTACATAATTTTCCTTTTATCTTGTTCAATCTTGCCTTTTTAGTTATGCCCACCTTTCCTTTTTCATTTCTCCGCAACACTATTTTTCATTATGTGGCGCATATACTTTTTGATGCCCATTAATGCTAAAACTTTCCCTGTTTAAATATTTTAATAACTTTAATGTGTCTGTCTTATTTTATTTGGTATAGTTTTGATTCCAGTCACATTCTAAATACGAAAGCTAGTGATACTACCCGACTGTCTTAACCGAAATAGTCATGACGGGACTAGAACCTGCTCATTCATAGCTTAAAGTTGAACGCTCTGTCCAATAATTCACCATTGCCTGGCTGTCTAGTTAAACCATATGATATCCACAAGTCGATATAGCAAAGGTGTCCAGTCACTGGTGTCGTTCAAAAGACAACTTCTTTTGTTAATTTTGGCAACCAACTTTTTTCATTAATTTTGTTCTGTAAGATGATTTGACTGACTTCATAGTCAGATATCATACGGAGCCGTTTCGTTACACGGAAATATTTTTTAAACTTTCATGATTAAATTGAATACATAAAAACTAGGTTTTCTGTAGGTTTTTTAGAACTTCAAGTTTCAAGCCTATATGAAAATCGATAACGATTTGAATATGGCACATGATCCACTGTTTTTTCTCTCAAACTCATTACGAAGTTTCTAAAGTCTGCGGATTTGTCGACATAGTTTCACCCTTTTCTCAACTGTAACCTGTTTGAAATCTTAGGCTACAATTTTTCTAAATATCTAAACAAGTTACTTTCACTTTTTTGTTTTGCTTTAATTCCTCAATCATGTCCCAAAATCGTATTGTGTACTCACGTGCGTATATAAAATGTCGACGGCCTATTATGAGTAATACAATGAGATCTAAGCGAAAACATTACGGTGGCTGGGAACGCGCGTTAAAAGGATGAATATCCCTCAGATGTCTATTCCTGAAATTTTTAGTCTTAACTGCAGATCTCTTATTGGAAGAAAGGATTATCTACAATTTCTCCTTAGCCTAAAGATATGCCTTAACTGGTTTAATCACAGTTCAATAATCTTGACCACATGACCTGTATGATGATAATTTGATATCGCTAAACGGCTTCTAGATTCTTCATCAGGATCGTTCTGTGATCAAGAAAATGTGTGGTAATGGTATTCCTACTTTCGTGAACATGAACTGGTATGTGTACACGGAAAAAGAGTAATTTATTGGAACGTCATATCCTGAAAATTCATATTGTACTAAACATACTACTAAAAAGCTATTATTATTATTTTTAGCCTCTTAAAGCTTTGTTAAAGAATTCCTTTTCGTTCAATCTATAATTCGTCCACAATATTTTACTTTATATCATCATCTTTTTATTTTCAGTCGGAATACCTTGTCTAAAATGGTCCGGGACAGAAGGCGATTACAATGTTCTAGTTATCCAGCTACTTGGTCCTAGCCTAGAAGATTTATTTAATTTTTGTGGTCGAAGATTTAAGTTGAAAACGGTACTTTTGTTAGCCGATCAAACAATCACACGTGTAGAATATATACAAAATAAAAATTTTATTCATCGGTAAGTTGGCTTTTTTGCATCACTTAGTGAGGTTGACAAATTTATGGTTTCTGTAAATAATAATTTTGTTACCATCATCTATCTGTCCTCAAGAGTGAAATTTTACAGTTCCAAAGTTTTTAATATTCATTTCTGTATAGTGGATTTGTTCATACAGCTGTGTAAACCAAAATCTAAAAGTATTTTATGGGAATTTTTCACTCAAATTAAAACGAATTGATTCACAAAATTTGGGTGCGGAGTGGTATGTAAGACATTAGGATAAACTGTATTTGACAAAACAATCTCAGTGAATGAAAATGATCAAAACTTCTACTTTTCGCTTAGCAGATCTGTCCGAGCTACTTCAAGGAAATAATCAAGAATCAAATTTATCGGACATAAATGTAAATAAGATGTAAGGTGCAGCTATTATCGTGAATCTAATGTAGAGTAGGAACATTTTAAATGTGTCATTGTAAGTGAATTAATATTCGGAATGAATTGAATGAAGTAGGGTGTGTATGTGTGTGTGTAGTTTTCGTGTCGCAAAGCGTTCGTGAACATACATTGCCTTAGCCAATGATCACAAAATAAGAGTAGGCAAT
Organism: Schistosoma japonicum; assembly: GCA_025215515.1. Classification (NCBI taxonomy): domain Eukaryota; kingdom Metazoa; phylum Platyhelminthes; class Trematoda; order Strigeidida; family Schistosomatidae; genus Schistosoma; species Schistosoma japonicum. The sequence goes on from CM046066.1 coordinate 16,182,649, forward strand.
CTAAAGATCGATTTGTCAAATCATGCAAATTTGTGAATTAATAAGATTGAATATATGCGATAGTAATTATAAATCAAATGACGGATGTATGCTTGCTGAAAGTAGAGTAGTTGAACTATGTAACTAGAGTAAATAATTTTAAGCGGAATAAATAAGCGTATATGTATGTATTGGAGAGTCGATGCAATCAGTTGACAACGGCAAGCTTAATTATAATCGATAATTAAGTAGAATATAGTTCATAGTATTAGAAACTAAAAGAAAGTTGGATAGCAAATAATTTCAGAATTCATTTGTTAATCGTTAACTGTCATGGTGCGATTGAAAGTAAAGCGTTCACCCGCGGTACCATGGGGTCTAGGATTCGATCCCTAGTGGGGTCGTGGATGCACACTACTGAAGAGTCGCATGCTTGGGTGAAACATTTGTCCAGTGCTTTCTAGTGATCAATTATTGTCTAATTCAAACCTATTGGCGATATTAAATTAGCATTCAACAATCTCCACAACAACTAATTGTTACGCTTTAGAAAAAATTGGGAAATCAGCCTAGAAATTAAAAAAATTGCTAGAATTAAGTAAACATTTTCAAATTCGATGAATCCTTTAAAATTATTCCATGTTTTTGCTTCAAAATCTATCAAAATCATGCATATAATTTGAATGGGGATTTATTTCATGTCTTTTGATATTAATTATTAATACAAGTAATTTAGTATTAGGTAAATATCAATTTGTGATTAAATATTGAAATCGGATGAAGGATTAAATTATTCTACTTCTTTTTAATTCTTCAATTATAATTAATCTCTAAAGCTTAGTCTCAAGTTTCTTTTATTTGCTCATTAGAGAGAAAAAACTTCTTATCATATGATTACATAGTTTTGTTAACCAATTCACATATTTCATATAAAAGTATTTTATTGTAATATACTTTGTAACAAATTTTAGGTAGGAAGTTAGTGTCATTCAGTTAAAGTTCAACTATGTAGAGATGATATCTTGAAAATGTTTATTTGAAATTATTAATTAATTGATGTTAACTTTCACTTTCTCGTTAAAGCTCCGAACGTACCTGAAGTTAATCACTAAATTTATGATAGGTAATCATTGAAAACCGACAACTGGCACTACACATTTATTTCATCCTAGTATAAGCAGTGCATAGAGTGTATACACATTTTACGTGATTATTGAATCTATCGCAGTTTTTTAGTATAGTTTTCTGTATGTTAATTGGAAATGTAATAACATGACCTATGTAACTTTCGTCTGCTAACGGTTAGTGTTTGGAATTTGTAATATTTTTTAAGATAAAAGTTAGGTTAGGTTAGCACTAGAATCATGATTTAGTTTTAGAGACAAAGTTGATTTAACTGTTATTTATCGTCTACATAAGTAGTCAATATTTTGTTAGCTTATCAATATCGTTTTCCAACAATGATGATACACATCAATCTATTGAGGCTACGTGAAATATTTTCAGTGTTAGCTAATAGCATTGTCCCCAGCATCTTTTTTGGTGATTTTTTCCTTTCATTATGTGAGTGAGTGCAATTTTCATTATGGATTTTACTTCACATTTTAACTATAACTGTATTTGTATTTAACTGGTGCGTCGGGCTGTTCGTCGATGTCAGCTGATTAAAATGAAATTCTTTAATATCCAGCTTCCCTATCCAATGAATCAGCAGTAATTCAGCTAAAAGTACTGGCGAAATACACGTGGAAGAAAGCTGTTTCAAATATGGACACATCCTAACTAGATTTTGTTGACTAGTTTATTTTCATGAGTATTGGTTTGTATCATCATGTTAGTATTCATGAATGAATTTCAGTCATTCCTTATTTGTGTGTTCAAGAAGCTAGTTTAGTGAGATATTCATTCGCTAACTAAAAGACGAACATACGGCGCAGCAGTTTGCTCCGTATTAACCCTTGGGTGCCAAAATAGGATGCATTTATAGTCTGCAAATTTTTGTCCAAGATGTTTTCGAAACGCTGCTCGTATATCGTGGGACGACCGAGTAAGCAACACTAAGTGAGATAAGGCTCAGAGTATCAGGCAATTATACCAAACGGTCGATAAGGTCGTGAATCTTCATCGATCCACGTGTTTTGGATATGTATTATGTATACCTAACCACCGCCTACCCCGATGCACGATATTATAAGTAGGATAGAAGTAAAGTAAAGTCAGTTAGTTGAAAAACTGACACCAATCTCTAAAGTCGTTTATTATTGGTGTGAGTCGTGTTGGTAGATATAAATTATCTGGTTGAAGTCCACTCGATAATCACGACTAGTGGCTGAAGATATTTGGTGTTATGACTGAGAGTTAGTTTCAGTGGTACTGACATACTTGCTGTTTATCTGTTTTTGAATGTTAAGTGTTAGTATTCCTTCATACATAAATTTGTGTTTATTCCCTCTTGTTGAACTATAGTTTTGTATGAATCCTGTTAATTTGATCTGACTGAGGTTATGTTTTATAGTAACTTGAGCTAACTCAAATGTGTTCCAAACCCTACGGTGTTTTTAAATGATGTCATACAAAATCATAATAATGAAATATATACTTCATGCTTTCTTAACACGTTAGTTTTTATCTATACTCGATATAATGACGTTGGAAGCATTAGACTAGGTTTTGAATTTTATCATTATGACATTAACACAGTTGTGACAGGTGCATACAACTGATAAATCACAGATTAAAAAGAGCATATGCCCTATGTTTTGTTACTAGTGTTGTGGGCACTACTTGGAAGATTTACATAATTAGCATATAACGGGATATCATGCGAAGTGATAACAGTAGATAACCGATGTGAGAATAACCAAGGCGTAGACAGAATGTGTAGGAGATGAAAAGAGAACCAATGGGAAGCAGTATCAAACCAACCTGGTGTAGAGAACATAACAACGTATGAATACATTAGTAAGATTAATTTTGCACAATAAACTATTCTTTTCGTCCACTCGGTCCTTCTCTACATGTTCTATTAACGAGTTGGTTTTCATTGGCTCATACGAAATAGGCATTGTTTATTGCTTACTGCAAACGATGACAATTAGCAGTTATTTTCTGTTTAATTCACTAAGCTTAATCAAAGTATGTGAAATTAGGAAGTTTTCAAAATTTATTTTATGACTGAACGTGTATTTGTCTGTTTCTCTGGCTATATTTGTGCATTTCAGAATAGACAATCTATTTACTTATTAGAATTTTACGAAAAAAATATGAATAAACAAACAAATAAAATCACCTCTTTGTTTTTGTAAACGGTCAGTTAAGAGAGACGAGGAAGGGATTGCTCCATCTTGCAAACATATATCTATTCCGTATTCAGATTATTTATCGTTACTTCAATTCCTTTATATAGAAAACTGGCGTTATTTTATTGTTAGAATAGTTATATGCTTACTTAATAATAGTATGCCTTGATTTGCATAATATTGACTGTATTTTTGTTTTGATTCTGAAAATAAACAAACACTTAAATGAGTTATTACTTTTGCTACATAGTTTTTAAGTATTAGCAAGTTCTATGTCACATTTGTAAGACTGAATTTATCCATAACATTTCCAACTTCTATTTAATGTTCTGTGTCCAGTACATAATGTCGTTTATACGTTCATTCAATAAATACTACATATTGAAGTTTTCAATAAAGATTTTATTCCAAGTTCTTCTGGGTTCATTTTGTTATGAATTTTGCGACCTTGGTTATTTGAACGAGTAAAAACCCAATATTGATTGATTGATGAAAACACAGCGACATGATGTGACAAAATGATAACCGTTCAAAAGATACGATTATTGATTCAGATTCCCGAATAAATTGAAATCACAGACAAGATCATAAACTAGAAGGAAGATAATTTTCATCTAATAAAATGACGTGCTTGTATAAAAAATGTTAAAGACAAATAACGTAGTTGATTATCATAGGTAATTGCCCGATATAGTACTTAGTTTGTTTGTATTTGTCTCAGATTGATGTTGGTCGGATACCATTAGAAAATCACGAAACACTAGTCAGTCATTTCATCCTTGTCTAGGAGTCCTCAACAGTGTTCACCCTCGATTCCTCTAAGGAATCGAAACCCAGAGCTTCAGGTTTTGTGGTGAATTTTTAGCCATCCGCATTACAAAGCCTGTGTCCAATGGTAAAATTCGCACTTTCAGTAGTATGTGACAGTGATCGATTTGTGACGAATTCAAACAACAGATAGCTTTAAACATTCTCAGCACTTAGGTTATTTTTATCGAGCCTCATATATAATATTAAGAGGAAATTTGTCGCTTTTCAAATGTCGCACGGAAACTCGAAAGTCGTTTTCCTATTTCTGATTATCTCGGCTTTATATTCCTATCACAGTGGCTAACTTAATCTCTCACTATTCTGTTATTTGTAATCTCTGAAGTCGAGGTTATTGTTTAAATTAAGAAGGAATTTACTTGATTTTTCTAAAAGAAAAGGGACAATGAAAATCAATAATTAATTGTATTCAGCCAGTAGCATATGTTATGTGTACGTGAATATTAGATTATTATAGTACATCCAATCTTACCATATGTATTCCATGCTTACCCAGTAGCGTGTAATGATTCACAAATTATATGCACATATTCAAATAGTATGTTAAAGTTCTGTTGTTTTTATCTTGTATCTGTCGTCATATGATCTGTGCATCACACTAAGTAATTAGTTAAATAATAATTTATGGATGAACAATCAGGCATGATATTTTTACCTAAACGATAATAATAACCACTTTGTCGTGATGACTTCTCTAAGATTAAGGCTCATGTTCATTTGTATATTTCATCACATATGACTCAGAATCAATCTCATTGGCCTAAATATAGTCATTCGTTATCATCCTCTGTTGGTCGGGGTTTTGTGTACTACTATTTTCTCATATAAACAGTTTCGTTCCATATTATATTACGATATTCTTAATGGTTAGTCGTTATCACTGTGTTTGCCGCAGTAAAATTATCCCAACTCTTATTATTCAACATATTTCGTTACTTCATGTTGATATGGCATAACAATTTGAGCTAACACATATTTCTACCAAACTTTACGTTGGTTATAAACGTTTTTAGCATTTTCTTTAACAAAAATGCATAAATAAATGCTTTTAGCCATCTTGGGTGCTACTCAGTCCGGTATGTGCGCGAGAAATGACTTCGTTAATTTAAAATAGTCATTTAATTTAATTTACATAAGAAGCTGACATTTGCTGGAGAATTCCAAAAGAGGTATCAGTTAGCTTTGTATGATTGTTTTCTCTCAGATTTTGAAACTTTGAATGATCAGTTCATATTGCGAAATGACATGAGCTCGACATCCTATTGTATTAAAATGGATTATGACGTAGTCTGCTCTGTTACATTTGAGACAGTATAACTAATACTCATAACTTAATGTTGGGTTACATACAGACGCTTATCTGGCGACGCTGGTTTATTCCATTCCCAAGCTCTAATCAGAAGACATTAAATGACAAGCAGTGAATTATATATTCTTATGGTTCAAAAGCACATGATGATATGCACCAACTATACGACCGTAATGCTATATATATATATATATATATATATATATATATATATATATATTAGCTTCCGGTGTTTCTCGTTCCCATTTATTTGCTATATCATAACATATTACAACAGTAGGATTTATTATTCATTGACTAATCACTAGACTCAAAGGTTTTAATTTTAATCCCTGGCAATTTTGTAGGTGTAAAGAGTTGAGTTCATAGACGAGATATACAACAATTATAAAAAAATACCTTTTGGTTTTGTAATGGTTTTCTTGTTTGCTGTCAGTATGTGAAAAAAGCTAGTATCTAGTTTCAAGTGATTCTTTATTTTTGCTCCCTCGTTTTTGGGTATTCAGAATTAAACACACGAATTATTAGTATCCACACTTTGCTTTTAACATGAAGTTTATACTCACTAAAAGCGATAACAATAAGAACTGTAGTATGGGACTTGTATCCAGAATATAAATACTATACACGACACAGGACATTACGATTTACGCACATACTAGTTATTTTATTACGTACAAAGAACACCAAATGGATTTATGATGACTTATTTATTTTTCAAAGCATTATCTGATTCTATGTCACTTACGAGTATGTACCATCCTACGACTTGAATACGTCACAGTAAAGTTATGAGTAAAGAGCAGAGAACTGTGTTGCTTCGCATAATAAGTAATGATAAAAATACTTGTTCCGATTAAAAAAAAATTTGATGAATATGACTGTTCATTAGACGATTCAATTTCTTAAATATAAATTTTAGCAGTCAATGAAATTTCACAGCAATAAATGAATTAAGCGACTGTTTTTCATTCATGCTAATTTCCTTTTATCTATGTCTTCATATATTCCGACTAGGAATATTGCTTGAGACTCAGTTCGATGAAAGTCTTTTTGTGTAGTAGATTTTATGTAACCCTTGAAATTTCTATATAATTTTCCATTTTACTTTGGCTATCGATCTTCAATGCCTTTAACTGTCTATTTGTTATGTATACTAGTTAAGTTGAGGTGGTTTTTTGGAGACAAGTATTTAAGTTTCACGAATCGGCCTCAATTGGTACCATCGAAAGACAAAACACTGGACAGTTGTTTCGTCCTAATATGAGACCCTTTATCAATGTCCACCCCTGGATCCACCAGAGAATCAAATTCAAAACCTTAAGATCATGTGGCGATCATTATTAGGCCGGTTTCTTAACTAATGGAGTCCAGACTTATCGGAAATAAGACAGTTCTCACCACTAGCATTGACTGATCGTCTTACCATATCACAACTCTATTGAAGCCGTAATTTTACCATTAGACGCTGGCTTAGTTGTACCAATGATTAGGCGATTGCCGCAAGACCTGAAGCTCCTAAGTTCAATTCCCTCGCAGAGTCGACAGCATGCAATGCTGTGACATCCCATATTGAGAGGAAATGATTGTCCTGTATTCTCTGGTTTTCAATGATACCCGGCCGAAATCAATCTGTTACGAACATCGAATTAATTTATTTTGAGTCGGTTGGAAATAAAGACATTCGAAGTGAAAGCTACTTCGATGAGAGATGATAATGAGATGTATTTTTGTTTGTATAAACTGGTCATGTTGACTATTCACATGACGTACTAACTGTAAGCTATATAATCATTAAAAGCCAGGACACTCTGGATAACTGTTTTATCCTAGTATGGGATTCATGTGCTTGTTCATTGCATTGTTAGATGTCCCAGTAAATCTAATGATACTTCGTTTGACCCCCATTGGAGTTGTGGATTGTCACTGCTAGGGGATCTTATATTTTTATCGTAGTTCTTATTATATTAATCGTTAACATTGTTTAGTTTGTAGATAGGAATTGCTTTATAGTAGCATATCAATTATACTATTATCCCAATTTTGAGACACAATTACGTCCTTCTAACGGTACCAAGTAAGGTGAATTTCACATCCTGTATCTCATTGTTGACTATGATCTAGTTCTAAAAGAAATTAAAAGGAATATGGAAATAATTAATCAGCTCTTATCAAATGTAATCCCTAATATCAACAACGGGAAAACTCATGCTCATTTAGTCACCTGAGTTTTAAACTTAGTCTCTATGTAAATAATAAAGACATTTGATATTTTGGTATGTATTTTAATTTCCATTATATTCTCATATTGTAGTGATATTCTGTTTTATATAGCTGATTTCACTTCATGTGTACATACGCATGGATATCTATTTAATATTGAATAAAAGTAATTTGAAAAGTCTCAATAAGATTGACTTATCGTAGTAAGGTAATGCGTGTGAAAACTATTGTTATTTCATCAAGTAAAGTGATACGAACGTGCCGTTACTCATACCTCAACACTGCAGACTGCGAGATGATTGACATTATAGTCGGTTGATAAATTGAGTATGCAAAGTGTCATGACATTAGTTAATTAGTGTACCGGTCCATGCTCATCATCAATGTTATGAGATATTATCCTGTCTTCAGGTCTGCATGCCGGCTAAGCGAGTTCAAGTGAATGACTACATTCGGAATTTTATGCCTATTTCAGAAACAACACTCGCCAATTGCGTGAAATTCTAGTCTTTTCTAGTGAGATCTGCTACCCGATGTCACATAGTTCAGACATTAGGGACTATAAGATGTAGTTTAGGGTGCGGTTTCAGTGAACTTTCGTTACTGGCCTCGATGGCACATGAAAATGAAGTTGAAAACAGAAGTGAACCGTTAAAATGTTGTTAAGTTTGGTTATGAACATAATTCCCTCGAATGCTGTTAAGAGTATAATCGGGATTATAACTTTCCTGATACCCACATCATGGAGAGGTTGTGAAAAGGAAATAGGGCTGTGATTTATTTAGACGACCTGTCAGCGTATCTACAGAGCCCAAAATAGGACTGTCACTTGTAGCCTTTTGGTGAGTAGTCTTTAGTGTGTTAGCTCTTTACTTGTTTTACGGGCTTACCAACAAGAAATGAAAATCTGTAGAGTAAGGCGAGATGTTCATTTTCAGAGCTAATGTTTTCTAATCCAGTTCTTTTGTTGTGAGAAGACAGCACTACTGGATTGCTAGTTGTCTATGAGGAATACTTTACTACCATTATACCTCCACGATCTCCAACCATAAGTTTTCTGCTTTGAGTTTTACCTCGTCGATCGACCCCTCTGACATGGCTGGATATAAGGAACTAATTGTTTCATCTAGTATCTCTTGTCTGATTCATCATGACTGACTTAGTGAATTTAAATCATGTCTATATTTTTCTTCAAAATAACTTTTATCTACGTATGCACATTAGTTATATGAACTCATCATTACTGTACATAATAATAATAATAATCCGCTGTGCCACTTCTACATGCACACCTGGATATTTTCTTTTAGCTATTTATTAGGTATATAGAGTTGATTTATGAATATAAGAACTACTTACATTATTCTTATTATTATCTTTTTTTTTTTCAATTTATCTAATACAAGAAAAAAAATTATTTAACAGGTCATACGTTTTTTTGCATATATTTTACATGGTGTCCTCTGTCAACTTGATTTTAAATTTGATTGCTATTATTTATCTAATTGGTGTTATATATACACACTTATTTAAAGGTAGTTTTGATTACAGCAATAAACATTACATATAAACTAGATTATGATACTTTCAGATTATCCTTGTTTACTAAAAATTCATATATAAGTTAGCAGTGAAAATAGGTAAATATTATTTATTGAGATACTAATGTTTCTAATACATGACTAACAACTGCTTGATATACCAATGATTAAATGAATTTAAGACTTCAAATACCTGACAACCTACTTACGTCAAGTGGTTGAAGGTAGTCATCATGTAACCCTGCATGATGTAAGTTCTGTACCGACTTGCCGCTCATCTAAAAGATGTAAGTACAATTTTGAGTTTCCTCGTCTGTACATTCCAATCGTTCTAGATATAAAATCATACGACAATAGTCAAGTCTTATAATTGTGTTTATAAAACATCGATGAAGACATCTGCTTCTCGCAGCTGTTTATAGCCATGAGCCTAACTAATTGGATGTTGGCTAGAGTAAATACTAAGCATTTTATCCACTATTTCTACTAATTTAGGTAAAGCAATAGATTTTACCGATATGATCAGTATTTGTTGTATATTAGAGGACAACCTCTGAAGCTACATCTGCTTTAGCACTTTATCATCAAACTTACGTTAGCCAGCTAGTTCTTACATGTGTCATAAAAGTTGCAATGGTTTACAATCTCCTAAGTAATACGTACTTAATAATCTTTATGAACGTTTCTTGTCAAATACCGAAGTTTAGTGAGTCACTTTCTTTAAGCCTCTTAATACGAGATAATTTCGGGCATAAGATCGATGACGTTGCCAGCCTATACCGCTACCTCCACCGGCAATCACCCTACCACATATACACATCGTGCTGCTTCCTCTTTTGTTCCTCTTGCTTGAAACAGTGCTTCTTCCTGGGAAAACCGCATCTTGGGATTGTATATACTATACATAGGTTTCTGATGGTTAGAAATAGCCCTGACTATCTGTACAGGTTTGAGAAATAACCGTGCTTATTTCGTTGGTGCGTGAGGAAGGATGCTTTCTAAGTTCATGATAAGTTCGTAGGCCAGTATTATGAAGTCCACATGCTTGCGGAAATAATAATATAGAAAATAGGATAAATAAGTTCCAAAACCCTATGTGCTAATATGCCGATAAAATGTAAATTGAGTATATATATATATATATATATATATATATATATATATATATATATATATATATATATATATATATCAGTCAGTCAGTCATGGACAATCTAGAACCTTGCATATACGAGTATATGTCTAAGTTACCATACCACATCAGTACAACGAGACCAAGTTTACAATAATTATACTACAACAGAATAAAACGGAGAATTATAGCAAAGGTTTGTACGAAGTAATAATGGGATCTGAGATTTGGATGAAGTAAATATACTGGTGCCACTATGTCTGATTCTTAGCTATGTCACCTACTGTCTCCATCCATTGATTGCGATTATCACGCGAACTCCAACCAGGTAATAGGCATCTAACTTCATGGCTTAGACCAACAGTAAGAGACTGCATTGACTGATGCCTTTTTTTGGTTTGGCTGCCCGTACCCTCCTTCTACATGATTTCTTACCCAGTCAGTATTGAGTGACGAGGCAGGCGTTGGTTGGGTATACGCAACGCATGCCCCATTCATCTCAGTTGGTGATGGTTTACGATCTCTTCAATAGACTTGCCATGTTTTTTTAGTACTCTTAGTATAATATCAATATTGTTTATTCGGTCATCCCACAATATGCGGGGGATATTTTGAGGATTTCAATTATCAAAGACCTCCATCCTATGTATATCTTCTATTTTTATCGCCAATGTTTCTCACCTATTGGTTAAAACAGCGAAATGCTGCTTAGTACACTCAACCTTTGGTTAAGAGATGGATATGTCACCTACTCCACAGTTGATGTAAGTTGTTAATAACAAGTTGAGCTTTTTGAATCTGTACTGAGATTTTGTTAGACATCGATTCACCAGTTGTGATGAGGCTTCCGAGATTAGTGAAGTGGTCAACGTGCTCATCTAATTCGTTCCTTATGACCAGTCTGTATGATGATGTATGCTAGTTGTGAAGTAACGTTTTGAATTCAGAGGGAGGGAAATGCATCTCAAACATTTTTGAATTGTTACTCACAGTATTTAGTCGGCTCTGCATGTCAACAGCGTCTTAGACAGATACAACGCAGAACTTCGTACTACGTACATCAGTTCAGGTTGCCATACCACATCAGCACAGAGACGCAACTGTCAGTTCAAATCCAAAAGTGATAGCGATAGTAGAAGTATTAGCAGTAATGCAGAAAATTAGGGGGCGAAGATATGATTCGAAAAGTATAATTCAGCGTCTTAACCGAGTAGGACTAAGTCGTCTGCAAATTCTAAACCTCCTTGTTGTAGATCTATTTCTGAAAATCAGGTGAAAGCTTAACTTTTTAGAGGGCACTTGTAACAAAATAAATAAGAGGTGTGATAAGGAGAATCTCTTACAAATGCTACATGAAATTGATAATTCTGTTGACAGTTCTCCGGGAGCGCTAACTCGACCAGTTGCGTTCGAGTAGAAAGCATTCACTAAGTTTATGTACTTTTGAGGTATGTCTTTTAATGACAAACACTGCCATGAGCGTCTCACTCTATTGAGTCTAAAGCTTCATTTAAATTGCTTAGTATCCCTTTATTCTTTAGTCTGATGTAGGGTGGCTTATTTGATCAATCCATCCTCGTCCAAGCCTGAGACCAAGCTAGTTTTCTAGAGTTTGTTGTTCCCTAACGTTAGTGGTTGCAAAGGCTAATAGTTTAGACACTATGTTAGTCAAACTGACTCCTCTGTGGTTATCAGAGAAGAGTTTTTGTTATTTATAAACTGGGGCGTCTAGACATTAGTACCAGTTTCATGGGAATATGTCTAGTTTCCAGACTCACTAAAATATCAATCAACCTACTCGTTAAAACTGGACCACTATCCTTAGATATAACAGGGGTTAACCTGTCAAGTCCTGGTGATTTACCACGATTGTAGCCTTTTCAACCTCACTAAGAGTTGAGGGGCATGTATCAACCTGCCACTCACGTAGTTGGGGGTTATTCGGTAAGCAGAGAGTTTCCGGAGGCTAGTTTAACTGTCCATTAAAGTATTTCGCCTATCAGTCTAATTTTCTGGTCTAAGAGTATACCATGCACCCTTTTTTCAGAAATATTTGCACTAACAGGCAATTTTCTAATACTGCTTTCCCTGATAAATCAAAACAGTATTGCCTGTCGCTTCAGCCGTTCTCATCGCTTTTCCACATACTGCCCATCACCACTCACGGTTCTTGCGTAGACTTTTTGTTATTTCACGTTAGGGTTGTCATCGCTATTCATCATTCTCGGAGCCTATCCTAATGAGTTTTCGAGCCTCCATGAGTTCACAAGAAGTTTCCGAAACCCATTTGTCTTTCTTAACCTTTGGATTTAGGTTGGATATAGATATTGTTTCAGCATCTACAACTGCTTGAAAATAGTTTCAAGCTTCACGAGAATAAATCTTCTGAATATAATTGACTGAGCTCATTCTTCTCTGAGTGTACTTTTGGCTTTTTCGTTGACAAACTGACAACCAAGGGGTTTTCAAGTTGTGACTTATCTGTGTCCAGTAAAACACATGGAAATGTATGCTATCACTAGGTCATGGTCATAGTTCAAATGACAGTTCTCTACAAAGCCTCTCAAACGATATCTGGTGCCGTTGTGGTTTTTTTGTGAGATAGTCTGAACATAATTGTAGAGGATGGTTTCCATAGTTTGTCCCTTGGGTTAGGATGACAAAGATTTTTTTAGTGTGATTTAGCTAACCGACTATGGTGTTGAAGTACTCTGCTGTGATTACTGTGTCTGACTGTCGAACTTTCTGAAGGAGGTTAAAGAACTTCTTGTGGAATTTGTCTTTTACTCCATCCTAACTGAAACCAAGGAGAGGCGTAGACATAAACAATGAAAAAGCACCAGCATGTATCATTATCTTTCCGAATTCTCACTGTACTACTTAGACTAACAACACACAACTACCGTCAACAGGATTCCACCAAAAAATTTCCGATCCCATCATACTTGCATCAGCAATGACACAAAACCTGGCTGTCAGATTCCCAGATAAACGAAGAGTAACTCATGCTGTTTCTTTGTACTAACTAGATGAGGCCAAGTGAATGACCACGCTAGGATCCTGTACGCATGTTTCATAGACACAACATACATAGGAAAGTTTCTGGAGTTTGGCTAACGAGTCCTGTTGAGCGATTTGAAACAATGTTTGGACATCAAAAGCTCCAATATGAAGTTCATACCGTGGCGTTAAGATATCTGGGATAGAATTTTGTGAACTCGAATTATTATTAGTCGGTACATGTTAGAGGGGTAGTAGAAAAGATGTGAGTTAGAAACAAAAGTAAAAGAAATATTAAAGGTGGTAGAAATTTTAGCATGAATATGGTGATATTGAGTACTGTTAGTGTTCTTCAGGTACTTGAAAGAGAAGCTTAGTGAGAGATGACCTTGACGACCTGAGATTGTGACCGCAGTGCCCAGGGGACAATTGCTTGAGGCCGGTCACACTACATTTTTACAAATGGTTTTCGATGTATTAGTTCTGTGCTTTAAAAGACCTACCACTGTAGACGATAATCCGTTGAGTAAGGTGAAGTGCTAATTTTCAGGTCTCATCTTATTTTATCCCACCTTTTCTTTGTGGGAAAATAGCATTGTTGTCATGCTAGCCGTTTTAGGTAAACACCTTACTGCCGTTACACCTCTGCAGTCGGCAGTAGGACGTTGATCCCGAGCTTGGGTCTGCAGCATTCAGTCTTATCGTTCTTCAAACGACCTGTCTAGCATGACAGGACCTTAAAGGACCAGTGTATTCCTATTAGTTCATCACGATAGGCAAATCAGACCATCAAGTTACGGTAGCAGCAACAGTCTGAATAAAGTAAGTCAAACGATAAGGATGTATATAAAATAACAAAAGAGTTTACGAATATTATAACAGTCAATATTAATACACAAAATGAATGGATGGTTTATTTACGGTTGTCGATTGCGTGTACAAAGTACTTATTCCATGCACTTCCCTGTGCAGACCAAGATAGTGTGCCAATAATCCGAAATCAAGCAAAAACCTTAAAATAACCAGAGCTGCAGAAACTAAAAGATTCTTTGGTTGGGGTGGAGAAGGGTTAAATATTATGATATAATAAATCAGCATTCCTCTCGTTTGTCACAATGTAGAAAAGTAAAAACGAGATTAATGGACCTATAATTATGTTTCCAGAGCAGTGAAAGCATCAGGATGAGAAAATTCGAGTAACAGTGTGTAATTGTGTATGTAGTTCATTGTTTTTATTGATACAATCAAGCATACATTAATGAAATATGCATAAACATGTATACAGATAAAAGTTCAATATATATACCATATTAAAAAGCACTACAGATTCCATGTTTTAGATGAAAGCTCCTATTTGCTTTAGGTGAAGTAGACAGTTTCCTATTTAATAACTAAACATAGTGATATGTAGTAATTATATCTTTTTAGTGTATGCACTAAAATAAGTATTTCAAATCATTCAACATAATTGTATACAACTTGATTAAATAATACAAAAAGTATAAATATTTGATTACCTTTTATTGCAAAGTTTTCTGTAAAGAATATGCTAATAATAAAAATCATACTTCACGAACTAATACTATAAAATGTTTAATTTATCAACACGTGTACGACTTCTTAAAACACGTTTTTATGCTTAATCTGTTAATGCAGTCTGACTACTCAGGTTTAATCGACTTTGAAAACCATAATAACAACAATAATACTTGAGTACTGAGTAATTTACTAGGAGTGGCCAAACCAAAATGTGGTGTTGTTCAGTGAACACATTAATTGTTGGTCTGAGCCATACTGTTGGATACAGATTACGTATTGTGAGTCCCTCGCTATTAGTGGATGAAGATGTTGAGTAACATGAATTAAAATCAGTCACAGTAAAGTAGTTACAGTGATTACTTGCTATTCTCTGGAGTTTCTCTTTAGTTCCAGTATTTTTTCATATATACTTTTTGCATTGTTTCATTGAATTCTGTCCTCAGTGTTAAATCCTTCTTATTATCATCACATGAAATTATTTCAACTCCTATCGTATTCATCTTGTAATATTATTTAGCGTCCAACTGTTGTGTGACAACTTAAACAGTTATACATTTGTAACAGGCTCTATGTTATTTGCGACTGATACTCCGTTTTAATGATCATCTGCAAATTTCATGTAAGGAGATGTACCATAGTAACGATTTCCATTACTACGACAGCATTCATTTTTATTTGTTTGACTGCACTCATGCGTTGCGAGTTGCTAAAAAGATGTTTACTATACGTATTGTTAATGTTATATTCTTCTTGTTGAATTCTCTTCTATCATTTACAGACAATCCGACAAATAACAGTAGAATTTTAATTTTCAGCCTTTTTTCGCAGAGTTCATTATTTTGTACATACTGATCGTGAATCATTGCATGTAAGAAATATTTAAACAGAACGTTTACTATAAACTTTTTAAAATTCAAAGAAATATCACGGTTTTGTTTTCTTCCCATCAATGTTGAATTTATTTTCTAATTGTCCTTCTTGTGTGATATAATATCTTAATACTTTCCTACTTTAGATTTTGCTAATATGTAGAGAATTATTTTCACCAGTCGTATAGGTTATGTTATGATTCGAAGTTAGCACAAGTTTTCTGACTCAACATCAAAATAATCTACATAGCTGTATTATATTCAGCACTTTTTGTTTTATACACAAAACTCAATCTACTGAGACTGTTTTTAATTCATTGACCGAAAAATTAGTCTTTTGTACCAGTTCGCGTCCCAACAACCATCATCCTAGACATTAAAGTAATAATCCGAGTTAAGTGGTGGTAAAATATTCAACTTTTATTGACTTTCGATTATTGTTTATCATTATTAATTCGTTTACCGGGTATATATGTTTGTACATATTTAAGAACCATTCTGTAAAAGTGTGAAGTAGTAATACTACTATCTTATTATTTAACTTCAATTAGATGCGGTGGGACTTGAACCTTCAATTTAGCGGATGAGCCAACCCTCCTTTTCATGTAACTCATCGCAATCGTTTGTGCTTGTATTATCGTCAGACATTCTGGATTATGACCGAGATTTAACTCTCAGAAATGAATTTATTTTCGTCTTGTTTTTATTTCTCGGGGTCAAATGCTTATCACTTCTTACTTGCTTTTTAATCCATTTTTTTAGTGACATTAAACCAGATAACTTTTTGATGGGTTTGGGTAAACGCGGGAACCTTGTATATTTAATTGATTTTGGATTAGCTAAAAAATATCGTGACAGTCGTACACGTCAGCACATACCTTATCGAGAGAATAAAAATCTTACTGGAACAGCTCGTTATGCAAGTATCAATACACATTTGGGAATAGGTAAGATTAATTGTTACATGAGTTTTCATTTATATACGTGAATTTGAAATCTCGTTTATAGTGCTTCTTTTCGTTTTTTCCATTTTTGAAGGCGTAATTACAGGTTCTTGTGATCGGCTTTGAATCGTACACTCCCCCTTGATACACCTAAATTTCGGTTACTATAAGATTTGTGTGAGCGGTTTTCACTTCCTCAGTTTAACACATCTAAAAACGATGAAAATGAGTCTGAGAATGAACCTGGAGTAATAGCGGTCTTTACAAACTTTACAAATCTACGGCTTAGTGGCTAATTGTCGGAAGCTTTAACCCATTAAGCTATCGCTTGTTATACACTATGAATAAAGTGCGAATTCAGTCCTTCGTATCAGCCGTAAACATATTGATTTATATATATATATATATATATATATATATATATATATATATATATATAATTTTTCTTGACATCTGGTCAATCGATTAGATTTTTTATGCTTTGCGACGTAGAAGAATAAGGCGGTGAAGACAGATGTATATCAACATTACATATATATATATATATATCTTTTGATTTGAGAATCACTTTATGCGGGTATTGCAGACACATATACTTGTGTATCTGCTTGTCTATATTCATATGTGCCTCCAGATTACAGGTGCTTCCGTTGAAAAAAATAAGTCAATAAGATAAGAAAGGCTCTCTGATTAAATTTATTATTTTAGTTATTCTCGATGTATGAAAGTGCCAGATAAACACCAAGGTAGTAATGTCTCAGTATAATTACCAGTCTTTCTTCCTTTTCATTAGCTGGTAAACAGCATGATTAGAAGGAATATAATAGCGATAAAACCAAAGCGTGAAATTAAACCATAAATTTCGTTGTCTGCTGATATGAGTCATGTTAAATGATGTAGACTACTTGTTTAGGTTCTTCGTGGGGTCGGAAATAGTGACTAATATAGTTCCCATTTGTTAATAATGTGGCAAGCGCATTATTTCTTTGTCTATGCTTAGATTATATTTGTACCTTTTTGTTAAGGAAAGCCATCTAATTTTTCGACTAGATTGTAAATTCGACGAATAAACAATATTCCTGTTCTTACTATCTGTATTAACTCTTATGTGATTGGTTAATGTCACTTTTAACTTGCTAATTTTACTGTCTGTTTTCAAAGTCACTTTTGGATTTCATATCACTAATTAACTTGGGCTAGGTAACCATTGACACCAAAAAAGCACTGAATAGCTGTTTAGTTTTAGTATAGGGATCTTCATCAGTTTGCATCCGCGACTCCGCTAGAAAATTGATTTACGGTAGACTCCTGAGCTGACATCCAACGGTTGACATTTGTAACTTAGTTTGAGATACATTCACATTATCTAATCCATTTCTACCTGTGAGTAACTTTCCAACACCCGACGTAGTCGAACTCCACTATTCACCCCTCACTAGGGGTTCGGGAATCACCTAAAGTTAGTCATTAGAAAATTGATGCTGATTGCAACTGGGGGAGGGTTCGTAGATTGGTGAGTTCAGACTTTATATCTCGAATCAACTTAAGTTAGACAATTAGTACTCTATGATTTTCAATGATTGTCGAACCAAGGTTATATCAAATTTAAGTCTTCGCTACACTCAATTACAAAGTCAATTTTTCATTATTATTACGTAGATGAGACAATATAATTTGAATCGTCTGGAACTTCCACATATCCCATCGACTTTGTGTGTGTGGGGGGGGATTTTAGTGTGTGTTATTGTTTGCCTCTCTCTGTATCTTTCGTAGATCTGGTTTCTATGTTAGTAAAATATCAGGTGATACGAATTCGAATATAAACCGGATCCAGCGAACAACTTCTATTTCACAAATATATTTTTTCTTAAATAGTGTTCTAGTTGTCTAGTCATTTTCAGTACCCGATATTACTACTACTGTTAATTAAATGATTGTACTTAAGCCTTATGTACACCTCTTGAGAACATGCACTCATGACTGGTCGTCCTGTCTTTGATTTGAGAGCAGTACTGTCCCAAAAAGCCTTAATATACGTATGACAGTATAGTTTCTGAAGATTTGTGATGGTGCTTCTGTTCGTTAGTAATTTGTATTTTAAGTATATGATTGATGATTAAATGTTTTTACTACGTGAAATGAAATAATGCAGATTTCATAATTAACTTACACATTAAGTAGAGATTTATGTACGAAGCTTTGAATAACAGTTCATTCGCTTGAGGGTTAGCTATTCTTTCTGACTTTCTAAGTTAAGAAATAGGTGGAGCGGGATTCGAAAATGCAACTTGTCTAAGTTGTAGCCAAGTGCCTCACCCAATGAATTGTTATTCAACCTATTAATGACAACTTAGAGGTAAACAGAGACTACGAAGGCTTCTGATGAAAAAAAAATGTAATTTATATATTTTTCATTATCTGTTTTTAGTCAATGCAAACAATTTACGTTTCATCTTAATTCTCTTTTATGAACTGTTTTAACACCGACTTATTAGTCAATCTAACTAATAATACTGAATTCTCATTTATTTGTATTTTCAAATGTAATTCCTCTTGACATTTTGATTTGCTACTTCGAAATGTTTACAGATTTCTAATTTTTTACTTCATTTGTTAGACACTCTAATATCAATCTTGTACCTAATTTTTTTACACATGTTTCTGTCTCATGTTGCGAAGATATAGGCTACTGGATTCAGTTTTTATTCACTGTACAGTCTTATTAAAGGGAGACGTAAAGATTTCTAGCTAACATCTTTCAAACACTAAACATCTAAAAATAGTACATGCTCTATGTAGTCAGTTAGATTAGTGGCTACATTCAAACCTGTTTGATAGAAGTTAGTCGTCACTAATGAACTAGATAAATATAAAGTTGGTCACTACTTAGTTATAAATCAGTGTGTGCTTTATATTTATTTGTTATTTAGAAAATTTCAGTTTAATTAACTTATGGTTAGCATTTATACTTTTATCAGCGTTATTTTTCTCATACTTTAATAATAAATGCCATGGTATTTTCAGTGAATTTTTAGGTGTATATTGCTTATAAATTGCACGTTTTCGCTGAGTAATGATGCAAAACCTGGTTATTGAATGGTTTCTGAGCAATAATTGTCCTAGATGCTGCAATAATGTTCGTTCTATAAGTCATAGTCTATATGACTTTCGTATTTGAAGTTTCACAAAACGGACTGACTTTAGTTAAACAACTATTAGAAACCAAGAAGCACTAGTTTATGACCACTGCCTCATTTGTGTTTAACCACGACTCTACCTGGGATCTAATCCGGAACCTTCGGGGTGAGTACTTAAACTCCCGAGTCGACATCCAATTATTCACATTTCTAATTTCATTCAGTTTGTGATATATTGCTTGTCTTCATTTGTTCCCTTCAATTAATACTTACTGGTGTCTAAAGTTTTCTATTTCTCGTTAAATTGTTTGTGTTCAGTCATTGTCATGTGTTTTTCTTTTATCCTTAGAACAAGCTCGTCGAGATGACATGGAATCACTTGGCTATGTGTTAATGTATTTCTTACGCGGTAGCCTTCCATGGCAAGGTTTAAAAGCTGGCACTAAACGTCAAAAATATGAACGTATTAGTGAAAAGAAAATGCAGACACCTGTAGAAGTCTTATGTGAAGGTTATCCAGGTACTTTAGTTTTCATTTAAATACTGCTTATTATGAAAATGAATGAAACGCACTTAGACATTAAAGAAAATGAAGATATTTCACCCAAGAGCACCTTGTTTTTAATAGTGTCATTTATTTTGTCTGTAAACAATCTTATTTATGATAAATTTTTACATATTGAGGTCAAGTTTGTAATAAAAAAGAACAGTTTTATGTCTTTTAGCAAAGTTATCAAATTCTTAAAAGTTTTCAGATTTCGAATATAAACTGCGCAAGTGTTAACGGAGGTAATATTGCATATTAAATAGAAGAAATTTAAGGGATAATTATCTACTTGGCCTATATAAAGAAAATGGAAGGTTATAATCTCAACTTATAAAATGATTAGGGGTCCTTCCGTTTGGTGGAATACCAATCGAGCACTAAACAGGGTGATAAGGATTCAGTTAAAGAGATGTTCACGCTTTAGCCGTATTCAAATGTCTCATCACTTCATGGAAATGCTCTTAATTTTGCAGGTGATTCTAGCCCCTTTATCTGTCCAGGTCTGACAATATGTTGAAGGATTGATCTGTTGACTAACGTGCAACCACCTTTGAAAATGCATTCATGATAATACTTGTTTTGTGTGGCCGAAATAAATTACTCCACGGGAACCAGTAAACTGATATATTTGCATTGAGTTGCCCCAGAGGTAGTTAATTCTGGAATACCAATGGAATGAATAAATGATACGGCACCTTCCTCATAGACTTTGAGGTCATTTTTCAGGATTTATGCTACTATATCTAATTTGAAATTAGTGAAAAAGTCACTTACTTTTAATTGCTAGAATCTTTTCCCAACATAACAATAACCTATCGTACGAATTATCGCTAGTTAAAGAACTGCTCATTTACAAAGAGACAGAAAATTTTTTAATACTTTTGATGCTGTCCAATAATGGGATCTAGGACATGTATTTAATTGTATTTGACACTCGTTACCTATATCCACCGGCATTTGTGTTAATGTTTATACTAAGACTGGCTCTACTCTTTCTCCTTCACGTTTAACACCTTGCAACTTATCATTAACCTTCTGAGTCACAAACTATCAGCCTATTCAACAACTTTCTAACGTCTTAGAACTCCATAAAATGTAAACAATACTGTGATATTCGTTCAAGGATCTTGTATCCCAACAACGAAGTTTGGTCTTTGAAATATCAACGGTAACATGGATGTATTAATTATTTTTTAATTAAACAGTTAACACATTTACGCAGATTTTTTTCATTTTTTTCTTTTAGTTAATCAAAACTTTAGTACTGCTTACAAAAATGTGGAAATTATTTATCACTAGAAATGCATAGTAGAAAGTTTAACTACTTATTACTTTCTCAATAGACATAGTAGAAATATTAAAAATCGTTTTAAGTCACCTTACACCGTACTATTGCACAGCATTTCATGGGTATGCTTAACAATAATCAATGAAAGATATGCACATCCTGTATTTAGGTTATTGTAAGTAGCTAGCAGAGGATCCTGTCTCATCCACTTATTTCAATCATCTAAAATCATAACATATTCAATGCGATCTCGAATCACTTAGACCAGTGATCACATCACCACTACTAGGTATAGAGAAGCATGACATTGGTAAATATTTCGTAATAAATCAATATAAGTTGGTACATGACACCATCTTATGAATAGGCCTTTAGTGTGCAGATTATAAAAATTAGTCTAGTTATATGCGATATTTGGTACATCTCAGTAAATTATCCTGTTAGTATAAATATATTTACTCTTTAACTTCAGTCACTTGTTATAAATACTTTATACCTAATCACTCGAGCGGTGATTATTTGTTATTTGATCGAATAATATTTTTGTCAACAAATTCTCATAACATTTACATAGGATTTTGAAATGATAAACAAGGTTTTACAGTTCTATTGGGTAATATTGGTGTTTTCTGTTATCGAGCCACTAATACATCAGATGGATACTTATGATACTGTCCCGGCTGGCAATAAAAAGGCTCCGAGAACTCGAATACATTAATATTCTCACCTTAGTTTCTACATAGTTATAAATCAGAAAAATGGTCACGATTAAGATAAATGTATCTTTGAAACAAATTTATTCAACGAGCGATTTATTTGTAACATTCATTTACGTAACTGTCTAAATTTATATATTTGTGATGCGTTTTAGGTCAATTAATAATTAAAAGTTTGTAAAAAGTTGATAAGTCGTGGTATAAAATTCGACTATATAGTTTAAACAGTTATATAGTTACTTTAAAATGCTTTTGTCAAAATCGGTTTTAATCTATTAGTTGTTTTCGTCATAGCTTAGTCTCGGTTAGGTACTATTCAGATCGATTGAATTGTGGATCTCTTCATTGAATATTGACCCTTTTGATTCTGATACTTGGGCATTTCCTTCAAAGCCCAACGGTTGTAAGGCTGGATACCTCTGAGGAGTTCTATACGAAGACGAAGCATTTGTCAAGTGCCCCCTGGTTCTCAATCGGGCTCAACCGATAACAATCTGTGATGAATACAATCAACGATTATGTTGTTTTTAAGAAAGTGCTATGTTAGACATGAGAAATGCATAAGCACTAGTGTGAACAGAGTAACTGTGACTGTCATTAGGATGAAGTGAAAGGGACGTATAAATGTTATTCAAGAATTCTGAGTAAAGTAAACTTTTATCGTATAAATAATAACAGTTATAGAATAAAGTAAGATAACGTATAAATAAAAATATGGCCATAATAAATAAAGGGACCTTACAATTTTTTTGTTTTATATATGGAGCTCAGGTTTTAAATTATGGATCGTAAAGACTCCTGTTACACACATTAGGTTTAAGCGAATACCTGTTGGCTTCTTTGACTAAATTTTGTAAACGATATCAGTGAGTGAATCTGAAGCAGTGTCATAAATCTGTTGCATGTTGCAGGGTAGATGACGTCGTAACTTATCTTTGTTGTCCCTTGCTAAGCCCTTTCGGTAAACGCTCCTGAATACAATGAGCAAGCGGCTTCGGCGAACAATCTATATACATAGTTTCGCTGGAGCAAGTGAACTTGTATAAACACATTGAGTTTATCAGTCTTTGCAACTTATCTTTCATGTAGCTGTAATATGCACTTTTTAATATAAAGGGTGGCTTAAGCAGATTGTGCAGTGATGTGCTGCGCATTTCGAATTGACCTCTCCAGTCAGTTTGTTAACATATCACTAGCAGTATGTCCCTTAAACAATATATTCTCAAAAACGATGAATTCAGTCCGAAAACGCTGTTCCTCTTTCATATATTTCCTAATAAATCTCTATTAGCATTCATTTTGTATGAAGATGAACTTCACAACGGATAGTTTCTTCTCTAAATAGACTAGCTAACAATTTTTCTGATGGCATGAGCTTCGGGAATAAATGATATTAGGTTTCCCAACTGTAGAAATTTATTAGTTTTTTATTTCATGTAACTTTTCTATACCCATATCTTTGTACTGATCCTTCTGTTAGTGATGAGTAACGTATAAAATTGGTAGGAATCCAGTAAAAAAATAACAAGATGGAATGAATCTAAGCTATGTAAATACAAATGTTGAAAATTACTCATACAATCTGTTGTGAGACGGCTTGCAGAAACCTCAGCAAGGCCTTCAGGGACCCTGATGGGACCGGAGATATTTTGTCTACTCACCGTTCTATAGCACCTTCCAGAATTTTGACCTACAGTATTCCGATTAGATAATACCTGGAAATTGTTGCTTTCTAATTGAACAAACCGTGATGATTATTTCATTTCCACAGTAAACCATAAATATCCGAGTATTGTTCCATATTTGACACTTACTGGTATAAGCAGTTATTTCTGCTTTTCTTCTGTCTTCTCATTTACGACTTGGTGGGTTCAAGGCGTTTGAGCATTAAGGTCGTATACCGTATTCTCAGCAATCAAGTACAAGACACATCACCATCATAAAATTAGGTCATTTAATAATTAAGATGGCTTAATAATGCTGAAACGGGCTATTTTAAAAGAAGTTGGACATATTTCTTTCTTACACATTCATCTAAATTATTGTTTAACCTCTGTCACTTTTATTTCATATTATTTTCATTGTAATATTTTCGGTAATGATCTTCTAAACTTGTTTTTGCAGTTGAAATGGCTGTCTACCTTAATTATTGTCGTGGAATGCGTTTCGATAATCAACCAGATTATTCTTACTTGAGAAATTTATTCCGTAGTCTATTTCAACGTGAAGGATTCACTTATGATTTTGTTTTTGATTGGAATCTATTGAAATTTGCTGGTAATGATCAAAATTCCATCAATAATACTACCAATAATAATACTAATAATAATAACACTGGTAATGATCATCTGATTACAAACCAACCACCGCAGCAACAACAACAAACACAACAGTCACAACAACAGATTGTTCAGTCTTCTCGTCGTGGCCACCACCATGATGAGAAACTTAAATGTAAGTATTGTTTTTAGTTATTTCATCTCTAATTTTTAATATATATTACTTTTCTAAAGTATATTCGAGAGCCCAAGTTATCCATAATGTTCACACTGTCCAACTAAATGTTTGTATGGTTGGAACATGTATTGCACATACTCAACCACCGTCTACGTCATCGCGCGATGTTGGCTAGATTAGAGGTAGTATGAAAGAATGGCAGGGGCGGCGAAACCAAAACATAGCATCAATCAATGAAGTATTTGACCGTTGATCTAGGCCATGTTGGTAGATATAGACTACCTGGTTGGGGCTCGCATGACAGTCGCAGTCGGTGGCTGGAAACTGTTGGTAATATGGTTCAGAATCGGTTAGAACGGCTCAAGTATATTCACTGTTTATGTTTTTATAGACCACAAGTTCTATTATTTCATACTCACGAATGTTTCATTCGTTCCTTTTGAATTATATTATTGTGCATATTTGATCTCCTTGTGCTAATTTGGTATGGCAACTTGGACCTATGCATATACACCTCAGGTTCCACATCGTTCATGACTTTACTCAGAGTTTTTAGTCATTTTTTTGTGTTTAATTAGTAAGTACATGCAATTCACTAATGTGTAATTTACGTTGAAACATTTCATTTTAATCCCTTACTATAATGATGTTCCCTGTTTGGCATACTGCACTACTTTACACTGACAAGTTCATAAAAGTCAGTTAGAGATGACTCTAGTTGCTTGAAAAACAAAATTTAATGTAAGTTACACTATAGTATGCAGCACAATAATCACTCACGGAACAAATAGAAGAATTATATAAATGCTAGATATAACACAAAAACTTTAAAAATGTTGTTGTTAACCTTAGATAACTTGAATGACTTTTTAAAAAATGATAACCACTTTTTAACCATTCAAAAAAATAGGTTATACAAATCATTGATCTTTAATAAAACACTAGAATTGTGTTAGTAAGCAAAATTAAATTGTTTAAAACATTTTTTGGATGGTTATCGGATTTCTAGAAGTTTCTGGTCCATTTCTATGCCTCAGTTCTGCTAATTTTATTATATGATTATTTGCAACGTCATATAATCAAACGATTACCTTTCACCAACTCGGGTTACTTGGGGCTTTGGAGTGATGTACACCTACTACGCAGTGGTTCATTCTAGCTCACTCTTTGACTTTGTAATATGGTTGCGAAAGTATGAAGCTGACACACATTTTTTAAGTTTCTGATAACAGATATATTCAGATCACTGCTCGTTTATTGTGAAATGACCGTATGAACAATGCTAAAGTTGCTCATATTTTCCAATCACCGTATACCTCGGCATACAGTATTGGGTAGTATATGGAATAGATTGGATGTAAGTTAGAGTCAGCCAAACAAAAATGTAGTATCAGTTCATTATATCGTTGATTTATGGCCTGTTATACAAATTGACTGCTTGTTTTTTTGAGGGATTATCGTGACCAGTTATTGGAAACATGCAGTAACATGGCTTATGTACATTCATTCTTTAGTTCTACAGTTATTTCGATTGAGTGACTAACTAATAAGTATGGCTTTAATCATTTCGATATTTATTTTATTTTTATCCCTTCTACAGCCCGTAGCAAAGGGGCATCTGGCAATCCTGGTTATACAGCTCAGCAAGCTAATAATCTACCATTAGCTCATAATTCATCAACTGCAGCAGTGATGAACTCTCGTTCAGGTTATACACAACAAGGTTTAGGTGCAGTAACAGCTTATCCGCGTGGTATGCCACCATCATGTTTACCAGCTGCACAAAGTATAGTCGCTCAGTCTTTACAAGTGATGAGTCTTCAACCACAGCCTAATCATCAAACATCATCAGGTGGTGTCACAGGTCCAGTAGCGCATCATCATGTTCAACATATGCAATCACATCAAACACAGAACCCTTTAGCTGCCTATTATAACCAAACAGCACAACAACATAATATTTCACAATCACCTCAATTAGGCACATCACAATTTGCCAATCCCAGTTGTCCTCCTAACATGTTTCTTATAAATAATAATAATAATAGTAATCCAACTAATCCTAGTAATAACCCAATACAACTGACTAGTGGATTGCATCAACAACAAGCCAATACTAATAATTTATATCCTTCCATTGATCCAAATTGTATTATACAACAGCAGTCGCAACAACAGTCACAAAATATTTGTTGTCTTCCTGTACAATCTCACCAGTCCACCACAAATAATAATAGCCAGCAAGTTGTTACACAACGTCAACTTATTCAACCTATTCCTCATCATTCAACACAACAACAACAAGGTTCATATTTATTAACTCAACAAAATCCTGTTGGTGGGAGCACAACAGTTAATCAAATTCATCAGCATCAACAGCAACAGCTGAATGCATCTACATTTGGTAACCATCATCCGCATAACTTGTATCATTTACGTCTTCATCCTGAAACGCCATTCTATGTACCAGCAACAGCTGCTTCTAGTAGTATCGGTGGTGTTGGTGGGCAAAATACGGAGAGTTTCGCTTCGACGCCAATGTTGTTACCTTCAGGACAAATTGGTGCAGGAGGAAGTAATAGTAATGCATTTCGAAAATAACGACAAAATATATTGTCTGCCTATTTATATTTGTTAGTCCTTAGTTTTTTGGAGAATGTGAATATTCAATATATATATATATATATATATATATATATATATATATATATATATATATATATATATATATATATATGCTATAGTACATGGCGCAAAATTAATGTTTCCATACGTTACTTAAGTATTCAATTGTTTGGTCGCTCTCATTAGTCGACTGCATTTTTTTCACCATTATTTTTCTCATGTGTGAGATGCTTCTGTCTGTTTCATGTAATTTGGCAGTTGTGGTTGTGTAATAATAGAGGAATTATTAAGTAGTAGTCAGTTGATTAGAAACAACTTCAGCATTAGTACCAACTAGTGAAATTCCTCACGATAAACTGATGCTTATTCGAGTTCTCTTCTGGGAACTAACTGAAGGCTTTATTTTGTCTGCGTTTGTAATTTTTTTTCTTAACATTTACTTCTCTTTTTATTACTACTAGTGTATTATTTGCTTATCTCTCTGGCCCTCCTTTCTTCCTTCTTTGATTTGTTTTAATTTTTATGTATGGTATTATCCTCGTCTTCTATTCAAGTATGTATTGTTCCAAAAAATAAATCGTCTTTGTATAATGCTGAAATCGGGATACACTGTTCAACAGTTACTACTTGCTATCTTCAAACGCACATTTTTAAATTCATCTTCGCTCACTTATATTAAGTCAGTTAATAAGTTGATTGAGAATCTTATTTGTCATGTTTACCTAACTAAATATGAAGTTGACTGCCTTTTTTGTACATATTATATAACTGGTAGTTATGTTAAAACACACTATCACTACTACTATTAATAATAATACTAGTCTGTTATATTTTTATTTTAAGTTATTTTTTTAATGTCCGTGTCGTTGTTCTATATTGTCTAGGCTCTTGGCAATGGATTATTAATTCCCTAGAGCGGTAGCTCGCACTGTTTAAAGCACTCGTATTTCAGTCATCAAGTTTCAGATTTAAACTCTGTTCCATATGCTCCAGTTTCGGCCACAATATAGTAACACTAGCTTACATTCAAACTTAAAGTCTGGCTCCTAGCTAAGCATATGAATATGCACCTAGTAAATCACTTGTATAAGTAATGTATTAACTGATTTGAATCTCTTTTGTGCGATTTAGCTTTCGAAACTATATCGTTAGTTATCATAGAATATATATTCAAAAGTTATAGTTTTAAATTATATCTATTTCTAAAGTAAGAACCAATGGTAAACTATTTCAATAAATTCCTTTTACCAGGTATAGATTCATGTACTTGGCTTTGAGAACTAGTCAAACTATCTGGCCGCATAAACTGGGCTAGGTAGTGTAGGGTTAAATTCTGTCATGGACCGAAGTTCAAACTATATGACAACTGATCGATTGCTTCTTTGCCTCCATAAGTTATGTAGTTAAGAACGTCGATTGGAAAGAATCTGTTGTGTTTTAACTACAAATATGAAGCGAACACTTTTAAGTACAGCCTAACAATATGACGTGTTAAAAAATTCTCCAGGATATCTTATCACACAAAAAAATATTTGGTAAAATGAAAATAACTAGGATGTTGACTAATTATGCCCTAATATAATTACATATACGTACTCAATGAAATATTTAAAGTCGATTCCATAAAGTAAACTTACATGATGCTTCACTGATCAGTTTAGTTTCATGTATTTTGTTCTACTTACTATATTCTGCTCGGATAAATGGTTGTTTGATAATGGTTCTTACGTAATTCATTTACAAAATGCGGATTCGTGATGTCAATGATAAAATTAAGTGAAAATGGGAAAAGCAGACAACCTTGGTGAACACCACTGGAAGTAATCACTTATGACGACAGTCCACCATAAGCTCTGACTAGGCTAATAGTGTTCGAGTAGAGTGCTTGTATAAAGTGAATGTACTTTAGTGTTACGTATTCTAATGACATACATTGCCACATAACATCATGGTTGATAGAATTAAACGCCTCCATAAGGTCAACAAATATAGCTATTGTTGGACGTCTTAAAGTGTGCCTATGTTGCAGAACCTGTGGAAGTGTGAATATTTAGTCTATACAACCGCGTCCAGGTCTTAAACCAGTTTGATTTTCTTGAGTTTGCTCTCCATGAACTTTAGTTAGACATCGAAGCATTATTGAAGCTAATGTGGTAGACACTATATTCGTTAAACTGACTCCTCTGTAATTGTCACACCAGAACTTCTGTCCTTTTTTGTAGACAGAGGATTAGTCATCGAGACCAGTCAGATGGGATTACTTCTGGTTTCTAGATTCCAGCCAAGATCTGAATCTCGCTGCTAAGATTGGACCACCATCCTTAAATATCTCAGGAGTTAATCTATTAGGTTCTGCTGTTCTCCCTTGCTTCAGATTTCATGTAACCTGCCTAACCTCATTAAGATTTTGCGTGACCAAAATCAATTAGTCATTCAGATTGCTTGGGAATGATGGTCAACTGAAGTGAGGCCGGGGGTCAGTTAAACTGTTCCATAGTGTTCTACCCATCAGTCTAATCTTCTGGAATGTCAGGGAATAATAGTCACAACTTTTTCAGAGATAGTTTCACTAGCAGCCGGATTTTTGATACCCGTTTCCTTAATTAGTCTGGACCGTTACCTATTGCCGCTGCCTTTTCCATCCTCTTTAAATTTCGCTACTTATCACTACTCGTGATCATGATGTAAGCTTTTAAACAGCTTGTTTAGGTTGCCTTCGCTCCTCATATTCAGAGCCATACGTGATGAGTTGCCATGCATCTATCAGTTCAGTAGATGCAATTGAAATCCACTGAGTTTTCTTAACTTTTTGGTTTAGTTTACTAGTAATTATTAATGCTGTTTCAACAGCTTTTTTATATCATTCCAAGTTGACTCGGGGTGGGTATCGCTTACATAGTTGACTAATTGGTTTTCTAGTTATTCCTGATACGTATTCCTGACTTTTTTATCATTAAGTCGAACTCCGACATGGGTCCTTGCCGTGAATCTTTTACATCCGGTGAGACGTAGACTAAAATGCGCTCGTACTAAAGCATGATCTAAGTCTGAACATGTATTTCAGATTAAGCGTCAGCCTTCTGCCAAGCCTCTCCTACGATGGCCGATGACAATGTGGTCTATTAGAGTCTAGCGTTGATATGTTTGTGAAAGTCGCCGTGTCAACTAGTATTTTTATGCTTAAAATTGATAATTACTAGAAATAAACTGTTATCTGAACATTTTTTGAACAGGCGATTACCATTATCTTTTCAGTGAGTCGAAGCACCATAGGATCCATCAAGGTGCCCTTGGGTTTCGTTTATTTCACCTAGTTGGAAATTTAAATCATCAGTCACCATTACTACATCAGTGCACTTAGCTTTTCGAAGAAGGTTGAAAAATCCTCCTTTTACTTCATCTGAGCTGTAATCAGTGGGAGAGCAGGCAGAGTTAACGAAGGACAACGGGGTGTTTCCCTATCCTTATTAATTCTTACTGTCCCGTTTAGGCAGACAGTTCGCATGCAACTTCCTATTGGAACCCAATCAAGGAGAGTCTGTTCAGCTTTTAGACTAAGTGCTATGCCCACACCAGTGAGGCCTCGGGTAGTAGCGGTAGTGTCTCTAACTTCACGGAGGGTAAATCGGGCCGGTTCTTTATTATTCAAGGTGAGGTTAAGCAAATTGTCCTGCATACGCGTTTCAGAGACGCGTCAGACTTCAATGGAAAAAGATTCTAGAGTCATAGCTGTGAAACCTCGTTGTCCTATTTCATACAAAGTTCAGACATTAAAAGCTCTGATATATGGCTTAAGGTGGCGTTTCAGAAGAACAGGAGTACTGTTTTGTTGGCATTAAGAGCATGAGGTGATGCATGAAGTGTTAGTCGTAGAGATAAGAGAGTTATAGTTGGGGTAAGATTTGTCCTCAAACAATTGTACCTCGTACATTGTTAGAGTTATGAGGGCAGTTTTCACTTTCTGGCTGCTAACACCATGGAAGAATATTACTTCTTAAGGTATCTGGAAAGGAAACTTGGTTAGTGTTGGTCTTGTTGAAATGAAAAAGGGATCGCAGAGCCGATCACACACAGCCTTTTAATGAGGGGGCGGGTTTGTAAAGTGTTAGCTCCATTCTTTGAAAAGCCTTATTCCTTGAGACGAGTATCCGTGAGATAAGGTGAGTTGTGATATCTTTAGGGTCAATCTTTTCTAACCCCTAACTTCCGTTATGAAAAGGCAGCATCTCTGCAGATGCTGATTATCCGTGAAAAACCCCTTGCTGCTGTCACACCCCACTGCAGTCAACAGTATGATCTAGCCCTCCGACCTTAGGTTGCTGTTTTTAGTCTTACCGCTCTCCAACAGACCTACTTTGTACGGTAGGACCTAGAGAAACGTGTGTTCCAGCAAATATATTTCGGTTGTGTCATCACGATAGACAAGCCCGACCACCACATTAACGTATCAGCTACACTTAGTTTGGCTTTAAGCGATATTATTTGTGACACTTAATGATAATACCAAGCTATTTAGACTGCAGGTAGATCCAATAGATTTTGAACAGCTACAGTATCGTATCAATGTATCAATTAATATTCTATCCTAAGCAAATGGTATACAATATTAAAATCAATCATATTCCTAAGCTCTAACTAGAAGCAACTTAAGAATGCTTGAGTGGCTACTTTTTATCTTATCATAGGTTTCATACAGATGTTATACAGCTATATGTAGTTATTTTTATTTATAGACAGAAAAGCTTTGTTAAGAACCTCAGGGAATGAGTTTTTCGTGTATGCATCTTAATATTAACTTTCTTGTCAATAAAATATTAATTAGCAGTCAACATTTTCTGAAAATCGAAAACCTGCTGCAATCCCATCGAGCTTATTTCTACGTTTACATACATGGATCTTGAGATTTATAACGATTGGCCAAAATAATTATAAATGAGCCAACCTCATTCCGGCATGATCTAAATGTCAGCTTTCGATATTTCTATGCAGTCATATGTACCTAGAGAAATTTGTTGGTATGATTATTAATTTTCTGTTGGGTAAATTTTCACTATGTAACCCTAATTCTTATAGCATATGAACTTTGCTACTGAAGTTATTCGTATCTTAACTGGTTACATTAAGCCCTTAAATAACACTACTACTGAAAGCTAATTTTATAGCTGATGTCAACTAAGATTTGGATCTTTATAGAAATGTCTTGTTTCTAAATTTTCCTAGGCTTATAAAAAAGATTAGTCATGAGAAATGTGACTCTAAAAGAAAGTAACTTCGAAACTCAGAATCTATAAGGCATAGTTGACGTATCTTAGCCATTGCTACAAATTCATAAATATGTCACACCACGTGTTCATCTATTGGTCACAATAATTGTACTGATCCCAACCAGGTAACCTGCATTTAATAACATAAAGCAGGCCAACAGTCGACAACTCATGAACAGATACCACGCCTTGGTTTAGCCATCAAAAGCTGTCATCCAACATAAATCTATGACAGCCAATATCACTCAATATGGTAGGCGATAGTTGGATGTACGTAATGCACATTTATAAAACAGATAAAACGATATGAGATTAGTAATTATTGTAGATATTTTTTAACTACACATCACCCTAAAACACCATCAAGATCAAGAAATATTGGACAACTTTCATGTCATGGTATATGACTCCACGTTGGTGAACGCACACGATGACCAGTAACCGATTTTCTACATGAACACCGGTACTTGAGTCCACAAAATTCTTGCAACTTTATCACCATTCACGAGGGACGATGCTAGATAATAACAGGCAATTACATTATCCAAAATGTAACCAAATTAGTGGTTTTTTTGAGTGTTTCCATAGAATTATTGAAAACATTCCATGTTTTTATTGCCGTTCGGCCAACAGTTATTACAACGCGAAACAACTTAATTACATGTGACTGCGCATGGTCTAAGAGTCATGCTGAGTTCACCAATACAAGTAAACTTCGTATTAAGCAATGCAACAGCTTTTAGATTACTATTAATAATGTCATAATAAAAAGTAACTGGCACTTAAAATTAGATTAGGCGCACGAACTTGACATCATTACCTTGATTATCATTGGCTTTCTCAAGTTCACCAGCAAATTTCAGTTACATTTCTACTTTGTGAGTAAGTGTTGTTATCTGCTTTATCTATCTTAGATTATATGTGTCGATTTAACATTTCTGTCTTACTGATTTTATGTTTCATTATGATGGATGACATAAACTCGATGTTCCGAATAACCACAATATACACTACTCGACACGAGTCATCTTATCACCCCTTTCCTTCTTGATTGCCAGGCTTGATTACTTCCTCATTACACTCATATCTGGCATATCCCCTTCATACACAAACTATCTATCCATCTACCATCAACCTGTGAAACAATCAAGAAGACAATTATCTATAACTTAGACGTACTATATTTCTATTAATTACATCAATTTGTAAATAGATTAATTAACTCAAATCACAGTCTCTTCTATAATCAAATAGGATAATTCATTGTATTCAAGCACTCAATAATGAATCATTCTTTCTTCATTTCAAAAATCCACTTTCCTAGAGATCCATATTGAATCTTCTATTCACTATTATGCATCGACAAATCATATTCTCAAAAATAAGATTAGCAAGTGAATACAAATAATAAATACTAAACGAAATGAATAATATTATTAAAAACAACAGAATGACTGCTTCCTTGAGAAATTCATTGTCGTTCTTCATGCCGAACCCATTCAATTCATAAGCGTAATAATTCTTGATATTCTCATTTACAATTGTTCGGATAATTAGCATCATAAAGATAATCAAAACTTCTATTGTCGTTGTTAATATTATTATTATTATTAACACCGATAATATTATAGCAATCATCATTATCCTCAATGTTATTACTGCTATCAGCATCATCACTGTGCGCAACGACATCAATATCACCTCCTTCTACTGCTTCGTCTTCCCCCTCCATTGTCCCCTTATCTTCTATTTCTTCTTCCCCCTTCTTTTTCCCCTTCATCAGCGTCGCGTCAGCGGTAGTAGCGACAACGACAACAACAGTGTAAACAAACACGTCGTCACATTCTTCTACTGCTTTTATTTTCGTTTCTTCTTCCATTTCATCAGTGACATCGTTTGGCGCTTAATGTCCAGTGAGTCTGCCTCAGTCTATTACGTGCATTAGTTGATTGTATGTTTAGAGTTAATTACTTTCATCTAGTCGTACATTTTATTGCCTAACTGATTCCCGGCCTTATTATTTCTACTCATATATTCATTCAGTGAGGCATGTTTAATGACTAAGTTCTCTATTTATTGATTTGTTTTTAACTTAGTCATATTATTAGTATTGAGTAATTATTAGAAGAATGTATTCACACTGCGTAGTCAATCTAATTCAGATAGTTTATAGAACTATTATTCTTTAGATTTATAAATACTCTTTTATAAAGCCCTTTATTTTAACTCGAGAAATGACGAATTCAGTCCAGCCATGTCGCTATAAGACGACACTAGATGAGATTATGCAATACAAGATGAATTAACTGAAATTAGATGTACATGCCATTGAATGTCTACTAAGTTGTATATCAGTTAAGCGTTTCTCTGAAGTATGATTTCCGAGTCCGATCCATCAAGAAGTCGTGTGTACGGACTATTGAAGTCTCATACTGGGATAAATCCATTTTCTAACTGAAGTCTAAATAACGTTAGGCCAGAGCTTCTATAGTGCAATAATCAAAATATTATAGCTAAAATTAGTTCATAATGTAGAATTACAAAATAATCATGGTCATTCATAACTGTGTACGAAATACTTCTTTAATCATGTTCAAATGTTGAACTTATAAGTATGTATGATGTAAGTAAATACAAAATACACTATACGGAGAAGCATGTATATGATGCTGCTATTATGAAGTGTGTAAACGCGGATAAGATGATACTAGATGTTGTCTATCATACGGTACAACTGAGACTTAAAGAATGACCTAACTTTATGAGGTTTCTCTGAAGATTATTTTATTTATCATGGCTACTTATGTTTATGAATATTTCTATTATCTCTATATTTCCCTCGTCCGGAACCCTCATTTAACCTATCAATATGTTATGACGAGAGAAATTTGGGGGGTGATTGGGTTGGATGGCCGAGTACCAAATTACTAGTGCCTAGTTGGTTATTGCGCGCCTGGCCTGTGCCCACTGAGTCCCAAGCCGGAATAAGAAGAACAAAAGCCAACCAGACAACACTAGCGAACTACAAATTTATTTACATAAATACATCGATTTTTATATCAGTTAATTTACAGTGAGTATTCATCAAGTGAAATTATCATCATTTAATTAATACAATGAAATACTATTAACTGTACTCAGGAGTTGAACTCAAATTGAAATCAATTAATGTGATGAAAGTTTACAAATAAGCTTACAAAAAATCAACACAACTTGTTTCGTTGAATTACATCAATCATTGCATCTTTGGGGATTAGGAATCCCTAACACAACAATTATGTCGTCTTCCATTTATGAACTAGAGCTAATCATCTGTGTACAAACTACCACGTTTCTCTATCCTGTCTTTGATTTGTGATGAAACTAGTATTTCCATTAGTCTGTTGTATGTTCTCGATTTACACATATGTAGTGTCAGTTCTCTGGGTCTTTGATTGTTTAGTTATTCTGGCAAGGCCATTGTTATGCCGGACCACTAAAGAGTAACAAACTCTCGGAACTATGTTTTAGAACACTATTTCAATTATTCTAACTGTGGGTAATGCTAACCTTTCGTTTCTATGATTGTTACATTCCTCCTATCCTTCCGATTAGTATATTTTTTCTTAGTATGAGCTACAGTACATTGGTTGTGTACAAGTTATCCCTATTTACTGCCACTATTTCTTTAGTTCTGTATTAATGTTAATTTCCTAATTGGTCCACCGTGTGGTTTAGTTTGATATATATATAAAGGAATGTATGAAATATGATTCGATTCTGTCTGGTTGGTCTATCGTTTTGTGTTCTTCTTATTCAGGCTTGGGACTCAGAGGGCATAGGGCAAACGCGCAATTATCGACTAGGCACAAGTAATTGGCACTAAGCCAACTAACTACCGAATTCCACGCATCATAACGACTGTTTACCCTAAATGATGGAATTTCAGCGAATTGTACAGCTGTGTAACTGACTTTATCCTGTATATTGCAATTTTATGGATTTGCCTTTAAATCTTCATTTATAAGCGACCCTAAGATTCCATCAAAGGAAATAATGATGCTTTGACGATCACTAACTCAATTTTAGGACAGTGGCTTAGTATACAAGGCGTCCAACACTCAGTCACCTAGTCCTAGCTCCTTCCAGCACTTGATTGTTAGGTCACAGGACTTACGACCACTTTTGTTTTGAACACAGCCACCAAGGAACACGACTGGAATCGGTTACTTTAGTAGAAACTTAAGAAAGATTTAGATGTTAAATTAGTTCATTTTACACTAATGGTTAATGGAATTTCTGGTTTTTACTATATTTTCTTTAAAATGTGTATTTTTCCAAAAATGAATGACGGCTGTTTTGAACAGATGTTCGAAACATTTTAGAAAACTTCAGGCCTCGAAAACTATTTCTGTTATTTATTGTAAATTTGAACTCATTTACACCTACAACAATTCATTCATCAATAAAAGAGGTGTTTTATGATTTTGCCTTGACTATAAGTGACCATTAAATGTTACTTTTTTTTAAATTCCAAACGTGTATTTAATAGCTTGATCTTCTTTGACCTCTCTAACAGATTTTCTAAATATGATTTTCCTTTGTCACCTAGTTGAAACTAGGAAAATAATAAGTAGTTAGCTATGTTCAGTATCGTGAAGTAATGGCTAGGTGAAAAATATACTCAACTTCTAGCTACTAAGTTCCAGGTTCAAACCCCCCTCTGCCAACTTTGTTCTGAATAACAAGTTGGTATCATTAGCCTCCCCGATACACACTATGTTGATTAAAGAAAAGTACACGAATCGTTGCCTGACAAATAAGTTCAGCGTTTAGAGTTGAACCTACGAGTTATTCAAAATACTATCAAACCTTAGTGAATTTACTCACATACCAAGTACAAATTTATGTACTCAGCTTTAAGTGACATTTTAGATATGCTAGGGCTAGCAATATAACACGATTTCTGAAACTGAATTAAGCAGTGCGAGATTCAATCCATGGACCTACCAGTTAAAGCCATATACTCTAAGTATTAGATCACCGTTACACAAAATAGTGTCGTTAGATCAATCAGCACACCTATAATCTCGCTTTCTCTTTAGAAATAGACCTAACTGAGGATTGTTAGTCATTATATAGCTAAGCAAAATAATCAACGATATAAAGAACATATATACAATAACAAATTAAAGAGCTTTTGCAAAGAAAACAACCGGACGAACTAAAAAAATATAAGAAAAGGAACTAGTAAAATGAAATTAATGTTGTTCGACAAAAAAATAATTATACGTACATCCGAATAACAAATTAACAAAACAATTGCAAAAATAGGAACTAAGAAGCGAATTCAGAAAACAAACGGCCAAATAATTGTCAAGTAATAGACAAAGTAGTTTGTGAGGAGGACAAAAGCTAAAAATAGAACTGCATTAGCATTCATTTTGTATTTCAGTCTTTAATGTAATTCTTGATTCAGCTGATTTTTTCAATATGACCCAATCTTTCGCCGTCTCGTATCACAGATATATATATATATATATATATATATATATATATATATATATATATATATATATATATATAATTAACAACATTCAGGGAATAATGATTTAAGTTGAGCTTCTGTATCTTCCGGTGACTTCACCTTATGACCAATGGTTCTTGGATCGCTGAATATTTCATAATCATTTCCACCCTTAAAATATTCAAATTGATGTTAGTACAAAACAATTTACTGGATGGTACAATAAAGAAAATATTTATGTTAGGCTGATTGGGGGATATCGATAAGAAGCCATGATCGACCTAGATTTAGTAATAATTGGTGCTCGTCAACGATGCACATTAACAACAACTTGATGTTCTCTGAAGTAAGCAAACAATAACTCAGTATCACTTGCAAACGACTTTACCAATGAACTATTTGTTTTCCGACGGATTATAAAAGATGACAATGGCTATTACCACAGGGGTAATATTCAATCATCATCTGTTACCCCATGTGGAGCAAGGGCCGCCTGACCAGGATTCTAGCCAACTCTATCCTGAGCTTTCCTTTCCAGTCCCTCTCAAGTACTGTTTACTCTCTTCATTTCTGTCTCTAATTCCCGACTCAATGTGTTCTTGGGTCTCCCTCCTTTTTTAGCCTTTAGGATTCCAAGTTAGTGCTTGTCTTGTGACACAGTTTGGTGATTTTCTCAATGTGTGCCCTATCCATCTCGAATGTCTTTTCCTAACTTCTTCCTCGGTTGGAAGATGGTTGATTTGTTCTCTGCCACAGGTTGTTGTTGATGGTATCTGGCCAGCAGAGCAAAAGTATCTTACCCTGACAGCTGTTTATAAATACTTGTATCTTTTGGACGATGCCCTTCTGATAACCAGTGCAACAATCAATCCAAGTACGTGGAATGTCCACACTGTATGGGGGACCAGGGAAAGCATCCAAGTAGCTGAAGAAATACAACCCGGAGACACTTGATATAAGTACAACTAATTATTTACAAGCTAGACAGTAAAGATTAGCCTCGGAAGAGGCACTTTGTACTCTGGTTATGAAGAAGAATATGCCTGACACACAAGGAAACAAAGGAAGCATGGATAGTACTTACAGGATGAGAACCTTAAAGGCCTAGGATTATCGAGGAATCCTCCAAGAAAAAGAAGGAGGGGACCATGACGAATACAACCCAGTTCCATGCGCCCACCAATGACAACAACAAGGACGAAAATGACCAACTTTACAAGAGGCTGCAGTCAATTGTCAAAAAATGCCGGTGAAGACAGGCGGTGTAGCACCAGCCCCTGAAATAATAGGCCTCAACATACACAGACGGAAAAGCAAGAGCCTTCGTTAAAAAATAACGAGCACGAAACCAATTAAACTAGACGAAAAAGCTTCGAAAGATACTAAGTAGCATCATTAATCAATAAGGAGTTCAGAAGGACCATGGAAGACGCAAGAGCGAAAAGAGGTGACGACATAGCTTCAGATCACCATCTGATGGTGGCTAAAATGAAACTGAAGCTGAAGAAGCACTGGATAACTAATGCAGCAGTGTTACGAAAGTTTAACACAGCCCTTCTCCGGGATACTAACAAACGCAAATAATTCAAAATAATTCTCAACAATAAGTTCCAAGCATTTCATGGTCTACTAGAAGAAGGTGGAATTAATATGGAGGACAACTGGAAAGATATTAAGGAAACAATAACTTCAACATGTCAGGAGATTTCGGATAGCAAGGAACAACACCATGAAGAATGGATTTCTGTTCGTACTCTGGACAAAATCCAAGAAAGGAGGAGCGAGAAGTTAGCAATTAATAACAGCCGGACAAGAACAGAGAAAGCCAAAGCACAGGACGAATACACAGAAGTCAACAAGCAAGTGAAAAGGAGCATCAGGTCGGATAAACAGAAATACGTTGAGGATCTAGAAATGACGGCGGAAAAAAGCTGCAAGAGAATGAAATGCGAAGCACCTATACGATACAACGAAGAAGCTAGCTGGGAAATTCAGTAAGCCAAAACGGCCAAACAAGAGCGAAGCTGGCAAAAAAATCATTGAAGTGGATGAACAGCGAAAAATGTGGGTAGAACACTTCGAAGAACTCTTGAATAGACCAGAACCACTAAACCCACCAATTATCGAAGCAGCGGCCACAGATCTCCCCACATACATCGAACCACCAACAGTTGAAGAAATCTAAATAGCCACTTGACAAATCAAGAATGGCAAATTGGAAGGGTCAAACAAAATATTAGCGAAGGCGCTGAAGTCAGATATAAAAGCAACTGCAAAGATATTCCACATTCAATTCAGAAAGTTTGGGAGAAAGAGCAAGTGCCGACATGTACATATCGACATAGTAGGCCCTTTACCACGTTCAAATGGTTTTACGTATCTATTTATATGTATAGATAAGTTCACAAGGTTTCCTATAGCCCTACCAATCACGGACATCACAGCCGAAACAGTGGCCAAAGTCCTCATACAGAACTGGGTGACCATTTTTGATACAGCTATAACAATAACGACAAACAGAGGGGTTCAGTTCAAATCTGAACTATTCAACAGCTTAGCTAGATTACTAGGCTTCAACAGAATACGATGCACTGCATATCATCCTCAAGCAAATGGAATGGTAGAACGGTTCCATCGTCAACTAAAGGCCGCTCTTATATCTCAGTCAAACCCTAGTCAGTGGACAGGATTCCTGCCATTAGTTATGTTGAGAATACGAACAACTGTCAAAACCGACTCAATGTTCAGCAGTGGAACTAGTCTTTGGGACCACTCTGAGACTACTAGGTGAGTTTATTATCCATCGTACTGAGAGTAAAAAGGTCGATTTAAAAACTTATGTAGACCAACTACAGGACTAAATGTCTAAGCTCAAGCCAATTAGAAATCATAAACAATCATGATCGACATTTTTACCTAAGGATCTAAGCAGTCGCTCGCACATTTGGGTAAGATGTGACAAAATAGAAGTACCACTTAACCCTACTTTCGAAGGTCTATTTAGAGTTATTTTAAGAAAACTTAAATACTTTGTGATACAGAAACAAAGAAACATCAACTCAGTATTGATAGGCTGAAACCGGCTTATCTAGATAACGAGCCACCATACGTGTTGTTAGATCGCTTGCCCGACCAAACGACCACGGATCAAGAAGTGAAAACGTGAAGGCCGTAAAAGTGGCTAAAAGCGTTAGATGGGTACAACCAGTTATTCAGGCAGGGATGTCCACAGTTTTAGTTTCAGCCTAAAACACAATCACGTAACTTCTAAAATCTCAAGTTTGTAAATATTAAATAAAAAAATAAAATAAAATTGATTTTTTTAATACATTTGCATACATAAGATATCTACACCGTGTCTATTTTCTTCCAGGTTACCAAATCATTCTGGAAACCAAACGCTCACGTAGAAACGAACACTTATCAATTATAATTGTACATTTTCTTTTTGTACTTTAACCTTTTATACAAACAGTGGAGCAATTCTTTATGTGTGATGGAGTTTCATCAATATTTTTTGAAGTAGATTCTTCTTTCATTTTGACTTGAGGGTGATTCAAGAGGCAGGTGAGTAAACACCTCATAGCCGGACAGAGCATGAGAAAATCGTACTTCACCAACATGGCGTTGGGTAGCCCACTCGCGGTACTTTCTCAGATATTCTTGCTTCATTTTCCTACCCTCGGTTATTTTCCACGCTCTGGTCACTGTTAGGAGGTTACGTTCACCAAGTATCCAACCATCATTTGTGGGAGAATGTAAACGCTGCAAGATTAGATAACAAGTTCCAAAAGTAAATGTCATCTACGTAGTATCGTCGAATACTAACAAACTGTTTACCAATGATCGAATGTCAGGTGATGGACGGACTAGTAATTCTCCATTGAACTACAGGGGCAGAACTGAGATGATTTTGTTTGATATGTTGATCAAACCGACGATACTATGAAAGTCGATTCTAAGAGGAAGCTAATGTAGCAACTTAGGTTGACTAGTTAAGAGTTGACTTCAAACCTTAAGCATACGCTAAAACAATAAAGTTCAAGTATTCATTAACTTCCTTATTCTACATAGAGATTATATTTCCTATTATTTTATATTAAATGTTGAGAGGCATTGTGTATTCGAATGACTGAAATCTCACTCCACTGTCTCCTGCCTACGACAATAAAAAATAAAGACCTATTCCCTAATAATCTAGTTACATCTGTCAAATAAAAACTGGACGTACCAAGGCGTTAAATACTGACCAAATCGCGACTCTACGGATCATTGTTGAACAATCAATTGAATGAAACCAATTTACGTCAACGTCCTCGACTACGAGAAAGCATTTGACAGCGTGAATAGAAGAGAATTATGGAGCCTTCTTCGACATCATGGCGTACCCTAAAAGATAGTCAACATCATACGAAATTCTCACGATGGACTACACTGTAAAATCGTGCATGGAGGTCAGCTCACGGACTCATTTGAAGTAAAGACCGGTGTCAGGCAAGGCTGCTTACTATCGCCATTCATCTTTTTGCTGGTGATTGACTGGATCATGAAAACTGCAGCATCTCAAGGCAAGCTCGGAATACAGTGGATAACATGGATGCAACTAGATAACTTGAACTTTGCAGATAACCCAGCTCTTCTACCTCACACACAGCAACAAATGCAAGTGAAGACGGACAGTGTAGCAGCAGCCACGGCAGCAGTAGACCTCAACATACACAAAGGGAAAAGCAAGATCCTTCAATACAAAACAACGAACACTAACCCAATTACACTTGACAGAGAATCTCTGGAAGATGTGGAAGCTTTTACATACCTGGGTAGCATCCTTGATCAAAAAGGTGGGTTTTGATGCAGATGTAGATGCACGGATTGGCAAGGCAAGGGTAGTATATATACATAATCCAAAAACATCTCGGACTCAAATCAGCTGTCAACCAACATCAAAGTCAAAATTTTCAATACAAATGTGAAGACAGTCCTGTTGTATGGAGCTGAAACTTGGAGAACTACGAAAGGCATTATCTAAAAGATACAAGTATTTATAAACAGCTGTCAGGGTAAGATACTTTTGCTCCGCTGGCCAGATACCATCAACAACAACCTGTGGCAGAGAACAAATCAACCATCTTCCAACCGAGGAAGAAGTTAGGAAAAGACATTCGAGATGGATAGGGCACACATTGAGAAAATCACCAAACTGTGTCACAAGACAAGCACTAACTTGGAATCCTAAAGGCCAAAAAAGGAGGGAGACCCAAGAACACATTGAGTCGGGAATTAGAGACAGAAATGAAGAGAGTAAACAGTACTTGAGAGGGACTGGAAAGGAAAGCTCAGGACAGAGTTGGCTAGAATCCTGGTCGGCGGCCCTTGCTCCACATGGGGTAACAGGTATTGATGGATTGATCGAAGATGTCGAACTTGAGACGTAGTGGCTGAAAATATAGCGCCTTAGCCAATGACTGGCTGTTCCGTATAGCCATGCAGATTTATTTATTCGAGACAGCTATTCATGTAAATCTGGAGTCATAAAATGTCTACACGTGCTACATTTAATACTACTTACCTCTTCTGTTTTATCGCCAAAAAAGTGTATGGTATCGTAATCTTTCAAAAAATTTAAACAATATCGTTTATCCCAACCTTTTGGAAAAACATCAATACTAATTTGTCCACCTAAACAAATAAAAAGAAAAGGTAAGTCAAATTAGTCAAGTGATGATAAACACTGGTAATATAGTGCAATACAATATTTGGAAAATACTCGGAAAAAAGTGACTCAACTTGTAACGAAGTGTTTGACTAACACTCGTTGAGATACAAGGCCAAACCCTGTTCCACCTACTCTGCTTTAGAAAAAGTTGTCACAGATTGACTTCAGCTGAAAAACCATCGAAAACTATAGGGCATTGAATACATAAGACTGAGTAATGTGTATCTACGACAGTAGAATAGATCAAATGTTGAATGTTAAGGTTTTGTGCTGGGTACCTTCTATGGAATTAAGTACTTTTCTAATGACTTATTCACAGACTTACAGAATGCGGACAACATTGCTCTATTTGGTTAAAACAGCAATTTTAGAATATTTTGAACGCCATGGGTAACACTGTGATAATGTTCAATGTGCCTTTACCGCTGACTACCACCCATAGATTTAAAACGTTACTTCAGGATTGGCCAATATCAACGGAAAGTTTGACCAGTCACTTGTCATTACAAAATCCCGATATATATTGTTAGGTAATACTATTTAAAGATGAGTAGATAATCGAGTCAATGAATCACTTTATAAAGCTCATCTTTTCCTATTAACTTCACAACCAGCTTAAGTTCTATTAATCAATTTCGGAGGTGAGCTTCAACTAAACAAAAGCGGAAATTAT
Organism: Schistosoma japonicum; assembly: GCA_025215515.1. Lineage (NCBI taxonomy): Eukaryota > Metazoa > Platyhelminthes > Trematoda > Strigeidida > Schistosomatidae > Schistosoma > Schistosoma japonicum. The sequence goes on from CM046066.1 coordinate 16,227,241, forward strand.
AAAACATTAGGAAAAACAAACCAGTGTAACGTAGCAGTAGAGAGTGACCTAATTGGATAAAGAGTACTAGATTTAGAACCACGTGGTTACAAGCTTTCATCCTTATTGAAGTATTATCGTGACAACTGGGTAGTAACATTAAGTATAATAATTTGTTAAACCGTTTCCAAAATCAGGATTCTTTAATTTGAACTTCTCGTAGACCTAAATAATTCAGTCAATATATTCGATTACCAAATACAAATTCATGAACTCAGTTTAAAGTTAGGCAATTTGGGTATGATCTAGTGAATCGGGAGTGCGGCGTAAAAATTAAGATAAAAGTCCTTTTGCCACTAATTTATTACAAAACTCCCCCGGTTTACTCTCCACCTTGCACATAGAAACTTTTATGTAATCGATAACCCTTTATAACCTCATATCTAAACTTTTTCGAAAGGGAATGATTTGTATGTATTGCTGTTTTAGTGTTTATTATACGCGCTGTACAGTATGGTAGCTTGGGTTGATATACGTTTGTTTCAAGTTCTAATGTTACTTATGACTGGTTGACTCCACAGGTTACCTTACCTATAGCAAATTGTAAAGGACTTGAATGAAATTCTGAACGCATTTTCGCGACAAAATTTTCTCGAATTTTATGCTTCTAAAATAAAAATACAACAATAAAAGTGATTTAAACATTTATTCCGTTCTAATATCAAATTTAACAAAATAAACTAAGAAAAATCAGTCATGAAGTTGACAAGTCAGGAAGTAATTAAACTATGTAAAGATAAACTAATTTCATGGATTCACCTTTTTAAACAGTTGAAGATTCGTTTAAAACACGATTAATGAATAAATCTCAAGGATTAAACTAGTTGTAGCGTGTGAAGGTAAACAACAAGGACTAATGGATATGGAACTGACGTTAATAAAGCATATAAACGAGAAACTACTATAGCAACCGCATATTGTATTTACAAGTCAGTCATAACACTTTAGGAAGTGGAACATAGGAGCATGGATTCAAACTCGGGATTAAAGGAAAGGTGAATAATGAATGTATTTAGTTAACTGTAACTGATGCAAATGTAACGAAAACTGAACTACGCTACCTAACGTTTCTACCCACACACCACGATTACTATGAGGACTCTAGCCAGGTTGTCTGTACATACTAGAAAGCCGAAGATTATAAAACGATATACGTTCATTTTATTATCATGTCCCAATCAAACACTTCGTCTAGGTATACCAACAATACCAACTCTCTCAAGGCTACTACAGTATAAATGACCTAACATGTTATTAGATAGGAGGGAAGTATTAATCACGATCATATGTACAGAAACACTCCTTATTAACTAAATATTTAATATGTCAGACGTAATATAACGTATTCCTAATTATTAGAACGATAACAAGAAGCTTCAAACAGATTCAAAAACTATCCATCAAATGGAGTGTCGACTTAGATTAGAACATGATGAAGTAAGATTGAAAAATGTTCATGATGGCCAATATTTTAATTCAGCAAGAGTGAGTCGTTAGCACTAGTTGCGTTTGGAAGGAATGGAACGAAAACAATGCAAATAAAACAGGGGAACTTAGGAACGAGGAATGCTGCTGATGAAGAGGATGGTCTATTTCTTCGGTGAGTAAAAATTATTCTTACCGCATCATAATCAGCAAATTCATCCCGTTCTTCCTGAGTACAGCTCCGTCCAACTGGACAAATATTTATCAAACCATCTCTAAATTCAATAAAATTTCCTCTTTTTCTTGGAAGCCAAAGGTTTGACATATACTGAAGACAAAAGTTGATTAGACGCTGAAGAATGTCTTCGCCAACATGCTCAACGATATTCTGAAATGAGTACATGTTAAACTATGCATACTGTGCTACTGATTTTCTCTCCATAACTGTGTACTACCAAACCATTTTCAGAGAAGATAAATGGAAATTTTTCCGCAGCTTTAAATTCAAGTGTCACTATATTAAGTTCATACCAGATGGACTAATTTGTGAAGAAACTTTTTGAAAATCCGAACCACTAACGACAGCCAAAGGAACATAAGAGCTTAATTTGATCAAAAACTGAAGCATATGATCAGTTATAGTATTGCGCGGTTTCGTGAGTGTCCCATCAACGTCGAATAAGCAGATAACTTTTTTGCTCATTATGAATGAACAGAGACTAAAATAATCAAACCAACTATCAGAAATAGAAATGGCATTTCAAAGTTTACAAAAAAAGATTTTTGCAAGTCGCTTCAGTTGACTTTATCATGGATTTTTACACCTTTAAAGCTGATAGTATTACGACGATTTATACCATTTGCTAGGAATTCTTCTATTTACAATCATGTTTAAAATGTTTCCTCTAAGCAACTACTGCTCCATTACGCATACTAAGTATTTGTAACCCGTAATTTTGCGCTGTTTACACAAATGAAATGCCATAAAGAATAACAAACATCCATTAGACTGAAAAAAACAGCAGAACTAAATGGCAAAGGTCATCTTAAATGTGCGGACATCAATAAAATATGAAAAAAAAATGGTTTAGAACACCTAGTGCTTTTATAAGTAAGATTAACGGCAATTAATGTATAATTTAGTGATTACTGCAGTATTACGAGTAGGATTTTATGTAAGCCAAGTGTACACGTAAATTTTACCCACACTACTATTCCTTAAAACAATGTCCAAATAATAAGAAAAGGTCCTAATTTTAGTCATTAATATGTTTATCGAATGACAATCCACTTGAACGGTCTCACAGTTTGTAACTTATTTCGCGATTCGGTTGAAAGTGGCAGGGTTTGAAATAGTGATGCGACTATGCTAAAATTACAAGATAGGCAGTTTATAGATTTTATATGACGACGTAAAAATTTCGAAAACAGTATGCAGTGACGCTGATCGGCTTGATCATTAATGTGACTTAGAATTAGTCCGATAGTCTCAAAAGTGAGGACTAGAGATTAGTGGCAGTTTTGGCCACCATTACATCCTAAATAACGCACCACTTCCACAAGTAGAATAAACTAGGGACTTAGCAGTAATTGTAAGTTATAATATGACAGCCACTGAATGCTACAACAAAACAGTTGCTAGAGGATTCCGAGTGTTCCGGTTAGTTTGCAGTGTTCAAATGTTTTGATAAAGATTTATTCTAGATTTCGCATATTAAGAATGTCAAGAGAGTTGAGAAGGTTCAATGAGTGGGTACTAAGCTAGTAACAGGTCACTCAGATCACTTATGACTGCAGCCTAAAGTGAATGAATCTTTTTTTTTATAATATCGTAGAACACCAAGTGATCTTATATTTGCGTTTTGGTTCGAAAATGATGTTTGAAAGTTACTCTTTTTTCGCCCTCGTGTAGAAACAATTATCCCAGAGGCCATATCAAAAAGGCTCGAAAAACGAGACAGAACAAACTCAGAGTGAGAATTGGTTTTTCCCACAGAGCGGTTAACGACTGCAACACTCCGACCGAGCAGGTGGTACCAGATGCGTCGGTAAAATTTTTCAAGGAAAAGCTGGATCTACACTGGAAAAAGCATAGCAAGGATAAAATGCAGGTCACCATAGTGGGTTTGTAGATCTACTAACCTTAATACTAAAGAGTGAAGTCCTATTTCACATTTAATATCTATTGTTTTCAAAACAAGCGTCTAATTTTGCTAATGATTGGTTTCGTGATTTTGATATTGTCCAGTAAAAACTACTTAGCTGCTCAAATGTGCTAGTCGACTAGTGAGTACGTACATCCTGAAAAAAGTATACTACTAACGCAACAATGCATAACCATTGGCTTAAATGATTTACAAAAGAATATGAACGCCTAATTTGTAATGGGAAAGAACACACCTGGTACGTTACTAGTCGAAACGCCAAGTGACCTTGGGAGGACAAACTGGAAACGAGCTAGAATAAACGAGTCAAATATTTTTTAGAAATGGCGTTTCGTGTGTTCCTTATTTGAATTCAGACTTCTGGTGTTGTTTAATAACAGACGTCTTGTTGCTCAAATCTACTAGCTTTAGTAGTCAGCAGCCCCCCCCACACACACACACACACCGAATATACCGTTTTTATTGTTCTATTAGTTGTGCTTGTGTGATGGAACTCTGTAGTTGTCTTTGGAAACAGACCTTCTGGTTTGGCACATTTAGTTGAGAGATCAAGAGTAGAGATATTCATGTAATAAGGGATGAGTATTTGGCCAATCATGGTAACCAGAATTATAAGCTGGTTATCATCTCATGCTCGTTTTTCGGAGAAAGATTTACTCCCGTCCTTCCTCCCCATCCCCCCGAACCAGATATTTAATGTCAAAAATGCGGAAGCAACACCAAATGAACTCTAAAGTCCTGCCAGTGCAGTTCAAGTACTATGGTTGTGTGGAACTGCATTTCGAATGATATTTACGTAGATGACAACTCCACCCATTTTATGTGTTTCTCTTCTCCTCAGAATATTGCTATGCACACTTCGTCGTCCGTTATTTCCGGCGTTGTCCATGTTTTTGTTAAGACAGCTACTTTTGGTCCAAGTTTAAAGCATCAGAAGAAAATCTTAGATGGATTCTCAGCTTGGCGTTATTGCCGTAAAGTCATATGACGACATGTAATAACATCTCTGATTTTTGAGCAAGAGTTTTCTGGGGGCTTGGAAACAGATGAAACTGTACCCAAACGGTGGCCAGTTGGGAGGAAACTGGTCTGTAGGGTTTTACGGAGTCTATTCGACTGTCTATTGCTGCCGATACAGACGCGTGATTTAAACCGTTGGACATTTTTCGAAGTAGTAATCTGGGTCTGTTTAACTGCATCGACTGTGACCGCTTATGCAAAGTTTATCTCCAAATATCTAGAGCTAAGTCATTTTTGGTCCGAAACTGAGTTTACAGTTTTCTGGGGTCTTCTCTTAGTACCCCATTAATTCCATGAGCTAATAGGGTTGTATGTACTGTTGGGCCCACTGTTTATTATATAGCTACCTGTTTTCCAGCCCATGGTTCATAGTATCTAACTCTGGTTCCTGAAGATTGTTGGATCGTAAGTTTATTGGAGGAATAGTACGGGCAGCTGGGTCGCTAACTAAAGGTGATATGGCAAGCTCCTAAGTCCTAGTTTTTTCTTTCGGATGTCTTCCAGTGTTAAAGGAGGGAACTACTAGTTCACTGTCCTTCTCAGACAATCTGGTCAGGTCTATTCGAAGGCCAGAAAACATATACCAGAGCCATGGACGTGGGTAATCCATTAGCAGTCTGTGGCATTAGCCTTTCTCTTGTCACGTCACATTAGAAGTTATACAGCGACGCCTGATTGTTTGCGTTTCGACCTAGAACATTCATTCACTCACTCAGTAGATTATGGTGCACTTCTTCGTTTGCTTATTGAGATAGCTGAAGACCCTTATGTCTGGCGTTTAACTGCCAAGGCAATAATTAGCAAGGATAATAGTCTTTGTATGTGTGCCACTGCATACCAACGTGCCCACTAAACAGAAAGTATTTATAATTAACCCTCAAATGAAGACTACTATAAAAGATGTGCAATTAGTAATTATTGCTTTACCCGACAAACCGCCATGTCGTCTAATACCTGATGGTTACCACTCTCTATACTCGGTTACCTATAATTATATATGTAAGCTATTGAATTCTACTTGGGGAATTTCAGAAAGCAGTTGATCTCTTACATTAACGAGAAGTACTTGGTGGGTGCAAGATATCGTCACAGTAACTAGGTGACAGGTAAGCTATTCGGATAGACCTGATTGGTCGGTATCATAAGCCTTCACAATACTTATTATTCTCATCCCAGAAGTTCAATCAATAGCAATTACACTTGTTGTTGCTGGCGTATGTTATCCAGTAAGCCAAAATACTTGATAATACATCGTTTACAACAGCAGCACAGGTTCACTGGCCTTGACACGACGCCAGCATATCTGAAACAATATGTTAATAAGTAATATTCTTAACTTCTCGATGTATACCGGCTACGACTTTATTCCAGAGGCGTCATGATCGTTGCTATGCAGAAATTGCTGAGATCCAACAACGGATGACAATTCAATCGAATAGTGTTTAATATTGCCAATGCTCTTGCTCCCTTAGTACCAGGAGTAGTCAGTGGTTAGCCCGTGAAGTCATAAATTTATTCGACCTATTCACCAGCTAAACTCTCGTATGCGTCTTTGTGACGATCCGATTGATTTTGCTGAACATACATCTTGCTGTTTCACTGTCTGATATTAATTGTTTAGGTCAAGAGTAGTGAAATTATTTTGGAGTGTAGACAATAGCAGAGCTAATTGTTTTCTTCACCGTTTATGAGTTATCATCGTTGACTTTCACGTTGGACAGTGAACGTTTCTGAGTTAGTGGCAGTCTGAATCTGCAATGTAGGTTTCTTAATCACAAGTTGAAAGTGGTAGTGTATTTCAATACGTGAAAGAAAGAAGGAAGTATGATTATTAGAGAGTTCGAAAATATATCAGAGATTAGATGCATAAGTAAAGATAAGATTATGTTAGTACATCCCCTTTCGAGTCAGAGAAGTGTAGGAAAGAGCTTAAGCATGAATTCTTGTTAATAAACTTACAAAATGCTCAGAGAATAGAACAATAGCTAATATCGCCATAAATGGAGCTGTTTACTAATGTTGCTGTTGTTACGAATGATAGTAGGGTATCCTATAAAAGACATATTCACAGTAAGTACACGTGTTTTTCGATTTTATGGCGTTCGCAGGCTGTTTGTTTAGACTCTGTTAATGAAATATTTCCCTGCTCGAGTGAAATCATTCTTGATTCGCTGCTACATCTTACTCTTATATATCAAGGAGAAAAAGACTTTGCTCTCTAAATCAATCTCTGTGTGGAACCTGTTCGCAACCCACTATTCACCTAGTTGCTCATAACTGTACTTCAGAAAGAGTCCATCCTTGTTTCGAGTTATTAGGATTATTACCTTGGGATTTTCTAGGTGGAGCCTAATATACCCTTTTAACCATATAAGCATTGGGTCAATAGTCAGTACATCAAATTGTCATTCGGTAAACCGTAATGTACGTTTTGGTAACGCCTTCTTTATAGTATGCTCCGGTCTTTAAAAGTTTGGTAAATACCAGACGTAAATCGAGCTCTGTCTGCATGGTTTAGCGGGGTGGTCGCATGGAATGAACACAGAGCAGCAGGTATTTTTCTCACTTTACCAACTTTATTTTAATACAGCTCACTCCGGCTAATACTCTTAGTTTCACTGAGTAATTTATGATGTCTTGGGGGTCTTTTAAAAATTATATACTCTTCTCTATTTTTAAACCGCAGCACTCAAGATACAAGCATAAATAAGTCAGTTGGCTTTAAATAGCTTATCACATAGATATTGGATGTCATCAGGGTAATTAAAAATTCATAAAGTTAGTTTGTTGGGAGATTATTTATGAAGATAATAAATAAAAGGGATCCGAAGATAGTGCGTTTTTAAATCACTGATGTAAATCTATTCACTTTCTTCAAATTTGTCTAGCTTTGGTACTTAACATTCGCCTGTTGAGTAGTTTCTATTCCTAAGGAATAGTTACTTCTGAATTCCATATTGATCACTTGTTAATAGGGGTTGTGCGTTGCATGGAATCGAAGTAATAAGTATAGTCTACTAGTTTAACACGTGATGCTACCCTCTGTTTCCAACAGGTCATCTAACTCTTTGACGTCAGATGAAGGTTAAAGGCCAATGATCTAACTTTACAAATTGCACACACTTAATCTTATGCAAATCTTTTTGCTCACCAGTATGTACCCTCACCTTGACTTTGAAATACAACACTGACGATACTGGCCTGTACCAGGCTGGAAATTTACTATCTCCCATTTAATATATTAGTGAGAGGACAGACTGCCTCCTTTCTTCCGAGATTTGGTAGAAATACAGTGGGTACCTGGACAAATTACACACCGGCTTACCAGTGACTTCTGTCGTAAGACAAGTTAAGAATTGATCTCACTGAACACTATTTCGCGAGATCGAGTTAAATTGTTAGCAGCTAGCGGTTCTGGAACAACTGAGCAGATGTTCGCGCTGCTGTTAGAATTATTATTATTCAGAAGTGAATTCCCCTTAACTTTGTTTATATTGTATTGTTCTAGACTATTTGTGTTTTCTAACAACATGATAAAGTAATTGATCATCTTCAGAAAAATGTAAATATACTCTTGATTGTGAGGATAATTGTGAAGTATTCGGTTAAATAAAAGTACTTGTTTGTTAGGAGACTCGAATTAGTATTCTGAACTACCGTAACTGCTCAATCATAGCTAGTTAGCTTTGTTAATTAAACAAATACAATCACCTAAATAACGACAAAAAAATTATTTTCCTTACCCAACGGATGTCGTTATTCAGATCATCGTTCCCCAACCCAGTAAGTGAAATTGTACCCATCATCAACGATGGAGTTACTATAAAGTGGCTTTGTTTGACGAGATTTAACTTAGTTGTGGCAAAAAAAGACAAACTGTTGGTGTCAGAGATTTTCTCATTCAAGTAATTTTCTCGTAAAAGATTGTAGTAGGTCAGTCAATAGCCGTCGACCATCGTGAAGAGTCCGCCAACGACAAATTATCCTAAACCAACACTATAATATTCTTTCCTCTCCAGTTAGTCCGAAGTAATGTTTACTCTCTTCATTTCTGTCTCTAATTCCCGACTCAATGTGTTCTTGGGTCTCCCTCCTTTTTTGGCCTTTAGGATTCCAAGTTAGTGCTTGTCTTGTGACACAGTTTGGTGATTTTCTCAATGTGTGCCCTATCCATCTCGAATGTCTTTTCCTAACTTCTTCCTCGGTTGGAAGATGGTTGATTTGTTCTCTGCCACAGGTTGTTGTTGATGGTATCTGGCCAGCGGAGCAAAAGTATCTTACCCTGACAGCTGTTTATAAATACTTGTATCTTTTAGATAATGCCTTTCGTAGTTCTCCAAGTTTCAGCTCCATACAACAGGACTGTCTTCACATTTGTATTGAAAATTTTGACTTTGATGTTGGTTGACAGCTGATTTGAGTCCGAGATGTTTTTGGATTATGTATATATACTACCCTTGCCTTGCCAATCCGTGCATCTACATCTGCATCAAAACCCACCTTTTTGATCAAGGATGCTACCCAGGTATGTAAAAGCTTCCACATCTTCCAGAGATTCTCTGTCAAGTGTAATTGGGTTAGTGTTCGTTGTTTTGTATTGAAGGATCTTGCTTTTCCCTTTGTGTATGTTGAGGTCTACTGCTGCCGTGGCTGCTGCTACACTGTCCGTCTTCACTTGCATTTGTTGCTGTGTGTGAGGTAGAAGAGCTGGGTTATCTGCAAAGTTCAAGTTATCTAGTTGCATCCATGTTATCCACTGTATTCCGAGCTTGCCTTGAGATGCTGCAGTTTTCATGATCCAGTCAATCACCAGCAAAAAGATGAATGGCGATAGTAAGCAGCCTTGCCTGACACCGGTCTTTACTTCAAATGAGTCCGTGAGCTGACCTCCGTGCACGATTTTACAGTGTAGTTCATCGTGAGAATTTCGTATGATGTTGACTATCTTTTAGGGTACGCCATGATGTCGAAGAAGGCTCCATAATTCTCTTCTATTCACGCTGTCAAATGCTTTCTCGTAGTCGAGGACGTTGACGTAAATTGGTTTCATTCAATTGATTGTTCAACAATGATCCGTAGAGTCGCGATTTGGTCAGTATTTAACGCCTTGGTACGTCCAGTTTTTATTTGACAGATGTAACTAGATTATTAGGGAATAGGTCTTTATTTTTTATTGTCGTAGGCAGGAGACAGTGGAGTGAGATTTCAGTCATTCGAATACACAATGCCTCTCAACATTTAATATAAAATAATAGGAAATATAATCTCTATGTAGAATAAGGAAGTTAGTGAATACTTGAACTTTATTGTTTTAGCGTATGCTTAAGGTTTGAAGTCAACTCTTAACTAGTCAACCTAAGTTGCTACATTAGCTTCCTCTTAGAATCGACTTTCATAGTATCGTCGGTTTGATCAACATATCAAACAAAATCATCTCAGTTCTGCCCCTGTAGTTCAATGGAGAATTACTAGTCCGTCCATCACCTGACATTCGATCATTGGTAAACAGTTTGTTAGTATTCGACGATACTACGTAGATGACATTTACTTTTGGAACTTGTTATCTAATCTTGCAGCGTTTACATTCTCCCACAAATGATGGTTGGATACTTGGTGAACGTAACCTCCTAACAGTGACCAGAGCGTGGAAAATAACCGAGGGTAGGAAAATGAAGCAAGAATATCTGAGAAAGTACCGCGAGTGGGCTACCCAACGCCATGTTGGTGAAGTACGATTTTCTCATGCTCTGTCCGGCTATGAGGTGTTTACTCACCTGCCTCTTGAATCACCCTCAAGTCAAAATGAAAGAAGAATCTACTTCAAAAAATATTGATGAAACTCCATCACACATAAAGAATTGCTCCACTGTTTGTATAAAAGGTTAAAGTACAAAAAGAAAATGTACAATTATAATTGATAAGTGTTCGTTTCTACGTGAGCGTTTGGTTTCCAGAATGATTTGGTAACCTGGAAGAAAATAGACACGGTGTAGATATCTTATGTATGCAAATGTATTAAAAAAATCAATTTTATTTTATTTTTTTATTTAATATTTACAAACTTGAGATTTTAGAAGTTACGTGATTGTGTTTTAGGCTGAAACTAAAACTGTGGACATCCCTGCCTGAATAACTGGTTGTACCCATCTAACGCTTTTAGCCACTTTTACGGCCTTCACGTTTTCACTTCTTGATCCGTGGTCGTTTGGTCGGGCAAGCGATCTAACAACACGTATGGTGGCTCGTTATCTAGATAAGCCGGTTTCAGCCTATCAATACTGAGTTGATGTTTCTTTGTTTCTGTATCACAAAGTATTTAAGTTTTCTTAAAATAACTCTAAATAGACCTTCGAAAGTAGGGTTAAGTGGTACTTCTATTTTGTCACATCTTACCCAAATGTGCGAGCGACTGCTTAGATCCTTAGGTAAAAATGTCGATCATGATTGTTCATGAGTGTTAATTGGCATTAGGGCAGGTTAGAATAATAAAATATAGCTGAATTCATATGCAACTGCCATTTAAATCCCACCTAACATCTTGGAAAATAATCAGAAGCACACGGTAATAGTAAGCTAGGCTCGCTTTACTATATCACAAGTCGTTTTGAAATGCGCGTTTTGTAGGCTACGTATTTTTGTTCTTTTTTTCATTGTTACCTTTATATTCGATAGTTCATCGTGCTAAAGTATTAGTATTTATTTAACGTCTAACAGGCTGATAGTATCTTCTGTCGTTAAGTAAAATGCATTTCATGTTTTTTAAATGCAAAACGGTGAACATTTTAGCGTTTTAACGTGTTTTCGATCATAAGGACTAGGTCGTTGGTCTGATGGGATTTGCTAAGATTTTTGATGTCTAGAGTTTTCGCAGCTTAGAGTATCATCTGTGTCGCTTATATTAGTGTTGCTGTTGGCTTGGAGTTTCTGAATGCATTCGTAGTTTCTCCAAAGAGCTTTTAGGTTTACGGCTTACATATTACATAGAGGACAAGTAAATACGCATATTTTGTAGTCTACAGCATCGTGGAAGGTCCGTCAACATCCAAAAGTTCTCGATAGCCATTGACAGTTGATATTGTAGTGGGGATGTTTTAAACTGAATTATGTAGAATCACCATTTCACAACATAAAGTTAGGTTCGTAAAGTTATAAATCTTTAACAAGTTAAATAAAAACCAAACTTTCATTATGTTTTCTACATTTACTGCTTGGCCATTAAACAGAAGATAAAGATGTAACTTGATGTCCTTATTGATTTAAATCTTGTAGATTCAAGTTCACTAGTTGTAAAGCTGTTTTGAATTTTATATGAATGAAATTATTCGTGATGACAACACTCGCGTGACAAAAAATAGTTAACTTGGGATGCTTAGTGAAAGAAGCTGAGTTGGGATCAGTTAAATATTGTAGCTTTAACGATTCACATTGTAACAAAACGACTACCTTGGTTAAATACCAAAGTCTGTGTCACAAAGTAGCTCATGGTCAATTGATTGAATGTTAACATAAGGTTAGGATGTTGTACCTTGAATGACTCAGTAAACAAATTACGAGGCGTTGAAAAAGTATACACAAACTGGACAGATAGTGCTGTTTATGAAGGTATGAAGTTAGATTAAGGCCGTTTTGTGTCAGTGCATGCTTTTACCTACGGCTATAATAAAGTAAACTGTATTGGATTTCCATCTATTGCTGATTTGTAGGTTGTTGAAGCTCATGAGTTCTTCGATGTGGCAAAAGCTGGTATCTCTACGTTTATGACGTTGACGAAACTAAAGCTAATTATTAAGTCTAAGGTATGCACTGTGGTATTTTAAATATTATCAATAACCCTTTTATATTAACTACACATTGATCAAATGTCGCTGATTTATGACTCTAGACGTCTTATGTAAATGTATGAAGTAATCTTGTGCTTGAAACGTTCATGAGGATAAATACTTGGAAATAAGCGGTGTCTTGTCATTTTATATCTGTGATAACTTGTTTCCGTAAGCTGTAACACCTCGGTTACCTTGAAACTTTCGCTCATTAAATGTGTGTCAAAATGCGCAGTCTATATACACATCGAAAACCGTTTAATTAATAATCTAAAATGAATAGTTCCAATTAATTTGGTCATCTAATTGTGGATATATCCAGTAAATGCGATCAAGTCAGTGATAAATAACTGACTTCTTAAATGCTAATGAGAATAATGGGGTTAAGGCGGAAAAACGTAGAGTCCCTTTGAGATTTGCGTTGATCACGATAATCAATTAGTAACTCTTCACGACATCATCAAGTGCAAATAAATGGCTTACCAAGTACTTGCATATAAAAAAGATTTCACTTACTTTGCAAAACAAGATGCTGATTTACGTAAACGACGTTTTCTACTAGGAAATAGTAATGAATTTTGTTGATTACTGTAAGTGCATGAAAACAAACTAAACATCAGTAACGCGTCTAATTGAATTCACAAAATGTATCATCCTCTTTAAGTACGTACGTAAAGGAGCACAATGTGAAACTTAAGTTTCAGAAGCCATTAATATTTAGAGCAGCTTAGAGAATGAAGACCTTGTTTATAACGCTTGCACAATTTGTCTTTCATGATATGAAACAATTTCTAAGTAATGTCATTCCTGCTGAAATGGAATTGAAATTAAAAGCCTTTGTGCCTCCACTTCATGCACCTTAGAGCAATTACGCAACGTTATACACAATATTACTATTCAACAGATCACTTAGATAATGATAAGCGGCGAGTCAAAGATAAAAAATACTTAGTAAAAGTTTCAGGCACCTTAGAAGATTGATGCGTAGATACCAATGCTAACAAACGTTTGTAGTGTCACTACCTCTGTGGAACTGAAATACTCGAATTCGGTACACTTTTGATGCTTGTTATCAAGTCAGATACGTGAAAAGTACTATCCACTTGTATCACAATAATTTCATTACAATGTGTTTGATTGTAACCAACTAAATCTCCTTCTAAGCTCAGATTGGGTGGTTTACATTTAAAATCTCAGTTCATGACAACTGTAGGGCAGTTAGATAAACTTCATGGAAAACTTCAATGCAAGTTAAAAGCCTTACAAAAAATTTAAGCATTTCATTTTAATATAAAATAAACGGAAAACGTGATAAGGGCTTGAACGCGAGACTTATTTTACATTGGAAACGTTAGATACAACCCAAGTCATAAAAAATAGTCTAATAACTGAATCTTTGATGGAAACCATTGAGGTTATTCCTATGGGCTTTCTTTTAGCCTAGTTCAAATAGATTGTCATCGTTGCCTGTTTTGTGTTACTTAAACATGTTCGTACAGATCTACGGTTAAGATGGTCTCTGTGAGGATTTTGGAAAACCATCCCACTGATGAAGTTGAGGAATCGCGTTTTTAAGCCTTTGGTAGTAAGTAGTTGGTAATTCTTAGTATATGACAACTTCAGTGTCTAACAAGCGACAAACTGTAAATATAATATACTAAGTAATCAGTCGGACACATATTATCATATGTACAGGTAGCCACATTAGGTATCATTGTGGTTATGTGAAATCACATTATGCATAAAACATAAAGGACCAGGATTTTTTTCGAAGGTTTGTGAGGTCAGTGAAATAATACTACACCTGCCAAAAGTAATACTTTTCTGTACGATCAATGAACATTGGTGATAAATAAACTCCACGTTATTTCAGCACTATTGATTAAGGCTCCTGACTATTAAGGCTGATAAATTGATTGACATCATGGGTGGGCTAGTGAGGCATTTAGGCTGCAGTTTTTCTCTGACTTTTCTATCATAATCTTAGCTAAAAGGCCGTAATAACCCAGGTGGACTAGTCTAATGGAGCTCTCATGAAACGTACCTTCAGAATACTATTAAGTTAGCCAAGTGGCTAAACGATCTTCCTGACAATCTATAGAATTATGTAGGTGAGCTGCCAGTGTACTCGTCTGCTAAAACATATTATTCTCGTCGTCGTTGTTTTTATTGATGAAGTGATTTCTGTGACGTTTTTGTTAGTTGTCATCTTAAGGATGTAGCTGCACGGCTGGATCGATGACTTTACCTTTAATATAAGCAAGTTTTATTTTGTCATCGCTTTCAGTGTAAAATTCTCCTGGCTTCTCCACTGTGATCACTTTGTTACTTCTACTCAAAATTTCGAAAAGAACCTTCATATGGTTGTTGCAGTGGTTTTCGCGCACTATCGACTTTAATGAAGACGTGGGTATATTTATCGAAACTTCAAGGGATATGTGTAAGATGCTCTGTGAAACAAGGGGCCGTTGACCATATTCTCAACAATTGCTCTTTTAAATGCTGTGCGTAGTTAGTTACATTATCAAGAATCTCCGGTGCCGAATCAAAGTATTCGCCTGGCAATCTTTAATGTCTTATAAACCAACTCCATTGAACAGTAGTCTAAATCTTGTTTAACCATGGAGCAAATCCAAAAGAGTATGAGAAGTAGCTGTTCAATCAACTTTTTGTCGTTCTGTACAGCCATAAAAGCAGCTTTTACTTGTTTATGAAGTCATCCAACCATGCCATTGGCTTTAGGATGGCATGCAGTGGTTAGAATTTTTTCAAATTCCAAATATCTCTATAAACTGTCGAAATACTCTGCTCTCAAAATGAGCACCTCAGTCAGTGGTGATGAGTGCTGAAACTCCGAAATTCCCAATCCAGTTTTGTACCACTGGATTAATTACCGTTTCTGCTGATATATAAAGGTAAAACTTACATGAGTGTTGGTACAACAACAACTATGACAAAAACCCTAAGAAGTGTGAAGATCCTTGTTGGTTTTCTAGATATAAACCCACTGTCGGCACATCTGGAAACTATCCCATTGGCAGGCTTTGGAGGCAGTCGTAGTCAGTGAAAAAAGCCACCTTTTATTCACCACTGTTATTACGAAGATTCACTACCTCCTCAACGCTGACGCAGAAGTCAGCGACCTTCCTGCAACTACATCTGATCGCTAACGTAAAGTTGGATTCAATCGACAGGCAACCGACGGAAAAGAAATAACCACGTGTGGTTAAAGATAAGTCTACTTTAACTTGGAATCATGAAAACATATACACTTGATTTTACTGTCACCAATATGAAAATATCTATCATAGGCGTAGATTTACTGAGCCATCACAACTCCCTTGTGGACCTTATTAAAAACAACTAGCGAACAGCAAAACAAGGCGATACCTTCAAAAAATCGCTGCTACAGGTTGTAGTTTATGTTCTGTTCATTTTAAACAATTAACTAACCCTTATTTTTAACCAATACTTAACAAATATCCAGTTCTGAATAAGGTGACGCCATATTACCATGAGTAACTATCAGTGTTACACATTACATCATGGCTACAGGTCAACCTGTATTCCAGAAAACACGACGACCTGCAACCGAATAATAGAGAATCGCGAAAAATGAATTTAATCATATGATCGACCTGGAAAAATACGCCCGTCTAGTAGCCCATGGTCGTCTCCATTACATATGATACTAAAATAGATGGTAGTGATTAGTGTCCTATCGGTGATTACTGACGTCTCAACTTCAAAACTACTCTTGATCGTCACCCGTTACCAAACATCCACGACTTAACGGCAGCCTTAAAAGGAATAGAGGTATTTTAAAAAATTGACCAGGTAAAGGCGTACAACCAAATACTGATGGCCGAAAACGACATACCCAAAACTGTTATCGTAACCCCATTCAACCTTTACGGATTTCTTCGAATGCTTTTTGATTTGATAAACGCAGTACAAACATTTCAACCTATCACCAATGACATGTTTTATCGGCCTGACTATGTCCGTTCATACGTCCACGACTGCTTGATTCAATACAAGTAGAGTAAGGATTTCGGTCAGGCAGACGCCCTATCTCGACTCACAAGCACCTATCCTACGACGAGTGATGAATCGGCGATCGCCGCCATCGATTCGAGAGATCATGCTAAAAAAAGTTTTCATGCTGTGAGAGCACTTCCTATTACCACTCAGAAATTTGCTGAATTCACAAGAAGAGACAAAACGGTTTAACGAGCAATCTATTATATACAACACAAATGGCCACGTTCTTCAGATGAAGAACTGAGACATCTATATCAGTGTCGACAAGCTCTGTGGATAGTAGAATGGTACCTTATGTTCAAGGATTGAGTGGTGATACCATGTGAGTTATGTCGAGGAGTACTCAAACAAATTCACGCTGTACACCCTGGGACAGCTCGAATGAAATCAGTGGCACAAAGCTATGCATACCGGTCAAAAAGGGACACCCAAATTAATGACGATGTAAGGAAGTGTGACCGCTGTCAGCGAACATCGAAAAAACCCACCGAAGGTTGAACCAGTAAGCTGGCCAGATCCTGCAAGACCATGGAGCAGAGTGCATCTAGATTTAGCCGGACCCATGTCAGGAGTCTACTACATGGTGTTAGTAGACGCATATATAAAATGGCCAGAGACATATCCGGTAGTTTCTCCGACTACGCATAAAACTCTGGAAATATTGAAGAAGATATTCACATGCCATGGTTTTTCAGAGACACAAGTCACTGATAACAGGTCCCAAAATACGTCACGAGTTTTCAGTGATTTTTGTTGAGAAAACGCCACCACACATATTTGCTCTCCGCCGTACCATCCGCAATCAAACAGACAAGCGGAACGGTTCGTGAATACTATCAAAAGAGCTGTAATAATGGCAAAGGAAAAGAAGACCCTAGCAGCAGCCATCCAACGTTTCCTACTTGTATACAAAAGTACCCCCAATAGCAGTACTTCCGAAAAGAAATCACCTACAGAAGCACTAATAGGGCAGAAACTAAGACCGATAAATGAGGTGATGATTCCGGAAAAAGTAGAAAGCAAGGAAGGTGACCTCCAAATGAACGGGACGCAGGTGTATGTGACGAACTACAGACCTAAATATGAAAAGTGTAAAAACGGGCTAATTAGCGAAAGAAGAGGAAAGGTGATATATGAAGTGGCAGTAGAAGGACAAATATGAGTTCGACATCAAAAACAGTTACGTAGAACGTTTAGTGAAGAGGAAACGGACAAACCCAACCTAGTACTTGAACTTCTTCTTGATACTCTCAAGCTTCCCACGGTAAAACTAACAATGATTGCAGCAAAAAACGAAAAATCAATGTTTGCAGAAGGACAGCCACTAAAACGCAGTAAGAGAAAACTAAAAGCCACAGCAAGGTTCCAAAAGAGTAAACTTTTCTCAAAAATGGGAGTTGCTAAGAAGAGAAAGAACTAGTTATTTTTCATGTAATCATTCTCATTTTCGCTATTTTTTATTAATTGTAAAATAAGCGGTAACCGGTACTGCTCTTTATTACCTCCGCCTGGACCTTGTTAATTGTGATTGGTTGTAGTGTCATTTTAGTATGCTAGTTACTCTATTTTCCCTAAGGTCGCTTTTGTAACTATATATACAGAGTTGAGATATAATAGAATCGAATCTTCGTAGTGCTGCTATCGTGTCTTCTTGATTTTGGCTTGGGGTGAGTAATCAGTTATCAAATTGTTGGTTACGGTTGCGATTATCAGTTGGCGTAGACAAATTTGCAGTTAGTTCGCATATAACAGTAGGAATTCTATCCCAATATAACACACTTTTAATCAACGGTTTAACACCATGCATTGGTTGGAATCCGGCCTCACCAATACATTTATTATCAACCATATTACAATGAATCACCTTTTACATTTCGAACACTATTTTTGCACCAGCATAGATTGACGGTTAAATACCGTTTGCCTCAGATCCATGGGATCAATTATATATCTAACCCTACAACATCTATCGACGTCCATCACGAATGCATGATTATCATTATATTGTCGGAATAGGACGAGAAGAGGATGCGGCTGATGAAAGTGCATTATGCAGTGTGCGACATTGGACTCCTTGCAACGCCCCTTGTATTTATGTGCTTGTGATTATCCCTATTATTATCATCTTAAATACAACTTAACCAATAACCAGTGTTGTATTCACCAAGAAGTATTGTCACCAAGAGTAGGGTGGTCCAGGATACTGGTGCCATCAGACGGCATGTCTCTATGTTAGTCAAGTAATTGAACCACTCTATTCATCATTCCATATGAACTAGCTTAATAGTCGAATCAATAGCGAAAACGACCAGGTGTAATCGTACAAATCAAATACTGAGTCTGCAGAACGTCGTTAAGATGATTGCCTGTTAGAACAGTACTTCTGATAATTATGATGATATTTATGAATAATATTGTGACCTAAAGAAGGGTGGTGGCCGAGTGCTGATTCTTGAATATTACCGCTAACCCGTTTGACTTGATGAAGGTGACAGAAATGCACACCACCAATGGTGCATCCAGGTATATCTTAGCCTGTAGTCAGTCTTCCCGATTTGCACTCCCGAGTCACCGAAATCCGTACTTCTGTGATGAGCCAGAAATAGGAAACAACTTTATTTTGATGCATGTATTCGCTTATCAACCTGATAACAGTGATCACTAATCGAGGTTACATTAATGACTAAATATAACAAGTCCGTAGGGTCAGTGAAATACGGAATACCTCGTGCTGTATGATAAAATAAAAGAAAAACAATCAAGGCGTTTTAGATGCTTTTAGAAAGGAAGGTGCAGAAGGTCTGTTACTAGCTTAGTACTGTAGCAGTAAGTAATCCCCAAAATAAATAGTTGCATGCTGACAATGTTTGTTTTCTAGCTGGCAAGACTAGTTGAAGGCATTCGGTCACGCATCACAACCTGATCACTATACGATGCACCGTGATAAGCATCTCACTCTAGTTCGTCAGCTATCACTTCGACGCTCTATTTACGATCAAACATAGCTTTCTTCCATCTTTCATTGCCTTCTGAACTTTGTCATTAGTAGGAGTGGATTCAATTGTTAGTAGTTGCTCTGGATACTCGATAATCGTAACTTGGTCATGTGCCAGGTGCACTTCATTGGTAAGCACAACGTGATATAGACAAAAAACATTACTGTGAGTTTGTTTCTGTTTAAAGGTTTCATTAGAGTATTATTAGTGAAACTATTATTTCTTTTGCATATGTTTTACAACACTTTTGTATTTGAATATATTGCTACTCTAATGATGTCTGATCAGACTCCTAAGATTATTAGTATTAACCACCCCTCTTTTTCTACGCCTACAAACTTTAGCTAATTCCCTTTCATATAGATAATGTAGAAGCTTGGTTCTAATGAGCGGAAACCGAATTTCGAGACCACAGAGTTGACAAGTCCATACGTTTAATTCTTCGCCATCGTAAGATCACTTTCGCGTGCATTGAACGGGTATGTCATCTTTTTCTTTTTCAGCCTCGATTGCGTAGAAACTTATAACCGGCTCGGAAGATCAATTCTTAACCGCGAAGACTTGTCCGACAGACAACAACTTGACGACATGTTTCACAGCATCGAGCTCAGTAGTAGTTTAGCGACACAAATGTTGTCGCACATAAAAGAAGTGATTGGTCAACGCACTTTTGACGAAGATATATTACGTCAACTGTTTCTATCAAAACTGCCACAAGTGCGAGCAAACCTGGTGACATTTAATAACAACCCAGTAGATGAACTAGCTGCATATGCTGATAGAATTCCAGAGATCACCAGAACTCTCCACAATGAGGTTTATTCCCTTACAGAGAAGCCTCGTGCCACCAGAAACGAAGTAACAGAATTATACAATACTCTTTCCGTTCCTTCGACCTACAGAAACGACACCGATCAAGCTACTCTCGACAACGAAATTCATCACGAAGAAGATCCTCATCTCGACCTTGACGAAGGAAACACTCACATTGGTGTTGGTAACACAACACTTATGACAGAGCTTCAAAAATGCGTAGAAATCCCCACTGTTTCCCTATTCACTAACCAACTGTTGACACATAGGGAAACTATCCCGCCAGCACGCGTTAGTGGTAACCGAAGCGGGTGGAAATAACCGCCTGTTATTTACCACTGTTGTGATAACAGAGACTTGCTATCCCGTGAATACTGGCGCAGAAGTCAGCGTCATTCCTGCAACTTCACCTGATCGCCAACATAAAGTTGCATTCGATCTACAGGTAGCCGATGGAAAAGAAAAAACCACCTATGGCAATATATTAGCCCACTTGAACGTTGATTAACGAGGACTCATCTACTAGATTTTAACCATTGCTGGTGCGAAATTGCCTACGATAGGCATAGATTTACTGAGCCACCATAACTTGCTTTCGGAACCTAGTAATAAGAGGCTAGCGAATTGTATCACAAAGCTATCTGTGCGTAAAACCACTGCTTCAGTATGTAGCCAATAACCTTGTCAAGAAAGATAGGATGTTGGTACTATTGAACGTTGTTTAGTCAGATTGGATTCCGTCATTGTCCGACACTAGTTCTAGAATTGACTGAGCTGATCGTCTGTGTTGCTGTTGGGAGTCGATATTGTCTAACGGTAAAACCCTATCCATTGTGTACATAATTTACTGTACTACTTTATACGCTGTATGTTCCTGTTGTTTGTGATGAGATTATAAATTGTATCGTAGTGGCGTGTCTTCCATTCTAACTAAGTAATTGGGAATAATACGATTACGATCAATTGAGATTCGAGATTCACCCTCGATCTAGAACAGAGCTTGCACAATGTAGCAACTTAGATTGACTAGTCAAGAGTTGACTTCAAACCTTAAGCGTATGCTAAAACAATAAATCTCAAGTATTTATTTACTTTCTTATTCTAAAAACAAATAATAAAACAAATATTCCCTATTATCTCATATTGAATGTTGAGAAGTATTGTGTTTTTGAATGACTAGGATCTTGCTCCACTGTCTCCTGCCTATGATAATGAAATAAAGACCTATTCCCCAGTAACTCGGTTTCTTCTGTCAAGTAGAACGGGACGTACCAAGGTGTTAAAGCTCCACTAATGGCTCGGTCATAACAAATTAGTGAAGCTTATTTGACAGACCTCTACGTTTTAAAAATGTAAATAAACATTATTTTTAGCCAATACCTGATAGGTATCCAGTCCTGAATAAATCAACATCAAAGTAATCATGTGTAACCAGTAATGTTACACATTACATCATGACTACAGGTCAACCTGTTTTCCAAAAAACACGACGACCTGCAACCGAATAATGGAATATTGCGAAAAATGAATTCGATCATATGATGAACCTAGAAATGATAAACCCATCAAGTAGCCCATGGTCATCTCGATTATATATGGTCCTTAAGAAAGATAGCAACGATTAGTGTCCAACCAGTGATTACTGACGTCTCAATGCTCAAATTACGCCTGGTCGTTACCCGTAACCACACATCCACGATTTAACCGATGCCTTAAAGTGTATGCTAGTATTTCCGAAAGTCGACTTTGCAAAGGCGTACAATTAGATACCGGTGTCCGAAAATGACATACTCAAAACTGCTATCGTAACACCATTTGACCTATACAAATTTCTTTAAATGCCTTTCGGTTTGATGAATGCGGTACAAGCGTTTGAGAGTTTCATCGATGGCGTGTTCCGTGGACTTGGCTATGTCCATTCATACGTCGACGACTGTTTGATAACAAGTCCAGATAAGAAAACATATATGAAACATCTGGACACAACTTTTGGAAGACTACAACAATATGGAGTTACCATTAATATAGAAAAACGACAAAGTAAAACAACCTTTCTGAACCTCCATAAAAATACTATTGATGCTAATGGTATACAAACTCAAAAGCACAAGGTGGCGGCTATTTTGAAATATCCGGAATCAGCCACCAATAAACAGTTGCGAGATTACAATGCATTGACAAGCTTCTGCAGACGATTGATACCCAACCGTGCATCTCTCATGAAACCACTAACAGATCAGCCTCGCGGGGATGAAAAGATCACAATGGATCAAGAATCAATGTAAGACTTTACTGCAACTAAAGAAGCAATAAGCAATACAATTATGCTAGCAAATCACAATACTGAAGTTCCCGTTAGCATCCTAGTAGATGCATCTAAATCAACTATTAGTGCAGTTCAGCAACAATCGATTGACAAAGATTGCCAACCTTTAGCAATCTTCTCAAGACGAATAAACGATACTGAATTTACATTGGACGTGAACTGCTATCCATGTACTCTGCTGTACGACAGTTGCAACATTCTAACTAAGGCCATGAATTTACAATATTCACCGACCATAAATCACTTACGTTTCCTATAAAGTCATCTTCAGATAAACACTCTCCACGAGAATCGTGTAGTCTAACATTACATTTACCAGTTCTCTACTGATATACAACATGTATCTGGAGTTAACAATGTGATTTCTGACGCCTTGTCGGAAATACATTCCATTATATGTATTCAAGAAACTGACCTTATTGATCTGGCTCGACTTCACAAAGAGCAAAATGATCTCCCCAACGAGATATCTACAACAACGCTCAAATTCTAAACTAAAACGATTGGAAGATGTAAGAACACTCCAATTTGTGATTATTCTACACACAGACTGTTCAATCATCCCCGAGAGTTGTCGACGCATCATCTTCGACACATTGTACAACCACTCTCATCCTGGAGTCCGTGCTATGACAAAGCTGGTGACCCAGAGATTCTGCTGGTCAAAGATGAACAAGGAAATCAAAGAATAAGCACGCTCCACTATGGCCTGCCAAAACAACAAGGTAGTTCAGCATAATAAATGTCCTCTTGGCACTTTTCCAACCACTGACTGTCAATTTGATCACGTCCACCTTGATTTAGTAGGACTTTTACCAGAATCAAACGGATTTTCTTATCTCCAAACATGCGTGGGCCAATTCACAAGCTGGCCAGAAGCGATTCCACCGAAAGACATCACTAGTGAGAGGATTGCATGCGGTTTCGTTGAATGATGGATAGAAAACTTTGATTGTCCATCTACGATAACGACAGACTGTGGACGTCATTTTGAATCTGGATTGTTTCACGCTCCGATCAAACACTTTAGAACTACGCGTTTCAGAACAACCGCCTACCACCGATAATCTAACGGTGTGGTTTAAAGATTTCATCGATAACTAAAAGCATCACTTTCAGCTACGAACATTTCACAGTGGACCGACGTATTACCACTAGTGTTACTCGGAATTCGCAGCACTTTAAGAGAATAGGTTGGGTGCAGTAATGCCGAACTAATCTAAGGAACCAGGTGAATTCGTGAAAACCGCTCCGACTTCTACAAACCTGGATCTCAGTTCTTACGGAAATCGGCTTACAAGTGCTATGCGTTTAGTTGGGCCAGTCCGAATTCGACAACAGTCGACAGACGCTTTTATACAATTTACTTAAAATATAGTACATATATTAACACACTTGAGTGAATAAACTCATAACTGTCGACGCGACCTACAAAGGGCCATACAAGCTACTCAAACAAGAAACAAAGTATTATATTATCGACAAAAATCGCCACGTGAATAACGTCAGCATTGACCGCCTTAAGAAACCCTACTTAGAAGACGGATATTTTGACGTCAAATCCGCCACAACACCCTCGAAAATCGACATGAACAAGACCACCACGCCTCAAGTAACGACCGACAAGCAGGTGGAATATTTCAAGAGCTCCATGATGCCAAAAGCTACACATTTTGGCAAAAATTTAAGATTTTCTGAACACCTATATGAATATTATGCTTATTAATTTTCTCATAATTTTCCACTACCTACGTAATACGATTCCATTTAAAAAAAGGCAAAGATTGAATAAATTTTTTTCAATTTACGACGTGAGTTCAACACTTTTCTAAATGTTTAAAAATTTTAAAAACCATTACTATTATTCATATTGGTGTTGCCGGTATTTTGCACGTTTTTGTAACCATATAAAGCTGCCAAATTGTTTTCTTTTCTATACGAAATGCACAGATTGAAGTTTTTTTGGATTTCCAGTCCGTCTGGAAACGTACAGAAGGATGATGAAGAAAAAGAATATACATGTTTTATGCAACGACACCCTAGCATTGACACTGATGGCCAGAAACTGCACGACATCGTAAGCTATCAAAGAAAACTTTACCAATGTCTAACGCAGTTGGTTTTGTTCATTGGTTGGTAAGTTTGAGGCTCCTCTCGAACCCATTATGGAAGGGGGAGTGAATCTTAACAATAAATAATCCCAAAAATAAATAGTTGCGTAGGTTCTTGACATTCATGCTAACCATATATGTTATGGTGGACGTAACTAGTTATAAGGCGCTTGGTCACGCATCACCACCAGATCACGAAATGACATACCGTCGGGACCATCTCTCAATAGCTTACCAGCCTAGACGTTACTATTCCATTGACGCTCTATTTACGATCAAATGTAACTTCTCTTCCATCTTTCATTACCTTTTGATTTATTTTCAGTTTTAATAGTGGGTTCAATCGTTAGAAGTTTCTCTGGTTATACGACAAACGTAACTTGGTCATTTACTGGGGCGCACTTCAGGCCTCTATCATCTCCATACCAATCTTTCCGGATTTCTACAAATAAGCTTTCTAACTCACTAAATATCTGTCATTGTGACTATCCAGTAAGGATAAAAGAAGAGAAAGGAAAAAAGAGAAAAGTAAATGGGTAATCAAAAAATATTCATAAAATGGAAAAGAGCTGTTAACCTCAAAAAGGCACATAACCTAAAACGAAAAATGTTGGCATTACTATTCTGTTTAGTTCACTAGAGACAGTGTAGTAGGAAAGCTATAAAATATCCTAAAATGCCATAAAAAAGGCGAGCCCAAAGGAATCTCAGGGTTCAAACCAGCACGTTAAAAATTTTGGATATTGGATGACTGAGATTTATTACCAATATCTATGATAAGTGAGGTGAACAATTAATTGGTTTAAAACAGTTTGTCATAAAATTAATGAATAAATAAAGGCATACATCTAATAAGTGAAAGACGACTAAGTGTATTTTTGGTATTTTTAATGCTTAAAATCATTTGCACACTGTTTAGCCTGTAAATAGCGCAATCTTCAAAAATTGCGCATCAGGAAAAATGCAAACATACTATATAGTAATGGTACTGGTTGTATGTAAGTGTTAAGCATAATTAGCTTTATTATGTAGTTTTCGTGGCTTTGGAAGCAAGTGGTACTTGTGAGATTCCAGCTAAATATATCAAAACTCTATTTTCTATCGAGAACGGGAAAGAGACAACCACACAAATTCTTAAGTCACAGCTTATACAAAACTTGGAAAATTTATGGGGATCGTGCTATATGATAGTTTCTGAAAACACAAACTCTGATGCTGTTGAAGACATTGTTGTCTTGTATAAAAATATGTAATTTGTCCGCATAATTACTTTTCTGTCTTTCAGGACAAAAGATTGCTTTTTCTGCTACGATTTTATATACAGAAGTCCAAACGTTCTTCAGTACAGAAGAAGTATGTTACAGACGGCACATTATTAACTTTTACCTTTAGGCCAATGTCAGAGACCTGAACTCGGATCAAATGAATCCACTATTTGCAGATCTCTTGTTGCATCTGAACTAGAAACAGGCTTTGTTCGTTCTCGTGAGGACTATTCGGATTTTAACTGTAAAAGCATTATTGAGGGTGTTTTTGCCTTTGACTATAGAATTGTTGGAAGCACTGGATTATGCACTAGCCCTTTTAGTTTAATCAAAGCTTGCCAAAGACAAGGATCTCCACTTAGAGATAATTCTATTATAGAACAAACCTTTGGTTACTGCCCAAATTTTCAAGATCAATCAATTCTTGAAGATCCTAATATTGTTTTTGGAAAGGCAAATATTTGGCGATGTTATGGGCGTTGGACAGATAAGAGCGGCAATATATGGGCTGCGATCGCTTACGACACAAATCAGCTTAGATTCAGGTACAGATGCTTAACCACACGCATAGATCAACAAAATCCACAAGATATGTACTATTGGGGTACGTTAAGTAAAAATCCAAAAGTAATAATAAAATGTAAATATGTCTTTTTAGGGAATAAATGTGATAGTTTTCTTATTTCTCTGTTTACTAGATGAACGTCCTGAAATCTATCTAGATCATTATTTCCTATTTTGAATATAACCTTTTAATACTCCACACTAACACCCTATAGCTCTGCAATTCATCCACTGTACTATTCTGAACTTTTAAGAATGTGAACATTTGATTACATTCGTCACTCCGAATCAACAGCCTTACTGGTTAAAACATGCTTGACTTAATAACATCATTAAAAATAAAATCCAAAGTATTTCGAATAAACAATTTTAATATGTGGAGCCGAATAGTATTGTTTCGGCTCAAGGGATAGCTTTACCTCATATATTTAGTGATGCCTAATATAGCCCATGTAATAGCCATTCTATCCGAGTAAAAGTAATATCTACAAGCCTAATACATTAGTATTATTTGTATTACTTCAGTAGTTGGTTATTATGGTATAAACTGCGCTATCTTGTAACCTTAATCTTTTTGTTCTTTTTTGCATATATGGTTTTTCACTAATTATTTCCAAACACAACCAATTAACTATATGTGATCTAAACCTAGTCATTAAATTGATGAGCAATCAATTCAGTTAAGAAAGTGGTTTCAGTTTGATAAGTCATCTATAAATTACTTTATTGTTGCAATGCTTAGATGTTACTCACATCAAATTTTATCAGTAGTTACTTGACCTTATGATACATACTATCCCCAAACATTTTATTACATTCCATTATTCTAATTAAATTTGTGTGTGTGCGGTATCAGTTATCTATTCTGTTTGTTGCGCTGATGAATTACTGATGAATCTTATCTTCTTACTTTGGATACAACTATTGTAACATCAAATCGTATTCGGAAACCACGTAGTATATATGACATCTCCAATATTCTAAACATCTACAAAATAAAAAAACTATATGACTAAAGAATTAAGTTACAGATTACGTTATATTAAATGATTTACTTTTTCAGAAAACCAAGAATAATCATTACTTTTACAATTATATTTCTTTACACACAATTCTATATCAACGAACATATTTTTTTTGAACTAAGTTGTATGCCTTTTTATTCCAGGAATGTCAACTAACTCTGACTGCAAAGTATTATATAATTACAACAATGCTCCTATCAGATTAGAGCTTCGACCTTCATTCGATCCTGAAAGTCAGTTAAGTGAATTACAACCAGGTTGCAAACTACCCACAAACTTTAGTGGTCATTGGTTTTATCCCAGTGAATATCAGACTTCTGTAAGTTTTAATGTATAAGCTCTTATTGATAAGATGTGCAAATTTTCTGATTTAATTCTTAGTTTAAGTATTGTTACGTAGTATAATAATCCCAAAAAAGAATTTTTGTAGGATGTATATTATTTAAATAAGTTTTGACAATTGGTTGATAATTTTATTCCACGAAAGTAATATGTTCGAAAGTTATTTATAATGTATTAAGTAAATACTAACTTTATTTCACTGAGAAACCGCGACCGGTGGAGTTCAAACATATCACCAGCAGAATTAAGTGAATAGAACTAAACTTAGAATGTGGTACGTTGGATACTGATATCATAGTTTACGGGCAACATTTTCGTAACGTCGTCTAAAAGTTCTTAATCTGGCCATAAATGATTACTGCTGATTTATCTAATAGTTGAATAAAACGATTGTCTGTTATTTTGTAGATTTTTAGCGTTTTTCTAACTCAGGTAACAATTTGTTCAATGGTGACTCTTGACAAATTACATTAGGATACTATCATTTTTATCGGTCTTGATTGAAGTTTAGTGTTTATTTAAAACTAAATGGCTAAAGCCAGTTGTGTAAAATCACAATCGAAAACAAAGATTTTTGCGTATTTTAGTGAAGTCAAACAGTAATAATGAATTGTCTCTATCGAATTAAGGGTAGTTAGCCAACAGGTATAGACAATCACACTGAAGTATAATAAGCTGTAAAGACCATTTATAAATAAATCAGAACATCGGATCTGCGACTACTTTTTCAGCCCATGACTATTTTTTAATTGTATTAACATAATGTTACTGGTTTGGCTTTGTTCTTAATCGATTTATCTGATTTGATGTGAACGTGTACCATATGATGGAGCGTTTAATGTAGTGTCGTATAATTCCACAGAACAAATTCTATTATTTCGTCCTCTTTTCATTAATCATATATTAGTCAGGATAGATGGATATAATGCCGTGTTAAAGTGTCGTACTTCTCCTTTCAATACAATAATGTCTAAATGTAAACGCTGATTTAACTTGTAAAAGTATTATTATAAGTGCTTAAATTTTACTTGTTCGGTACTCCGAATAAATAACAATATTAGAATTATTATGATCAGAAAACAATTTGTTCGTGTCTGTTGATTACAAAAAGGATTGTACACTAACTTTGTTGGAATTACGAATGTAAATTATTGTAGATGAATTAAATAACCACTCGTACAACTTGAAAGTGGTCTTTATGAACATTCGGATAAATGAAAATGGAATCCAGGACACTACAGTTTCTACCTATTCGCAACTCCTCAGTGTTATGCATTTAGATTACAGTGTTTGTTTTCATACTGAGACAGTAGTATAGTATTTACAAATGTTTGTACTTTCCTGTTTTCGTGACATCATTTTAAAGCGAGCACACATCTAGATAGACTGAATAAAATTCACTTCTGAACAAAATTTTAAAGAAAAAAACTATAACGAACATATGACATTATAAAGTCTGGAAATGTGGTGTAACTTAACTACTATATACCTGTTGAAGTACTAATGCTGGGTTGTTTGGAAGTAGTCTGTCGATAGCCTTCACCTAAATTTTGTACTAATTGGCACTCGTCGGCAAGTTGTACCAGCGAAATTCATCCCTTGTTACCGGGTTTCACAGTCTGCGACCGTTTCCACCAAGCAATTCGACCCCTGATTGACCATTTTCAGAACTCAGATGCATAAAATGGTTAATCACTGCGTGTCTATCAATGTGATGTGTATCAAGTTTTCTGTAATATAAATCGAATTCTATTGAATTAGTTGTGATATGGTTACTAGTCTAGATAACTAGACATCACTAGAACTACATATAGATGGAAAGTCCTTTGGGGATAGTTAGTTCAACCAATATATACATCTCAGTCTTGTAGGGGTTTAATTACAGCCCAAATAGTTCTGTGACAACTGTCACAGACCATGAAACTAGGTGACATTGAACCGGGCCCTCTGAAGTACATAAGTTTCTTCAAGGACACCCGGTACGACGTACTGACGAGTGTAAAATAGTACGAGACATAGGTCAGGTGTTTCCTCCCGACTCTCCTTCAAACAACCTTCCGTATATTCGTAGTACCAGTGGTATCGAGTCACTAAGATTAATGATCACAATATAACCAGTTCAACAGGATTCGATCAGCATTATAAAGGACTTGACAAACATCAAATCGGTTAGTGCACAGTGATAAACCGATATGTGCTGACATACTACTTGATTTTGAGATATGCTATTTTTTAAGTACTAGTATTACTATCTGAGTATACAAACTAGGGTACGCCGAATGTATTTTGAGTTTATGACTTGACAGTTGATAACCGAATGTTCATTAACACATAATTCAGTTTTTTTCTAGTCATTAAGTTTATATTGGTTAGACTGGTCTCTTCGTTTAATTGAACAAGAGTCAAAAGTTTGTTCTTCTGAATCTTTCTTTTTAATTAACGACTGTACAGGAGGCAGATTATTTTTATTTCATGTGGAGACAATATGACAAGGGCACAAATAAAATTCCTATAAAATTTTAACATAATATTTGAAGAAAATCATTTCAATAATCTCATGCTTATCTTCATAGGTTGACATTAATGCAACACATATTTATATGAAACGAAAACAAGCAAATTATTTGTATGATCATATTTATTTCGTTTGTCGACAACAACAAGAATCTCGTTACTTGATGACAGTGATAACCCTTGGCAAATGGTAAGTTTGTCGTTACGTAATCACTCACATTTAAGGCAAGTTTATTTTTTTATAAACAACCTATGAATTGTAACATTCATAAACATCGCACTTAAGTTTTGTGCTTAACAGGGATCACCGCTGAGGCTTTCTCATAAATTTTAAAAAAATCCTCCACCCTTTATCCGAGATATTAATCAGCATACATTAACTCTGCACTAGCTCGTTAATGGAAGTATAGTAGCATTTCGGGTTCTTCATGATGACATCTGTCTCCACTTTCCAAAAATTACTAAAAGAATTAAGTGAATTTGCTTAAAAAGCGTTACATTATTCACTTCAGTCTCTGATACTACATCTGACGTGTTATCATTTACCTACGGTTGAATAAGTGAACCAACTGCAAATTTTATATGACTCCATGAACTCAGAATTATGATAACTTGGGATTATTTTACCTAAAAATAGAACTTCCCAATATTGTTCTAAAACAATCATAATCTACTATCTAAAGAATAAACTTAACCAATCGGATTCTGTTCAGGAGTATAACCACAAAGCTTCACTCCCTACTGATGAAGCTTGATAATCTTTTCCAGGAGTCAAGACGATTAAATTACAGTTTGTTTTGCTGGCTGTTCGCATCTCTTTAGATACCGATTACAGAAGTTGCCGAAGTTTCTGCCGCATATCATGGACATGGAGTATTAAGAAATGGCGAATCAGATAACGTGGTTATGAATTAACTGAGGTAGTCGAGACATATTTTATCTATCCCCAAGCGGTGCCTGCCTCATCGCTCTGTGATGACTAGTGTACGATTAAGATGAAAAGTAGCTAGGGGCGTTCAAACTAAAACATACCATCAGTTTATGAAGATTTTGATTGTCAATCTAAGCCATGTTGTTAAATGAAGACTACCTCGTTAAGGTTCATATGATAGTCGTGACCAGAAGCCCCCTAGTGAAAGACCGTGTATAGTCGCCGTCACTTCATTGATAAAATGACCTTGTTTATGCTAACGGTTATAGCCATTGCTATCACTTTGACGTAATAACTGCCTTCATATGGCCCCTTAACCAGTTTTTTTACCTATTTATATATTGGAAATAAACCATAAAGATACTATTGGTACATAGTATCCCAGACGTCAGTCCCATAGGATTACCAATGTTTCAAATATAGATAAGCACAAAGATTTAAGAATAAGTCTGCACCCAAGAACTGTAACAAAGGCGACTGGTAGGCAGACACATACATAAGGTGGGGGGGGGGAAATGTATAAATTATAAAACATGTTTACACGTTTCTACAATCACTAAGAGCAAAAGTAAACATAAGTCATATGGTTGTCTAGGTTTATCACCTGGTCTCAGTATTGGAGATCCCTACAATAACTTTTCAAAATCAATCATAAACTCACATCAACTTCATTCATATGGTGAATCATTTGATTAGTCTTTGGTTCGAAGAGCTATGTATAGTCCGATCATTGCATTTTGTCTAATAATTATAATTCTAACTAGTATATTGAACTTGTACCCGTTACTTATTGAACTAACAGGATATTAACGTGAAATCCACTGTCATATAAACTAAATTTATTTTTGGATTCTTTGGTGATTTTTGAATTTAAAATTTTCCACCACGAACTAACCCTAGATAACTATTGAAAACAAA
Organism: Schistosoma japonicum; assembly: GCA_025215515.1. Classification (NCBI taxonomy): domain Eukaryota; kingdom Metazoa; phylum Platyhelminthes; class Trematoda; order Strigeidida; family Schistosomatidae; genus Schistosoma; species Schistosoma japonicum. The sequence continues at coordinate 16,259,559 of CM046066.1, forward strand.
TAAGCTTATTTAATAGTTATTTTATCCTAGTATAGAACTCCTCAACACTTCATATTCATGACCTCACAGGAACTTGAACCGAGGACTAACAGACTTATACAGCCAGTAATCATTAGTCGCGTAACATGTTGCAGAATGACTGGTGTTAAAAATCACAGGATGCCGATTCAGTAATCTGAGGGTTATGATCTTACCACAAAGCCTGATGGTCTGGAGTTAGATCCTTAGTATGATCGCGAATAAGTACTGCTGGCAAGTCACATATTAGAACAGAGTAACTGTTTAGTGTTTAGTAGATTCCAATAGCTGTCTAGTTAAGTTCAATTTGTGATATGGAAATTCAGAAGTTAAATTTATACTAGATAAAAATTTTTTTTATTTCTTAAGTGAAACAGACTTTATGTGTATGGATTTTATGCCAAGACATCATAATATAATACGTTTTCGTATGGGTCGTCCATTTCCTTTATTACAACGTGAACGTAAATCAATGGGTGCAAGCTACATGCAACGTTTATATCGTGAAGCATGTCATTGGAGTTCATTTACATTAAACTACATTGAATGGACATATGAATATTTTATTCAAGATCCGCCAACACCGATTAACTGTCCTATACAAGGCAAATTTAAATTTATTCAACGTGGTCAAGAACAGGAGAAATATATTACTAAAATACCTGGTGGTATGACACCAAGACCTTGGGTCCAAGTAAGATTTAATTTAAAAAGTATAATCACTGATCATATACAGCATATATAATTAGGATAAGAATAACACAGATAATCTATTATTGTAGAGCGTAGAAAGGAATACTGATTTTAAAGTCATTTTAAAAGGCTTTTTCAATCCTTGATGAGGCTATGGATATTCGTTAATGATCAGTCTCACATTAGAGCAACAGAGCTGTTTAGTGCTCCCTAATTTTTAATGTTTGTCCAACTAGTGTTATTACATTTTAATTCTTGTTTTCTAACCCAATTGTTTTTGTTTATGTTGTATTCTTTGATCTGGATAGTTTAATTGCTTCTATTTATCATTATGGACATCTAGTGTTTATTATTCATGATAAAGAATTTTTTGTGTTCACATCTTAACTACTTATTAGTAACCAAAATCACATTTAAATAGTTATTTTTCATGTGGCAGTTTAAGTATTGACGGAATGATCATAATCTGTGGTTAAAATTATTTACTATTTGTACAACATTAGTGTGTATTTTACTTTACTTTATAAAGTTTGGATCTATGACACGGAATGATAATTTCTTAAAGTATGAAATATATAGTACTAATGATAGGTATCAATTATTGTGAAAACTATATGAATTAGTCGTTTCGTACTTTTACCAACAATATTCAGTACAATTATTTACAGTTCTTCATTTCTACGTGGATAGAGGATACGTGTTGTTAAAACATATCAAACGAAATTCAATACATCTGGTAAATAACTAAATGGGGATATCTTTTCTGTAAATTTATCCACGATGTTTTCTTTTCAAAACTGTAAATAATTCCTCCGCCAACCGTACGTGAATAAAGTATCCACATCCATAAGCAATTGGTTGTCCATATTATTTGACATTAGGTATTCCGAAAAACAAACCTACGTGATAGTGACGTTGTTGGTAGTCAACATCGATGCCATTTCATCCTGGGCACGTATTTGACATAAATATCAATAATTTTACGATGGCTATTGTAGATAATAAAATAACAGAGGGTTCCATTTCTGTAAACTATTAATTGCCCAACACTTTGTTTCTCTGTTTGAAACCCAACCCCAACTTATATCTCTCTAAAAGTATTACCAGTCTGTCTGCTCGAAATTAGCATATAAAACAACTGTGACATCGATAACAAATTCACAATTGCCATGCAAATCGGAAGCTGCCTTTTTTATTGAGCTGCAAGTAGGTTCACTGGTTGTTTCTAACTACGTTTTTGATTAATCGTAGTGAAGATGGGATTCACAACAGAGAGAAATGGAGTTCGGAGGAGAGAAGGAATCGAAAAAAATTTCTATTTATTTTAAAAATTTAATATTAGTAAACACTACTTAATATTCAATCAGTAAGTCACATAATTATTATCTTTACAGATACGAAATAAGTTTCAGCATATTACTCAAGTATGTTTTCAGGGTTGAAGATATTGGTAATGTTTTAAATTTTTAATGAGTATGTTGCATCAAATTATTTTTCCATTTATATAGTAAGTGAGTGTTTCGTAAAGAGATATAATTTTTATTTAAGATTTCATTGAAATGATTAACTGTAAATTAATTGTAACTGAGTGTTGTTGAGATTGTTGAATGTCAATTCGATATCACCAGTTGTCCTAAATTAGACAACCATTCGTCACCTGAAAACACTGGACAGCTATTTCGTCCTAGCATGGGACTCTTCAGCAATGCGCACCCAAGACACCATTGGGGGGTCGAACGCAGGACCCTCTGGCTCCACGGTGAGAGCTTTGCCATTAAACCACTGGATAATCAGTTGTTTTGTTCTTCATTCAACATATTAGGTTTTTAGGTAAGCAGTTTTGAGTAAGCCTTTGAAATTCATGGATCGAAAATTTCGTACTAAATGTAACTAAGTATTGTGGAGTTCATTGAATGTTAATTTGATATCACGAATTAGTATAAATTAGACAACGATCCGTCACTGGACGTGACCAGTGTGAACTAGTCATGTCAGGTGTGAGAAGTAACTCACCAATTGAATTGGAGGAGGCGCACAAATACACCATGAATTGATTGAGTTAGAATAATCAGCCGCTGAAGGCTGACCCAGAGACCTAATGGTTTGGCGATTAGCCACGAAGCCTAAAGTTTTCGGGCATGACACCCTGTTGGAGTCGTGGATGAGCATTCCTAAGAAGTCCCAAACTAGAGAAAAACACCTGTCCATTTCTTCCTGGTTTCAATGATTTTCTAACGCAGATTATTTTTGATATTAAATTTATGCCGATCGTCTTAGATGTGTATTCTAGAGATTAACAAATTTAAGTTGTTGTTGCTTGTACATATCGGATTATGATCACATTCAGTTCAGCTATAGAGTATAACTCCTTCGTGTAAATTAATTCATGTATATCACTGTGACTCATGCGTAATTGGAAACAGTAGAGTTGGTGTATAGTAAAAGTCACTTACAACAATTTTGATAGAAACATATTTGAACTGATGTAAACCCAACAAACAATCAACGACTTCAAAAATTAGAAGTTTGTTCTTGACGGTCAGAACATTTAATCCTACCTTAAACATATATATCAATATATGAATATACTAGAAACAAACTAATATGCTTGGAGGCAAATATAGACTCCACGAGTTGTCTAACATAATCATATTCATAACATTTAGTTATTAATAACATCAGATACCCAAAAAAAAAAAGATGAAAATTACATTATAATATCCGGGATATATTCACAAAATAAACAGAACAAAATAACCAAACGTTCTGGATACAATGTACTTTATCTATACTGAAATTGTTACTGATAACATAAGCTATTTTCAGAATTATAAAATGTAAACTTTCGCTATATATATGTGTGTTTTTGTTTAATACAGGTTTTTATACACTGAAATTTAGTTGCTATATATGCATTCCTAAGTCAACTAAAGTACTTCATGAAGTCATGTTTTCTTTTAGTTAATCAATTAGATCATATTTAGAAATATCTGATTTACAGACTAATACTTATTAGGATTTCATAAATTCTAATTAACCGTAACTTATTTCCGTTTATTGACAACTTCTATTTCAACTTTAATAAACTGAATAAATTTGTTTAGTGTAGCACTGAGAACTTAATTATTATTTAATTAGAAATATAGAATTGTATTCAATAGTTATTGTAGACTGAACCTTATCTGAAATTAATAGACTGTATAATTAAGATGAAGGTGATTAAGTAAGCAGTAAAAAGAGATTGTGGCAGCCGCGGAACACTATCGAGTTATTAACGTCTTACAAATAATTACAAGTGGGAATAATCACTATATTAACACTGAATGCAAGTACGTACAATAAGTGCAACGTTTATAAGAATTTTATTTACTTGAATTAACAGAAATGCTTGAGATGAATGATTGGTTCTTCAGATGACCACTATGCGTCGTGTGCATTAATCTGAGTATCCAATAAAGTTGTTAGAGTTTATCTGAGAGAAACTCCAGGAACATAGAATTATGCAGTTCTGATGCTATAACAAGAATCAAATACTAATCCAAGCAACCAATAAGCTAGACTCATCGACGGGTGTATTTAAGATTCTAACAGCAAAAGTACAAGGCGCCAGAGAAAATGTATGTACAACCATATCAATAATGCATTTATGGAATGTCAACAGAGTATGTATTAAGAGCGTATTAATACAAAACTTATTACATACGTAACACATAAACTTTTATGAAATATGAAGTCAGTCAGCATGAGGTACGTGTCATTTGTTTCTGAGTCTTCCATCAAGACACATCATAGGTCTTTTTGATTTAACTAAAAATATTAAGTAACATATGAGTGTTTTCATGTGTTTAATTGTCTTCCGAAATATCCACAACATTCAGAAGGATAAGGTATACAAAACAACTGTTTATTTAAATGGAAGTCAAAGCTGTTATGATGGCAATACATGTATATTGCTGTTTCTTATTTCGGTTACTTACATGAAAATTTATTTGATGTTTTCATAACGGACAAACCTAACTACTAACCTGTACCTATATAAAAGAATTCGGTCAGCTAAAAATTAGATTCAGCAATAAGAAGTATTCGAGTTAATAATTGTTTTTGATAACATCTTCATTAACCTGTTATGGTTATAAATTCATGAAAATTACATTACAATGCCAAACATAAAGCATATAAATGTAATTAATTTGAATAAATTACTTAGTTAGACAATGACATATCAATAGATATAATGAAATAACTACTTCTTAAATGCTCAATGAACATTCAGTTTGTGTCTAACAACGAAATGTTTAGGCAAACAGATGGAGTCACAATTAGGTCTTCTCAGCGAGAATACATGTTACTTTAACAACCAAACCGATGTTCACTCAACATGTTAAGGATAAAATACCGATGGTACCATCTTCACTGGGTGCATACCACAACACTCTTGGAAGAAAGCTAAAAGTTTCCCGATCATCTCTACAGTATCTCGAGCTATAAACACAAAAGCTACTGGTGTTACTTTCAGTGATACATCCAGAGACACTAACCGTTTAAATGACATGAATTCCTTGTTACATTTATATATAACTTCAATACTTACAACGTTCGAGAAACGGTGAACCACATTCTTTTGATCATGTGTAAAAAAAGAAGACAGAATATTACAGTCTACATCACGTTAAGTCAGTTCTTCGACCTCACCCTCCCCCCCCCAAGTTAGACTATATGGGTGTCAATAGACCTGGAATTTTTGATTGTTTAAACACCGACCACGCATATTAAAGACATCCGGTTCGATTATTTTCTTCTCGTAAGTTGTATGTACAAAGTCAATTACGATAAATGCTGCAGATCGATATATCAATAATGGTTGAGTACTGTACATCTAATCTTATGCCGACCGACGAAACTATTGGTTTCTATTTCGCATAATACGCAGAAAACCGTGGCAACGGTCGACTGACTGTCATGTTGTAGCAGACAATCCTTCCACCATCTGAGCAAGTACAAAGGACCCACATCTAACTGATTGTCTGTATTGTTAGATACTAGGCATTAGGAGGAATTAATCTTCGCTATGAGGAGGATACTGTCGGTTGCTGTCGATTTCCATTCATCCTGCGCATGAATTTAATGTGGACAATATTCAAATTACGATGATTAATACGGTTAGTGAAGTGACAGAAGGTTTCATTCCTATACACTATTAATTGTCGAACGAACTTTTCTTCGACTCTAAACCTGACACCCACGAACATCCCAAAAATATTACGAGCATCCTTGTTCGAAAATGACATATAAGCCAACATGACTATATTGGCAAAGGTTGTAAATTATCAAGCAAACATGAAAACTACCCGCTTTTTAAAAATGGAATTAAAGTCCTGATTGGCAGTTTGTAGATACTCTTTTGATTGGTCATAGTGAGGAAGGAAAACAGAGAAGGGAGGGGATTTATTGAACAGATTTCACAACTTTACTTACCATAGACATGGTATTCGTTTTCAAATGACTTGTCAAATTTACAACTGACAAATTTCATTTGTAGTTAATCAGTATTCGATGTATAATTTCATCACCCTAACATGCATCACTGTCTGGTTATGTAATCGGTTCAACATCTTAATACATATACCCATTATTTTATCTGTAGGTACTATGTTACAATTATTGGGAGTCTAATATTCAAGCTTGTTTAAATGACCCGAAAACATTACAACTTGATGTACAAAAATGTTGGCGTTTAGATTTTTCTGGCCAACCACTTTCTGAATATAATGTTGTTGACAATTATATTACATGCGTTGGCTATTGGATGGAAGATACTAAGTCATTTTTAGTCACTTATGATAAAGAAGATCCAGTAAGTTCATTTCATTATTTGATGCTTGTTTATGTATTAAATATAAAAGTTTCTGTCATTTTCCTGATAATTCAATCAAGTAAAAGCGTAGTAAAAGAGTGTACGTTTCACTCCAATCCATTGCCATCTTCACCTAGCACATTGAGTTGCCTAACATTAACAATATTCATAAAAGACAGTTACGCATAACTCGATATTCTTGAAATGTTGTCTTTAATGGAAATTCCACTCTGATATGCATTACTTATTCATTAAATGAACAGAAAAAAAATGATGAAAAGTAAGAGATACAATTCACTTGATGATTTTTGTAAAAAATTTCAGATGAAGTCTGCCTACAATTTTGACTTAAGTTGCATTGCAAATCTTTAACTTGTAGATAGTGTCTTGTACATTTTATTTTAAACTTAATCAAATTTATTTAGAGTAGATATGCTGATTGGTTGAGTAGTATACAAAAGAAACCACCGCAACGATCTTCACACAAACACACTGAAAGCGAAATTACTTCATACCACTGTATAGAGATAATAAAACATAAAAAATAAGATAGTAATTGAGTGTTGTGGAGATTGTTGGATGTTAATTTGATATCAACACTTGTCCTAAATTAGACAACCACTGATCACCTAGGACTCTTCAGCAGTGCGCATTCACGACCCCATCGAGAGTCGAACTAAAAACCTTCTGGCTCCGCAGCGAACACTTTACCATTAGACCACTAGGTCGGCTACCAGCGGTTGATATTTCTTGTTCACTCATGATTCAGACGTGACCAGTGGAGTTCAACCGTGTAGAGTGTGAGACAGTTACCCACTGATGGCAATAAATGAGGTCGCGTTAACATGTTATCAACTGACTAGATTAGAAATATCAACTTTTGTTAGCCTACCCAGTGATCTAATAGTAAAGCGTTCGGTGTGGAGCCAGAGGGTTTTAGTTTCGACTCCCGATGGTGTAGTGGATGTGCACCAGAGAAGAGTCCCATACTAAGACGAAACAGCCGTCCAATGTTTCCAGGTAATGAATGGTTATCTATTTCAGACTAATTCATGATATTAAATTGATAAAGATAATTTCAATATCATATACAAAATAAATTGCGTCAGCTACAAGGAACGCTACATTTGGCAAAGTACGCTTTAATTTTAGTTACTCATGTAAGAACATAAATTCACAGTTAAGCAACATGATATATTATCGCAGATATCAATGAGTATCAACAACTACGGAGATGAATTCGTTCGGGATAACGTTGGAATTCCGGATAGACATTTCATGAAATATAAAGCTCAGATCAATTAATAATTAATAGACACGCACATGTACATAGATTTAGTCTACCAATACATAAAGAATCGATCGGTTAATTAATTGAGGACGTATTGAAATATCAACCGAATAAGACAACGAAATTTACTACACAATCACTAATAAACAAAGCGATTAAAGGGAACTAATTTAACAACTATGAAGTAATTGAAGAGCTTACTTCTACCTGAAATAGGTGTTGATGACGTTATATAGAATGGTAATAAATGATTTACAATTAAATTAGAGAATATAACACGTCACCATAAACACTAAACTGTTGTAATATGAAAAGATGAATCTTTAGAGCTATAGGAAAATACTACTGACTACTGATTAATTGGTTATAATAATTTCAGAAAATCTACTTTTTAACATTCTTTTTCACATGCTTAGTAGGTAAATTGTGTACTAAATGAATTTACTGTTACTGGTTACATGAATTGATGTCAATTAATGAACCAATGAAACTTAATGAATTTTTAGGTTATTAAATTTGAATAATTTCTATGTATTCAAATCAATAGTCAATATTATTCTAAAGTTTGTGAAAGTATTATTTTACGATTGAATTAATAAGCAACAGTTTACTTGTGATTAGTGCAATAAATACTAACAAATTCATTGGTTGATCTCTGTATTGTAATCATTTCTAATGTCTGTGAAGTCCTTTATGTTGAAGATCGGATTCTTTAGACCAAGTTGTAATATGGTCCTGCAGGGGAAAGGAGACTCCATCCAAATCGCTCACTTATAATGGTCGGAAACTGTGAAAATGGGTGAGCTGGGACCGAGTCTGCAGAAGAGTATAAGTTAACTCAGAGACTCTAGGTACAACTTATTGACGAGTGCCACGCAGCAAGAAACCTAGAACCAGTGCTTTTTTCCAACTTCCCCCACCCCAAACATCTTTAATAGTAACATATTATTTATATCAAATCAGTTTACAAATAAATGTGATATGTTGCTACAGTCAGATAGACTATTATATTTTGTCAAGAATCTTTGAGGACGGACTAAAATGATGAGTTACATCATCATGCATGTAGCAATACTTCCAGAAAAATGGTAATAATCTATCAAATAACTTTAAGTTTCTAACTTGCATTTATGAGTGAAGTGTTTTCGTTGATACATATATATTAGGTGAGGCACGTTTTAAAGCCCAAAATAAACTCATGTTCTAAATGTTGCGCATAATGAACTGAAAGATGCATATCTATCGAAAATCGTCCATTGTTTTAATGATAGATTTGTAAGCTCCTGCAAATATATAAGGCCTTACAAACACTTTAATTTAGCCATGTGAGTAGAATTTAGGTAAGGCCAAACTAAAATATATTATTTATCCATGAAGTCATTAACTGTTTATCTGAGTTATGTTACATGTACAGATTACCTGATTGAGTCCTGGATGATAGATAACGTTTTAAAAGGTTTGAGATGCTGAGATATATGCCTTAGCATCAATCACAATGATCCAGATGCACTGATTCCATATCCCCCCCCTCTAAATGTCGAGTTTCTATATTTCTTTATTTATGCGTTCTTTTGTTTTCTTTAATTAAATTCACTGTGTTTAGCCATTCTAACTGTTACTATGATTAAGTTGATTTGTTTGCAATATATCTTGTTAATTTCATCTCACTATACTGATGTAGTCTGGTAACTTGAACTAATCCACATTGGTGCCATATTGTACGTTAATTATAACTGACTAGATGATTGGTCGGACAAAAGATAGATTTGTATGAATGTAGACATATTATGTTTTTTAGAATTTTGAATCATTCAACATTCTTCGTATTCTACTCTATATGTTCTGTTTTTACATTAATTCTCATTTAGGTAACTAATAATTTTCGTTGTTGGATTTATAAACGTTTAAGTTTTCGTACATATCTTATGTCACGAGGTCGTGGTAACCGTTGTTCTAAAATCCAAACAGCTGAATCATCTTTACCGCAAGAAGGTGCATCATTATTATTAGAGTTAACAGAAGATGAATATCAATTTGATGTTTGTCCAATGTCGTGGGATGATGGACGTAATCCATATGCTAATCCAGCAGTTTTAGATGTATATGCCAATGGTCATATACTATATCCATTTAATGGGTTATTAATCACTTTAAGTTGTATGCATATTTTGTACATGACTCTTTCACTTTATTATCACACTATAATTACATTATTATCAATGTAAACATTTGTAAAATAAACAATAATATTTTTTTAAGTCAAATGAGCTTGTTTCCTTGTTTTTACGAAATTTCTAGACGAAAATCATATTTGAGAAACTATCAACTTATTGATTCCATTGTAATTCCCTACTTTTTTCGATTCTTTTCTTCTCATAACGTTTATGATCTTTGTACATAGTTTCATTTCTGAAATAGAAAAAAACATTTTAGATTAAATAGTTTTTTGTTTTAGTAGCGACTTTCAAAATGGGTCAGCGATACTTACTAACTTTCTCATTTTTGTCTATCAAAAGGATACCAATATGCGTATAAATATGTGATAATAAGTAATGAACTCATTTAGTAGATCAGTAAATACTTGGTATAGGATGTTTCAACCTACAAGTAATCTTTCAGATAATTTCCGCGAAACTGTCAACTCAGAGTCTAGAGAGAGGAGAGGATTTAAGTACTATCAAAACAGTAAAATCTTAGCATAAGCTTATGTCTGTTTTGAACAGTGTAGTAGGAAATGCCTCAAAATGAATGATCATGATTATTAATCATGTTTATAAAAATAATACAATACCATGATTAGTTATTCAACAAAAGTTGGAATGGATATCATTGGTTGAGTTAGCTATGAATATAATTGACACTTGCTTCTTTTCTGTGAAATTTTATGACAACCGAAGTATAGCTTAGTCACTATATAAATAATGATTCCACTACTTTAAATACTCTCTCACTAGTTATTCAGTTTTGTTATGACGCGAGAAATTCGGGGGTGCGTTGAGCGAATGCCAATTAGGTGTTCCTAGTCGATAATTGAGCGTCTGCCTTATGCCCACTGAGTCCCAAGCCAGAAATAAAAGAACAGGAGCCGATAGACCAACCAGACAGAATCGAATTATATTTCATGCATTCCTTTATAGATACATAAAATCAGACCGCACAGCAAACCAATTAAGAAACTAACATGAATACAGAACAAAGGAAATAGTGGTAGTGAATAAGAACAACTTGTACACAACCAACTGTAGTTCATTGTAAGAGAGAATATACTAAGAGAAAATATACTAATCGGGAGGATGGGGTAAGAGGAACGTAACAATCATAGAAACGAAATGTTTACATTACTCACAGTTAGAATAATTGAAATAGAGTTCTAAAGCACAGTTCTGAGAGTTTGTTACACTTCTTTAGTGGTCCAACTTAACAAGTTTGTTGACAGCTCAGTCGAAAACTACATATTATTTTGAACGAAGATACTTATTAATTACAAAGTGCAATTAGACAGAAATTTGTGTCGCCCAGTTTAATAATCAATCTGAATAATGATATCTTTTTTGAACTCATTGACTGATTACAACGTATCTTGACACAATAGAGTAATGATCTTATTAAAAAAAGTGTAATATAATCTCAATAGTAAAGTAGTTAAAATACCTAGTTACAAAGGTATTAGTCAGTTTTTGTTTATTACCCATTGAAGCCTAAAATGAAAATTTACAACTTGAATGTTTTTAACATTTGTGTCACAAATATTATGTTGTAGTATACAAACATTATGCGAACTCGTTGGCGGATATGCACATTAACAGCATCTAGTCATTCTGGGGGGGGGGGGAATGATTAAAAAAGCACTTACGTCCCGACAAAAGTCCCATGGGTCGACAGGTATTTTGTCACAAGGACGAATTTCTCTATATCCCTTGAAATATTGTTGTTTCTTTTCCAATAAACTGTCCGCCCATAATTACTATCTTCTCATTGTTAAAAGAAGTTAATAGATAGACAAGCTGATTGGCTATTCTTCGTCCCTAAAGTATTCTGTAACTGTAGAAGGTATTGTTTCTCTGAATCAATTATCTTAGGTTGATAGAAATGTTTTCATTGTTCACTAATTGTGTAGCAATCTCCAATTCAAGCCATTTTACTATTCTAGTGGATAGTTATTGTATATTAGAGTATAACTGTCATTGGAAATTTCATTATACACTATAACATTCACTATTTTTGCTTTGCATTTCAGGTTTCAGACTATGCTACATGTAAATGATCTTAGCTTTAAGATTTGAATAATTCTAAACACACAAAATGGAAATTTGACTGAAAATTGAATTTTTATATGTAGCACTAACTCTCCTAAATGAATGGAAAAATGACTGAAAACGCCAAGTACAATGTACTATTGGCAACACTGGAAATTCGGCACAACAGGTCAATTAACCAACCATTTATAGTAGAATATAAAGACGGATAGTAAAACTGAAACAATAAATGGGTTTTTAACGTTGGCTCATTACCGTCAGAACTAATTGTACTGAATTTCAAACTACTGCAAAGTGGCAATGTCACCATTCTCCGACTTTCAATCCTCTTTTAGGTGATGTCAGTATGTAGTAATAATTTACTTCAAATTGAGAAATCGGCAGTACAGTATATGAACGAACAAATTTGGCACTTAAATGGTAGCGTAAAATTTCCCAGTTAACCAGTGTAACACAGGCTATCGGCATTAAGGGTGTCGCAAATTTAAAGTAAAAACTCATACCGTAGACAATATATCATAACTGGGAATAGTATTTAGACTAAAGATTAGGAATTTTGGTTAAAAGTAGACTTTTAGACTTTTTTTTTTAAAAATACAACTTTGTGTCATGTTTCAGAGTGAGAAACAGGTTTTATAGTAAGGTTAGTTGATAAGTGGAGCACTTCACTTCAACATGTTGTAACTCTATCTGTCGACATATTCAAGAAAAAGTTGGATCAATTGAAAAACTCCTATAGCCATAAATAACGCAAGTAATCCAGCCCTTCGCCCTAATCCTGTCGAATTTGAAACTAAAATAGTGGGCTGAAAGGTTAGTATCAAATCACATGAGGATGTGGAAAACAGTATGTAAAGCATTGGGGAAAATATATATATAAACTCAGGGCAATATTTTGATCAACGTTTTGCAAATTACAGCTGCACTTGAATTCATCGGTGCTGTAAAACTGGTCAAAAAGTGATATAATACTGTTTTCATAGTGCCTTACATCTTAGTTGTAATGTATTCAACGAAAAATCACGCGATAATAATCATGTAAAATCGTGGTAAGACCGAATTATAATGTCAGACTGATCAGATTTCGGCACTAAGGTTGCGATGAATAATTAGAATAAATGTAAGGGTCCTATAGAATATACTTCCCAATTTGAATTAATGTGCTTATAACGTATCCTTGTGATAAGGTAACACTTCGTAGAATAATATCTTGAAGTTTTAGGCCTGGGATAGTTGAAATCAGATGTCAGCAGAAACATAGCAAATCAAGGTCACATAAAGGATCGCCCAAAAGCGGCACTATAGTTTAGTTCTATCAAAATCGTTCTATATATATATATAGCTCGTTGTACATTTTTAAAGAAGAAATATTGAATACATAACGAAGTTTGTAATAGACAACTAACTGATATAATTATAAAAAATTGAAGAATTAAATAGATCACGTTGTTTTAACTATTAAAGAAATCACATTGAATTAACCACTATAATCAGCTAACTAATGTTCCTGAAATTCTGGTGAAAGTTGTGATTGGTGGGGTTCAGTCATGGGAAGAATGAAAGTTATTTTCCTTGGCATTGGCTTGTCGCACTATATCACAAATTTATTGAATTTGGAAGCGTATCATAGGACACTTACAAGCGGGTGAAGCTGACTGCTAAAGCGTATGCCCCGGAACCTAAAGGCTTCTGACTCAACGCCTGATGAGATCACGGATAATCAGTACCACTGATGAGTCCCACTAAAGTAATTAAGTTGTAATCAGTAATAGCCACAGTAAAACGAAATCCCCGATCAAACAATAACCGAAAAAAAGATACGAAGAAGACCCTATGTTATTGCATTATTTGTAATTATCAATTGAAATAAAATATAATGATACAACTATGGTGTACAGAAAGCAAAAATTTTCATTTACCACACCCACACTAGGAAGAAATAACTGTCGAATGTTTCGTAATTTTTAACGGTATCCAAATGAAACTAGTCTGTAAAAAATAAAAACAACCGGTGGTGAAACTAAACTTAGAGCAGCTGCAAACGATCTTGAAAATTTATCCGCTAATCAGAACGTTGGTGATAAGAACAAAAATTTAAGAAATTAGGGGATTTACGGATTTTTTTACGCAACCAATGAACTTATTAAATGAGATAAGAACCACTATATTGCATTTTTTCATGAAAAATTTAAAAAAAATTAGTGGTAAACGTGGGAACAGCAATGCATAGATTCAGAGTCAGAATTATAAATTAGAGATTTAGGTTAGTTTACGTTAGCATTAATCTTAATGCTAATAATGGATCTATAATCCAGATATCCTTTTGTTAGCAGAAAATTCTTTTCAATAAACTATAACCCGTTTGTTCGATGATGTTTCAAAAAGCTTTCAATTGTATTTCTGAAATTATTCATTTTATTTATGTTTCTTTCATGATAATGTAATCGTTGAAGTTAGTTTAAGAATTCTCCCAGCCCGTATGCGCTGTTTACACCTAGAAACATCAGTGATGTTTAAACAAATGTCAATAAACTAAGTATCAATATCCAATTTAAAAATTTAATTTCTCAGACAAAAACCTTGATCCCTGTATTCAACAGAAAATTCAAACAACTCAAAACAATCCTCATAAACTGTCTACAAAAACTAAAACTCGATTATTTTCGAAAGTATATAAAGCTCAAGTACATGATATTAGAAATAATGATTTAGTAATTAGTCATTCAGATTAAGCTGTTGATATAGTTTGCATGAACTGCTAAGATTATATTGATAAATTACCTTCACTACTATTAGATGCTGAAGAGCTTTGAAAAAAGTCATTCAAAAAGACTCAGCAGAACAAATCAAATAGAAGGTAACGAAAATCCTCAAGAAAATGGAAGATCAGTCAGTCATTAGCTGTGACTATCTAGAACAACTTAGACTATACAGTTCTGTCATTTCGAAATTGTATAGTTTCCCGAAATTTTACAAGAAGGATGTTTAGTTGCTACCCATATTAGACATGAGTAACTCATCATACCATGTGATTGACAAGTAGTTGGTAGAAATTCTTAAAGCGGTTAGGAATCGGTTTGGTGGATATAGTGAAATAGATCCATTCGATTCCGTTGATTTGGTTTGGTTAACAAGGACAGTGCAACTGACAAGTGGATGATATTGCTAGATGATGTTACTCTTCACAAATGTTCCTATATGATTGTATTGAATGAAACCTCAGTATTGATGTACAGAAGTACTATTTAGAAAAACTACTCCTACAATACACCTTCAAAGTACGGTTCAGTTTTAATGATGAATTCTATGGACAAACTGATAGTGTAGATATATGTTCACATTTTGGTCATTATATTGCTGACAATATCATGGCAAATCAGGAGAATGAAACACCAAAGACTGATATCTTCTGTTCATATAAGGCATATAATGATAATGCGTTTATTGTTGTGATAACAACTTTAAAATTATTTTGGATAAATACAATAAATGTGACCAAGCAATTAAGTTCACACTAGAACCAGAGAATTATGAAATCCTTGATTCCTATTAAAGAGAAAGCTGTTTGGTTCACTACAAACACGTATATTTAGAAACCCAACTTGCAGTTATTTGTATATGAGTTTTGAAGGATGGGTTCAGATTATTAGAAAAAGAAACGCAAGTCACCAGATGAATGTGCTAGGATGATTCAATAGATGTTTGTCAAAAATGGTTAAGCACCTAGGTTCATAGATCGAAGTATGAAATCAAGGCCTAAACCAGAAGTCCCAGCAGTCGAAAAGAATATATATGAACCTGGGGTTTAAATGTAATACTGCAGTAGATATATTGAGTAGCCGATTAACAAAATCGTTAAGAAAAATCTTTTAAACAATTAAAATAGGCATTATTTAACCGTCCAATGATTGGCAATCGGCTTTGGTCCATGTCTATAAGTATCTGCAGGCTTATTTGCTCTTGCAGAGCAGGGTACACTGGACGCACAGAGCATTCGCCTTAAAAACGCATCTAAGAGCATTTACTGGCTTAGCTTTTTAAAGCAGAATGCAAAAGCATGAATATCCAGCATTCACTGGTTATTCTTTTAAAATAATTTGTAATATCAAGTGGACGGAGCATAGGGAGCACAAATCAGCAACTTGTGTACTGAAAGGCATTAGCCATTCATAACTTCAAACCTGGTCTGTGTATGCAAAAGCGACACGTCCAAGCACTCATTTCACAATGGCCGTATGGCCAAGATTTTTTTGGATGTGCTTTTGACTTGGACATATTTTTAAATCATTAATTACTTATCACTTGTCAGGTAGACAATTAGTTTCATATAAATATTACTCTTTAACCATTAATTTGTTACACAACCCTACTTTTCTAACTCGCTTTCTAAACTCTTTGTGATGCAATAATTTTTCTGTTTTTTTAAATAGATTATGTAACCAGTGGATTACTATGAATATGAATGTACAACTACTTAATTTGTCGAAAAGAAAAATGTCATCCCTAAATGTTTCATATTTCTCTTGATATTGACTGCTACTTCCTTCGGAAACTAAAATTTACAAAATTCTGAACTATATTTTCATCTTTGTAGTAACAAATGCATTGAACTGTAACTTAAAAATCATTTAGATTAGTTAACTTGGAAGATTTGACAATCAGTCAATAAATCCCGATTAACAGTGAAAACAAGAACAGGCTTCTTACAGACAAGAGCGATAAGCGATGAAACAAGTGAAAAAAGGGTCGAATTTCCAGCTATATATTTGAATATAAATGCCTTCGAATCGACTAGCTAAAAATATGTAATGCGATAAAATTGCCATCTGCACAATACCGTTGCTTTGAACAGGATATGTCTATCAAAACTGTCAACAGTAACAGATATTTAATTATCTGGAGTCATATATATATATATATATATATATATATATATATATATATATATATATATATAAAGGGCTAGATAGTTTAATAGTGAGGCTTTCTGTAATGTAATAGTAATGAATTGGCATTTCTAATCACGCCTAAACAGTATTCACAATAATAAAAGTGAGAATGAATGCATTAGTGGCAATCGGATTATTTTCAGTAAAATAATAATCTAAACACCTAAGAAGAGAGACACTGCAATAGTGTAGTGAAATAAATGAGGATATCAATTAATCTGTAATAGGACTGAATTTAGCTGGTGCATTAAAAACGAGAATGTTTAAAATGAATATCAAATTATTGAAACTAAGTAAGCATGAAAGCCCTCAAATGTATGTAAGTTCAGAATTAGTCATACCGATAAGGTTAGCACATTGTACTTCATTTTTGGAAATTGCATCCAAAAGAGGTATAAACAAATAAAGTAGAATTATTGTACATTTATTGTTGTTCAGAACAATGTGAGCAGCATCTAATTAGTGTAGAAAGGTAATGATGAAGTCGGTTTCTTGGACGTTGTTCCAAACAATAATAATAGCTTCATAGCTAAACAATCGACCTCATAGAACACAACACCACTACGAGCAACCACACAAGTTGAAAACACTCTCCATCAAATATGTCTATCAAAGTGGACTATAATCGCAACAATAATGTGTAAGTTTATTACAGGCGTCAACAATAGAATGGAAACAAGTTAGCAATCGCGTGAGATCAATTTCAAAATGTGAGATCTAACTTGAAGACTTCATTGCGTCGTACGGTATCCTTATACGTTGACTACCTAACTGCATGTTCTGCCTACAGATAAAGTTATTTAAAAAGTCAAACAGTTCCCGACATATACATATAAATGAGTGGTATAGAGTGATCGTTAAAAAGATTACAATCCAGTGCAAAAACAGTATTATGTTTGGAATGAAAATTTATCCTACGATAATAACTGTTTCATAAGTGACATTTTTCGAAAAAATATTATTTTTGAGAATGCAGTTATCAATACATACAGAATTTTTTTATTCACCAGTAGATAAAATATTCGTATAACGAATAGGAAACTAACAAATGTAATGAAAGCCATATAAATGGTGCTTTAAAAATGTAGGGGAGGGATTATGTGCATTCGTGAAATTATGGTTTTTTTTGTTTTTAACAAGATAACTATTAAAATAATACAGAATATCAAATGCGAGGCGAAGCTAAAGGTGTAAGAAGTCTGGGATGAGGATATTCAGTGAGGCTGACGAAAAGTAAACGAATATATACCAAGTGTGGCTCAAGTGAAAATTGTGTATACAGGGTAGTTAAATCTAACTTTATTAGGTAATAACAAGCATATCTATATACGAATGGTCAGGACAAAAAATAAAAAAAGAGGATAAGAAATAAATGTTAAGTAAAATTAAGCTGACAGTAATTTCTTAAATTGTTAACACTAAATTTAATTACATACTTCAGTGATCAAAACAATCATTAACAAATGATTGTTTGTGATTATTGCTTAAATGACAGTAAATACTTTCACAACTCCTTTGTTATCCCTTGATGTTGTATTTTACAAGGATGATGACGACACTGGATTGGTATCGTCATTCTCTGAAAGTATTTTCTGCATATGTAATGGCTTATCCAAATAAATTGTATAACTACTAGGTTTCATATTGCTCGTTTGCATATTTCGTTGATCCAAATTAATATCAAGAGATTCTTGCGAGTTAGTGATATCAGTATTTTCTGCAACATCGTCTGGAAGTGCAAAACCACCACTTGCCCCAATACAAGTGGAATGCTCAGGTCTCAGTAGAAGTTCTGTTAGGTGAGCAATGTCAGCATCTAGTTTTTCTTTAGGCCATTCGCCATAATAAGCAATGAGTTCTTGTCTGACTTTTGCTGCAGCACCAGATTTGCCAAATTCTATTAATTGTTCCTATAAGTATGTGCAATTTTTGAATAAAAGGTAGTATTATGTGAAAAAAATTATGAGTACGTGCTTCAACCGTAAAATAAGTAATATTACAACGTAATCGTTAAATTGATGAATCTCGTTAAATTTCGATTGATAAATGTCGTTAATTCACATAAATTGATAACCTTATTCTGTAAATTATCATTGTACACTGAAATTCATGAAAGTGATTTTTATTAATGACATGGAATTTTCGCTCTGGTAACAGTTTTACAAGTGTTTGAAGCGCAATATACTACTTACTTTCCCAGTGTGAAATTAGAGTTAGTATTTATAATAAGTAGATTATATTGGTCTGCTTAACAATCTTCTCATGAATGAATGAAAAACAAATAAACCTACTGCTTGTAACACATTACCTGGAAAGTGCTTCTGTCATAAGAAGTCAACATGGAGTAGGATACATATGAGACCTTTAAATTGGTACACTATGAAGGATTTAACCATACCAGGAAATAGAGTTTCGAGGATAAGTTGCTTGACAACATAGTAAGCATGTACATAATTATATATTAAATGTTTCCATTTCGAATCTGGTTTTCTCGCAGTATACATCTTAATAGTCAAATTTACCTAGATGATAGATTAAAATAAGAAGCATATACTTAGTTAAATCTTAATATTCTAAGTTACTAACTAATTGCATCACTGCATTTGACAGGATTAATACTAAGGTTCTAATTAGGTAATCGGTAAGGAAAAATCAGTAAAACAACGAAACAAATGAGTAATCAGACTTACTAAAAATCCACTATTTGGACAAGCACATGGTCTTGCACCGACAACCGCTCTGACAAGCTTTGGCAGAGGCATATTTGTTACGGTCATCAGATAGGCCAGAGTTATCGTCACACTACGGGAGACTCCACATGCACTTGAAAATTGCCACAAGAAACGAAACAATAAAGTCGAGAATCAAATGTAATTAATCCTTGCATTTTGATGGATAATACAAATGGCAAAAATCTATTCGATATTTGAGTATTATTGTTTTTACTTCTAATGGTTGTTTCGTCTCAGTCTGTTAGTTATGTGCAACGAAGAATCTGCTACAAATATGCATCGGTCTAAGTTGCCACATTTCATTAGTATAGTAGGATGAATATCAAAAAACAAACGTAGTAGTTACATCAATTGTATTAAAATAGATTGGATAATAGAGAATATGATTCTAGAAGTAAGAATTGATTCGTAGAAAGAAATATATGTACTAATTTCAACCTCTGAACTTAAGGGAAGACAAAGAATAAATGTACCAGTGCCACTATGATCAACTTTAAGATATATTACTAACTCTCCAACTAATGGTTACGACAGTCACGCGGATCTCAACAAAGTGGTTTGCACTTAGCGATACAGCTCAGACCAACAATCAACGACTTCATGGAATGACGCTAAACTTTGATTTGGCTGCAGAGAACTTTTTCCCATTCTTCTCCAAGGTTAGTCAGCATATGTCTTTATCAGTAACCAAAATCACTTATACGTCTCGTTTTGTTAATGTGTTGCATTTTGAACTGACAAGTGTTTACCTATCCTATGCTTCGTCTATTTAGTTACTAAGATACGCAACACAACCCGTGATATATATATATATATATATATATATATATATATATATATATATATATACAACTTATTCATCAAGTGGTTGAGTATGAGTTATAGTGTGCAAAGGAATAAAGATATTACATGGCTGTTAAGACAAAATTTAAATGAGAGAGGTTAAGACTTGGTGAATGAAAATCAAGTGCTTAAATTAATAAGCCAACACCTTGATACTTTTTGTCTTAACAGTTCTAAGAGACAAGTAAACAAAGTTAAAAGATGAAATCTCCTGTTAGTAAGCTAATCAATTAAGTTCAAAAGTATCATGTGTAAGGTTATTTATGTGATATTTTTTAAAGCTGATGAGTACTTGGTTATCAACTAATAAAAAAATACAGCCTCATGCGGCTTGGGGATACCAGCATCAATCCAGGTTATAAAAAATGGTCGCAAATAATTGCGAAAATGCTTTATTTGTCACTCACTAAAAAGGCACTTATAGCTACTTTATCAAAAATGAACTTATTTTACACTAGTTCGATTTTCTATTGCATTATATTCCTATTCTACGTACATGTCTGTTCTTCACCAGATAATTTTTGTCGAAAGTTCTATCTTACCAAGGTCTCAAAACGATGAGTTGGAAAAATTACGAGTACGTTCAACGAAACATTCGATAAGATTACAAAATCGTCATCCCACAGTCGACTCCAATCCGCGAGTTATTAGATTGTTCTTTCTGAAATGGCAAGAACATTCTGAAGCTAATATAAAGTGAAAAATACCTAGTCTCAGTAGGTCATGATGTATTCAATTCCACAACAACATTAAACTACTTGTCAGTAAGATATTCATAGACTTTAGCAGAGTTTCAGCAAAGTACCTTAGGTAGGTCGCATACATAAACTTTTTAATTTTGGTATAACAGACACAATACTCATTGGAAAGGAAATTTCATACATAGTACACGTGTTATACGATGAATTGCCAAAACTGTTTAAATGATATTTACCACTGTTTGTGGGTGACGTCGAAGTATGGAGAGTAATACATAAGGATACTGACAGATTGTAGCTTCAAAATGACTCAGATAATTTAGTCAAATGATCCAAAAGATGGGGTTTTGAAGAAAAAACTCGAGTAAAGGCCTTTATAAGCAAATCAGACACGGAAACAGTAAAACATCTGTTATCAGTAGCAGAACAAAACGATTCAGAGGTGACCATAATTAACAACTTAAAAGCATCGGCAAACTGCAAAGCAGCCGCTGGCAGAGAACTTAAAGTGTCATGGTCACTTCGTAGAATGCTTTATTCCACCTACCTATGACATAAAATAACGTATTCAAGGAGCCAGCCCTTGTTTAATCAAAGATGGAGAAACAACAAGTAGGTACTAATTTGGTGGCAGGACGCCCCAATCTCCGATATGACGAGTGGCGCAAAACATTCGGATTTGTATCCTGACTTACTATAGGAGAAAAGACAATCTCATATTAGCATTTGATATTTTGAATTAGACTATACATTTTACTCCTATGGCTAGTTTTCCCCAGGGCCATCGTAAAAGATTCCAAAACTGTGATCTAATAAACTTAAGTGGGGATTCCAATCCATCAACCAAGTGCTTAACGAATGGAACAAATCGTATCAGGACCATAGATGAATACCATCAAGGAAATACTGGACTTTAGTTGGAAAAAATACTGCAGAAATTAATACAGGTCACTTGACCTAATAACCTTACAACTAAAGCCGAAACTAAAAATAAGTGAGGTGGAACTAAACTTTGCTGGCAAAGTTGAAGAAACCAGTAAAATCAAAGGTTCAAATTTAAAGGTTGCACGTGTATTCGAATCGAAAACACTTAAATCGGGCCATCTGATTTTAATTCTTAATGATGACGTTGTTATCAGTAGTCTACGAGCTTTTAGACTGCTAAGTTTACAAGTGTTTTCACACTGAATACGATTGTAGTACGATCAGGAGACACTCATGAATAAATTCTAACGTCTGTTTGCTGAAACAATAAATCAGAATGTGAACCTGCTTTAGTGTTTGTAGAACAAAACTGAGACGTTTATTTTAGATGTTTAATGGATGATGCAGCTATCTCCTACCCTGGCATCGACACTTGTAAACTTGAGTAAAATCTTAAAAGTACAGTGGTATCAACATTGTCGAGACAGACAGACAGACAGACAGATACAACGTAGGACCAGGCACATAAGTGCATCGGTCCAAGTTGCCACACCTCAACAGCATAGCAAGATGATCACCGAATTCATAGAATCAGTTACTTTAATGGTAGTAATATATAAAAGGAAGATTGCATATAAGGATATAATATGTAGAGAGAGAGAGAGAGAAAAAAATTAGTTTGTAGAAAGAAAGGTAGAGTAATTTTAGTCTCAAGGTGTACGTGAAGACAAAGAATGTATACACCTACGCCATTGTGATCGATTCTGAGCCATGTCACCAAGAGTCTCCAACCACTGGGTACGGCAGTCACACGGACCCCAACCAGGTAGTCGACATCTACCAATGTGGCTCAGACCAGAAGTTAGTGACTTCAACGACTGATGCCACGTTTTGGTTTGGCCGCCCCTAACCCTTTTCCAACCCACCCCAATACTAGTCATCATTGAGCGACGTGGTAACCGGTGTTTGGACATACGTAACACATGCCCCAACCATCTCAGTCGATGAAGTTTCATAACCTCATCAACAGATTTACCATTATTCCCTAATACCCTTCGTCTAACCTCATTATTAGTTATCCGGAGATCCCAGCAGGTACGAGATATATTTCTAAGACATCTGTGATCAAATGTTAGTAACCTACGAGTGTCTTCTACCCTTAATGGCCATGTTTCACAGCCGTAAAGTAGAACAGGACGAACTGCTGTGCAATATACTCGTCCTTTAGTTGATAGACGAATATCACGCCTACGCCATAGATGACGTAAGTTGGCAAAAACCAAACGAGCCTTTCGAATTCGTGCAGAAATTTCCTCAGACACCAACCCATTAGGGCTGATCAGACTTCCAAGATAAGTGAAGTTATCAACGCATTCAACTTCTTCACTCCCTATCCTTAGTTTAGGGGTTGACGCAGGCCAGTCCTGAAGTAACAATTTACACTTAGAGGGGGAGAAACGCATCCCAAACATCCTGGCATTGTTGCTCAGTGCGACCAGAAGACTCTGCATCTTATCAGTGTCTTCACCAAACAGGACTATGTCGTCTGCGTATTCTAAGTCGATAAGTGGACCTCCTGGAAGGAGATCAATCCCAGAAAATTCAGCCGAAGAAAGCGTTACTTCTAGTAGCACGTCTATGATAAAATTAAACAAAAACGGAGATAGTGGGCAGCCTTGACGGACACCACTTGAGGTCGCAAAGTCAGATGACAGTTCGCCATAAGCTCTGACTCGACTGGTAGTGTTCGAGTAAAGAGCCTTCACAAGGTTTATGTACTTCTGAGGTACACCTTTTAATGACAGACACTGCCACAGAACCTCACGGTCAACTGAGTCGAATGCTGCCTTTAAGTCGAGGAAAACCACCATTGTAGGACGCCGGTATGCGTGCCTGTGTTCTAAAACCTGACGAATGGTGAATATGTGGTCGATGCAACCACGACCAGGTCTGAAGCCAGCCTGGTTTTCTCGTGTTTGTAGTTCACGAGTCTTTGTTAAACGTCCGATAATTATTGAGGCTAGTATTTTAGATGCTATATTAGTCAAACTAATCCCTCTATGGTTATCACAAGATGATTTTGGTCCTTTCTTATATATTGGGACTATTAGTGATTTAGACCATTCGGATGGAATTTTATCTAGTTCCCAGACTTTAGCTAAAATACTAGTCAACCTAATCGCCAAGACTGGACCACCATCTTTGAAAACCTCTGGGGTTAGCCCATCTGGACCAGCTGCTCTTCCTCGTTTCAGGTTAGATATAGCTTTTTGAACTTCACCTAGTGTCGGGGGGCCTACTTCAATGTTCCATTTAGCTTGAGTGGAAATGCTGGGTAATTGTAGAGTAGCTGAAGGCCAGCTAAACTGTTCCTTGAAGTGTTCGTCCCATCGTTCTAAACGTCTGGGTTGAGAGCAGATTACAGTATCATCTTTCTCGGAGATAGTTTCACTTATCCTTGACTTCTTAATTCCGGTTTCCCTGATTAGTCTATAAAGCTGCCTAGTGTTGCCTAAAGCCGCTGCCTTTTCCATCTCTTTTGCTTTCGTTGCCCACCACTGCTCACGATCGTTTCGTAAACTTCTACTTAATTTAGACTTGATTTGTTTTCGCTCTTCATCGTGTTCAGAGCCTGACGGGATTAGTTGGCGAGAGCTCATCAGTGCCATAGATGTCGCAGAAATCCACTGGTTTTTCGTGCTCCTTCTGTTCAAATTACTAGTAGATGACGCTGCTGTTTCTACAGCTGTTTTTAGATCATTCCAGGCAACATCAGGATCAGCCTGGTTTCCAGAGTTACCTAATTGTGACCCTAACTGTTCTTGAAATTTACTTTTGACCTTCTCGTCGCTCAGATCAATTCTAATGGGTTTTCCTAATGTGGTCTTTCTACGTCCAGTGAGGTGCAAGCAAATGCGTGCTCGTACTAGAGCATGATCAGAGTCTAAACATGTACTCCAGAACGAGCGGCAATCTTCTATCGAGCCTCTCCAACGATGACTGATGGCAATATGGTCTATTTGAGTCCATCGTTGTCTTGGTGAAGGGGGTCGCCACGTTAGGCGATGTCTCTCCTTATGCCTAAAATTAGTATTCGCTAAGAATAAACGATTGTCTGAGCAAAGTTGCAGTAGACGGTCACCATTATCTGTTCTCTGAGCTGGAACACTAAAATACCCGCCTAAATGTCTTTCTGTTTGGTCTAAACTACCTACTTTGGCATTAAAGTCACCTGCGACGACTACTATGTCTGAGTGCTTGGCTTTTTGAAGAAGTTCACAAAGGTTTCTGTAAAATTCATCCTTCAGTTCGTCTGGGCTGCAGTCAGTGGGAGCGTAGGCGGAAACGACGAAAAGACAACGACGAGTGTCCCTATTCCTCCGAGTCCTTACAGAGCCGTTTAGTCGAACAGCACATAGGCGACTATTAACAGGGATCCATTCTAATAGTGCTTGTTCTGCTCTCATGCTTAGCGCTATGCCCACACCCGCCAGTCCACGAGAGCTGGCTATCGAATCGCCAGATAAACGGAGGGTGTATCTTGTCGCATCGCCGTTTTGGCAAGGTGAGGTCAAGTGAATGACCACGCTAGGATCTTGTATGCGTGTTTCGGAGACACAGCACACATCAATCATACGAGATTCCAGGGTTTTAGCTAAGGAGGCCTGCTGACCGATTTGACATAGGGTGCGTACGTTGAAAGCTCCAATGTGTAGTTTGGAGCGGGGTTTCAGTAGACCTGGGACATTACTTCGAGTGTTAGAGTCGTCGGACGTGGTGATACTTGAAGAGAAAGTTAGAAGAGGAAGCTCAGAGTTGATAGTTAATGTAGGAGCAATGATAGGGATTGAAGAGAGTAAATGATTTTGAATACGGTGGTCTTGAGTGCTGTCAGAAGTATGAGGGCAGTTATCACTTCCCGGTTGCCCACACCGTGGAAGGGTTCTTCTGGAGGTACCTGAAAAGGAAATTGGATTAGAGCGTGACCGCAGTGCCCAAGGGACAACTGCTTGAGGCCGGTCACACACGACCTTTTGGTGAGTAGTTTTAGTGTTAGCTCCGTACTTGTTGAAGACCTTATCGCCGGAGACGGAAATCCGTAGGATAAGGCGAGGTGTGCATTTTTAGGGTCAACCTTTTCTAACCCCACCCCTCCTTGTGGGAAGGCAGCATCGCTGTTATGCTGGTTGTCCGAGGGAAACACCTTACTGCCGTCACACCTCTGTACAGTCGGCAGTACGACTTCGCCCTCAGACCTTGGATCTGCTGCTTTTAGTCTTACCGCTCTTCAACCGACCTGCCTGGCATGGTAGGACCTTGAGGAACTATTGTTCCAGCCAGTATAGCTCGATTGGTTCATCACGATAGGCAAGCCCGGCCACCACGTCAAGGTAGCAGCAACGGCCGGCAGATATTTACTTAGTTTTAAGGTTTATCGTTATTCTACCCGTACTTAGCTTTATAGAAATCAGAAGTAATTTGGCTAACTTCAGCAGCTGAATGTCACTTCGATTATGTAAATTAGTTCAGATGATAGACGGACGTAGCTCTGATAGCTCCCCATTACGAAGTAAAGTGATTTTCAAAGCTCTAACTTTACGGCTGAAATTCAGTTTTTTTGTTCACTAAGACATTACTTTATATGTCCATCGATTTGACTTTGAGTAACAATTTTGTGGTAGGACCTTGAGGAACAAATGTTCCAGCCGGCATAACCTGATTGGGTTATCACTATAGGCGAGCTCTACCACCACATCAAGGCAGCAGTAACGGTCGAGATAAGGTCTCAACCCAAGAAGCTTAAACTTTACTTTCACAACTAGAAATATGACAAAGGAAAAGGTTCCGTACATAAGGAACCTTACAAGTTAGTTGAAAAGCAAACAACCCGTACACAAAAATTATGCTGAGTTACATTGTCGAGATGCATGCTCAGAGACGTTGTTGAAACTACAATTTTTGTTAGTAGGTATCGGCAAAGTCGTTGAAGTAGATGAGACAGCCACAACAGAAAGAAAATATAAAAGAGGAAGAAGCATGCAGACAGAGTGGTAAGTGCATGTTAATCACTTTGATTTTAGATACTTATATAAATATCATATATAGTGAAACTTCTGGTAAGGAACATTTCCAATAAGTCGTGAACAGAAAAGCGACATTACCAATCCAATTATTTAAACGTATAATTTTCCGTGATCAACTACATATACAGATGACTAGGAAGGTTACTGGTCTGTAAAGGAGACTTATTTACAAAAAATGTCGTCGTCCATGAAAGATATTTCATAGATCTAACCACTGCGATGCACACCCAAAATATAGAGGCATATAAGTCCTGCATAAAAGAGCTCCTGAAACATCATTACAGTCCTAGAACTAATATGATTAGAAGCCAGATGGATAAATTCCCATACAGGAAATAAAATGAACCGAAAATGAACCAAGTGACTCCTACCCTTATTGAATTTATTAAGCACGCCAAAATACTGCGTCCCTTTTGATTTCCTATAGTTTTTATTCTAGCTGTTTTTCATAAAACATAACTGCCTTTAGGTCGCCAGAAAAGTTTAGTTTCGTCGATTGTTACTAGGATCAAATAAGAAAAGACGAGACCTAACCCCAGAAACCACATCCATATGAGAAAATGTCAAAGCATAATACACACTTACCAATGAACTAGGACAGCACCATTATAAACTCTTGCTTCGTGAATAAAAAAACAGGCATCTCTAAAATACTTTGCAATATTTTCTTTCGAGTCATCATCAGCTCGAAGTATAATCTGCTTTCTTGAAGGACACTAACTATTATTTAAACAATAATACATAGAAAACCTTGAAGTTGTAGTGCAGAACACTACATACATGTGTAATGCCGTTTTCATCAAGTTGACTTTTAGATTGTGCGCTAGCAACTCCACCGACGTATAAACCAGGTACTATTTTTGACATCGATCCACCCATTTTGCATTTGACGTCAAAAAATACAAAATCTTGGGAAAGAAGTAAGTCACAGTACCATCAAAAGAAAAGTCAGCAAAACCTCGACATTTAACGCTTTAATCTGAATGACCCACGTCTGATATTATATTCGATATCCAATGTTCCATTAAAGCTATTGTTAACTCTGACTGATTTCTTTGAACTCATGTCTCCATCATGAAAGGGGTTTCAATACATAATAGTATTCAGTACAAGGTTTTAAGCCACTCAAACGTGAAATCTTTTCGGTTTTTTGCATTAAGCATTTGAACTTTTGTTACTTAAAAATGGATTAATATGTAGCAAAAGTAGTTAGCTGACGAAGACCTACAGCTAACAAAATATCAAACAATAGCTTTAATAATAAGATAAATTTAAAAGTAATTAAGTGAAATCATGAGTGTTCGAAAAAAAGTAGGAAAATTAAAATTAATATGTAATCTACAAAAAAAACAGTTGGATAAGCTCTCGACACTGATGTTGACACGACTAGTTGAAGGCTCTCTCACCACCAGATAACGATTAGACATAACAAGGGGAACAATTTCTCTTTAGTTTGTCAGCTTTGACAGTTCTACTCGGTTGACGCTTTATTTACGATTATATATAACTTATACTACAACCTTCATTGTTTTCTGATTTCTTCTCATTCATTAAAGCCGGTTCTATAGTTAGCAGTTGCTTAGGTTATTCGACTAACAGAACTTGTTCATATACCTGAGTACACTTCATTGGTGAGCATGACGTGATCTGGACACTACGATTACTGTGAATTCGTTCCTGTTTATAGTTTTTATAGCATAGCATTTTTGTTTATTCACGATGGACGTAACGCTCTGAATAATACGATTTCACGATTGACCACATACCAGGAATTCGAAATATAATAGCTGACTACCTTTCACGACCATGCGAAAACGCTGGTATACCGAAAGTTGCATTTGAAGTCAACAAAGTAGAAGCAGACGTTGAAAGACTAGTTCGCTGCTTGAAGTCCGATGCAACGCTTAGGACCATGGAGGTAGTGCTAACTGAATGAGTGCATGGCTAGTCAATGCACTGTCACAGAGAGGTAATAAAGTTTTTAAGCAATAAAGACAACAACTAGCAAACATAAGCATCGCGAGAATCACTGACCTCCTGAGACAGAGTGCGTAATGGCCAGAGATGCAAGAAGACGTAATGAAACATGTTCTCAACCGCCCACAATTTCAGCTGTTGAAAGACGAGAAGTGCACACACACTTCGTCACAGCCCATCCCCTTAACAACAGTAGGCGATCTGTGATCAGTGGATGTAATGGGTACGTTTCTTCAGACATCAAGCGGTAACCAAAACGTGTTGCTGATGACCAAACATGCTACGCGTTGGCTGGAGGCCGTGACGATTCCAGATCAACGAGGAAAAACGATGACTGAAGCAATAATGTGACACATCGTGGCCGAGCACAGTATCCCAGAAATGATATCGACGGATTATGGCCAACGTTTCGAGAGTGGGGAGTTCTCGCCTTGACCACTTACGTATCGAAAGAGTCAGAACGACAACCTATCATACGCAGACCAACGAACTTACACAGAGCGAAAACCACGCGCCAAAAGAATTCTTAGGAGCCAAGGAGGGTTTACCGGGAGACGGAATTACGGATGATATTGTTAGCACATTGAGCCTCGAGTCAACGAATAACAAAAAAGCCGTCGTTTCAGTTGATGTACGGAAAGAGATCACGACTGCCAGCAGACAACATGACCTAGCCACAACCAAAAATGTGGGACAATAGTAAGTGTGAGGAAGAATGGCAACAAGCCGTGAGCAAAATACAACAGAAACATAAAATGAACAGCTTCGAAAGAATAAGATAAATTGCTTTGCAGTCGAAAATCTGGTGAAGTGTAGATGATAGAAGTCTATAGCCGGTGGGGGACAAGGCTCGAAGAAAGTACTCTTCGAAAATGGGAAGAAGCAAAACATGTTTAGGATACTGGCAACAAAAAGCTACGTTTGGTAAAAGATATGTCTACTTGAAAGTGGGTTTACGAAAACCCATACACTGGATTTTCACCATCGCCGATGTGCAAATACCTATCATATGATTAAATTTATCGAGCCCCTATAACATACTCGCGGACCCTAGTTTAAAGAGGCTAGTGAATCGCACCACAAAGCTAAAAGCTTCTGCAACCACTGTTACAGGTCGTAGTTTATGTTCTCTTCGTTTAAAACATTCAATTAATTCCTATTTTCAACCAATACTAGTCAAATATATGGACCTGCATAAAGCAACGTCAAAATTACCATGAGTAACTATCAATGCTACATATAACATTTCGACTATAGGTGAGCCTGTATTCTTCAAAGCATACAGACTGACACCCGAAAAATTGAGGTTCGCGGAAAATGAATTCGATCATATGATAGACCTGGAAATAATGCGCACATCACTGTAGCTCATGGTCATCTCCATTACATATAGTCCCAAAAAAAAGAGCACTGAATGGTGTCGCAATGGTGATTACTTACGTCTCAAAGTCCAAACTACGCTTAATCGTTACTGATTACCACAAATCCACGATTTAACCGCCGCCTTGAAGAGTATGACAGTATTTTCGAAAATTGACAAGGTAAAGCGCACAATCAAATACCTATTTTTTTAAAATGAAATACCTATAACTTCGTTCGTAACCCCATTTGTTTTTCACGAAATTCTACGAATGCCAATCGGTTTGATAAATGCAGTACAAACATTTCAGCCTGTCATCAATGATGTGTTTCGCGAACTTGACTATGTCCATTCGTACGTCGATGACTTCTTGATAGCCAGCCCAGATAAGAAAACATTTACGAACTATCTAGACGCAGCTTTTTGAAGACGACAACAATGTGGAGTCACCATAAATATACAGAATTGCCAAATATAAACAACTATGGCAAACTTTAGCATTCTTTTCAAGACGAATGAACGATACTGAATCTACATTGGACGTGAACTGCTATCCATGTACTCTGCTGTACGACAGTTTCAACATTCTAACAAATTCCATGAATTTACAATATTCACCGACCATAAATCACTTACGTTTTCTATAAAGTCATCTTCAGATAAACACTCTCCACGAGAATCGTGTAGTCTAACATTACATTTACCAGTTCTCTACTGATATACAACATGTATCTGGAGTTAACAATGTGGTTTCTGACGCCTTGTCGGAAATACATTCCATTATTTGTATTCAAGAAACTGACCTTATTGAACTGGCTCGACTTCACAAAGAGCAAAATGATCTCCCCAACGAGTTATCTACAACAACGCTCAAATTCAAAACTAAAACGATTGGAAGATGTAAGAACACTCCAATTTGTGATTATTCTACACACAGACTGTTCAATCATCCCCGAGAGTTGTCGACGCATCATCTTCGACACATTGTACAACCACTCTCATCCTGGAGTCCGTGCTATGACAAAGCTGGTGACCCAGAGATTCTGCTGGTCAAATATGAACAAGGAAATCAAAGAATAAGCACGCTCCAATATGGCCTGCCAAAAGAACAAGGTAGTTCAGCATAATAAATGTCCTCTTGGCACTTTTCCAACCACTGACTGTCGATTTGATCACGTCCACCTTGATTTAGTAGGACTTTTACCAGAATCAAACGGATTTTCTTATCTCCAAACATGCGGGGACCAATTCACAAGCTGGACAGAAGTGATCCCACCGAAAGACATCACTAGTGAGAGGATTGCATGCGGTTTCGTTGAATGATGGATAGAAAGCTTTGATTGTCCATCTACGATAACGACAGACTGTGGACGTCATTTTGAATCTGGATTGTTTCACGCTCCGATCAAACACTTTAGAACTACGCGTTTCAGAACAACCGCCTACCACTGATAATCTAACGGTGTGGTTTAAAGATTTCATCGATAACTAAAAGCATCACTTTCAGCTACGAACATTTCACAGTGGATCGACGTTTTACCACTAGTGTAACTCGGAACTCGTAGCACTTTAAGAGAAGAGGTCGGATGCAGTATTGCCGAATCAATCTACGGAACCACACTTCAACTAAGACATGTTTTTACAAAAACCACTACTACCTAGACAAACTTGGATTTCAGTTTTAACGTTAACAAGCTCACAAATGCTTTGCGTTTAGTTTGGCCAGTTTAAACTCGACAAAAGTTGACAGACACTTTTATTTACCTAGCTTCTAAACATAATACACACGTTTTCATGAGTGGTGATGATCTACACCTCTTGAACCAACTTACGAAGGATAATACAAGATCCGAAAACAAAAATAAAAGTTCAATATTTTCGACAGGAATCGACACGAGAATAACGCCAGTATTGACCGCCTCAATGCAACCTGCCAAAAAGTCGAAACTTTTAACACTGAATACGTCACAACCCCCTCGAAACTCGACATGAACAAAGTCACCAAGCCTCGAATAGTGACTAACAAGTAAGCGGAAATTTTCAAGAGTTCCATATTTCTAAAAGCTACAAGTTCTGGTGAAAATGTACGATTCTCAAAACACGTAACCGAATATTATGACTATTATTATTCTCCTAATTTTACATTTTCCACGTATTGTAAGTTATTTTAGAAAAAATAAACAAAGGGTAAATAAAATTATTTTTCAATTTGCAGTAAGCATTCTAACACATTTTGAAATGCTTAGAAAATATTATTAAAAACATTTATCAGTTAAATTGGTGTAATCGATATTTTGTACGTTTTTGTAGCCACATTGAGCTGTCAAATTGTTTTCTTTAGCATACGAAATGCACAGATTTCATTTTTTTCAGGATTTCTAGTCCGTCTAGAAACAAACAAAAGGATGCTGAAAAAAAAGAATAGATATGTCTTATACAACGACACCCTAGCTTAAGCATTGACGTCCAGAAACCGCACAACATTGCAAGCTATCAAAGGAAAGGTTACCAATGCCTAAAGCATTGAGTTTTATGTGTTGACTAGAACGTCTTATAGTCCTCACGAATTTATTAGATGAGGAGTCCACTTTGGCGGTAAATGATCCCAGAAATAAATAACTGCATAGGCTCTCGACATCGATGCTGACCATGTTTGTTTTGGCGGACACGACAAAACGTGAGCAGCAACTCTATTTTTGTTAGCCTTGATAGTGCTACTCAATTGACGCTTTATTTACAATCATACACAAATATTCTTTCATCTTTCATTGCTTTCTGATTTCTTCTCATTCATAAAAGTCGGCTCTATCGTGAGAAGTTGCTCTAGTTATTCAACAAACGTAATTTGGTCATATACCGAGTGCACTTCAAGTTGAAAAGATTTAAATGATAATAAAAAAATAAATGTGATTGTTTAACCAACAGTAACAATATATGAAACAGTGGTGGATAGTATGTGCACAAAGTAAAAAGGTTATTAAGACATGGTTAGCCTCTACTACGAGATAAAAGCAAAATTATATATGTATCTAATAATAAATCCGACAGCTTCTTAAAAATGGTTGTCTAGTCGTTCTAAGTCACAGCAGTGCTTGAAGAACATTACAGGTCTTGAAAACGTTTATTGAGATGATGTAGGTCCTTACTTCGGTGGTCAATCTATGATATGCGATCAGTGAGGATCACTGCTAAGAAAAGAAGAAAATAGTTAATTTTTATGTGATTCTGCTATTTTTTATTTATTTGTAAAGTGAGCGGAAACCGGTACTGCTCTTCATTTCCCCCGCTGGACCTTGTTAACTGTGATTGGTTGTAATGTCATTTTAGTATGCTAATTACTCTGTTTTTCCCGAAGCCGTTTTTGTAACTATATATACAGACTTGAATTACAATAGAATCGAATCTTCCTAGTGCTGCGTTGGTGTCTTCTTGATTTTGTCTAAGGTGAGTAATCAGTATCGAGTCGTTGGTCACGGTCGCGAGTATCAGTTGGCGCAGATAAGTTGCCGATTAGCGTTGCGGTTAGTTCGTGCATAGCATTAGGCGTTATATACCACGACATAACAATGGGCGACGGGTGATGGTGACTGTGGATCCTGCCAAAATGGATTCGCTGTTGGATGAACAACTCAAACTAATGAAGCTTTTCACAAGCCTGAAATCTAATCTTGAATCATCCTCGAATGTTCCTGTCCCCAACTCTGCACTTTCAACTGATGGAATTATTAATAGTATTGCTGAATTTAATTATGATCAAGAAGCTAATGTTACTTTTAATACCTGGTTCCGGAGATACGAAGATTTGTTTACGTATGATTTGGCTTCTCAGGACGATGCATGGAAAGTTCGCCTACTTCTCAGAAAGCTTGGTGCAGCAGAACTTGACAAGTACTGCAACCTAATTTTACCTCAAAATCCTCGAGATAGAACATTCTCTGAAACCTGCTCAACTCTCAGCCAACACTTTGGTGACAATTCTTCTCTATTCAATATTAGATATCGTTGCTTAAAGTTAAAAATGAATGAAACAGATGATTTCTTAACTCATGTTGGAGTTGTAAACAGAGAATGTGAACGGTTTAAATTGAAAGACCTATTGGAGAACCAATTTAAATCGTTAATGCTCATCTGCAGCCTACAGTCAGAAAAATTCGCTGATATTCGAACGCGACTGCTTCACTGTCTTGACCAAGAACCAACATTGTCTCTAAATGACATTGCCGTAGAATATCAACGACTGACCAATTTAAAGCATCATACTGCACTTGTCCAGTCTGGTGGTACTGGTGACACTGAAGTTCATGCTGTTCGTCGAAAACCTATTTCTCATCAAGTCACTCCAGCAACCACCTCAACTTATCGTGATAAACCAGCCGAATAGAAGAATATTACTCCCCCATCCAGATGCTGGAACTGTGATGGATGGCATTTTGCTAAGTTCTGTCCATTTAAGAACTATTGCTGCAGAAAGTGTAACAGGCTGGGTCACAAAGAAACTTCGTGCGGGCAGAAAGACACACGCACTCGATCACGTTCCAGAAGAAGATTCCATTTACCGAGTAAGCCGGCTGAGTCACTTTTCGTATCCACCTTGAATCACACTCATCAGAGACCAGCCAGAAAGTACGTTTCTGTTCAGATAAATGGTCATACGGTAAGCCTCCAACTTGATACAGCATCTGATATTACTATTATTTCCAGAAAAAAATGGATTAAAATTGGGAAACCTGTGCTATGCGCTACAAAACAACTCGCCATAAGTGCATCAGGCGATCGTTTGGTGATCATTGGCAAAATTGTATGCTCAGTGTCATTCAATGAAATAACCACGGATGGAGTGTGTTATGTGGTTAACAACAATCTTAACTTGTTGGGGTTAGATTGGATTACTGACTTAAAACTAGATGCTGTTCCACTAAGCACCGTATGCTACCGAATCGTAAGAATAAAAGACGAGAAAGATTTCATGAAGCTTCTAAATGAATTCGACAAAGTATTTACAAAAGGGTTAGGATGTTGTACCACAATGAAAGCTTCTCTTCGCTTGACACCGAATGCTTCCCCAGTCTTCCGTCCCAAAAGACCAGTTCCATATGCTTCGCTACCAGAAGTCGACGCAGAACTTCAACGCTTAGAGAAACCAGTTGTTCTTATGCCAGTATCATTATCGGCCTATGCAGCCCCAATAGTCGTCGTAAAGAAACCTAACGGTACACTACACATCTGCGCCGATTTTTCGACCGGTCTGAATGATGCTCTAGAACAACACCATTATCCTCTACCGGCTCCAGACGATTTGTTCACTAATCTAAACGGCGGTAGTTGTTTTGCCAAACTAGACCTGGCAGATGCTTATTTGCAAGTCGAGGTTGAACCGGCGTGCCGTGAATTACTTACAATAAATACGCATCGGGGACTTTTTCAGTACACGAGACTACTGTTTGGAGTCAAAACTGCACCAGCTCTTTTCCAACAATTAATGGATACGATTTTAACCGGCCTCACCGGAGTGGCCGTGTATTTAGACGACATACTCGTTGTCGCAGAATCACCAAACGAACTTTACGATCGACTTGCGACTGTACTGAAACGAATCCAAGACCATGGGTTTCACCTACGTCCAGAGAAATGTCAATTTTACCTTACGTCTGTGAAATATTTGGGATTTATATTCGACAAATCAGGTCGTCGTCCAGATCCAGAAAACATTGAATCCATTCAAAAAATGCCTGCACCCTACGATGTACCTACTCTGCGAACCTTTCTCGGACTCATCTGTTACTACTCAGCATTTTTACCGTCCTTGCATGAGAAGCGAGCACCGCTGAACCACCTGCTGGGGAAAAATGTTAAGTGGAATTGGACGCAGCAATACCAAACAGCGTTCGATGGCTTGAAGAAGCTCCTTACATTCAATCTTCTATTGACGCATTATGATCCGAGAGTGCCGATTATTGTTGCAGCGGACGCATCTGCATATATGGAGTCGGTGCAGTTATCTTGCATAAATTTCCGAATGGAAATGAGAAAGCCATACTGCACGCTTCACAAACGCTGACACCTACTGAAAAGCGCTATAGTCAAATTGAGAAGGAAGCTTGGGCTATCGTTTTTGCAGTACAGCGGTTCCATAAGATGGTGTATGGACGACACTTCACAATATTGACTGATCACAAACCCCTGCTGGCAGTCTTTGAGTCGAAAGCTGTAGTACCAGTGCATTCCGCAAATCGTTTACAACGTTGGGCATTGACGCTGCTCGGATATGATTTTGATATACAATACAAGAAAAGTGAGGATTTCGGTCAGGTAGATGCCCTATCTCGACTCATAAGCAACTATCCTACGACGAGTGAAGAGTCGGTGATTGCTACAATCGATACGAGAGGTTACGCTAAAAAAAGTTTCATTCATACTGTGAGAGCACTTACTGTTGCCACACAGCAAGTTGCTGAATTCACAAGAGACAAAACGATTCAACGAGCAATCTATTATATGCAACACAATTGGCCACATTCTCTAGATGAAGAACTGAGACAGCTATATCAACGTCGACAAGCTCTGTGCCTAGTAGAAGGGTGCCTTATGTTTGGGGATCGAGTGGTGATACCATGGGAGTTACGTCGAGTAGTACTCAAGCAGTTTCACGCGGGACACCCTGGAACAGCTCGAATGAAATCAGTGGCACGGAGCTATGCATACTGGCCAAAGATGGACGCCCAGATTGAAGAAGTGGTGAGGAAGTGTGACCGCTGTCAGCGAGCATCAAAAAACCCACCGAAGGTTGAACCAGTAAGCTGGCCAGATCCTGCAAGACCATGGAGCAGAGTGCATTTAGATTTTGCCGGACCCATGTAAGGAATCTACTACTTGGTGTTAGTAGACCCATATTCAAAATGGCCAGAGATCCATCCGGTAGTTCCTCCGACTACGCAGAAAACCCTGGAAACATTGAGGAAGATATTCGCGTGTCATGGTTTTCCAGAGACACTAGTCACCGATAACGGGTCCCAGTTTACGTCACAGATTTTCAGTGATTTCTGTCGAGAAAACGCCATCACACATATTTGCTCCCCACCGTACCATCCACAATCAAATGGACAAGCGGAGCGGTTTGTGGATACTTTCAAAAGAGCTGTACTAAAGGCAAATGGGGAGGGAAGCCTAGCAGAAATTATTCAGCGTTTCCTACTTATGTACAGAAGTACCCCAAACAACAGTGCTCCCGAACAGAAATCACCAGCAGATGCACTTATGGGACGGAAACTAAGAACGATAAATGAGGTAATGAGGCCGGCAAAAGTAAAAAAGCAATGATGCTGACATCTATAGAAATGGCATGCAGGTGTACGTGAGGAACTACAGACTGGGAGGCGAGAAATGGAAAAACGGGGTAATTTAAGGTAGAGGAAAGGTGATATATATAGTAGCAGTAGAAGGACAAATATAGATTCGACATCGCAACCAGCTGCGAAGAAGGTTTGGTGAACGAAAAGCAGATGAACCGAACCTAGCGCTTGAACTTCTTCTTGACACTTTCAAGCTCCCCACGGAAAAACCAACATTGATTGTAGTAAACAGCGAGAAAGGAACATCCGGAAAAGAACAGCCAATAAGACGTAGTGAAAGGAAACGAAGAGCCACAGTAAGGCTCCAAGAAAGTGAACTTTTCTCAAAAAGGGGAGGTGCTAAAAAGAGAAGAAACTAGTTAATTTTTATGTGATTCTGCTATTTTTTATTTATTTGTAAAGTGAGCGGAAACCGGTACTGCTCTTCATTTCCTCCGCTGGACCTTGTTAACTGTGATTGGTTGTAATGTCATTTTAGTATGCTAATTACCCTGTTTTTCCCGAAGTCGTTTTTGTAACTATATATACAGACTTGAATTACAATAGAATCGAATCTTCCTAGT
This sequence comes from Schistosoma japonicum, assembly GCA_025215515.1. Classification (NCBI taxonomy): domain Eukaryota; kingdom Metazoa; phylum Platyhelminthes; class Trematoda; order Strigeidida; family Schistosomatidae; genus Schistosoma; species Schistosoma japonicum. Next base: position 16,298,150 of record CM046066.1, read on the forward strand.
GCTGCGTTGGTGTCTTCTTGATTTTGTCTAAGGTGAGTAATCAGTATCGAGTCGTTGGTCATGGTCGCGAGTATCAGTTGGCGCAGATAAGTTGCCGATTAGCGTTGCGGTTAGTTCGTGCATAGCAGTAGGCGTTATTTATAATAATAATAATAATAATAATAATAATAATAATAATTATTATTATTATTATTATTATTATTATTATTATTATTATTATTATTATAATCACCTAGTTAAAACTATGGGACATCTGAGAAATCAACGCCTTTCGACTGGTGAGATGGAAATTCGAAGATTTTGCAAACCATTACTATTTTACCTCTTTCTGTTCTGTACATCGCTAAAAATAAACCACAGAAATGTATCCGGCATTCAGTTGACCTTAGGCTGAGTCTCTCGATCCTCTTTGTAGCACATCTCTAAACTTTTTTCGACAGGTGTAAGTTTAGTTCATGAAAGGGATGAGCAACTAGGTTGAATGCCTTAAGATATGTTCATATAAAGGTTTCATTGTTGACAACAAAGAGTTCAAGGGTAAGTATTTCTGACAGCTTCGAAACGAATCGTGGCGTAGACTTTAGAAGTGTCTCCGTAACATTTATAGCTGATGTTTGGTGCGTCAGCTAGGTGAGACTAGTATTTTTTTAGTTAGTCTGAAATAAAAGCACTCTTCACAGAGAAAGTAATGCTGATTTAACTCTTATGTTAAGGAAATGTATGTGTCGTGATACATCTTTATTTTGCACTTCAGGCAGTTGACTTACAACTTGTGATAAAGTTGAAATAGGATATGCTATCTTGCCTGTACGTTGATGTGTAATAGAATGGCCTTACATATCTTGACAAATTTTGAACACCAACACTGTCGATGTAAGTTCGTCGGGTGGGTCGGTGTTTAAAAAACGGTGGAAGCTCCTCAGGATAACTCTTTAAGAGACTTATGACAAAGTTCTTCTCCAAGATGATCATACTCAGATTACTTTGGGGTGTCGTGCTGGTTTTGTAGATGGTCCGGCAACCTAGAGCGTCGCGGGTTAAAGAAACCACACCTTAGATCTCCAGCAAAACTTTGTGAGGCACCGTGTATAATGTCGTAGAAAAGTTGAAGAATACTGCTTGGACGGGGACTTCCATGTTACAGCGATTTGTCCTGATGTTTCATATTAGATTATTCTTAGTGCATAATGGTCCTTCTCTGAAAACATGGGGTATTAGTTATTCATCTATAAACTTTCACATTTGATCGCCCACCAATCTTTCTAACATATTTAGACAGTAAATTTAGCTAGATAACTGGTCTATAAAATATTAGCTCTCCCCCTGTTTCCACCTTTGTGACAATAGCTTTTTGTAAATATTTAATTGCTAGGTACGTTCCGTTCTATTTTAACAGAAGAAACAATAATCTTTGGTAATAGGTCTTTATTTTTAAGGCCGGCACAGGAAACAGTTGGAGCGGAATTGCTAATCATTCAAACACACAATGTCTCTCAACATTCAATATAAGATAATAGGAAATATAATCCCTATAAAAGAATAAGGAAGTAAATGAATACTTAAGCTTTCTTATCTACGTGTATACATAAGTTGTGAAATCATCTTTTAGCTAGTTAAGTCGCTACAAACATTTAGAAATTATTTTCTATCTAAAAAGTGCTGGAAGCGATTTCTGAAATTTGAACATATTTCGTAGTCACTGATTCCTATTGAAGCGTAAACTTGAGAATTTTCGACCAGAACTCAGTCGCTTGTTATCAGATAATCCACCGTTGATGGTGTTCTATCATAACCCTACATCGTATCATAGGCCTCAGCTTATTGAAGTCGACACGAATGGTGTGATGGACCATCAATTTGGCGCTGTGCCTGATGGCATTGCGTTGATTATTCTGATGGCTGCCTGATAGTATAAAGGGTGTTGAAGAGTCAACAACACAAGGAGGACTGGCTCCTTGTTTCTGGGTTTCTAGTAGGATACTCGTATACACATCCGATTAAGTATTTACTATTGTTCAGTTATAAGCAGCTGTAAGTAGATCCTAGGAGGTCATCATCCATGGAGTTTGAGGGAATAGCGGCGTTAAGTTGGTTATTGACATATATGCCACCAACTCGCTTTACTCAATGTTCTTGTCTAATATGATTGTTGTCAACGTAGATTATATATAGCCGCGTAAATTGTGCCCCATGTCACATCATCCTTCAGGGCTATTATCTAGCATACTAGGCTATTAAATGCAACAGCCGTTAAATGAGAGGATCCGATATTTATGAGGCATGATGGGTAATGCAGCCTGCTTATACAAGCAGCATTCACAACAGTCGCTCTTAATTGACGAGACAGCCACTTCCATCAGTGTAATAAGCGTGTCACATCCGGTGTATCATGTCTCTAGTCAGGAGTCTCGTAAACAAACTAGGTGGTGTGCACAAATTTACTCACTACCTGTATTCTTGCTGTCTCATTTGGTGACCGTAAATTGTCGGACCTCACTCTGGTGAATTAGCACTTTTGACCGTAGTTACGACCTGAGGAGCTCACTGTCAAAAATGATGAGTCTAGAACAAAAGGTGGAGTACATCCCTTCACAGTTTCTGCTGTTATGCAGACGACACGATTTCGCTAGTATAGCCTTCAGTCCTAGGGTAGAGAATAAGGCATTCTACTATTGCTAAACGAATAAGTCCCTTATCTAATGTACTGTCGTTGTAGATCGGAAAGTCTGAAATAACGAAGTTTAGTCCACTCCCTACAGTTGTATTTTTGCGGGTTTCAAATGGAGGATATCGCCTGCTCTGATTATTCTTTAGGCAAGTTACTGTGGGCAGATTCCGGGAGGTCATACAGAACCATCATGGTTTCCCCTCCGTTTGTTGTTTCAAATATATTAATGATGGCATCTTTACTTTAGCATCCTGGTGTTTTTGCAGGTTTGTTAGTTGCATGGTTGAGACAGACCCGGCATTCACTACTAATCCTTTATCCTAAATTTTTCTTATTTCTTCCAAGTTGTGGATGTTGGTGAGTCTATTGGCAGCCCGATACCAGGCTTCTTTATCAACAATAAGTAGTACAACATACATAGTAGATGCCTGAAGCGCGGGTGGACTAATATCCAACATTCGAACTGAACTCCTAGCAATTAACTTAGCGTAGTTTCAAGCGGGTTGAGACTACCAGAAAAAAATTGCGTTCCGCTAATACAGACGATATAACATGTCCTTCGTTGACTAAGTGCCCTATACTCGAAAGTAGTTTCGGAAAAATGGTGTGCGATGAGACTGTACTTAGTAACGTCAATAACAGGGATTCCTTAACACCTTTTTTCCCTACTCAAGTGGGCAGGATCAAGACTTTCAAACCGATTAATCAAATGGTCCCGACAGTAGCTGCTACCTTGACGTGGTGGTCGGGCTTGCCTATCGTGATGACCCAACCGAGCTATATTGGCTGGAACATATGATCCTGTAGGTTCTACCATGCCAGGCAGGTCGATTGGAGAACGATGAGACTAAAAGCAGCTACTCAAGGTCTGAGGGCGAAGTCGTACTGCTGACTGCAGAGGGGTGTGAAAGCAGTAAGGTGTTCCCTCGGACAACCAGCATCTGCAGCGATGCTGCCTTCTCACAAGGAAGGAGGGGTTAGAAAAGGTTGACCCTAAAAATGTCACACCTCACCCTACCTCACGGATTTCCGTCTCCGGCGGTATGGGTGCCCACTAAGGGCTCTAAAGTGCGGAGCTAATACTCAAAAAACTTTTCATAAAAAGGCTGTGCGTGACAGGCCTCAAGCAGTTGTCCCTTGAGCTCTGCGGTCACGCTCTCAGGTCTCTAAGACCGACACTAATCTACCTTCTTTTTCAGGTTCCTCAAGAAATACCCTTCCATGGTGTGGGCAGCCAGGAAGTGAAAACCACTCTCATATCTCTAACAGCACACGAGATCATCTTGTTCGAAGCCAAATCCTACCCTCAACTCCTAATAACTCTCTCATCACCATGCCTAATCCTTCTAACATAATTTTATCGCCTCGCGTCTCTAATACTGATGATTTGAGTTCTCGAAACGTTATCCCTGGTCTCCTAAAACCGCGCACTAAGTTGCATATTGGAGCTTTCAACGTTCGAACGTTATGTCAAATAGGACAACAGGCATCCTTAGCCATGACTCTAGAATCCCGCTCCATCGATATCTGCTGCATCTCTGAAACGCGTATACAGGATCCAAGCACAGTCATTCGCTTGACCTCACCTTGTGAAAATAAGGAATCTGCTCGGTTCACTCCTTAGTGTTTCCGGGGACCCCACTGCTACCACTCGAGGCCTTGCTGGTGTAGGTATAGCACTAAGTTTAAAAGCTGAACAGGCTCTTCTCGACTGGATTCCAATAGACAGTCGCTTGTGCGCAGTCCGTCTAAATGGAACGGTAAGGACTCGTAAAGATAGGGACACACGCCGTTGTCTCTTTGTTGTCTCTGCCTATGCTCCCACTGACTGCAGCTCAGATGAAATAAAAGATGGATTTTACAGAAAGCTTTCTGACCTTCTATGCAAAGCTAAGCGCACTGATGTAGTATTAGTGGCGGGTGATTTTAATGCCCAAGTAGGTAGACTAGATGAAACCGAAAGGCACCTAGGTGGATCATATGGTGTTGAGGCACAACGAACAGACAATGGCGACCGGTTACTACAACTTTGTTCAGACAAGCGTTTATTTCTCGCAAACACCAACTTTAAGCATAAGGAAAGACATCGGTTGACATGGCGGCCTCCGAAATCAACCCAACGCTGGACTCAAATAGACCACATTGCTATTAGCCATCGTTGGAGAGGCTCGATAGAAGACTGCCGCTCGTTTTGGAGCACATGTTTAAACTCAGACCATGCCTTAGTGCGAGCGCGTATTAGTCTGCGACTCACTGGACGTAAAAGATCTACGACAAGGATCCCCCCAGAGTTCAACTTAATGATAAAAAAGTCAAAAATACATTCCAGGAACAACTAAAAAACCAATTAGTAAACGGCGTAAACTGTTCTCAACCTGAGCTAGCCTGGAATGATATCCAAAAAGCTGTTGAAAGAGCAGTAATATCTACTAATAAACTAGACCTAAAGGTTAGGAAAACTCAGTGGATTTCAGCTGCATCTGCTGAACTGATAGATACTCGGCAACACATCCCATCTGGTTCTGAACATGATGAGCAACGTAGGCAACTTAAACACAAACTAATCAAAAGCTTACGCAATGATCGTGAGCAGTGGTGGGTGGCGAAAGCTAAAGAGATGGAAAAGGCAGCGGCAATAGGTAACAGTAGGCAACTGTTCAGACTTATCAAGGAAACGGGTATCAGAAACTCAACTGTAAGTGAAACTATCTCCGAAAAAGATGGTTCCATTATTCACTGTCAATCCAGAAGATTAGACCGATGGGCAGAACACTTTAGGGAACAGTTCAACTGGCCCACGGCGTCATCCCTGCTGCCCACCATCCCCAAACAATCTGAATGGCAAATTAACATTGGTCCCCCAAGTCTCAGTGAGGTTGTGAAGGCTATTGGAAACTTAAAGCAAGGGAGAGCGGCAGGACCAGATGGATTGACCCCTGAGATATTTAAGGAAGGTGGTCCAGTCTTAGCAGCGAGATTAACTGAGATCTTGGCTAGGATTCGGGAACTAGACGTAATCCCATCTGACTGGTCTCAAACACTAACCATTCCAGTCTTTAAGAAAGGACAGAAGTCCTCGTGTGACAATTACCGAGGAATCAGTTTAACGAATATAGTGTCTTCCATTTTAGCTTCAATAATACTTCGACGTCTAACTAAAGCTCGTGAAGAGCAAACTCGAGAAAACCAAGGTGGTTCCAGACCCGGACCTGGTTGTATAGACCAAATATTCACACTTAGGCAGGTTCTGGAACATAGGCATACTTTCAGACGCCCAACAATAGCTGTATTCCTTGACCTTAAGGCGGCGTTTGACTCTATCGATCGTAAAGTTATGTGGCAATGTCTCTCACTGAAAGGCGTACCGGAGAAGTACATTAACCTTATACAAGCTCTCTACTCGAACACCACATGTCGTGTTAGAGCTTATGGCAAATTGTCTTCGGAATTGACCACTTCTAGTGGTGTTCGTCAAGGTTGTCCGCTATCTCCATTTTTATTTAATTTTATCATGGACATACTTTTAGAGTTAACAGTGGCATCGTCTGATTTCTCTGGGGTTGACCTCTTTCCAGGAGATAAATTTACTGACTTAGAATATGCCGATGATATAGTTCTACTGAGTGAAGATGCTGATAAAATGCAGAATCTCTTGACTACCTTAAACTTGAACGTAAGCATGTTTGGGATGCGATTCTACTCATCCAAATGTAAAATGTTACTTCAGGATTGGCTTAATTCGGCACCAAAGTTAGTGATAGGGGGTGAAACTATTGAATGCGTTAACCGTTTTACTTATCTAGGGAGCCTCATCAGTCCTAACGGTCTAGTGTCCGATGAAATCTCGGCCCGTACACATAAGGCTCTATCGGCTTTTGCCAATCTGCGTCACTTGTGGCGTAGGCGAGACATTCGTTTAGTGACGAAAGGACGCGTTTACTGTGCAGCAGTTAGATCCGTTTTACTTTATGGATGTGAAACATGGCCTTTAAGGATAGAGGATATCCGTAGGCTCCTAGTATTCTATCATAGATGTCTCCGAAACATTGCTCGTGTTTGCTGGGACAACCGAGTAAGCAATGCATGGGTTAGGAATAGAGTACTAGGTAAATACGGTAAGTCTATTGATGAAGTAGTGAATCTTCACCGGCTGAGGTCGTTAGGACATGTGTTGCGTATGCCTGACCACCGTCTACCGAAACGAGCAATGTTGTCTGTTGTAGGAGTAGGCTGGAAGAAAGCTAGGGGTGGCCAAACGAAAACATGGCACCAATCCATGAAATCATTGACAATTGGGCTGAGCCATGTTAATAGATGTAGACTACCTGGTTGGGGCCCACACGATGAGCGTAACAAATGGTTAGAGACTTTAGGTGATATGGCTCAAAATCGTTGGCAATGGTGCAGGTGCATCCACTCCTTGTCTTCCTCCAAATTCTAATTTCTGAGCTTATTATAATTTTCTCTTTACTGAATCACTTTATATCTCAAATTTCATCTCTGGTCTCCATGCCTTTCGATTAGTACTTACTCTGTTACTACCTTCCCTTACTCTGGGATTTGGTCCGACAATTTAATCTTTATCTGCTAATTGAGGCATGGCAACTTGAACTGATGTACGCATGTACCAAGTTCTACGTTGTAACTGACTGACTGACTGACTGAATCAAATGGTATCACAGGCTAGCATTCTTGTCACATGTATTGACTTCTGGTTCGAAATAAGAACACAAAATCTTTATCATTTTGCTGTGAAGTTTAAATACAATAGTACATAGACATAATGGTACATAGGCATAATGGTATATCGGCTGACTGTGCGCTGATTTCAGGGGGAACTAACGCGAATGCCAGCTGAGACTATCGGAGATGGAGACAATGAATGTCATCAACAAATTAATGGACATATCAACGGCCAATTAGTGTTGTTTCTTCTCAACATTTATAAATGCAGTCGCTTACGTGAGATCAGTGTTAAGAATTAAATCAGAACAATACTATTACTCACATCCCAAGTCTAAAAATAAAACACGCATAAATAAAGTATTATTCTTACTTATGAAGTACATGAATTAACTATGACTGCTCATAACGACAAACTGAATGCTGCAGATACCTCATGTACATAGGTTTGATAATAATCCCACGGTAACCATATTTATCAAGGAATTGGCAAACATGGAATACATTTTAAGGATAGAAATTATTTACAAAAGTCAGTTAGTTATAAAATACAGCTATTCTGACAAAGAATACTCTTCCAGTGCTCTCTTAACTTTGTTTTCAATACGTTGAGCGGCACTTTGAGCTTCATCACGCAATAAATTTACATGCATTTGCCATACACGATTAGCAGACTCTTTTGTTTTAAAGTACGACTATATGTGAAAAAAATATCGATGATTAAAATACAGCGTTGTGCAAGAACGAATTATTAGCGAAAAATATAAAAAGTAGATGCATAACAAACACGTAAATAAAAGTATCTTTAAAACATTCATAACTTGTTTAAAAAATACACGAGCTGAGCAGTGACATCGTATGCAGTCTTATCTATCATAAATTACTTCCTGAGGCCTAGATAATTAAACTGGACTTATAAAGTTTTGTTATGCAGATGAATAGCAGCAGTATCACCATAATGAGACTGGAGATTCGGAAGTAAATGTCAGCAATATTTGCTAGTAATACAATCAATGCACTAAACCACTATCTCCAAAATGTAAAAGGAGTGTGGAGGAGGCCGTAAAATGACAAGGTGAGTGAAGATTGTGGCTCTTGAAGACTTCTAAGGATGTTTTGAACAGTGAAAGTAAATGTACTGCAACAGTCATCACTAGAAAGCAAACTGTAACATAATATCTTTCTTTGACATTGCAAAATACAAATTTTATGAACTTAAATGTTATATTTATTGGGTAAACTGTGCTTAGTGGGAAACCAAGTACAAAGCCAAGTGGATAAAACACATTCGAATAGCTGATAAATAAAAATAAAAGGTGTCCTTACTTTGTGAAAGAGATTACAACCAATATATGTTGCAAAAACAAACATACTACGGATAATGCACCTTGCCAGTTTTTCCAAAAATAAACCTAAGAATTCTAAAGGTTGTCAGTTGCTAAGCAAATACAGCAGCGTACAGACGCATAAACACACTAAATAACTAGTAATCAAGTACTTTAGGTCTAAAATACATTGTGCTAATTAGAAATGAGAGAACATGAGTCTCCAACATAGTATATATGAATGTAGCCAAATAAAAATACAATCTTAATATTCATCAAATTTTATGCAGCTAAATGAAATCAGTTTGATATAAAATAGAAACGTTTCTGATACATCTTTATAGGACAAAAAAATTGAAAGACGTACGAGAGAGGACTTCAGTAATAGAATCTATCATAAAAAAAACGTCATTCCAAGAATCATTGTAGATGCAACGCCCTTTGAAGGCTTATAGAGTCACGATTTATTTCAAGCTCAAAAATCAATGACATTTGATTTGACAGCAATGCTTATCAACAAAACAAAACTTAAACAAATATAACTTAGTATGTATACTCAGTTTTAAATGATAAAAAGTTTTAAAAAAAGTAGAAAACAATAAATGTCGGATTCCACTTTATACTACTTACTAGTAGACAGAATTTTCCTACATTTCAAAAAGGCAGAAAAAAACTGATGAGAACATTTTGTCATACGCTACAGCTTGATTTTCAGTCAATGTCGACTATTCATAATTAAAAACCAAAATATAAAGGGTGACAAAAAATTGTCAACATTTTTCGTTCTTAAAGATTGAAACAGCTAATACTCATCTAAAAATCTGTCAACCGATAGGTAGCAAAAAATAGTTTAAGGACATAAAATGTCAACATTCGAGTGATGTAACAGAACACGAATCTGTAATCTAACAGTTGAAAGTTAGATTACTTTAACTGCTGATTCATTGATACAGTACCATCTAATGCTATAAAAATATGACTACACAAAAAAACACAACAACTTTTATTTGGGAATTACCTCGATATAAGGAATAAATACTGATAATTGTTGATTAATAGTCTCAATGTAAGAGTTCACTCTCATTCTTTCTTTAATTCTTTCTTCCAGCTTCTCCTATTAAAACAGGAAAACGACTCAAACTTACAAAATCAGCAGTAATATATATATCGTATAGTGTCAGAAGAAAAAGTATGACTTGATAATATTATGCATACATATATTACGACGAAGTCAAAGAATTTGGTTACTAGATAATACGATACTTACTAGATAACAGAGTATGTAACTTGTATTTACACTAACTCCGATAATCCGATCAAAAACAACAATATTATTGCCGAATAAGTTCAGGATAAACAAGTGGTCAGTTAGAAGTAACTCGCGTATTACGAGCCCACATTAATAAATTCGATTATTATTCGAATAAATTCAATTGTAATAATGAGTTCAAAGTGTAGACAATGAACTTCTAATACAAATGTGATACTAACGTAAACTCAGTAAAAGTAAGTAATGTACATGGTTTCAGAGTTTCCAACTAGAAATACGCTGAAAACGATGAGTCAAAGGTAATCTAGAAAATACAACAAAGGCTGAAGCGAAAGGCTAAAGAGGACCAGTCAAGTCTCACAATATCTAGGTTGTCCTATAATAAGTGAATAATCAGTTAGAAAATAAATTAAACATGGTAGGGGGAAGAGTATAAGAAAACATTAATATAGAATACCAACCATAAGTGAGCAAAAAAGAAAATTTAATTTATAGGAAAAAGTTAATAAGCATAAAGTATACATACGAAATAAGGAAGTAGACAAACATATGAAGCATGTTCAACAATCATATTAACAAAATTACAGCGCGTTCACAAGTGAAAAGTCAACAACAGATATAATGTTTACATTTACATGTAAATGATCGTTTCAAATTCATGTAGATGTTCATAATCACTGATTAATGACCGTTTACTTAGTTGGCATATCCGTAATAAACTGAATAACCAGAAACTACAAACTGTTTACCGTGGAGTTATAACTTCAGATACTTGTTCCTTTAGATAAACGACTAGGGAAAAACTTTAGAAAAATAACTGACGGCAATGATGATGAGTGTATCCATCATACGTACTATAATTGTGTAGTTGCATCCAATAATGAAAAGGTAAACCAGGAAAACAGGTAAAAGGACACAGTTATGGTGCTGTGGAGATTGTTGGTTCATTCATTCATTGACAACATAGAACCTGGTATATATGCGCATAGGTCCAAGTTGCTATACCATATTAGCACGACAAGAGCAAATTTACAAGAATAACACGACAATAGGATACAATAGGGAGGAATAAAGTAAAGGTGTGCATGACAGAACAACAGAACTTAAGATTGTTGTTGCAGGGTTTGAAATCACAAATTAGCTGTGGTCAGATAATAATCACTATGTGCTTACTGATGGCTCAATTCAATAAGTGATTTAAGTGAGTAACCAAGAGCAATCAAGTAAGGTTATGTAGACCATGTGGTTGATCGTACAATATATAGAATCTACTAAAATTTGACATTTAAACTGTTTAATGTCTGAAAGTTAGGGGCTCACTATAAGGCCAAAAGTACTAGGTTTGGTCCCGGTTGAGATCGCGGATGTGCATTGTTATGAACGAGTAATATACCAGTAGCTCAACGCTAAAAAAACAACGTCAGTTTATTATGTGAAACTTACAAATAGACAAAGTTTAATTGGTCAAATAACACCAACAATATTTATTACATTATAATGAAAACCAAATGCAGTTCTATTTTCTATTAAATTTTAAATCTACTCCATACATTTACTGACTATTTTACTAGGTATAGATTCATGCATTTGGTTTTAAGCTACACTTTACGTGTAGGGACTAGTGGTTTAAAAGCTACATGTGGATTTTAACAAATAAAATCCAGACAAAAATTTTACAGTTGCAATTAACTTATATTCGTTAAAATAGGTACGAACGTCTATAACCCAACCTCCTCTCCTTATTTAAAAAAAAAACAAGCAATACATTTCAGTATGTTAAACATAACACATACAGTTAACTCTATTTGATGGTTTTCTTCTGCAGCCATTTGCTTTTTTAATTGATCTAATTCATTAGCCCTCTGAGCTGATACATTGACATATTCTTGCTCTGCTTTTGCATGTGCGTTATCTTCTTCAGCCAAAAGTTCATCTAATTTACTCAATTCCGCTTTGACTTCGTTCAATTTCGCCTGTACGTCTGGTAATTCCTAATAACACCGAAAAATACGTGTGATGAAATTCTGTACAATAATTAGCAAAGAACATCTAAGCTAGAAAATGATTCAGTTAAATGAAGTGAATTTGCAGAAAGCATATAGTAATTAACAAACAGCAACTTCGTGTTAAAGTGTATAACATTTCGAAATTATGACAATGATAATAAAATAAGTAAGACTGACAACTAATGAGCATTCCTGTTGACTAACTGCAAACATATCATGATGAAAACGCAAACAGTACTAAGAGGTAAGTACTAATTACGATTAAATAACTAGTTAATCTAAATATTTCAGTCTTATAAGAGATCTACAGGTCACTGGTAATGTCTCAAGCTGTGAAACTGATATATTGGCTCGAGACGTTGTGATTGGTTTAACGAGAGAGAAGGTAAATCGGAGATTATCACATTTGGGTGAATAAAGTATTACGATCTATATATTTGCCTATTCATATTATGTGATTTTTCCCTTGAGATTGGTTGTGATTGTGATTATATGAAATATATGTCGTGTCTGACTCATCTGGTTCGTGATCGTTCAGTCGGATAATATTTCATCTGAAGAGACCTATTAAAGGCTGGGATTAGCTGTTAGCTGACTAAGTCACGTGTACGCGTAAATTAAAAGCACAATCAGTTACTCTATATCATAGGAAGAAACTGGGAAATATTGTTTCGAATCCTAGAAAGCAAAAGTTCCCTCTAGATTGTAAATACGTCCTGATGACAAACAAGCGTAAATGGCGTGAAACCTAGGTGATACGTTTACTGAGGTGTAAATGGTTGGGAATTTAAAATCCCTCCTCCTCTAAATACAATTTCGAGAAATCAAGTGAGACTTGCGATTTCTTTAATCTTTACCTGTCAAACTTTTATCACATAAGTTTAGTCTACTTTGAGTTATATTATAGACAAAATGTTATAACATTTATTTGCAATGTTACGTTCAATCAGTAACGTTAAGTTAATGTTAAGTTTTGCATACCTGTGATAATGATTTCGCAATTAATAATCAATGTAAATTAATCGATAATATAAATGAATGTATGAAAATAAACGAGGTTCGTCTCGTATCGCTAGTGATAAAATTTTCATACACGTTTCATATTTCAGAGTAGCTTTAGGTTCGGGAAGGAAACAAAACTGATGTATCCAGTATCCAGTGCAATATCAGTGAAAAAACGTTTGTCGTAACGGTATCGAGGATAATGGAAATCATAATATTATGCGGGTCACCATAAAACTATAAACAGTGTCTGTATTCCAAACCACAATAATAGCTCAAGCATCCACCCGTTCTCATTGTCACAATAGACATGCATGCTATTTCCAACTCCACGACTGCAGCGTGGTGGTCGGGCTTGCCTATCGTGATGACCCAACCGAACTACATTGGCTGGAACGCATGTTCCTCTAGGTCCTACCATGCCGAGTAAGTCTGTTGGAGAGCAATAAGACTAAAAACATCAACCTAAGATATGAGGGCGAAGTGGAACTGTTGACTGTAGTAGGGGGTGTGACAGCAGTAAGGTGTTTCCCTCAGATATCCAGCATCTGCGGTAATGCAGCCTTCCGAAAAGGAAGAATGGGGCTAGAAATGATCAACCTCAAAGATGTCACACCTCACCTTACTCCACGGATTTCCATCTCCGGCAGTAAAGTCTTCTAAAGAACGGAGCTAACACTTCAGAAACTTCCTATAACAAGGTCGCGAGTGATCGGTCTTGAACACCTGTTCCTAGGACTCCGCGATCGCACTCCCAAGTCACCGAAACCAACACTAACCCAGTTTCCTTTTCAGGTGTACGCAGTCAGGAAGTGAAAACCGCCCTCATATCTCCAACAGTACGCGAGATCACCTTGTTCGAGGTGAAATTTCATCGTCAAGTCATGATAATACCATTGTCCTAGAGACTAACCCTTCTTGCATAACCTTATCACCTCACGTTTCGAATGATAATGGTTCGAGTTCAAAAAACGTTATTCTTGGTCTCCTGAGACCTAGCGCTAAAATATATATCGGAGCTGTTAACGCTCGAACCTTATTCCAAATAGGATAACAAACCCCCTTAGCTATGACTCTAGATTTCCGCTCCATCGAAGGCTGCTGCGTCTCTGAAACACGTATACAGCATCCAAGTACAATCATTCACATGAACTCACCTTGTTAAAATAAAGAATCGGCCAGATTCATCCTTCGTGTTTCCAGAGACCACATCGCTATAACCAGAGGCCTTGCTGGTGCAGGTATAACATTAAAATCAAAAGCTGAACAGGCTCTTTTTGACTGCATTCCAATAGACAGTCGCCTATGAGCTGTCCGTCTAAACGGAACAATAAGAACTCGGAAAAATAGACACACGCCGTCACCTCTGTTTACAATTCCAATGGTTGCAGCTTAGATGAATTTTACCGAAAGTTTCTTGACTTTCTTTGTAAAGCTAAGTGCACTGATGTAGTAACAGTAGCTAGTGATTTTAATGTCCAAAAATCGAAAGTCACCTTGGTGGATCCTATGGTGTCGCAGCTCAACGAACAGATAGTGGCGACCATATGTTACAACTATGTTCAGATAACTGTCTGTTTCTCGCAAGCATCAACTTTAAACATAAGGAAAGACATCAATTGACATGTAGACCTCCACAAACACCTGAATGCTGGACTCAAATAAACCACATTGCCATCAGCCATCGAGGGATAGGCTCGGTAGAAGGCTGTCGATCATTCTGGAGTACATGTTCAGACTCATATCATGCCATAGTACGGGCGCATATTAGTATGAACCTCACTGGACGTAAACGATCCACGGCAAAGATCCCCCTCAGAGTTCAACTTAATGATGAAAAAGTCAAGAATACATATCAGGAATAACTAGAAAATCAATTAATCAACTATGTAAGCGACACCCAGCCCGGGTCAGCTTGGAATGATATACAAAAAGCTGTTGAAACAGCAGTAATATCTACCAGTAAACTAAATCAAAAGGTTGAGAAATCAGTGGATTTCAACTGCATCTACTGAACTGAAAGAGGCTCGGCAACACATCTCGTCCGGTAACTTAAACATAAGCTGGTTAAAAGCTTACGCAACGATCGTGAGCAGCGGTGGGTGGTAAAAGCTAAAGAGATGAGAAAGACAGCGGAAATAGGTAACAATAAGCAGCTATTCAAACTTATAAAGGCAATGGGTATCAGAAATCCGGCTGATAGTCAAACTATCTCAGAAAAAGATGGGATCATTATTCAATGTCACTCCAGAAGGTTGTATCGATGGGTAGAACACTTTATGGAACAGTTCAACTGGCCCCCGGCCTCATCTCAGTTGCCCAGCATCCTCAAGCAATCTGAATGGCGAATTGATATTAATCCCGCAAAATCTTAATGAGGTTAAGAAAGGCCAGATTGGCTTTTGCCAATTAGCATTACCTGTGGCATGAACAGGACATCCGTCTACCGACCAAAGAACGTGTTCACTGCACAGCAATTCGATCCGTTTTGCTGTGTGTATAAAACATGACCATTAACGATAGAGGACATTCGCAGGCCTCTAGTATTTGATCATAGATGTCTTCGAAGTATTACTCGTGTTTACTTGGACCACCAAGTAAGCAATACATGGGTTAGGAATAAAGTATTAGGTAAATATGGTGAATCGATAGACGAATTAATATAATCTTCATCAGCTGAGATGGTTAGGATCTGCGTTACGTATGCCTGATCACTGCCTACCTTGACGAGCAATGCTGTCTGGTGTAGGCTGAAAGAAAGCTAGGCACAGCCAAACCAAAACGTAGTACCAATCCATGAAGTGATTGACGATTGGGCTGAGCCATGTTAATATGCGCAGACTAGCTGGTTGGGGTAGGCGTAACGAGCGTAACCAATGGCTAGAGACTTTGTGTGACATGGCTCAAAAGCGTTCGCAATGGCGCAGGTGCATCCATTCTTTGTCGAGCTCTCTCTCTCTCTCTCTCTCTCTCTCTCTCTATATATATATATATATATATATATATATATATATATATATATATATATATATATATATATATGGACAAACTCACTGTATTATCGATTGCTGCCTGTAGCGTTTCCATTCGTTCAGTGAGCTCATTTACCCGTTGTTCTTTAGTAGTTAAAGCTACCGTCAACTGTTCAACACATGCCCTCACTCTGTTAACTAACGTAGGAATTTGCTTAGCCATATTGAATCCTTTACAATAGGTGCAAACTTCTAAACCGCAGTTCTTGGCTATCTCTGAAAACTGTGGTTTCTGTAAAAAAAAGGTAAAGTGAATGCAAATGAATTGAGACAGACTATTTAAAAATGATACGACAATACGCAAACGATAAATAACAACATTTGATATAAAATGAGTTATATATATTTGTAAAATTCCAATGAGTAGAAATTAAAATTTCTGACGTTTCGCGGTTATTCATTTCTCTGAAGAAGCGACTTACACTAAGCCGCGAAACGTCAGAAATTTTAATTTCTACTCATTGGAATTTTACAAATATATATAACTCATTTTATAAACAACCTATCCAATGCTCAATTTATTTGAAATTATCAAAGTTAACCTTGGTAATGATGTAAACAACATTTGATATTATGGCAAGACAGGAATTACCACTTAGGTTATATAATTTACTGGTAATTAGTAAAACATTAGATAATTAATGTTACAGTGGAGCTGAGAATCACTTAAAAAACAGATTTTACCGTCAAACGTTTTGTATGCCACAACGGAAGACATGAGATTATTTTTGCAACAATAGAATACCGTTATTAAACTACAGGTGAAGAGTAACTGTGTCAGTAAACCCTATTGCTAATTTATTAACTGAATTTACTTTTGCTCTGGAAAGTGGAATACCTTCAAAAACGTTCAAACGATGAGGATATATTTATGCATGATTGTAAAGTGGGATGGTGGTTCGAAGTTGAGACTAGGGGCTTGGAAAGCTTGGTGCGTCTAAATCAGCACGAAAAATACTATAAACATATTTGTCTAGAGAAACTGGGAAGAACCTATTTTTTTATCGATACAGTGGAATGTTCAACACACATATATGACAAAAAGTCGTCTTTATTTTATATCACACACAAGTGGTCTAAAAAAGATGGCTATTTGATACATACCAGACTTGTCAATCGTCAGTGCGAACGCTTCTAATTGCCTGAAATAATCATCGATCACATCAAGTATATGACTGAGAATTAGGATCGGATGTTAATAATTGCATTTCCATTGTATAAAGGATACAATGTGTCCGACGAATAACAGAGGACGGTTGATTCAAAACGATAGACAGTTAGTAAAAAGAAGTAGTTCGCAAATGAAAATTAATATCTTCATAAGCTTTTTCCTACAAACAAGAGTACGAAGGACACACCTGCTTCCCATTGAAGGAAGTCGAAGAAGATATATCATAGATGTAGTGAGTGATGACGTTTGTCAATTTAAAAAACTAAATTTAGAAAAGGGCTACATTTAAAGATGTTGCAAACACAAAGTGAAGCAAAATGACCGTGCTAATAATTTCTCGAAAGTTTAGTGACGTGCATATGTCTCACGGAAAGTCACGTAATTCTATTGTTGTTTTGCAAACACGAGGAAGATGTTTTGTCGCCTGAGATAAAAACGACATTGCTACAAGAGTAAATCTATTATATTAAAAGTGGATACCAGACAAGATATTATTTGCGTTTAGAAAACAACATGCTCAAATGTTGGAAGACTAAAGATGGGACCTACAACATATAACTCGACAACGGCTCCGTTGAAGTCTACTGCACTAGGAATAATACTGCTGTACTACTATTAATTTTATTAGAACCTGAAATTAAAACCGTGACGTGCGATGTTGTAGAAGTCCTGCCAAAAAAGGTTGACGTAGGGTAAAACTAGAAAATTTTACGCCTTGGATATCCAATAAGTTGGCAAGATAATCGAATGTATTGAATCGAGTGTCTGATTTTTAGCTCGAGTGAATCCAAATAGTACTTAAATAACAGCAACATGAAGGATATCTAAAACAATGGATGTTACGTATAGAGTTTTTAGAATACCACTGCTTCCACAGCCACTAATACATCAAACGTAAGCAAATAATCCTAAAATCAAAATTAGCAATTGACCAGCCAGGTAGATGATAAAGAAATCGAAGCTGAGAATGAAATTTAAATCATTGAATCAAGTGACAATATTAAGCACACGTCGATCACCTGTCTTGGTACAATTACAGATGGCATCGTTTAATTAAGCCACGAATGGGTTAAGTACACTGAGCAGTTGTTACTAGAAACATTGCTTATGAAACATTTTGCTAATGAGTCGAGAACGCCTTACTTAATAACATACTCGATAACCGATGCCGCTATTGAATATCAAACATATTAAACATCTTTACAAACTATCAAACAATATATATATATATATATATATATATATATATATATATATATATATACAACAAGAAATATTTAGTTACTTTAAATAAGTACAAACCCTCAGTGATCCAACCAGATGATTATACGCATCTAAAGTGGGAGCAATGACACCTTCACGACGTGTATATTCCAATTCTTTCTGTTCGACTTGCTTAATTAAATCATCTTTAGCATTAAGGCGGGCATCAACACGTTCTCGAAGCATAAAATACTCTTGAGCTAATCGACCATAACTAGATAAAAATAATAACACTTTAGGAGAATTTATACTAAGAGAATGGGATAAAAAAAGTTTGTTTTTTCATTCATCCAAGTAAAACGTGGAACCTGATGCATATGCACTTGGGTCAAAGTCGATTAATGTTATATTAGGATGTATATATGATAGCAATTATGCAAATAAGTGAGACGTTAGGATAGTGATTGAAATCCTTAGATGTCAACAGGTACGTAGAAAGTTCGAAACCAGCTACGCGGACCAAGTAGTATCGATTAAGTGTTGTTTAGAGTTTAATACATAAAAATGTACTGTATATCAGCAAATCATGTGAATAAGGTAATATTACGTTACATAGATTTTTTCCATTCTTGATTTATGAGAAATATTGTTCCAAAAATCAGTAAACACATAAAATATGCCAAACTATTAGGTCATACGTTCAACAACAACACTTTAATAGTCAGTTAGTATCACTAATTCTTACACACGCTATGGTGCAAAGTCAAGTGCTGTTAAATGTATGTATTCAGTGAGACTGAAGTTCACGAAATAACACTAATTCATATGTGCCAAATTCGAATCATAAGTATTTAAATAATTAAATCCAATCGAATTAACTCCTAGGATGATAATGAAACGAATATTATAAACATCTGCAAATTTGCAACGTGACCAGTAACCATTCTTTCATTCTTAACTGGGTTGAAAGCATAAACTATTTAAATGCTGCACAAAAAACCTCAACAATACTCAACTCGCTGTACTCATGTCCAGTCATTTATATCTTTGTGGCTATGCACTATTGACTAACCACCACTGAATGACAATTAAGGTAAGTCACAATACCTAACAACTTAATGCCTTGAGGTGTTGTTTAAGTTTATATATTCCAATAACTTGATAGAGCCATAGTGGTTGGATCATTTGTTCCTTTGAGTTCTTTCAGGCCAGGCAGATCGGCTGGATAGTGGAAACACGAGAAGAACTAAGCACTAAGTCCGAGGAGTTATATGGTCGACTGCTCTTGGGTGTGACTGGAAAAAGACACTTTTTTTAGACAAACAACAATTGAAATGATGCCGATTTCTCACAACGGAAGAAAGGAATTACAAAATCTGGTCCTTAAAAATCGAACACTTCACGTTCCGTAGCTAACGATAAGACCTTGAAAATTACTGGGTCAGATAAGGTCTCCCAATTTCATCACTTCAACTTTGCTATGACTTTAGCTTTGACACTTCAGCCATGACACTCTGAAAAGAGCTTCGAAGTGTGGTGGTTTTGATGCGTTACTTGGAGAGGGACATTTTGACCCTGAGTATGTGATTAGTATTGTCTTACTGTGCGATAACACTCAAACTATCCAAGCCTAACTTAACACATATGAACATCCAAATTGAAAGCACTTCTGCGAGACTGGCAGGAGTCTATACCTGCTGCCACTCTTCGTGGTGAACCAATAGTAGTTGAAAAATTCGTGTATCTGGGTAGTTGTATAAATGCTGTTGGTAGTGGGACAGATGAGACCAATTTAAGCATAATGAAAACTAAATTGGTTTATGTGAATCTTGGTCATATTTAATGCCTTCATGATGTGACTGTGAAAAATCAGGTTTACGACGGTGAAAATTCTGATGTATGCTTGTGAAAACTTGTCTTTCTGAGCCGAGGATATTCGGCGTCTGTGTTAGATCATCGTTGTACCCGGAAGTTTGCTGATATTAAGTGATAATACCATGTAAGTAATGCTGAGGTTCGGCATCGTATATTTGGGTGTAGTGATGACAACTCGAATGGTGTCACCATCTGAAAAGAATGGCTTTGATGATTTAGCTACGTTTTACGAATACTACTCCACCGGCCTCCGAAATTCAAATTATTTACCTACACTGAGACTAATTGCAAAAAGCAGAAATAGTCAGTGAAATGAAATTCGTATAGAACTGGCCTGTCGATCTGTTCAGACCTCCTGAATGGGGTTCCAGTAAGGTTAAAGTTAGTGGCTTAAAATTATATCAGATATGGTTCAAAATGGAAGCTAGTAACGATCCTGCTGCAATCTGCTATTAAAATCTGTCTAAACGTGTGATGATCTCTTTCAGTGCTATGAAGTCTTCTCATTTGTATTCCTATCCGGACTGTATCTCCGACCTTGTAAATTTCCATTCTGGCTTATTAAACTAAACCTTTCATTATGATTACATTTCCATCTTTATTTCCTCACAATATTATGCTTCTAATTGTGTGGCGCACATATTTTTGATGCCACTATATACCATACTTTGTGTCTGAATAAATAAACAAATAGAAAGTGCAAAACTACAGTACTTAAAACTACTAGCAAAAATGCCATTCAGTGACCATGAATAGTTATCTGGGGTCACGATCCCATATGGCAAGAATTATCTTTAACCCAGTTTCCGTTTCAGGTCTCTAGTGAAGTAGTAGCCTTCCTCAATATGAATAACTGGCAAATAACAACTACCCTCACAACTTTATCAATACCCTATATCACTGACTAGACAACTAATGACGATGCGAATGGCGACTAAACTTCATACTCAAAATTCGACATGATAAAATACAACATAAGATTACTAATATACACAATAAAAGTCATATGCAACGATTGTAAATAACAACGGATAAAAGTATCTTGGTAAGTTCAACAAAACTAATAAGAGATCAGCTTGAAAAACCTAAAATATCTCAATATTCTAAATGCAAAGACAATACGTAGAGCTGAAAGTTTTAGTAGCTATAGCATTGAATATCAAATTATGAATAGCATGTCCTAAATCCCACGCTACTCACTTAAATCTACGTAAGCAGGGTAGCAGGTGATGCAGTGGCTCATTGGTTGGAAAGTTTGACTCCCAATCAAATGCACGAATATATACTTGGTACACTTGGTGGTTAGCAGCTGAAAGCTGAGTGCAAATGCCTACGGTCAGAAGATAAATTGCAATAATTTAAATTTATGGTAAAAGGCATACCCAGCATCCTCCTGTTCCTTTACTTTTGCACGTACAGAAGCCAGCTTTTGTTCTGAGTCCTTGATTTCCACATCAATTTCCTTCAGCACTTTTGTGTTTTCTTCATCTAAAGACTGTAGAAAAAGATTGCTTTCGCACATAAAAGTTCTTTGTAATCACTACATCAAATACGATCTTATATAGACAGTACACCAAACCGGTTTAGAAACAATTTTATTTATATAACCAGGTTCAGGGGATAATAATTATATATTAAAAACAAAACTGAAGAATCGAGTAAACATCTATGAACGGGTGAGATTCTAAGCTGCATATTTTAAACGAGAGCTAAAGACAATAACCTTGTCGTTTAAACATACCATAGAAAAGGTAGTATTTTAAACGGTGAACTAGTACTTGTAAGTTAAGTCGTAGCATTACACACGTGCTAAATGTACAACTTTGTCAGTAAAATGAACTCTGCAGTTACAAGCAACATCACCAAATACACCAGTAAGATAAAAGTGAACATCATAGATTTGAACCAAAGACTTAAAAATTGATAGAGTGATCATTCGTAGCACCTTAATATGTTTTAAACATATTTCGATAATTCCCAATATTCCATTTGTTTTTAAGCACGTTGGAAAATACAGATAAATCTAGACACCAAATGAAACATATAAATTTGTTTATTTGGGATGGTTATTTTTGTGGAGATTGGTATTTTAATTGATTGGAATAGATTTGTATAAATTTGAAAGATAAAAAATGACTGAACACTATTCGATAACCTTTTAAGTAACAAGCTAATATACACGAACGTGAAAAATATGGTCTATGTAGGAAGAGTAATATTCGTCAAATAAATATCGATATTTACGTTTTCATCTTTGATATCAAGATGAAGACACGATAGGCACTGAGGGTTCACAAACATATCACTCGTTACTACTTATCAATGATCAGTCAATGTAAATATCGCTATCTTACAGACAAACTGTCATTTGAACAACTTATGAGTTACATTTCAGACTGTGAAGCCGAATGATATAAGTCAAAATCACACAGAGTATCAGCTTCTTCAAAACTGCCAATTAGCATGAAACCCTGGTTTAAGGTTTTAAACAGAATACTTGACATGTAGCGCCAGATATGGAATTTGGAGAAGATAATATCATATTCGAAATAATACTGGTAATATTCAGACTAATTATACCTGTTACATTGATGATAAGTTTTTTTTCACTAAATATTCTGAATGTTAAATATAACTGAATAACGAGAAGTTGATACATGATTATTTACATGTATTTCCCCTTATACTAAAAACTCAATTAACCACCTATGGGAAAAACTATCAACTATTCACTTAACACGTAACAGACAGCTGATTTGTGTACATCCGTATATTGCACACATAGTTTTCAAAGTAGATCAGTTTGGTAGCTGATGTCAATATTTTTAACATTTCAAATGTATGTAATACGGATTATAACTCATCTCCAAAGTGCGAATTTATTTACTCGGATATGATTCACATTTTAGGTAAGAGTAGTTTTACTACACGTGGAGGAAATGGAGGTAGGTAGAACGGGGTTAGAAATTATAACCTAATGAATGGAAGCTAAGTGCTCCAACCACGAAGTCACTACTTTAGGCGATGAGTGTACAGTAGGTACATTATGAAAAAAGTAAATAAAAATATACCTTGAACTGAGCTATTTGAGATTCATGGTCATGCAACTTTCCATCTAATGATTTTAACAATGATTCCATTTCAGTTAATTGACTTCTTAACGATCTCTCTTCACCATCTAAATTAACCAAACTATCCAGTTCTTTATCCACTACATTCCGACGGTCATAAAGTTTTTTCATATCATCTTCACTTGGAGCGTCCAATACTTTGTTGATACGACAACGATAATCCTTAACAGAACGAAAATATTTCCTTGAAAAAACTATCTACTCTTCCCTTGAACAAGCAGATAAAAAATATGCTAGACATATTTAGTTTAACCTTGGTGTAATTCACGTTATGAATATAACATAAATATTTAGAGTTCAAAGTCTTACTAGGAAGAAATTTAAGGTCAAAAACCATACTGCTAAAATTAGATGCAGCATAGATCGTAAGTCAGTTTATAAAACTGTATATTATTAGTGCCTAAGTCAGTCGAATCACGTGTTAGTCATTTCTAGCCATCGGCAATAAACGGGCATAAAGAAGATCTGAATGGATCAGGAAAGGCTAAAAGTAGCCAGTTCAATACTCGGCATCGATTCACGAAGTTGTTACATATTTTATTAAGCCTCAGTAATCGACAGTAAATTTCTAAGCAACATGGATGAAAATAAGTAGCAAGGGCATAATTGCATTGTATGCTCTGATGACTTTTAAGTTACACAATTGTCTACTACATCCCCTTAACCGACTTAATTCAATACTTATAAAAAACACTTCTGATACGTGGTTTGTCAACTTCGATGGTCTTCTTTAGACTTATCCGACTGATGTAGATTTCTGTTCGGCCCTCTATTGTTTGCAACTGGCTAAGTAAATATCACAACGGGTGGACACTTAGTCAGTCATTAATACCGTACTGCTTGGTGCATAAGTCCGTTATTCCTGCATGCCATACAGCACTAGGATGACGGTATCAAATTAACAAGATTAATATAAAAATATAGTTCGTTAAACGAGATAAAACAAAAGTATGTGTGAGAGAGTGATGGAACTTAAGATGTGGAAGATGATAAGGATCGAAATCGGCTGCGACACTGCGACTGATCCTGAGCTGTCATTAAGTGTCTTCAGCCATTGATCACGACAATCGGATGGAGCAGCTAGTCGGGACCCAACAAAACAATTTAGATTCACATTCAACGACTACACTGATTGATATTACGTTTGGCTCTAGTCACCTTCAGACTTTTTTTATTCCACCTCAACCTTACACCAAGAAAATACCATGTATTGAGGGCATATGTAATATATGTCCCAATGATCTCAGTCTATGAACGTTTACAAGCCCAACAATCAGTCTGTTAGGCTAATTTAACTTATAATTGCTTACTCGGTCGTTCCATAATAGGTGAAACAACGCTTTAAAGATATCTATGATCAAAGAGCTGCAGCTAACGCACATCATTCATATTCAGGGCCCATGTTGTGCACACGTAAAGTAATACGAAGCGAAATTATGCCTAGTATAATTGTTCTCTGGTTAGCAGACGGATATCTAACCTGTGCCACAAGTGACGTAAGTTATTAAAAGCCAAACAAAACTCTTGAATGCCCGCTGTGGTTTTGTCAAACACTTATTCATCAGGATTAAGGAGACTTCCACGATAAATAAAGTGTTCAAAATATTCAACTACTTCACTCTACATAACCAACCAAAATGATAATTAAGACCAGTACTGAAGTAACATTTGACGTTTAGAAGAATAAAAACGTATCCAAAATATCCTTTTATTGTTACACAAGGAATTCACGAGGCTGAATATTCTACGGTGATAGGTGTGTTTTCCAAAAGAAAATTAGCTCTTGAAAAATGTAAGTGTAACTTCTAGGAGGACATCTACGACGAAATCAAATAGAAAGGGGGATATGGAGCAGTGTTGACAAACACGACTTGAGGTTAAAAATTTTGACGAGTCTGAGGTGATAAACATATTGAGTTAGTCAAGAGCTTCTGAATTCTCTATCTTTCTCCTTTCAAATTTATCTCACTGAATTATACTTTTCGAATCATATCTTCGCTCCCTAATTTTCTGCATTACTGCTAATACTTCTACTATCGCTATCACTCTTGGATTTGAACTGACAGTTGCGTCTCTGTGCTGATGTGATATGGCAACCTGAACTGATGTACGTACGTACGAAGTTCTGCGTTGTATCTGTCTGTCTGTCTGTCAGTTAGTCAAGAGTCCTCAACGAGGAAAAATGCGATTCCTAGATGATACTATTAGCCAAGCACTAAATGCACTAGAACTTTATTACTATCGTTTGGAATCGATAGTCCAAAGTTCACAGATACGAATAATTATTGATAGCATACTTAACGGACACATAAACAGGTAACTTTAGACAACAATTGATTACCACGCGGTAATACACCACCTGTTCAATGAGTAACACTGAAACAAATATGTGTAACAGAAAATATAAACATCTATCACAAACAGTGAATGATTAACATACTTCAATTTCGTTCGAAGATACATCAGAGCCTTCACGTCTTCGCTTAAAAATAACCGATTTCAACTCAAAAATAATTTTATTCAGTGGCTCTTCTTCAACATCTTGATCATCATCATGTCTGAACACTGAAAAATTTATAAACTGAACATGGGTTAAATGAGGATATGAATAACAATGAACAATTACATCATTCGCATTTTCTATTTCTTCCCTGAGCCAGTCAAATGCTGCTAAGACTGAATTCCAGGCTTGAGGAGCACCAGGTGCTAATAAATGATGCTTACTAAGAATATTGGAATAGCCTAACATTTTAAGAGTACTAAAGGAGCGAAAATAACGATGCTTTCATTAAAAAAAGACTGTTACTTTAGACAAACTTCCTCCGCTTTCATTCCATCGTGTTCAATACGAAACGTCGGGCAGATTTGTCGAACAAGATGTTCAAATATTGAAAATATTTCTTTGGAATTAGGTGAATGAAGGATTTTGGGCGATAAAGAATTTGAATAGTCAGTGGTTTCTAAAAACTAAAGTTAGAATAAAGATAAGCTTGATTTATAACCAACTTGAATTAAACTTCCTATCATCTTAGTCATATTTGCCTTGGATTTAACATCACGGTATAGAGGTCTTTGCTCCTGCGAACCAATGGATGAAGTTCTAGAAGGGTTTTTATTTAATCAAAAACAAATAACCTACCTTGCCTTGATATTTAGAGGAACTCCAGTCATACGGCTATTTCTTTCCGGCTGAAGACTAAAGTTACGGGGCATAATTAAGTCTGAATAGATAAAAAAAATTAGTGAAAAGATAAGTCTTAGGGTGATAGATTAACTAAAAAGGTAAACTGTATACTTTTAACAACCACATTTAAGGCTACTTAAAACGCATACCTGTGAAAAAATATCATCGTAATAAGTGGCGTTCTATCCTGTCTAGGATTCTATGACACGATAACCTCACTGACTTGACTTTAAACCAGGACAAGACTTTAGCAAGTAACAAAATATGTTTTAAAATGAGAGACAAAATGTGATGTAAATAAGGAGTTAATACGAAATTTACATGAGCATCATGTTGAAACTTTTTGATTATTCTTTGGCACCGAATGTTTGATAATTGACCAATCACCGTACGTCGTCGCAAGCAGAATAGTATCCAGCCAACACCTCTGAGATTCGTGGAGCATGTTATTAGGGTACACTTATATCAAACTTATTGGTCTGAGCTTTCTGTCCACCTTACTTCTCAGAAGTAAAGACGGAATTTATTTATGTGTTGTGGGACTGTTTCAAAGGGAATGATTCTGATCTCTGGTCCATGATGTCGAACCTCAACTGAGAAAGAGCATGAGCTTCACTGGTATTAGCTGTTGGTTAGTACTTGATGTTAAATTCATGATACAGTAGAACCATCACCCAACGTTGTAATCTGTCAGTAGAATAAATAGGAATTTCTTTCCAAGAACAAAAAATTGGAAGGAAATTATGCTGTCCACAAAGAGAGTGAAGGAATGGTCATACAACACTTTACAGGACTTTTTAACATAGAATACGATTTATAGTGCCTCTTATCCCAATTTAGCAGTGGTTTTTTTCGGCTGCATTAAATGGCCTTGCAGGATGCACAGTTGGTTCTACCGATCTATCTGCAAACACGTTAGATGTAACTGCTTCAATCCCCTGACAAAATGCACCAGATACAATAGATCCCAAGCTGGAATCAAAGTACGTTAAAAGAAGACCTGAACTAATTACTGACTTGACTTTCCGAACGATTCTTGACATTTTGCTGATCACTACCGCAACTTGTCATCAATTAATAATTTATTCAGGCAACCTCTTACTAGATGCCATTTGGGTAAAAACGTACCACAATTGATAATTATCTCTAAGAAAGATCTGAATGAAAAAACAACCTCTGGAGATGGGGTTATTTGAATAGCTTCGATGTTAGCTGGATCCATTGGTTTCTAGAGTCATTAGTTACTTTTATCTGAAGAAAACAAGACAGTCTAGTTTCGTAAAACGTATCGCCGGAAAGCTTGGTGAAGGCACCTTTAGGAACCGATGATGGATACTTATATGAACCAAACACAACATTTAAACAGGCAGAAAAGTCAGCATAAACGCGTATAATCCCGTTAGCCTTATTAATTACCGCAAAAGGTGGTGTCCATAAAGAATAATTGACTGGAAGAATTACCAAGTTCCTGGTCGAACAGTTCAAGTAAAGCATAAAGCACAAAACATTGCAATCAAAAAATATCATTTAATTTGTATTGTGACTGGCAAGTGGAATCCAGGACGCGCGTTTCGTCCTATTTGGGACTCATCGGCTGGATGTACCTGCATCTCAATGTTGATGTTCACAGTGGGATTCGAACTCAGTCCGGTTCGTGTCATACGCCACCGCGTACACCACTAGACTACTGAGTCCAGACAGTCACGTTTGTGCAATGGGCGAATTGGTAGTAGAATGAATTTGTATATTCCCATTGATTTGTTATAGACTGAAGCTGGTCAGTCACTGTTGCTATATGTGCATCCTGTGCGGATCGCCTCGATATAGCGATTATTCAGAAATATCATTTAATTTGTATTGTGACTGGCAAGTGGAATCCAGGACGCGCGTTTCGTCCTATTTGGGACTCATCGGCTGGATGTACCTGTCTATAACAAATCAATGGGAATATACAAATTCATTCTACAATCAAAAAATATGTTTGGTATTCGCGTTTACTGGAAGATAAGTTTCCATCGTCGTATAGTAACCCAGACCAAATACATTCCATAGCTGCTCAGCTAGTTTTTCAATTGTCATTTTTTCAATAACAGCAGACTACCTGCTTCGGAACATCAATGGTTATGAATACCATTACTTCAAGATTCTCTAACAAATTTAAGTAAGAAGGATTAAAGTTACAGTTAAAATGAGTTATATATATTTGTAAAATTCCAATGAGTAGATATTCTTTTCGATAAATGCTCATCAGGTTCTACATTTATTAGTTCAAAATTATTAGTCACAAGAATAGCCAGTTCTGAGGCAAGTAAAACATTATTTAGATATCAAGGAAAATTGGAAGATTTTTCTCATCGAGTTATTTATAAATTACGAATGTTAATGTTGAAATAATAATCATTATTTAACTTGTGAAATGTAAACGACAATTGAGATGAACAAGATTATTAGTCAAATATATAGGTATCTCCTATGTCATCTATATACAGAGAAACCTATATATATTTGACTAATAATCTTGTTCATCTCAATTGTCTTTTACGTTTCACAAGTTACATGATGATGAGTATTTCAACATTAACATTCGAATTTTATAAATAACTCGATGAGAAAAACTTCCAATTAACCAATTCTCCTTCATATCTAAATAATGTTTTACTTGCCTCAGAACTGGCTATTCTTGTGACTAATAATTTTGAACTAATAAATGCAGAACCTGATGCGCACTTATGGAAAAGAATATTCCTCGTTCAAACGTCTTTATTTTTGATAAACATGGGAAGTTATAAACAATTAAAGATATTGCGACCAAATTTTCAGTTATGTCACCTGGTGTCTCCAACCATTAATTGCGATAACTACAAGGATTCAGGTTACGTAGTTTTAACCCCCTATGGTGTACATTAACAGTCAGTGACTTTATGAAAGTAGCAAATATGCGTAATCAAAGTCAGTCCGAAGCACAGGCTTGCCTATCGTAGAATGGACGAGTAAGCAATGCTCAGTTAAGTAACGCACGGAGTATCATTCAATGATAGACTGGATGACTAAGACATACGATACGTATGCTCAACCACCACTTACCCCGATGCACGATGTAAGATAGAGGTAGGGTAAGAGAAAACTAGGGGCGACCACATCCAAGCGAGGCATTGGTCTATGAATTCGTTGAGTGAGCTGTTTTGATAGGTAACCAATGAGCTAACGACACGGCTTAGCCGCCATAACTTCATTCTAACTTATTCTCATCACATTCAACAACGCATGTCGTGGTAGTTCATTATACATAATACATATCCCAAGCACCTCAGATGGTGATGGCTTACAAAACTAATAGATTTGTTACTTGTGCTGTTATAAATGCAACAACACCATGCACTCGGTCCTAAAAAACGTTAAAAGTGCCTTGGCAACAAACTGGTCACGTACAAATGTTTTTGCTATTAAAGGTAACGCTTTATGGCTATACAGATCATGAGCTAATGCATATCATTCTCTGCACCCTAAAGTCCGCATTACAAATAAAATGCCAAGTGTTCACATATTTTTTAAAATGATTTTTAAGAATGATCAAACTATAGCGCTCGGTCAATAGGCTTCAAAAACGATCCTCAAAGTCTTCAAAATGCCTAATAATAAATTTGACTTTGACACTCCACAACAGTCCATAAGTAAAGAACAAATTATTTACAATGGATTACCGACTCTTGCCAGAAAGGTCAACAAGTATAACTCTCTAACTCAACATTAATTGACAGCTTTGTGGGTCGACACATCCAAAAAAAAGGTAGGATCAATTGAAACTCATTGCCGGGACCAACACAAGCAATCCAGCCCTCTGTCCTAAATCAATGAAACTAAGTTTATTGATCGAATACCACCAGCAATTCAAAAACCAGCACAACCCCGCTTCATGCATTTTATGCGTTTACTTCACCAGACGTTTATTTTGAACATAAATTTAAAGTTAGCAACCACTAATTGTTAAAACGTTTATCGAAAAACAAGCGCGAAATTTACGCATGTCAATAACCAAGTAGTCAAAAGTAGCGTACATTTGCGAGCATTGTCTTTATTTACCATCAACAACCTTATTTGTTTTTTCTCATTAGCTCAATGAAGTTCAGTAGTTTTAAAACTGACACATCAAAAAAAATGTTTGCTTTGATGAGAATTTTGACACAGCATAAAATAGAGGTTAATTAAATAATAAAATAATCATTTAACATGATTTACTTAGTCTGTGTCAAACTACTTGCCAGAGACAAACTCAGACTCGAGGTTAATCTCTAAACAATTGTTTGGAGGTAGTTGGTCAACAAGTGAATAAAGCAAACTTCACACCACAGGTGAAGGAGAAAAGTGAGCATAAAAACAATAAGTAGGGACCTAGTAAGGTTATTCAGAATTCCTTACGTCTGAAACTAAAAGTGATACCCAAATCCTTCGTGAACGGCGTAATTTAACAGCAATCCCCAAATTCCCTAATTTCCCGCGTGGTAAAGAGATACTTTATTTCAATATAAAGAAACAAGTACTGATCTCAACTTTGCTCGACAGGATCAACTGATGCCTAGTACAATATATTTCCTGATTTTTTGATGTTCAGACAAGGGTATCGTGAGAGTTTTGCTATTTACAAGTGTTTTCAACTATAAAAGCCAGGTTGCTTGAGGTTAGTTTTAATGATTTTAGAATGTTGCTTAGAGCCCAAACACATCGACTTATTAGCCAATATTACTGCTGCATTACGCTTAGAGTTTCTAGATATCTGTATTTACACAAAGCTATTCTGAAAGGCATCGTGGCGATTATAGCTTATGGCTTTTGTAGAAGTTACAAGTAAGTGCATATGCTTTGTTGATATCTATGGCACCATAAAGGGTCTGTTAAAGACCACACTTTTTCGAAGAGCATTAATTGTTGACACTGAGGATGTTTTGAAAATAATTATGTAGAAACGACTCTTCATACTACGTAATGAAGATCGTGAAGCCATAAATTTATTACAGAATGGTGGTTGAATTTATTTTTTAATTGTCTCACAGTATGTATAGTTGGCGCACACTGATTATATTGTAAGGGAATGCAAGTGAAGTAAACACGAGATCGTATTACTGCTATGTTGTATACTTTCGATGCTTTGGTCATAATACCAAAATCAAATGTCATTGTTAATAGGTAAATATATGAAGATTAAGGTGAGGTGGGATATCAAACAAATGGTGTAGCATTCAGTACCTACATCTCATAAACTCAATTCAAACCCTGTATATATATGTGTCTTTGATGGAACATAAAATGACTTTTTCACAACACATCCCAAATAAGTTGCATGTGATCAAAATAAGACGAAATCAAATACTTGTTGAATATTTTCTTATATCTGCTTTTTCATACTATATACGCACATGCGCAATTATTATACGTATAATCGATCTGTAATCCATGAATATTTTATTTGCTTAGGGTTTGTGTCTAAATTTAGCGCCAACCACTAGCGCTGCATAAATATGTATAAAGTTAGATTAAAGTCACTTCGTATCTGTGGATACTTTTCCCAACTGATGTAGTGAAGTAAACTTTATTGAACTACTATCTATTGCTAGTTTGTAAGCGATTGGAGCTTATCAGCATTTTTAACGTAACAACAACTGAAAGCGCTATATATATGCGTTTATTGAATTCACAAACAAACGACAGCTAACACGTCATTATAAACCTTATTCATAATCCTACTATGTCAACTAAATATGGCCAAACCTTATAACACTAGGCGCACTATAGAAAAGTGCGAAACAATCTTGGATTCGCAACGGTTATGCAAATAAACACTTGGAGATTGGTGTCACCTTGTCTGGTTACGCTCCAGCTACCTTATATATTCCATCCATTAGTTGTAAGAATGTAGAAATGCTCAGTTTAATGACATACTGGAAACTGTCTACTAGGTAAAGTATTGAATAGTTAAGCAACTACATGCCAAACTTGTCTGTTTGTGAATATATATAAGAATAACGAAGTTTAGGCGAAAAAACACTGAAGTCATTTTGAGTACGGCATGCAGCTTATTCGCTGGATAGTGGATAGGCGTTTAGAAATGATGCGGTTAGTAAAAGACTGTAATTCGAGTACCATATTCCAGAAACTATATAATTCATTATTCCGTTGATTAACATAGACCAAGCACAAGCAATATTCAATGTATATTTAAATTCAGAACTAAGTGTATGTTAACTACTTATTGTTGAAATAACTGTTAACAGTAAAGTCAAATGTCGAAAATGCTACATGTGCTAGTAGTGAGTATCCATTATATATATATACGTTTATAAATGCAGCATTTAAACAATGTCTAATATTTCAACAACTATTCAATGACTATATGCAGAAAATAGTTAATTCGATATTTATCTCTGTCTCACAAAAATAAAACATGCAAACACCGTATAATCTGTTTTGCCTTCATGAAAACACCTCCGTTTTTTACTATATTAGGCGATCGCCTTTAACTTGTGTTTTGTCAATTTGTTGTCCTCTGACTTTGTAACAGACCGTGTTTCTATTCGTTTGCTCCTTTATTACGACAGTTATTGGTTTATTGTTTACAATCAGGTTTTCATGTTTTTTTTGCCATATTCTGCTTACCATTGATTTCCTCAGTTTTGTTTTACTGAGCTCGAAGGTCTTGTTGTAAATCATATTGGGTTGATATTTTTCCTGTCTATACCTGAATGATTTGACTTAGTTTGTTTACTGGAGAAATAATTTGGTTTCTTTATTTATTAGAGTACTTCTTATTAGACAATTATCTAACTGGATGACTCTTTACTACGTATTCGTTGTATTACAGGTTAATTGTGCAAATTGCTTGAATCTCTTTGGTTGTAAAAAGAAAAGGAATTGTTGGGGTTTGTATACTAAATTTTTATTTGTTGCTGAATATGGTACCACTGTATGCACCAATATATTGTGCTATTGGTTATTTCATTGAAAATTCGTGCGTGATTCAAGAACCTGTTGGCATTAATCAGAAGTGATGCCGGCCTCCAAACGTTATCAGTAGTTTTTTTTTACTGATACTCCGACGTGAAATTAAGAACAGTTGGATAACAGTACGGTCTCCATTTATAAGGAAAATATTTAGCAACTCTCCGTGACATCCTGAAGTGTTAATAAACAGCCTATCATGTACGTGCATATGAAAAAGAAATCCCATCGACATTTTTAAATAAAGTGCCATTTTAATTAAACGACATTTTTCACTGAAAAAGTGCTGGTAGCTCACGTGAGTTTTCACAAATGTATGAAAATATACTGGACATAACCAACGTGTTTAAGTAAATCTACAAATTTGTCGTTTACGCCAAGTAGAGAGCAGATAGCAAAACTTAAGTTTCAGTAGGATAATTATTTTTTGTAGAAACTGTCAACTTATAAAGCTAATTGAGAAATGTACTCTTTGCTGATAACGCTTGTACAATTTGTCCGTAATTTAATTCTTAAGTGGAAACATCATCTCTAGTAAATTGAAGTTAAAATCAGAAGGCCTCTCAAAGCCATCGTATTCACCCAAGAGCAATTACTTGACTTCATACACTCCATAACTATTCAGTAGAAGTCTTAGAAAATGATTAGGCCAAAATAAATTATTAAGATGTCCAGTCAAAGTTACTAGCAACTTAAGAGGTTTGTGTGTGAGATTAAATGCCCACGGAGAATTGCAGTGTTATCACTACATTTTTGACCCTTGTTATTAAATCAAACATGCGTAAAATACAACCCAATTCTGTTACATTAATGTCGCCTTCCATTGTCATACTAACTTGTTTAAAACAGCCTGCCTATTTATAGAAGTGAAGGCTTGAGACAATGTTTCAAAAAAAAATACTATCCATAATACAGCTGACTCTATTAAATATCCGTCAACAGACTTGTCAAACGACACAAACTTGTTACAGGTTTGACTGTAAACAACCATATCCTCTCCTATGCTTACTAAAAATATTTTTTCTCACAATGGCATGCAAGTGTAAAGCGACGAAACGAAAAATTTAAACGTAAGCAAAAAAATTACTACACATTTCATTCTAATTAGCAACACTAATGCATTTAATAAACAAAAAAGTTAAAATAGCGTGAGTATTGCACTTCGTTTACATGAACATTTGAAATATTGCCCATGCTGTTCTTGCGTATTCTGTCCTATAGTGATGTCCTTTTAATCTTAGTTTAGAAATGAGTCCTATCAGCAGTTTATTAGTGTGAAGAGGGTTGTTAGCTAAATGGTACATCAGTGTTATATCCTCCCGTCATGTCTGTACTGTACAGGATGCAAGGTTGATATTTTAAGTGCATGTAAGGACCTGAAAAGTGTATTATTCAGACAAAGTACCTTTCAGTTCAGTTTTTATTCATTGCACTTTAAGATAAAATAAAGGAAACATGATTTACGAATATTTTTCAGGAAATGGTTTGAAGTATTGACTGATAACATTGATAGCTTTACTGGCTACATAATGTTGACACAACATTACCTAGAGTATCATAGAAGGTTACACCTTGGTCCTTTCTCGAAGCAAACGGTGTGTAGCGACTTAGATTAACTAATTAAGAGTAGACTTTAGAGCTTAGGTATGCGGCAAAACAATTAAGCTCAAGTATTCATATACATCCTTATTCTTCACAGGGATTATATTTCGTATGTCGAGAGGCATTGTGTGTTTGAATGACTAGTATCCAGCTTCATTGTCTTCTATCTAAGACAATAATAATTAATACAAACCTACTGCCTAATAATCTGGTTTCTTCTTTTAAATAGAACGGGGCGTACCAAGGTGTTAAAGGGTTACTATATGACCCAACAAGTGTGTTTGCAAATCGCTCCTCCCTAGAGTTCACTATAAGATTTTTACATTTAATAGTTTAAGGAACAATTAAATTACTGGTAATCACACATCTTATTTGAATCTAAGTCACTGATCAACACAGAGTTTTGATACAAGAAGCATTGGGTCAGGCTACTCTGCCTCTCCACGTGGCTATACACAAACTTATTATTGTGTTTCATTGACTTCAGAAGTTCAGCCCAATGATTTATTCTATCCTACTTAATTTTAAAGTCCATTTGTTACTCTAGATCAAACAAGATAATGTGTTTTCTGAGCCATTGACAAAGCACCATAAGTTGAAGTCAGCGCTCATACATCTGATGATTATGTAAGTGATGGATTTTAACTCGAAAGTAAACCTAGGTTTATTACGAGGCATGAAAGAGGACATTCAAAATGTTGAAAAGTTTGGTCGTCATCTCTCAATTGACTTAGAATTTCAGAGTATGTGACTTGAGTCATTTAAATGGTGAAGGTGCAACATTATTCAGAAGCATGTACATGAAACACGCTAAAGGTGCATTGAGCTATGTTGTCATGCAGCCCATAGTTATCGAACAGGCCCTTAAATTTAGTTATTAATCCAGAACTGTAATTTGACGAGTGGGAAAAAGTTGAGATTTACAGGCTTAAAAAGAAGTGTCAACATATTTATGCCACCTTGCACAGTACTCTAGGACTATAAAATCTGTAATCTACAACGGCCGATACATTCTTGCTGTTCATTTGGTTCTTCATACCCTTATAACTTGCTTTTACAATTACTGACACTTGACCGACAGATCCGATGACTGCAGGAAAATGAGTTAAATTTCTCCTGGAAAATATTTAAACTTGTTTATTTGTTGCACAAAACAGATTGCATGTGCACTATACATAAACCTTTTCAAGGTAGACCATACAATTTTGCCCTGTTAGCTTCCAAATGCATTTTCGGTTTGTTCGACAGAAGTACTTTTAAGCAATTTAAAATATCTTTTTTACGAATGATCATAAATTTAGACACTGACTGTTCATGATGCAAGTTGATTAAATCCCAAATAAGATCTAAGCAAACCGAAACCATAAGAGAAAAAAACCCAAATAATATATTAATTAACCTGTTGGGTAAACCTTTTCCTCTTACAGGCACCCAGTCTTGAGCAAACGGTGAAAATCAAAGATAGTCGCGAGAACAAAATGATCAGAAACCGACAACGAAATCGAATGTACTATATAAGTCAAATTTGGTTAAAGGAAATAAGTTTATAAGAATAGCTCACAAGAGTCTAATGATTTTCGCATCTACTACAGCAAGCTTTTATCACTTATATGGACATTTTATGGCATGGTGTTTCATTAGCCATTATATAAAGACTGTATCATCACGAAATGCATTCAAAGAAGAGCCGAAAATTCAGTTTATAGACTCATATTTAAACATTATGAAGAACTTTTGTTACCACTAGACTCATTTTTCCTTGAGTGAAGATGATCTCATAATGATTTACAAAATGTCAGACACTTTTAGCAAGTTTCAATACTAACATTAGTGGGAGTGAGATAAAGTGGAATTTTTATACATTATGTAGGGATTATTGCACACTTTCTTTTCCATACAGATAGCGTCGCCTGGACGTTTGTATTACAGTGGATTGAGTGGGTGGACAAGGACGTAATAATGTTACAGAAATTAGTAGGCTGCGTGATTTGGCGAATATATACTTTAACAAGACCCTTTGTTAAAATAAACTAAATGAAATAATAACCCAACGACTACGTAAATGCCCATACCCTCTGTATCGATTAATTCCTATCAGCCGCTTCCGATATTTACAATATCACTGTGACGAGCTGGCATAAACCTGGCAATTTCTTTGTACTAGCGTTTTTATGTTACCGGTTCGGTTCTAGATTTTTGGTATCATCCCAAAGTAAGTACTAGCTTATAGATTGCACTGGCATTAATGAAGTAAGCAGGATAATTAATACAAACATCTTTTCTTCTTTCTTTTATATTCGGTTTTATGTTTGAATTTTTATTTTCTTGATACTGAATATTTTTTTAGACTTTTAATTTAACTTTGCTTCACTGAGTAGCCGCAATTTCAGTCAGCTTGTAGGCCAAAAGGAATGTAAGTAATGAGGGGGGAGAGAGGATTGATTTTAGCAGTTGTGAAGAGGGTTAGTACATCAACTAATGGAAGGGAATGGAAATAGAAGAGCAATTGCAGGAGGCAGTAATACAGGAGGCGATAATAATGACAATGATGAAAATAACACTAACTATAACATTAAAGAGGTAAATGATTTCCTAATTATATATTCGCGTAAGCTTTCATCTTTGATTTTGACCATTTCTGACTTAGTAGATACTACCAGTTGAAGGTGTTCAGTCAAGTATTACCACCAGATCACGATACGACAAAATGTGGGAAACGACTCGCTCTCGAGTTAGCCAGCTAAGACGCTTCTATCCCATTAGCGTACCACTCATGATCAAAAATAACTTTTCTATCACTCACTACCCTCTGATTTATTCTTATTCGTACACGTGGATTTAATTGTTAGAAGTTGCTCTGGTTATACGACAAACGTGACTTTATTATATACCTGGCACACTTCAATGTAAATAATCGGATGAATAAGAACTAATAGGTGGTCAGCTGATGTATGAGTAATCCAGTTAGTAGCGGGTAGGAGAATGGACAGTGAGGCAGAGTGCAGCACGTAAACAGCTGGTGGTAAGGGATGTAAAGGAGGGTAAACTGTA
This sequence comes from Schistosoma japonicum, assembly GCA_025215515.1. Lineage (NCBI taxonomy): Eukaryota > Metazoa > Platyhelminthes > Trematoda > Strigeidida > Schistosomatidae > Schistosoma > Schistosoma japonicum. The sequence goes on from CM046066.1 coordinate 16,336,343, forward strand.
TGGTGGTGGGTTGAGGTGACATAGATGATGCTTGATTGGCAAAACTTGACAAAACGCCATGCTCCGCATCGCCGACATGGAAAGGGAGGAATTTTCATTAGTCGGGTAGGACGACTACGTTTCTTTATTGACTGTGATGGTTGCATAGGGGCAGTTGGATATTGTTTCCGACGAAGTGCGTTGACGGAGTTCCTGTGTTCGCCAGGTTTAACGAGTGTGGTATTCCGTTGTAAATTCCCTAGTTGTTGATATTCCTTTGTGATGTCGTCCAGTGTCAGCTCTAAGTCTTGCTCCAGACTATCCAACAGTCTCATCCTAATGTCAGCGAATTCGGATGATTAAAGACTGCAAATGAATATCAATGATTTAAATTGATCTTCTGTCATTGATTTTAATTTCAATTGCTTGCATTCTCTATTCACAGTACCAACATGGGTTAGAAAATCATCTGTTTGGTTCATAATTAATTTAAGGCAACAGTATCGAGTATTAAACAATGTAGAGGTGTAATCAAATCTCTGACTTAGAGACTTACATTTCACGTCTGTCTTGTTCCTTGAATCTTGTGGTAATAGGAAGTTACAGTATTTGTTCAATTCTGTTGGGTCAAGTTTTCGAAGTAACAAGCAAACTTTTCAAGCACCGTCCTGAGCAGCGAAATTAAACTTAAAGCAAACTTCATTTCTATGGAACCAAGTGTCAGAAGTAGTGTTTCGTCAGGATCATTAATAAATTTTACGATTAAGTGAGCAACCGTGTTCACAGTAAGGTTTGGGATAAAATACAATTAAAATATCAGAAAGTAGACGAATTCTATGTCAGATTTACTCTACTGAATGTTCAATACATATACTAGTTAGTACAGTAGATAAAACCAATGAAATAGGAGAAATGTATGGAGTGATAGTGCTAAGGAATCGCGAATTTACGTGACACCTCGATACCTGCTGACAAACGCTAGGCCAGCGACACAGTAACAGAAATCTAAGCTATTCCGCGGTGTCCCAGCCCAGCTAACTAGAGTAAGAAGTCCAAAGACAGCAAGAAGCGTTAAATTCTACAGGCAGCCTGTCAGACGACATCAACACACAAAACTCATGCGTATAAATATAAAAACAGAGAGCGTCCTTGGAATGTCATAAATAGCGTACTAAAATAAACAATGAACCAATAAAATTTAGCGTCTTACCAAGTGGGAAACACGAAATTTAAATTTACACAATAAAACCACAAAATAACAGGTTTGCCAAGTAAGTTCTGGGGGTCTAACATCCCTAAGAGATAGATACATAGATAGATGGATAGTTAGATACACTAATAAATTGAGTGACTGATACATTGATTGATACCACATCATTCACAAGTGTCAACACTAACATGGATAATACCATGTAATGCTGGTGTGAATAACAATACAAATACAATGTAGGAATGTGCGAGTCATAAGATAGCTTATACATGGCTTACTACATAGAAAACCACCATATTATCTCCCCTGTAATAGCCTTGGCCATCGTACAAACATCTCAGTCTTCCTGGAGGAATATGACTATAGATTTGCAAAGACATTGTACTTTTATCATTCAGTACCTCGTTGGTATGTGACTGATTGAAGTCGAATTACGAATATGCAGTAAGCAAACCGGATAAATATGAGAACAAATAACATCGAAATCTCAAAATTAATTGAAGCAATCTATAAGATTCAGTGAAATTGTGACATGGTTTGCTAAATGAAGTGAATCTAGGTAGACGAGTTAAAGTGACAGCATTCTGTATTTTCTCTGATCACAGAGACATTGTTCACAGGATCTGTAACTAAGATTGAAAATTTATCGTGATAACCAGCATAACAATCTAACGTTGTATTATCAACAACCGAATGATGATGAGAATTCGAATGATTAGCCTCATTATAAGAAAACTGTATGCTTTCATTAACCACACCAAAATTCTTTATAGGAAATAGGCATTGAGTATGAGAATTATTTTCTTTATAAGAAATGACTGAACTTGGTGTGTTAAAATTTGTATTAGTGTCTAATATACAGTCAACACGTTTGTTCCCCATCGCATAAAAAATATCACTGGAATTTTCGACTGAATCACGAACTGGATAATGAGTATTATGTGAATCAATCTTGTTAAAGATGTTACTAGAATTAGAAATTACATTAGAATAATGTTGAGAATTTATTTTGAATTAAGACTGATTAGTAGTAGAATTTCCGACTTCATGGACATCAGTATCATGAGTTTTCAATTTTACAAAATTGATACTAGGAACAGAGTGTTGAAACACGAGTCTTTTGAAGTGAGAATATGATTGAGACATTAGTCAAACGGAATATGATATGGATCTCAATGAAGAGAAGCAGCCTTGTCTCACGATTCGAATAGAGTGTGTATTTGTTTTTCGCCTTCACCCTCTCATTTGTCGCATATCATGCTGTAAAATATTCAAAATAACCAATTATTTCAATAAGTGAACTGGAAACATACAAACATTTACTTATTCTCCACTATTCTCAATATAGAATTATTTATCACTGTGGAAATAATGAATCTTCGTTCCTAGATCAATTATGAATTTGTAACACACTCAACGTCGAAACTCCCAATATATTGAATCATCTCAACAGGTGGACAACAAGTGAACAACAATTTAGAAAACATCTCTTCCATTCTTAAATATTATCAATTCACATTAATTATTCATCACTCATCTACTCATCAATACTCTGTGTAAAATCACAAAATTTAAATGATAATCCTGACATCACTGACAGCTGTGGTGATTATAAGAGTGCAGTAGTAGTACAATGTATACCAGTGAATGTTATGATTAATGGATATGTCCTGCCTGCTCATTGTAATCATCATCCACACAGTAATCCTACTCACTATGCCAAACATATCATCCTCATTAAAAAGTGATTAAATCCACAGTCACGAATTGATTAATCACAATGAAAACATCATCAGCCGTACAGAGACTCTATTCATTAATCAATTGGTGATTGATAGAAAGACAAACGTTCAAACAGGCATATCACGCATATATCGTGCTATATACGAATATCATTGATTTAACATACATTGTTAAGTTTATGAAATAAGTATGGCGAAGAAGCAATCAATAAACTGTGAAAGAAAGTCGAATGAATATGTCAGTATTAAAATTAGTATTAGTAGTAGTAGATGAAGGAGAAGAAGGAGCAGACATAGTAGTAGTAATAGTATTATTAGTACACGAGATGAATGTGGTAGGTTGAATGAAGCTTAGATGGGGAGATAGACAGTCACGGATGCACGATACACACACGCATACGTGCATGCAATAACACACAATATCGTCATTATCATGATGAGGATATAATTATTATCATTATTGTTATTATTCCTATTATCATTTGTAATTCTCGATATGATTATTATTGTTATCCATAATGACAACAGTAATGATGATAGTTTGCCAATATTGTCCTTCAGTTTGGTCAGCAGCTTTATTAAATTAACGGATTTTGGTACTTAAATAAATAACGGGGATTTGAGTTCACTATACACTCGCCTGTTTCGTATTCATTCTCGTTACGAATAAATAACTAGGATGATTAAGGTTTGCAATATCCAAGAATCCCTAACAAGCAGCATCTCTCATGGGAAAATACCTTCAACCATTTACCATTGAAGTTTTGTACGACGCATTAATGCAGTCTATGTTGCGGAGTTAATACCGACTATTTTGTCATCATCATCATCAGCAGCATAATCATAATCATCACCACACTAGTAATAAGTAAAATAGAATAATTATATTAGTGCACATGTTTATTCTCTTATCTCCCTATTTATTTGTGCGTTCACTACAATAACAAATACTACGAGAATAAATATTTCCCAATTAATCACATCAAATTAAGTCTAGTTTTTCTATCTGCATACATGAATGGGCTGATTGATTGACTGATAGTGTCACGTGCTTACTTACATTTATGATAACATGCAGTTGGTTTTTAACTTAACAACTACAACTAAATGAATGTTTACGTCGACACTTGTCAATAATGAGCATTCTAAGTGTATATTCATGATCCTTAAACTTAGTGTAGTTCGATTTAGTCTAATGTGCACCCGGCATATGACCAAAGTACGTTTGTCGTATAACCACAGCACCTTCTAGCAATAGAACCCAGAAGGCAATTAAGAATGAAGGAAAATTTATATTTGATCATATGTGTAGGAGCGCTAATGTGATAACAACGTCTGGGCTGGCTAACTAGAGGGCGAGTTGTTACCCACTCCGGGTCGTGTCGTGATCTGGTGGTGATGCGTGACCAAGCGCATTTAATCAATCGTGCCCGCTAAGACACATGTGATCAACATCAATGTCGAAAGCCCATGTAACAATTTCTGAGGGGATTATTCTCCACTACAAGTCCGTCCTTGCAACAAATCCAAACGCTGCAACATTTACCAGGATTGAAGCAATCATATGCTTTCTTAAGACTGCGGACATATTGAGTAGTATAGTGGCCAGTCGGACTGAGTAATGGAATTCGAACGCCGATACTCACTACATAGACGCTGATCGAGATAGTTCTGGTCATGACGTGTACGAGTTGTTGGATGACCTGACGATCGCCAACCGAATGATATGTTTGGATGTATGTTCAAGCACGAAGGAGGCATCACATTCACTGCCTGGTTGGTTGTTCGGCTGCTTGGTGGATTCCCAAGCTCCTTTCTGTGCATGAGAATAGGGTTTTGCACACTTTCTGGTGCTCTCTATAAATTCATGCTGGTATCAACAAGTGTCTGAATCAAACTGAATCACTTATTAATCTAACCAACCATTAATCAACAACAAACTCAACAATATGGACAAAACTTGAAAGTAACAGTGTTGCATAGGTATCCAATAGTTTACTAATAGCTTTAACACCACCACCTCCACCATCACTAACACAACTACCACCAGAGGAAGCAATGGCAAGAGATCAAACAGCATGGTAGTAAATTACGACGGTTAAATTCCACTATTATTATTATTATGCTTACATACTAAAACACGAAACGTAGTAATGTGAGTCTTGTACAGGAGTGATATTAACAGGTTCCTCTACAAGAATTCACATTCCATATTATCTTGTACAAAGCTATATTTCGACATGACCAATACGCATGTCTCGAATTTGTAATACTAAGATGAAATGGCACATGTTTCACTAAAACCACAAACTAATTAATGCATCTGTCCAAATAACAAATATCTATGCTTCGTGTGTGTGTATGTGGCAATTATTTGGATTGAGAAGTAAATCGTGAGTGAACCAAGATGGTGGATAGCACACCAGTTATATCTTGGAAGACCGGGTTCATGTTGACATGGTACGATTATATTAGGGGGAACAGTCACTGTGACATGCGTTCCCGGAAGCTCATCTCCACACTAACCTTTTTGTTTCAGATTAGTCACTGTCACTTTTAGTGTGCTATCTGTTGTAGGGTTGTTGTTGTAACTATACATACAGAGTTGGCACAAAATACAAATGAGTGACGCGAATGAATGGGGGGCTGCTTATTCGTCAGCCTAGGTGATTACGTGACATCGTAACCAGTCATCGTGTCATTACTAAAATCAGCTGTTGTCAGCTATTGGTTAAATCCACACTATTTATCATAGATATTTTAACTGTTAATGCATATTAAACTATCCTACATGATTGTTAATTGCACTAAATTGCGTAGCTACCACAGAATCATAGGGCCTACTCTTTTTGGAAATACAATTTGTATATAGTTTTCTTGTTGTGAAATATGTCACTTCAAGTTTTATAAGAAATAATGATTACATTTTACTATCGTTAAAAACGAACTGCAGTGTATTTACGTCGTCCTAGACCATTTACGTAATCCAAGTTAGGTTTATATTATTACTAATTATCGTGCATGATTTATATTGTTTTTACTTTGTAGTGAACAAACTATAAACCACTGATGCAGTATGTTCATATTTTGCAAGCAATAGTTGTATTACTCCAATTTACGTTTTCAATCTACATTCGTAGATGGTGCTGTGGTGGCCTGATTTTATTTCAATTAAGTTGTTGAAACTTATGAAGTTCATGCTAAGCACAGAACTTTTAAGGATAGAGTGATTGAAATCGCACTAAAGATGCTGATGGATGGTCAATTCATCACTGAAAATACCGAATCATTCTTGGGACGATTTACATGGTGCCTGAAGAGTTACCAAAGAGTAATGAAAATGTGCAAAGGAAGTCCAACAATGCAAAACTGTAGTTTACTTTTAGCCTACGATGGATTAACAACAGAAATGCAGAAACATTTCACTTATAGAAATCGACATTCAGGCAACATATTGAAAGTTTATTGGAGTTCAGTTGCAACTAAACTTTGGTGGCATATCCTTATCAATCAGAGGGTGTTGTTATAAAAAGTTCCAGAAGTTAGTGACAGATAATTGTACTGATTAGCGGTAAAAGCAGTCATGTTACTTTGTATCACTGCAAGCTTATCAAGATTGTATGAATCAATTCACATACTGATGAATATTTATTAGCACACATTTTAATACGTTGGAACTGTGCATACAACGTTTACAGTGTCTTAGCATAATGTCAACTGTCGACTGAATAAATCGCAACAAAGATATAACTTACTAGTTAAAGTACTTTCTCTTAAATGTGCTAGCAACATGTGCCGACATGGATAACAACACTTGTCGATGTAGAGATTCCACTCTGTTATTAGTACGGTTTCCTAATCAGCATATCAGTTATTATCAACTAAAACACAGAAAATCTACAACTAATGATAAATAAAGAAGCTTTCTTACTTCGCCCTATTTATGTTAAATAAAAATAATAATAGTTTATTCTCAGGTAGCTTTTTGTACATGAGAGCATACCAGTTTACAGGCATGATCAGAATGATGTAGATTGTTTTAAATAGGGAATATATGGTCATTTTTATTGAAATCATGCTATATGAAGACATTAATTATTGTTTATAAAGTCAACTGTAACAACGTCCAGAGTTTGCAGTTCTAAGGAAATAGAGATGTGTTATGTATTGTAGAACACTTCGAGCAAGCGTTCGCGCGTTTTTCGACTGTGGTGCTGTAATCGCAGAAAATGGCTGTGGGTGAGCAGAATGGATCATAGAGACTATCCAGAAACGGGAAAGGACTGAGTATTTGATATTAGGTTAAAAGAGCCAATTTATGTGGGTTGGTCTAGAATGGTGAGTTATTAATCCAACCTGCCTTAAAATATAGTACACACGTTTTCGTACGTCGTGATGCCGTACGCCGACCTCTCGACGCAACCTACGAAGGGCCATACAAGGTTCTTAAACGTGAAACAAAGTGCTATACGATTGACAAGAATGGCCACGAGGATAACGACAGCATTGACCGCCTCAAAGCAGCCTACCTAGAAGGTACACATTTTAGTGTCGAATTCGCTGCAACACCTACAAAACATAACACGAACGAAGCCATTACGCCGCAAGCAATGACTAACACGCAAGTGGAAGTATCGAAGAGCTCCGTAACGCCGAAAGCTTCGCGTTCTGGTAGAAAAGTACGATTTCCAGAACACCTAAACAAATACTATGTCTACTAATTTCTTCCCACTACCTACGTACGTATAACATTTTTATTGTTGTTGTCTTAAAATAAACAATAACAAAGAAAAAACTGAAAATCGATAACCAATTATTATTATTTGTTTTTTTAAAAGAGTAATAATAATAATCTTACTGTGTGCATTTTATAAGTCAGTCAGTCAGTCAGTTACAACGTAGAACTTGGTACATGCGTACATCAGTTCAAGTTGCCATGCCTCAATTAGCAGATAAAGATTAAATTGTCGGACCAAATCCCAGAGTAAGGGAAGGTAGTAACAGAGTAAGTACTAATGGAAAGGCATAGAGATCAGAGATGAGATTTGAGATATAAAGTGATTCAGTAAAGAGAAAATTATAATAAGCTCAGAAATTAGAATTTGGAGGAAGACAAGGAGTGGATGCACCTGCGCCATTGCAATCGATTTTGAGCCATATCACCTAAAGTCTCTAACCATTTGTTACGCTCATCGTGTGGGCCCCAACCAGGTAGTCTACATCTATTAACATGGCTCAGCCCAATTGTCAATGATTTCATGGATTGGTGCCATGTTTTCGTTTGGCCACCCCTAGCTTTCTTCCAGCCTACTCCTACAACAGACAACATTGCTCGTTTCGGTAGACGGTGGTCAGGCATACGCAACACATGTCCTAACGACCTCAGCCGGTGAAGATTCACTACTTCATCAATAGACTTACCGTATTTACCTAGTACTCTATTCCTAACCCATGCATTGCTTACTCGGTTGTCCCAGCAAACACGAGCAATGTTTCGGAGACATCTATGATAGAATACTAGGAGCCTACGGATATCCTCTATCCTTAAAGGCCATGTTTCACATCCATAAAGTAAAACGGATCTAACTGCTGCACAGTAAACGCGTCCTTTCGTCACTAAACGAATGTCTCGCCTACGCCACAAGTGACGCAGATTGGCAAAAGCCGATAGAGCCTTATGTATACGGGCCGAGATTTCATCGGACACTAGACCGTTAGGACCGATGAGGCTCCCTAGATAAGTAAAACGGTTAACGCATTCAATAGTTTCACCCCCTATCACTAACTTTGGTGCCGAATTAAGCCAATCCTGAAGTAACATTTTACATTTGGATGAGTAGAATCGCATCCCAAACATGCTTACGTTCAAGTTTAAGGTAGTCAAGAGATTCTGCATTTTATCAGCATCTTCACTCAGTAGAACTATATCATCGGCATATTCTAAGTCAGTAAATTTATCTCCTGGAAAGAGGTCAACCCCAGAGAAATCAGACGATGCCACTGTTAACTCTAAAAGTATGTCCATGATAAAATTAAATAAAAATGGAGATAGCGGACAACCTTGACGAACACCACTAGAAGTGGTCAATTCCGAAGACAATTTGCCATAAGCTCTAACACGACATGTGGTGTTCGAGTAGAGAGCTTGTATAAGGTTAATGTACTTCTCCGGTACGCCTTTCAGTGAGAGACATTGCCACATAACTTTACGATCGATAGAGTCAAACGCCGCCTTAAGGTCAAGGAATACAGCTATTGTTGGGCGTCTGAAAGTATGCCTATGTTCCAGAACCTGCCTAAGTGTGAATATTTGGTCTATACAACCAGGTCCGGGTCTGGAACCACCTTGGTTTTCTCGAGTTTGCTCTTCACGAGCTTTAGTTAGACGTCGAAGTATTATTGAAGCTAAAATGGAAGACACTATATTCGTTAAACTGATTCCTCGGTAATTGTCACACGAGGACTTCTGTCCTTTCTTAAAGACTGGAATGGTTAGTGTTTGAGACCAGTCAGATGGGATTACGTCTAGTTCCCGAATCCTAGCCAAGATCTCAGTTAATCTCGCTGCTAAGACTGGACCACCTTCCTTAAATATCTCAGGGGTCAATCCATCTGGTCCTGCCGCTCTCCCTTGCTTCAAGTTTCCAATAGCCTTCACAACCTCACTGAGACTTGGGGGACCAATGTTAATTTGCCATTCAGATTGTTTGGGGATGGTGGGCAGCAGGGATGACGCCGTGGGCCAGTTGAACTGTTCCCTAAAGTGTTCTGCCCATCGGTCTAATCTTCTGGATTGACAGTGAATAATGGAACCATCTTTTTCGGAGATAGTTTCACTTACAGTTGAGTTTCTGATACCCGTTTCCTTGATAAGTCTGAACAGTTGCCTACTGTTACCTATTGCCGCTGCCTTTTCCATCTCTTTAGCTTTCGCCACCCACCACTGCTCACGATCATTGCGTAAGCTTTTGATTAGTTTGTGTTTAAGTTGCCTACGTTGCTCATCATGTTCAGAACCAGATGGGATGTGTTGCCGAGTATCTATCAGTTCAGCAGATGCAGCTGAAATCCACTGAGTTTTCCTAACCTTTAGGTCTAGTTTATTAGTAGATATTACTGCTCTTTCAACAGCTTTTTGGATATCATTCCAGGCTAGCTCAGGTTGAGAACAGTTTACGCCGTTTACTAATTGGTTTTTTAGTTGTTCCTGGAATGTATTTTTGACTTTTTTATCATTAAGTTGAACTCTGGGGGGATCCTTGTCGTAGATCTTTTACGTCCAGTGAGTCGCAGACTAATACGCGCTCGCACTAAGGCATGGTCTGAGTTTAAACATGTGCTCCAAAACGAGCGGCAGTCTTCTATCGAGCCTCTCCAACGATGGCTAATAGCAATGTGGTCTATTTGAGTCCAGCGTTGGGTTGATTTCGGAGGCCGCCATGTCAACCGATGTCTTTCCTTATGCTTAAAGTTGGTGTTTGCGAGAAATAAACGCTTGTCTGAACAAAGTTGTAGTAACCGGTCGCCATTGTCTGTTCGTTGTGCCTCAACACCATATGATCCACCTAGGTGCCTTTCGGTTTCATCTAGTCTACCTACTTGGGCATTAAAATCACCCGCCACTAATACTACATCAGTGCGCTTAGCTTTGCATAGAAGGTCAGAAAGCTTTCTGTAAAATCCATCTTTTATTTCATCTGAGCTGCAGTCAGTGGGAGCATAGGCAGAGACAACAAAGAGACAACGGCGTGTGTCCCTATCTTTACGAGTCCTTACCGTTCCATTTAGACGGACTGCGCACAAGCGACTGTCTATTGGAATCCAGTCGAGAAGAGCCTGTTCAGCTTTTAAACTTAGTGCTATACCTACACCAGCAAGGCCTCGAGTGGTAGCAGTGGGGTCCCCGGAAACACTAAGAGTGAACCGAGCAGATTCCTTATTTTCACAAGGTGAGGTCAAGCGAATGACTGTGCTTGGATCCTGTATACGCGTTTCAGAGATGCAGCAGATATCGATGGAGCGGGATTCTAGAGTCATGGCTAAGGATGCCTGTTGTCCTATTTGACATAACGTTCGACCGTTGAAAGCTTCAATATATAACTTGGTGCGCGGTTTTAGGAGACCAGGGATAACTTTTCGTGAACTCAAATCATCAGTATTAGAGACGCGAGGCGATAAAATTATGTTAGAAGGATTAGGCATGGTGATGAGAGAGTTATAAGGAGTTGAGGGTAGGATTTGGCTTCGAACAAAATGATCTCGTGTGCTGTTAGAGATATGAGAGTGGTTTTCACTTCCTGGCTGCCCACACCATGGAAGGGTATTTCTTGAGGAACCTGAAAAAGAAGGTAGATTAGTGTCGGTCTTAGAGACCTGAGAGCGTGACCGCAGAGCCCAAGGGACAACTGCTTGAGGTAGGACGAGGTGTGACATTTTTAGGGTCAACCTTTTCTAACCCCTCCTTCCTTGTGAGAAGGCAGCATCGCTGCAGATGCTGGTTGTCCGAGGGAAACACCTTACTGCTGTCACACCCCTCTGCAGTCAGCAGTACGACTTCGCCCTCAGACCTTGAGTAGCTGCTTTTAGTCTCATCGTTCTCCAATCGACCTGCCTGGCATGGTAGAACCTACAGGATCATATGTTCCAGCCAATATAGCTCGGTTGGGTCATCACGATAGGCAAGCCCGACCACCACGTCAAGGTAGCAGCTTCAGTCGGGGCATTTTATAAATTTTCGTGTCAAAAAAACGTTTCATTATTTGTTGTAGGTGTTCAACACGTTCTTATAGATGCATTGAGTTACCAATTATTTTTTGTACACAAAATGCACAGATTTAAATTTTCTTTTTACTTTTCGACTTCCAGGCCGTCTGGAAACAAACAGAAAAACGTGGAAGGAACAAGAATTATTTTATGTACAATTATTGTATGCACTGACACCATAATGTAAGGACTGACGTCCAAAAGCTGCACAACATCACCAGCTATAGAAGGAACGTTGACCAATGTCTGACGCGTTGGGTTTTATCCTTTGGCTGGCACGTCTTAGGGTCCTCACGAAACCATTAGGGGTGGAGGGAGCTGTAGCGGTAAATAATCCCCAAAATAAATAGTTGCATAAGCTCTCGACATTGATGCTGACCATGTTTGTTTTAGCGGACACTACTAGTTGAAGGCGCGCGGTCACGCATTACCACCAGATCACGACTCGAACCACCGTGAGTAGCATCTCTCTCTAGTTTGCCAGCCTAGACGTTGCTATCCCATTAAAGCTCTGTTTACGATCAAATATAGTTTCGCTTCCATCCTTTATTGCCTTCTGATTTCTCATTCGCACGAGTGGGGTCCATTTGACAGAAGTGACTTTGGTTATACGACAAGCGCAACTTGATCATACATCCGGGTACGCTTCACGAATTTTCGTTCTTAACCATCGTTTGGAGTAAGTTGCTTAAAGGTGACCAATTCCATTGGAGAGCAGATCATAAACTCGGGTCGACAGTGATATAGAAGAATATATGAAACAGATAGAATATAAACGAATTTTTAATTAGTAGGAGCAAAATAATCAATATTAAACCGTAATTTTCTTTGCATCGCTCATATTTTTTAGTCACCATATAGTGCTTGTAGTTTTAGAGCCTTAATAAGCCAGTGCTGTTTGAATCAACGTTAAGTGGTAAGTCGTTAACGAATTTGTATAAGTCTATAGATTCTAGGTACGTGGTGACCAGTCGTTTAAACCTTAGGATAGAGTTAGTAGTGCGAATATTTTGTGGTGGCTTATTCCAGAGTTTGTTGTAGAGTACGATAAAGAACTTACAGCGTTGTTGTGCTTGGTATTTATTGATAAGTAATGTTGCCTCGTAGTTTCGAAAATCGTATCTAGGCGTTTGGTTCCATTAGGGGAGAGAAGGCTGAAAATGATATTCCGGTGATAATTTTACAGAAAAATATAAATTTATGTCGTAGTCGGCGATGATTCAGGGGTTCTAAGGAGAGTGTTTTACATCTAGCCGTGTAGTTCATGTTGCTGTTAGTTCCTAGAATTCGACGTGTAAAACTTCTTTGTACGCTTTCTATACGTGTCCTGTCTATGCTATTTATGCTCGAGAAGATAAATGAGCAGTACTCGAGTGTAGGTCTTACACATATCTTAAACAAAGTAAGTTTAGCCTTCTTTGTAACGGCAGCACAATAGTAAGAGGGATTAATGGTGTTCCGCTGTTCCTCTTAATCTGTTATACCAATCCAAAATGGTTTCTACCGATTTTTTGGTGTTAAACATGAGTTGTCTATTCGTTCAACTTTACTTGATTCGATTGTGATGATGTGACCGTCCAATCTTTATAGATTCACTCTAAGCTACACCATTTAGTGACTACTTTTCTCCTAGACAACCGTAACTATGGTGATCAGGCTGTCTCATTTATTTAACATGTACTGTGTAAGAGATATTCATACTGAACGAGGATATATATTTAAAAGACAGTGAAGTGTTCACTGCAGCATACACTGAGTTCACTCCGTATATAGATTGCTCAAGCAAGTTATTGTTGAACTTGACGAGTTTAAACTCATCATTCAGCGCTTAGTCAATGCTACGTATGGTGTGACTTTATAAGAAGGCAACCGACAGAAACTGATTAGTCAGTAACTTTTAATAATAATGATTGACCGACATATTGGAGAATTGTGTCTGATATTCCGTTAGGCTCTTGTCGGTCCCTAGCCAGGACAAATGAAAGAGTAAGGTTGGTCATGGGGTTAGTGAACCATTGCCGTAAAAATAAACTTACTAAAATACGCTAATCAGAGAAATACATTAAAACAATTGTGACTCTATCCATTATTTCAAGGAGTTTTAACGCTTCAAAGTTAAAGTCGAGTTTCTTCAAAAGTCACAGTGAAATCAGTGCCTACAACTTCTGAGAACATGCGACACAAAAGAAATTGATCTTCTGTTGAAAAGCATGCTCGAATTAATCTCTTTCCATTTCCTTCAACATAATGAAATTCACGTAGCTGTCCACGTTCACGGATATGATCAAACACTTGACCACGTGGACCGAAGGCTACAATTATATTGCCACACGCCCACCCACGGCAACTTTTGACTTCATACTTCGTATGTCATCAGAAGTAAGCTGTTTCTGATATGTATTCCTCACATATTCTATAACTGCATCACATGAAGTTGACTATTGAAAAACTGGATTTATATTTTCTTTTTCCTCTTCTGATAAGCGTTTAAACCAAGGATCGCACCTCATAAAAGATTTCGTGCAGGGATGGTTATGCGTCATGATGTATGAACGAACGATATACTTACTAACATTCAGCACTACATGAAACATAGATTTACAATCTATGCATTTAGACCTAAAGATGCGACAATTACAGTTCGATTTACGGTTTGTTTCCCTAACCGATCCCGTAAGATTTTCTTTTATTACCAACTGCACATTTAAAAACAACGAAAATATATTTAAAAGACGAAAACGAGGCGATTTGACTTTGCAAATAAATAAGGTGATCGAAGGTAATCTACGATTGTATCAAATTTATTAACTTACAGACTGAAACTCTCCAACTGCTTGCTCTATATTCTCCCATTCTTCAATATCCTTATTCATCTTTGGCCAGCAGAATCTCTCAGTAATCAGTTTACTTGTGGCACAAATTCCAGGATTAGAAAGGTTGTGCAATGTGTCGAAGATGACTCATCGATAACTCTCGGGGACGACTGGACGGGCTATACCTGTGGAAGAATCACAAATAAAATTATTCTTACCTTTTCCAATAGTTTAAGTTTGGATTTTTTGCTTTGTTGTGGCTAACTCGTGATGAAGATCGATGTTTTCACTTTGAAGTCGAGCTAGTTCAACAAGATCGATTCCTTGGATACGATTCAAGGAATGTATCCTTGATAAGGCGTCAGCAACTACATTGTTAGCTCCCGATATATGTCGTATGTCCGTAGAGAATTGGGAGATATAGTCAAGATGACGCGACTCTTGTGGAGAGTACTTATCTGAAGATGAATTTATTAAAAATGTCAGTGGTTTATGGTGAGTGAATATCGTAAATTCTCGGCCTTCGATGGAGTGTTGAAAACGTCGCACAGCACAGTACATGGCTTGTAGTTTACGTCCGAAATTGCTTTACCTCGATTCAGTGTCGTTTAATCGTCTTGAGAAGAATTCTAAAGGTTGCCAAGCTTGGTCAATCGGTTGTTGCAGAACTGCGTCAATGGCTGAGTCAGAAGCTTTGACCGCATTGCTGTCATTTTCGTCCATTGGTATTTGATTGTATGCCTTTAACAGGTCAAATATTGAGAATACTGTCATTCCCGTCAACGTGGCTGTTAGGTCGTGAATGTGTGATAAAGGGTAACGATCGGGCGTAGTTTGTGCGCTAAGACGTCGGTAATCACCAGTCGGACGCCAATCATTGCTATCTTTCTTCGGGACCATATGTAATGGAGATGACCATGGGCTACTGGATGGGCGGATTATTCCCAGATCAATCATATGATCGAATTCGTTCTTCGCGATCCTTAATTTTTCGAGTGCTAGTCGGCGTGCTTTGAAAAATGCAGGTTGACCTGTAGTCGTGATGTGATGTGTAACATTGCTGGTTACACATGATAACTTCGACGTCGCCTTATTCAGGTCCGGATACTTGTCAAGTATTGGCTGAAAATAAGGGTTAATTAGATGTTTAAAGCAAATAAGACATAGGCTACAACCTGTAGCAAAGGTTCCACATACGTACAGCTTTGTGTTGCTGTCGACTAGCCTCTTTTCGCTAGCGTCCAAAAGCAAGTTGTGGTGTCTCAGTAAATCTATGCCTATGATAGGTATTTTCACATCGGTAATAGTGAAAATCCAGTGTATGGGTTTGCGAAAGCCCACGTTCAAATAGACATATTTTTTTCCATACGTGGCTGCTTGTCTACCGTCGGCTGCCTGTAGATCAAATGCAGATTTATGTTGGCGATCAGCTAAAGTTGCGAGAAGGACGCTGACTTCTGCGCCAGTATCGACGAGGTAGCGAACCTTCGTTATCACATCAGTGATGAATAAGAGGCGGCTGTTTCCACCGGCTACGGTTGCCACTAACGCATGTCAGGGGGTTATTTCCTGACGCATCAACAGTGGGTTTGTGGCTAGGGACACTACAGGGGTCTCTACACTTCTTTGAGTCCTTGCCATAAGTGTTGTCGTACCAAAACCAATGTGGATTTTTCCTTCGTCGAGGTCGAGATGAAAATCTTTTGCGCAATGAACATCGTCGTCGAGGATTGCTTGGTCGGCATTGTTCTTGTAGATCGAGGAAACGAGAAACAGTAATGCACAATTCGGTTATTTCGTTTCCGGTCTCAAGAGGTTTTCTGTAACGGAATAGACTTCATTGTGGCGTGTTCTGGTGATCTCAAGGATTCGATCAGCAGATGAAGCTAGTTCATCTACTGGGTTATTGTTAAATGTAACCAATACTGCTTGCATTTTTTGTGGCAGTTTAGATAGGAAAAGTTGACGGAAGAGACCTTCATCAAAAGTGCGTTGACCAATCACCTGTTTCATACGCGATAATATTTCATTCGCTGAACCGCTAACAAGCCCAATGGTGTGAAACAACTCGTCAAGACGTTGTCTGTCGGACAAGTCTCCTTGTTTAAGAATCGATCTTTTGAGCTGTTCGTACGGTTGTAGGCAGTCGTGACTGAAAAAAGAAGGGGTGACGTACCTGTTCAATTCACGCGGAAGTGACCTTACAACCACCAGAAATTGAACGCGCGGACCTGTCACAATGTGGTCTCGAGATTCCGCTTCTGCGTAGCAGAACCAAGCTTCTACATTATCTGCCTAAAAAAATAAGCTGAAAGCGTGAAAGCGTAGAGGTTTTATTCCTAATAAGCTTAGGAGTCTGGTCTGACATCATGAAAATAGTAATGTATGCAAATACAAAAAAACTGTGAAAAATATGCTGTAAAAAACACCAATAATACTCTGTTAAGAACTATAAAATGAACGAATTCACAGTAACGATCGTGTCCAGATCACGTCGTGCTCACAAATAAAGTTTACCCAGGTATATGATAAAGTTATGCTCGTCGTACAACCAGAGCCACTTCTATCGATTGGATCCGCTTTTACGAATGAGAAGAAATCAGAAGGCACCGAAGGATGGAAGATAAATTATATTTGATCGTAAACAAAGTTTCAATGGGATAGTAACATCTAGGCTGGCAAACTAGAGAGAGGTACTACTCACGGTGGTTCGAGTCGTGATCTGGTGGTAATGCGTGACCGCGCGCCTTCAACTAGTAGTGTCCGCTAAAACAAACATGGTCAGCATCAATGTCGAGAGCCTATGCAACTATTTATTTTGGGGATTATTTGCCACTACAATACAATTTTTAAAATTTTTTCAAACGATAAAGTTATTTTGTATAGCTGTCGATAATGTTTTGTCTGTATGAGTTAAAATTAGTGATTTGCCAATTTTTGTTTATGATAACTTCCGAATCGTTAAATACGAATTATTAATCTCCACTTATGTCGCATTGTTTAGCTCTGCCTGGGTATCAATGGATTAGCACCGTTATATTAGTAAGATTTTATAGATTAGCATGTCTTTGGAGTTAGGTTGCTTCAGGAAATACATCAGCAATATGGTCAGGTTATTTAGAAGATGGTTACAGATGTAGTGGGAACTAACGCTTCAAGTTCTTACTAGTAATTATATTATTCTAACACTTACGTAACTATCTCTACACTATGTGTTATGTCGCAATAAAATGCCCACTGCCATGCGCACACTAACTGCAACTCTAATCTGCAAATTTGTCTGCGCCAACTGATAATCGCAACCGTGACCAACAACTCGATACCTGATTACTCACCCCAAGCCAAAATCAGGAAGACACAAACGCGGCATCAGAAAGATTCGGCTCTATTATATCCTCTCTCTGTGTACATATTTACAAAAGCGACTTTGTAGAAATTAGAGTAATTAGCATACTAAAATGAGGCTACAACCAATCAAAATTAACAAGGTCCGAGCGGAGGAAATGAAGAGCAGTACTGGTTACTGCTTACTTTACAATTAAGTGATACATACCGAAATTGAGAATAATTACATGAAAAATGACTAGTTTCTTATCTGATTAACACCATGTTGGACATCTTAAGCAACTGTTAGGATCATTGTTGTACAGATACTTTTTAATGTAGTCAATAGTGATCCATTCCATTTTGTCACTCTGTTGATTATTTGTCTTATTCATCATAATTTTCTGTTTTCGCATACTCTTAAGGAACCTTATTAGCAAGCTCATTAAAAATATGAATTTGTGGTTGCACTTTCTATCTGAAACATCTTTAAGACAAAATAACATTTTTTAATGTTGGGTGACTGGAAATGTTTGTATACCTGGCTGCATTAATGTTGTAGTGGCCGCGAAAATAACCCCGTCTTTTGATACAGATACCAATAATAAGTGAGAAACACAAGTTTATTACACGAACTATATAATGTACCAACTAAGATGTATCTTAGTTGGTACTATATAATAGTTTGAATGACTATATAAATTGTGTGGAAAGTTTATAAATTAGCTTGTTTCGATTGTAGAAATTTGGAGTGTTCTTACTGTTGCGAATATCCACCAACTTTACCAAATTAAATGTGAGACCAGAATTATCCAGTGCAATTTAATTTTGTAACGACAGAAGCAGATGATATATGGACTGATCCTGTTGAATTGAACAGTATTGAATAACAATTAATAACCAGTTATATAGACAACAGATGAGCAATGAGAACAGATATAATTGGGGTAACATTTATTTAAGTCCAAAGAGGCTAAAGTCACAGTCAACAGGAAGGTGCGTAGTGTGCAAAGTCATTCCTGATATATTGAAACAAAGTATATATTAACTAGTACATGGATAATGTGAGTTTTTTTTACGAAAGTTGAAGTTATTACACCATACATATATTATGTCAGTCAATTAGTCTAAACAGTATTTTCGTACAGGGCTTTGGTGGATAACTTTGTCAGTCTCATTTCAAAGATATGACTACGAATAATTTGTTCAGGATTTTATTTCAAACAGATGGTGGAAGCAAAGCAGACGTTAATGGGAATGTAGAGAAGATTCTAAGTAACATCATTGACATTCAAATAAAACTCAGAAACGTACAGTATGTAAAGTGTTAAAGCATACACAGGAAGTATGTAGTGTGGTTACTAAAAAACACGTGAATATGCTAAATCAGTTTCTTACTTTGGACGTGTCAGCTCGACTTTCTCATATAAATAGGATTGCAAGTGAGAGAAGCAGTGATAAAACCAGGTCATTCAAATCCCCACTCTGCTCTAACTATTACTGCCGTTCATTTTCTTCGAACTGACGTTCCTATTTGTGTTTGGTTGTAGTGGTTTTTTAATGTGCTAATTAACTTAATTAAGACAAGGTCGTTGTCGTAACTACATATACAGAGATAGGACAAAATAGAATCGAATCTTCTTAGTACTGTGTTTGTGTCTTCCTGATTTGGTTTTGGGTGAGCAATCAGTTGTCGAGTTGTTGGTCACGGTAGCGAGTATCTGCTTGCATGAATAATTCAGTGAGTTAGAGTTCCATTTAATGCCCTCGTGTTTAATGTAGGCGTTTGTGTCATATCAGTTGGCGACGGGGTGAAAACCAACGAATCAGAGCAAACTCAGCATTCTTAGGAAAGTCAAAGTCATCTGGTTATTGGTCCAGAATTACATCTCATCAAGGACCAATCAGCATCTCGGGTTCTTATCATCGACCTTACATTATTTTCGTAACTACGTGAGTCAGTATTTACAGCATATTAGCATGTCAGCACAAAGTGAACATGCGAACGTTTTGATGCTTCTCATTGCTAACTAGCACTTAGTTGAGTTAGCGCTGGAGTGAACGGGTATGCAAGTTAGCAGCAACAGCCTGCCGATAGGAGACGAAGCAGTAGTTAAGCCCACGTCTAAAATCAACTCCCGAATTCAAACGGTATGTCCGACAGAAGTATCTCTGTCCCACGTGTCTAGTATCGCTGCTTCAGAGAAGCAAGATGGTGCACTGGTGTCATCTGCCCAAATCATTCCAAATGTGGAACAACTAGGTGATTAGACAACCGTAGTCTCACAGTTATCCACAAGATTGCAAAGTGCTTGTCTCAATAAACATGTGCACAGCAAAGCCGCCATTCTGAACCAGAAAGCTGTTTCTAACAACATGTTCAAATTGTATGCTGTCCACAAAAAGAAGTCGAGGCATTCAGCAAACAGAAGTTTAACGCCTAAGAAAACCGTTGCTGTTGTCAAAGTACGCTCTAGACGTGATCAAGTCCTCGACTTCCCAACTCATTCGACGAGTTGTATCATTACCAGCCTAATAATCATGCTCGTTATATTGTACTTGAAGATTATTAGTGACCAGATTACATTACTATCCGATACCCACTTTCTTGTATTCGAAGGTCATAATAATTTGTAAAAGCCATTATAACCTCTGAGCATAAGGACCTTTATTTTGCACATTTATATGTTGGGATATATATTTAATGTGAGATTGAATGTAACTGGACTGTGGTAACTTACTTGGGTTTTTGTTGCTTGTGCATTCTGATCAATTCCAAATACATTCTTATCTAAATCCTCATTATTGACTTATCATTATATGTGTGGTATGTCTATTGGATATGTGTATGGATTCAGAGAATATATGAGAATTTTGATGCTCTATAGGGATAAAAGTAAAATAGACTAAACAATATGTTGGTACCCTTATCTCGAAATCCAACAACATTTTTTCATCAGGTATCCTAAATAAGCCTCATGTATTACCTTTTCTCATATTTTAACGAAGTAGCTTACAGATATATCTGAAGTGCACGCAGAATGTGACCAAAATATGTTTATCGTATAACCAGAGCAACTTCTAACGATCAAATCCACAAGTATGAATAAGTTTAAACCAGACAACAGTAAGACATGGACGAAAAGTTATCTTTGGTCATGAGTGGGGAGATAGAAACGTCTTGGCTGTTTATCTAGAGAGTGAGCTGTTTCCCATGTAGTGTCGTGCCGTGATCTAGTGATGATGCTTAACCGAGCACCTTTAACTAGTGTCCGCTAAAATAAACATGATCGGTATCAATGACGAGAGCTTATGTAACTATTTATTTATGGAATTATTTGCTGCTACATATCATTATTGAATCTGTCGTAATGAATAGCAGTTTGTTGTATTATACATTTTTAAGTTAATAATGTTTTATTGATGGATCAAATGACATACTCATAGTGGTAAGAAGTAAAAGTTTACTAATGTCCTCCATATCGTATTTTCAAGTCTTGAAGGAAGACACTGAACGTTCCATGTAGACGGCTACACATATTGTCGCTGTTAATAAATATATCAAAATATTTAACACATATGACTTAACAGAAGATAACATATTACAATAATACACTATATCAATTGCAGTCTGTAGTGAGTCCGTAATTCGTCTAACAGATACATTCTGAAGTCATTTAAAGTCACTCATTTAAATACAGTTTCTCTCTGAATATATCTGTTTGATCTATAACACAGTACCACTAATGAGTGAAAATATCCTTGTGATAAAATTACCGTCATAGGTTGCAGAATGCATGTACAGCTTTATTTATATTCTTGACAATGTATTTAGATATTTTCATTCACTGGTTAAACTTATACAGTGAATGCTAGTTAAGGTTGAACAAAGAGAGAACAATAAATGCAGAAGAGTATGATGAATTCATATATTTAGTGGTTTCTCTTCAGTTCCTTTACAACCTAAATAACAATAATCATAGTGTTATGTCGTGATATATAACGCCTACTGCTATACATGAACTAACCGCAACTCTAATCGGAAACTTATCTGCGCCAACTGATACTCGCGACCGTGACCAACGACTCGATACTGACTCGTCACCCCAAGAAAAAACCAAGGAGACACCAACGCAGCACTAGGAAGATTCGATTCTATTGTAATTCAATTCTGTATATATAGTTACAAAAACGACTTCGGGAAAAACAGGGTAATTAGCATACTAAAATGATATTACAACCAATCACAGTTAACAAGGTCCAGCGGAGGAAATGAAGAGCAGTACCGGTTTCCGCTCACTTTACAAATAAATAAAAAATAGCAGAACCACATAAAAATTAGCTAGTTTCTTCTCTTCTTAGCACCTCCCCTTTTTGAGAAAAGTTCACTTTCTTGGAGCCTTACTGTGGCTCTTCGTTTCCTTTCACTACGTCTTATTGGCTGTTCTTTTCCGGATGTTCCTTTCTCGTTGTTTACTGCAATCAATGTTGGTTTTTCCGCGGGGAGCTTGAAAGTGTCAAGAAGAAGTTCAAGCGCTAGGTTCGGTTCATCTGCTTTTCGTTCACCAAACCTTATTAGCAGCTGATTGCGATGTCGAATCCATATTTGTCCTTCTACTGCTACTATATATATCACCTTTCCTCTTTTACCTTAAATTACCCCGTTTTTCCATTTCTCGCCTCCCAGTCTGTAGTTCCTCACGTACACCTGCATGCCATTTCTATAGATGTCAGCATCATTGCTTTTTTACTTTTGCTGGCCTCATTACCTCATTTATCGTTCTTAGTTTCCGTCCCATAAGTGCATCTGCTGGTGATTTCTGTTCGGGAGCACTGTTGTTTGGGGTACTTCTGTACATAAGTAGGAAACGCTGAATAATTTCTGCTAGGCTTCCCTCCCCATTTGCCTTTAGTACAGCTCTTTTGAAAGTATCCACAAACCGCTCCGCTTGTCCATTTGATTGTGGATGGTACGGTGGGGAGCAAATATGTGTGATGGCGTTTTCTCGACAGAAATCACTGAAAATCTGTGACGTAAACTGGGACCCGTTATCGGTGACTAGTGTCTCTGGAAAACCATGACACGCGAATATCTTCCTCAATGTTTCCAGGGTTTTCTGCGTAGTCGGAGGAACTACCGGATGGATTTCTGGCCATTTCGAATATGGGTCTACTAACACCAAGAAGTAGATTCCTTACATGGGTCCGGCAAAATCTAAATGCACTCTGCTCCATGGTCTTGCAGGATCTGGCCAGCTTACGGGTTCAACCTTCGGTGGGTTTTTTGATGCTCGCTGACAGCGGTCACACTTTCTCACCAAGTCTTCAATCTGGGCGTCCATCTTTGGCCAGTATGCATAGCTCCGTGCCACTGATTTCATTCGAGCTGTTCCAGGGTGTTCCGCGTGAAACTGCTTGAGTACTACTCGACGTAACTCCCATGGTATCACCACTCGATCCCCAAACATAAGGCACCCTTCTACTAGGCACAGAGCTTGTCGACGTTGATATAGCTGTCTCAGTTCTTCATCTAGAGAATGTGGCCAATTGTGTTGCATATAATAGATTGCTCGTTGAATCGTTTTGTCTCTTGTGAATTCAGCAACTTGCTGTGTGGTAACAGTAAGTGCTCTCACAGTATGAATAAAACTTTCTATAGCGTAACCTCTCGTATCGATTGTAGCAATCACCGACTCTTCACTCGTCGTAGGATAGGTGCTTAGTGGAACAGCATCTAGTTTCAGGTCTGTAATCCAATCTAGACCCAACAAGTTAAGATTATTGTTAACCACATAACATACTCCATCCGTGATTATTTCGTTGAACGTCACTGAGCACAGAATTTCGCCGATAATCACCAACGATCGCCTGATGCACTTATGGCGAGTTGTTCTGTAGGGCGTAGTACAGGTTTCCCAATTTTAATCCATTTTTTTCTGGAAATAATAGTAATATCAGATGCTGTATCAAGTTGAAGGCTTACCGTATGACCATTTATCTGAACAGAAACGTACTTTCTGGCTGGTCTCTGATGAGTGTGATTCAAGGTGGATACGAAAAGTGACTCAGCCGGCTTACTCGGTGAATGGAATCTTCTTCTGGAACGTGATCGAGTGCGTGTGTCTTTCTGCCTGCACAAAGTTCGTAAAACACAAACTTCCTAAAAAACGCTAACCAGAATTAACAAACTTAACCATTTAAACTCTACCCTGGGAGTGGAAGGAATCTTTATGACGCTTCATGATGAAAGCCGAGATTCTTCGGAAGTCATGAGGCCGATGCCACCCCTTCTAACGACCACAGCAAAATTTTTTATAGGTACATGGAATGTTCGGACAATGTGGGAGAGCGGGAAGATCATGCAGATAGCAGCAGAAATGAAGAGATACAATTTGACTGTGCTCGGGATCAGCGAAACACATTGGACTCAAACTGGACAGAAAACATTAGCTACGGTAGAGGTACTACTATACTCCGGGCACGAAGAGGAAAATGCCCCACAGACCCAAGGAGTTACTCTGATGCTGTCTAAGAAAGCGTGCACTGCACTTGTAGGATGGGAACCACATGGACCCAGGATCATCAAAACATCTTTCAAGACAATGAAGAAGGGGATTATAATTAACATAATCTAAAGTTTTGCACCCACCAACGACGGCAACGACGAAGACAAAGATCAGTCTTATGATAGGCTGCAGTCAATTATAGCAAAGTGTCCAGGAAAGGATCTGATTATCCTAATGGGGGACCTAAACGCCAAAGTCGGAATGGACAACACTGGATACGAAGACATCATGGGACAACAGGGACTGGGAGAAAGAAATGAGAATGGTGAAAGATTTACAAATCTATGCGCTTTCAACAAAATGGTCAAAGGTGGTACAATATTCCCCCACAAATGCATACACAAGGTTACATGGGTTTCACCAGATCAGGCTACAGAGAATCAAATTGATCATATATGCATCAATAAAAAATTCAGAAGATCAATGGAAGATTTGAGAAACAGTAGAGGAGTTGATATGGCTTCAGATCACCACCTAGTGGTTGCCAAAATGAATCTGAAGCTAAAGAAGCAATGGATAACTGGAGTAACAGCATTACAACAGTTCAATACAGCCTCTCTTCAAAATAATGATAAACTCAAGGAATCCAAAATAACTCTCAACAACAGGTTTACAACCTTACAAGATCTGCTGATCGAGGAAAAAGCCACTATGGAGGACAACTGGAAAGGAATCAAAGAGGCACTAACTTCAACTTGTCAAGAGGCTCTGGGCTGCAAGAACTGCCATCATAAGGAATGGATTTCCACAGAGACCCTGAGCAAAATTCAAGAAAGGAGGAACAAGAAGGCAGAAATCAACAACAGCCGAACTAGAGCAGAAAAAATCAAGGCTCAAATTGAATACACAGAAGCAAATAAGCAAGTAAAGAAGAGCATTAGAGCCGACAAACGGAAGTATATCGAAGGCCTTGCAACGACAGCGGAAAAAGCTGCAAGAGGAGAAAATATGAAACAGCTAAACGACACAACGAAGAAACTGACAGGCAAATATAGTAAACCAGAACGACCGGTCAGGAACAAAGAAGACAAGCCAGTCACCGAGATTCAAAAACAAAGAGACAGATGGGTAGAACATTTTGAGGAACTCTTGAATAGACCAGCTCCACCGAACCCACCAGACATCGAAGCAGCATCTACAGACCTCCTAATTGATGTCAATCCACCAACGATGGAATAAATCAAGATAGCCATTAAACAGATCAAAGTGGGAAAGCAGCAGGACCTGACAATATACCAGCCGAAGCACTGAAGTCAGATATACACATAACGGCGAGGATGCTCCACGTTTTATTCAAGAAAATCTGGGAGGAAGAACAAGTGTCAGCAGACTGGAAAGAAGGATACCTTATCAAGATACCAAAGAAAGGGGATTTGAGTAAATGTGAGTACTACAGAGGGATCACACAATTGTCAGTACCAGTGTAAGTCTTCAACAGAGTGTTGTTGAATAAAATGAAAGACTCAATGGATGCCCAACTTCGAGATCAACAGGCTGGTTTCCGTAAGGATCGGTCGTGCACAGACTAAATCGCAACACTACAGATCATCATTGAACAATCAATTCAATGGAACTCGTCACTATACATCAATTTCATTGACTATGAGAAGGCGTTTGACAGCGTAGACAGGAGATCGCTATGGAAACTTCTTCGGCACTACGGTGTACCAGAGAAACTCGTCAACATCATCCGGAATTCTTACGACGGACTACAGTGCAGAATCGTGCATGGAGGACAGCTGACAAATGCATTCCCAGTGAGAATTGGTGTCAGACAAGGCTGTCTGCTCTCGCCTTTCCTCTTCCTCTTAGTGGTCGATTGGGTCATGTAAACCTCTACATCTGGGGAGAAGCACGGGATTCAATGGACAAGTAGAATGCAACTTGATGATCTGAACTTCGCAGATGATCTAGCACTTCTATCCCATAAACAACAGCGAATGCAAGTGAAGACAACAAACGTAGCAGCAATCTCAGCATCAATAGGCCTGAACATACATAAGGGAAAGAGCAAGATCCTCGAATTCAACACCAAGAGCACCAAACCAATTGAACTTGATGGTGAAACTCTGGAAGAAGTGGATACCTTTACATAACTGGGGAGCATCATCGATGAACAAGGAGGATCCGATGCAGACGTAAGGGTAAGGATCGGCAAAGCAAGGGCAGCATTTCTATGGCTGAAAAATATTTGGGACTCCAAACAACTGTCTACCAACCTCAAAGTTAGACTCTTCAATTCAAACGTCAAGACAGTTCTTTTGTATGGAGCTGAAACGTGGAGAACTACTTCAAACATCCTCAGGAGGGTACAGGTAATTATTAACAATTGTCTACGTAGAATATTGAATGTCTGTTGGCCGGAAACCATCAGCAACAGCCTACTATGGAAGAGAATAAACCAACTTCCAGCTGAAGAGAAAATCAGGAAACGACGTTGGAAATGGATAGGACATACATTGAGGAAATCATCAGACTTCATCACGAGACAAGCATTAACTTGGAATCCTGTTGGGAAACGGAAAAGAAGAAGGTCAAAGAACACACTGCGTCGAGAATTGGAAGCAGATATTAAAAGGATGAACAGTAACTGAAGACAGCTGGAAAGGATTGCTCAGGACAGAGTTGAATGGAGAATAATGGTGAGCGGCCTATGCTCCTCTGAGAGGGGTAACAGGCCTATGTAAGTAAGTAAGTAAATAATCAGTAAAAATAAGTGTGAATTACGTGAAATTGGTATATGGCACTGGTTATAACAAATAAAGGTATCAGAATGCTTCAGTAATAACAGATGACTCCATAACACTGACACATAATATGGATCAACCAATACGAACAATACTTTGGATTTATAATTTCAGATAAACATTATATCTAGTTATTGACCTATAACATCAAAGCAAATCCGATTTCATGCGAACTATTGCGATAAAATGGACGAATATGAAAAGTAAAACGCTTATTTCATACTATTTCATTACAGTTTAAATGTGCTAAAATCTAATCACTTGTATAATTTACTCACTTATAATCAAAATTCTCTGGTGAGTAAAATAACTGTGGTTTTAAGCTTGAAATCATTTATTTTCTTTAATTAATTAATAAACTTTTGACACTATTTATTAGTGACTGAACATGAAGTGTAGAAACGACTTTTGCTCTGTCATTAGATGTTGAAGAGATCGTCTGATCTGATATGATGAGTTGATTTCAGATCACTATTAAGAACCACTTAATAGATGATGGTCATAACTTCAATCCTATGGTGTGGATATAGGCATATACTTATAAAAATTAAATTCAAATTCGCCTTTTGTTTTACTCAAAGCTTGTCAGAAAAACATATTTACATCCGTCATGGGATTTTCACTGAATCTCAAATGTGAACTAGTTCGTTCTAAATAAGCGCAAAGCTGAAAATTCTTAAGTTACTCAATTGATAAGAAAGTGTGGTTAGATTTACCAGTATCTTTATTTGGTGCGGAGTATAAGAACATTAGGATATTTTAAATAACCATTCAGTTTGCGAGTATATATATATATATATATATATATATATATCCATCTCGACCTAATAAAAACGGTTGGATATGTTATATGAGTTGAGATTTAAAATAAGTAAATATGATGATAGTTTAATTTTCCCTAAAATGATCAAAATCCTTGAGTTCCCGCTTTATATGTACATTCTTCTGAATATACATAAACAATAATGGTTCCCCCTCCCAGGTAAGCTTATTTTGTTTATGGTTAATTCACTTTACACAAAATTCCACGTTGAGTAGTCAACAAGTTAGAAATTGTTTCTCATTAATTATCTGGATCCATTCTGGTTCATTGACAGACTAAATCATATAAACATTCTTGATAAGATGGTTGTTTCTTTAGGTGTAACATACGTGTTTACCAAAAGATTGTTTTTGAAATCATAGTCATAATTCACCAGAATTTTCACCCCATACTTCAGTCAGTACCGGACTTTAAATAAATGCTGTATACGGGGGTGAACAAAGTTTATTTTCATTTCCTTAACATGCGTAACATGAAAGTGAAAGGCATAGCAGTGGGGACAGTCTATTAAATCCTGCTATGGTCGATATTTTTATGGGCTATTCTAAATATATGCAGCTTCAGAATCCAACTAAATGACGGAATATTTAAGATGAATTGATGGCCTATATTGTGTGTGATATTAAATAGCACGTAACCCACCTGTTAGCGTATTTTATCATGTCTTATCATAAGCAGAAAGTATAGGGGCGAAGAAATAACAGGTCTCATGGAGAAACTGTAAGAAGAATTGATGACCATTTAAAAGTGACTAAGAGAAAATTGTGCAAATATCTAGATTACCCCTTCAGCTTTTACATTTTACGCCGCTCTGAAGTATGCTTGCTCAAGATATGATTGAACCACTTCCTTCCGTTCAGGCTGTTTGAACTTTGGTTGCTTATTGGATTATATTGGTTCGAAATATACCCTTATCTAATTCGTCGTTTTGACTTCTTAATTACCGTGTATGCATTGAATGGTGTATTTACGTGTAGTTAACTGATATACTAAAATTATATGTAGATAAAAATTTATATTTAGCTGAACCTAACGTTCCAATAGCTCAACACTGATAGTTCCTGTAACTGAGTCTTAAGTGGATTTAGTTATAGTTTTGACCATACTCGCTCTTCACATTTTTACCCACATGACCTACGTGATGAATATGCAAAAACTAAAGTCAGCGAGTCAAAAGTAGCTACAATCAGCGAAAACGTATTTAAACTTTAAAGACTATATAGTTGGAGAGACGATCACTAGATGACTTAATATTACATTAACTAGATATAACTATGTAGATGAAATATCCCTGTATAACTCATGCAGCTATCTTCAACCATTTCTCAGGTACTCAGCTAAGCTCCAGATGTAATATAAAAGGCGAAAGATTAGTTAATACGAGATAATTTATTTCGGCAAGCCAAAACTAAGCAAATAAATACAAAAATATGTACCATCCTTGATGAAAAATAAATGGCCTTCAACAACATCATCATTGATGTAAACATTATCATATTATATTTATATTATCCAAATCATCAATCTAGTTCTTCAATAAAACTAAAACGTACAAAAATTTCAACTTACTTGAACCTATGTATTCAATAAACAAAAATGTACTTTATAAATGTCAATTCAGATTATTGTTTCCAGTTTGTATTTCCGGCTTTTATTTGTGCAAATAAGAGTAAGTATTGAACTGTATAAAGTACGTAGTTGTCAGCCACAGTTCATTTACGTTAAAATGAAATAAGATGCCTATAATGATAACTAGACCCAGTTTGTTGAAATCATGTACTCCCCGAATATTGGTTTGTTGTAAACGGTTTACTCTAATAACAGTAAGTGTATAGGTGAAAATATTGAAGACTAATAATTAATAATAAGGGTGGTTCTCAAAAACCGTGTATTAAAAGAAGTCAAATCATGGATAATTACCAGTTTGCTTCTAAAAAATTTATGTTCAGTTACAATTAATGAAAAATTTAACAACAAAAAGGCTGAACCACGATTATCTAGTTGTACTGAAATTGTGATTTAGTACGAAATAAACCAGTAACTGGTCGTTCTAAAATGGATAATCTGAATATATATATATATATATATATATATATATATATATATATATATATATATATTCCAAGTTACATTTCGTACTTTGGCACGTAATGGCAATACATGAAAGTAACAAGAGATGTTAATTATTCGAACGACCACTAGCAGATATGATCAAAAGGAGATTTGAAAATGTACGAAGTACAGCAATGCTTAAGTGACGCTGTCATAAAATATATATAAAGTTAGTGAAATGCAGTCAACAGAACATCATTATATTCCAGATAAAGACATCATTAGCTTTTCATATTTTCTAAAGATGATGTTGCTATATTGAGAAAATTGAAAAACAACCAAAGTATTATAATTATTTTAATGCGCACCTTTTTGTATTTATCAGGTGGAGGAGGTGGGACACACCATCGTTAAAATGTGTAACTATTTCTTTAAACTCTAGAATGTTTATAGAATTACAATTATAAAACTACTTAAAAATTCTCATACTTATCAAGACAAAGAAATCTGAATGAAGAATATTCTTTTGGATAATGCTCATCAGATTCTACAGTTGTGAGTTCGAAATTGACAGTAAAAAAATATTCACTTCCTAGGTAAATACAATATCACTTAGATATCATGGATAGTTGGAAATTAATTTTTTTCCGAGGTTCTGTAAAATTCGATGTTGAAATAATAATCGTTAGGTATCGTGTTAAATTTAAACGACAATCGGGATAATAAAATTGAGATGGTTATTTTTGTGGAGATTGGTATTTTTATTTGATTGAATAAGTCACAGATTGATTTTGATAGAGTATCACTAAAAACTAAGGAGCACTGGACAGCTGTATGGGACTCCTCATCAGTACCCACACTAGATTACAACTAAGAGACTTCAGAGTGGTGATTTCCCAACCCTCTTGGCCGGCAGAATCCTGGATGCGTATTGTTGAGGAGTTCCACACTAGATTATTAATCAAATATTTATTGGTATCTCCATATATGGTTGACACAGGCGATGGGGTGGTGACAAAAATACAATCAAATCAAGAGTTTGTAGTCATAGGTTGAATTCAATTTAAAATGAAATCCTCTTGGTAAGACTTTGTAAAATGGAGTGAATGATAATTAAAATTCGTCACAATGTAAACCATTAGGTCTTGGTGTGTATTTTCCTAGTGGTTTAATCGCTTCGTATAATTTTGATGGTATTAATTGTTGATCCTACAGCTCTTTTTGGAGATTTTGTTATATTTTTCTTTATTTTGCTGGTGAGATCTTTTTGGTTGTTTAGTTCCTGGAACTTTCAACTATCTTTAATAACATCATTCATTTTCTTCAGTATAATCTCTTTTATCAAGTAAGACAGCTCTATTTTCTTTGTCCGGTTTGGTAATAATAACATTTTCGTCATTAATAGAATCATTAGTGAAATTTCTATGATTCTTCGTTAAAGTGCTACTATTGTTAAATTTGGTGTTCTTATATTGATAACAGCAGTTAACTAGGCGTCCCCATTTTTCTCCAGAAGTTAAAACAAGACTCTCTGTCTGGCTATATAGATTTCAAAATTAAGCGTCGGTGCCTACGTGATCTACGTGGTTACGTGTGTCACAGAATTTTAGACCTAATGTCAACACTTCAAGTTTTTCTTTATTTAGCCGAATGATCGAAAACATTCCATGTCTGAAAACTATATGTTCTGAATATTTTTAATGATTATCAGTTATTAAAGCTTTCGACTTTCTATTAGTTGATTCGTACTGATAGTGTCGAACATTAAAGTTAACGATATTAATTAGCTATTTGGTTGGATATGTGTATCATCATCCCAATGAAGTATACGGTGATGATGTTAACTCTGATTAAAATGAAAGCTCCACAATTAAACCATTTAGCCCCAAGGATTCAACTGCATCAATATATTCTGTCTCATACAATTAAATTTGTTAACAGTATTCAAACAATAGAACTTTATTTTTCAGAAATAAGCACAAAACAAGGCGAAGTTTATTAGGAAGATGCAGTTATGAAAATCATTATTCATATTTGGATATTAAAATAGGCTGGACGAAAGTAACTAGTGAATTGAGCATAAAGGGGATATTTAAATGATACATCATTATTTATCTGTTTATAATCGCCACAAACTAGTGTTGATCGGGTGTTACTAAGAGCTAGAAAGCATGGGTTAACTGTTTCGTCCTAAGGCGGGGCTCTTTAGCAGTCTGTACTCTTGATTTCGGCAGGAAATCTAATCCAGAGCCTTCAAACTGATAGATGCTCAACCCTCTGAACTAGAAAGCCAGTCAGAGTCAACTAGTGGTATTCCCACTTCATCAATTTGTGACGCTCAAAGATCAACTACTTTAACACAAATACATCTTAGTCAAAATGGAAAATGCATTTCTTAAATAGGTAAAATTTACAATTTATTCAACTTAACACAAATTTGTCGAAATTCACGATCTTCTGTTGTATGACTGAATTTATATGCCTACTGAAAAGGATAAAATGAATACTACAATGAATATCACAACGAAGTATGAATCAACTGTTGCAATGATTACATATAAATGCTAGATGATTTGATCAACAGCGAATAGGTTTGTTGCCGAACGACTCATAATCTTCGAATTAAAACTCACTGAAGAGATAATTAGGCCTAAGTCATTAGAAGTTATGTGAAGCATAAAAGTAAAATACTCCTATTGAAATAAATTCATTTCAGCTGTAAATTACGTTACATTATCGTTTACGAAAGTTAGTTAATGTTAAATTAGATATGGTACTCTGATTAGGAGGATTAAATATTATGTTACTTGATGAAACGGTTAAAAAATCATTTGTACATGTTGATTATATCATAAGAATGTTGGTTACATAAGCTGAAGTAAATGTTTTCTTAGTGTGATAAACATACAACTAGTTGTCATTGAGATTATCGATAGGTAAAACAAAATGATTATTGTAGAGAATGATTAATATGAGTTTAATATCTTTAATTGACCTTAGTCCAATTACTATTGAAAATCAGGAAATGACACTGGATATCTTTTTTGTCGTTGTATGGAACTCCTAAGAAGCCCGCACCCATGAATTCACTAAGACCTCAAGCACAGAATTTTGAGTTTCGATGAGAACACTTTAACGTTAGATCACTGAGCTAGTCGATCGACATCCTGCGGTTAATATTTGTAACTTCAATCAATTTGTGATTTATTTGTCATCGATGGTTGACTACTTCACCCATAACAGAGTTGAACTTCATTGGTTGTATTTATGAATGAGAACTACGGGAATTTTCTGGTGAAGATATTCACTAATGAGCTAAAACTGATTGTAATACTATAAATTGACTTAAGTCACAAATATTAACTATTAGATATCAGTCGTCCAGCTTAGTTGTCTGATGGCTAAACATCCACCGTGAAGTTCGTGTACTACGTTCAGTGGCGAGGTTGAGGATGAATGCTTCTAAAGAGTAGGATATAAGATGAAGCAACTATTCTGTGTCTGTTCTTCGTTATTAATAGCCGCTTAACTTAGATTGAATAATTGTAATAAATTCATGTTGTAACAAATATCGAGAATGTTAATGCAACCAGTGTTTTAACTAAGAAACGTTTTTAAACTCACATTGTTGTGCTTATTACTATAAAAAGATTTAGAAATATTGTTATGAAATAAAGTGAATCGCTATAAACAATTAATTGTTAAATCCAAATAATTAGGGGTTATTGTAAATATATTATAAACCTGTACCACAATCGGTCTTGTCCTATACAAAATACGTTTTTTTATTTATTATACGTAGAATTCTGTTACGTGAATAATAACAATACACAAAGTGATTGGTTGCTTGTTATATCAACGGATTAGGGGGGCTTGTGACATTGATAACGTTCACACAAATAAGCCCAAGCGTATTTAGTTAGGTGCATACATAACTAGTTATAAAAATAAAGCGTCAACATATCTGTTACTTTTATCACAAACTGATACCAACAAACTGTTTAACTGTCGTCTCGTTTTGACCATTAATTTTGGGAATAAAACTTACCTAGGATTGAATCATCTTTAAAGTTTACATTGCAATAACAATCTTATGTCAACTTATAAGTGACTGGTTTCAGACAGATTCGCAAGTTTTAGACAGTAAGTTGTTATCAGTTAAGCATGACACACACATTAAGGATATTACATATTAGTTACAGTATGGTACCAATTTAATGTATTTTTTAATGTGGATCATTAAATATTCACCAACAGGTAAATGATGTTTTTCATGCTACCAAATCTAAATTACCTGATTTCCATTTTATGTGAGATGTTTGGTTATCACTGTCGATATTTTTCAGACTACAATGATATCAGATATTCTGTACATTATTTACGTTTTGATTATAAAACATCAAAACAGTCTTATGTGAGATATTTTCAACTTACCTACACAAGTGTTTTCAGTAAACAGTTTGCTAATTTGTTAACCACTCAGTCAGTTTTTACGGATGTATTTTAATTTGATGTATAAAAACAGACTAAAATGTAATAAGCGTTAAAATAAAATATTAAATTTAATAACTTGAATTATGACATCCACAGGATGTGAATATTTGAATTCGATGTCATAAACTGATCTGAGTTAGACAGCCAATGGGAATTAGGAATTGACACTGGATATCTCTTTAGTCCCGTCACAAATCCACATCAAATACAGGAACTTCAGGATTTGCGAGAAAGGTTTAACCTCCAATAAAGTGGTTCACCCGAACAAGATTTAACAGTTGTATCTTCAGTTAATTCATGATATATTTGTCGGATTGTATTAATTACCACTAGTGGATAATTGCTTCACATCTTACACTGTTAAACTCTATTCGTTACAATGTAACTCCATAAAATGCCTCCAGAAGTCAGTCACCAGTGAGATAATAGTATTATGAAGTACCAGTTTAGAAAGATGATTGAAATCATGGAACTTTTCCTATTTGACCTATAATTTGGTATTATATCATTTTCCATTCATGAAGCAGAATTTAATATTTATATATCCAATACCCTACTTTTCTATTACTAATGTCTTAACTTTGAATCGATATCGTAATTCAGGTTGAGCTGTGGCATGGTAGTGGTTAGTATATACAGGTTTAAAAGAATGTATAAAATGTAAATGTGTATTTAGAATTGTGAATTGGTTAACACATTCTAATGTTCTTCCTGTATTAACCCAGAGCTAGTTTTGTTATGGGGTAGGCCTACAGACGTTCAAATATCATGTCTTTACTAGTCGGCCGTGGTATTCGTTTCCAACAGGATTTTTTCCTTAATTTTGCAAAGTGTAGGATATAACATATAACGATGTTATTACTTACATTCACGATGATTGGTATATGATTATAATGACGGGGTAAATTAAATTCAGTTTTTCTAGGCTTGTTTTAAGAAATTAGAAGTGAATTAGTGTGATTCATTAGTCAACATTTTTCAATCACGAAACTATATTCTTTTTAAAAAACTGTGAATAACATATCACCAAAGTTGAAGACTTGCATTTTTAAGCAAATCATAAACCACAAGGTTTGAAGAATAATACGATTTCGTCACATTGTACTGGCTTGTCATCAGCTGTCATACATGGTATGCTCCACGTTTTTATTATATAAGTAATTATGGAGACAAAATGTATTTATTCTATAATCATTTCAGTCGATTTCATTGACATTTACTCCTAACAACAGATTCAATTGTAAACCAAATATTTGACTTTATTATGTAATCACGTATTTATTGTCTATTCTTTATCGCTTGATTAGTTTTTACTACACAACCTTTTTTTCATGTGATCTTATTTTTAACATAAAAATACTTTTCAGTGTTAATTATTACGCTAAGTAATTAATGTTTATGTTCCCATCATCATGATTTTCTCTTCCGTTTCAGTTGCATCATCATTGATCAATATATATGTAAAATGCTGTTAGCAACAATATTATTAACTCAATTTTCACATGCTTTTGTCTTCTCAATGATGTTGTTAAGGGCTGAATTTGTCCAGTCTTCATTGCCAAATATTTATCTGTAATAGTTGTCCTCGATACAAGGTTAACTTGCATGTATGATAATAGTACTAATGTTAACTTTTAATCGTTTGCTGATTAGGAGCTATAAAATTTCATGAATTTATTCTATTCTGCAAATCTTGTGTTTCACGTTTGTTTAAACCCATAACATAATCATGTAATATACAACTGCCATTTCTGCTTATTTAATTAGTTCTGGGGAGGAAGGGATGTAACGAAACATCATATACGAAGACTTCCAAGGACAAAATCTCGTGTTTCACTAAAAACGAAATATATTTCGTGTTTAATATTCTTAGCTGACTAACAATGCACTCAGGATTATTGAAGCACTAATGTCAATTCGGTAAATGAGTTGTGACTAATAACATGATAAAATAAAAATTATGGAGTGTACAGTCACTAAATTACATTTGAATCAACCTACCATTAATTCCTGTAAGAAAGATTAGTGATATTATCAAAATTACTGTGAATTGTAGAAAATGTGAATACATCGCAATAATGAAAGTCCTCTATACAATGTGATAAAAGGTGTAAATATTTACTGTTTATTGAAAACAACACATGATGATCTACATTTGTAACTCAACAAGTCTGTCAATTGACTTTGTGCATAATTTATAATCATTACGCGTAATTTGATCTAAACAAATACTGGTTTATTCAAGAATCAGAATTATCTTTAATCTACAATCATATCTGTTTTGTAATGAACGTGCACTTTAGAACTAAAATATTAGTAGAATAAGGTTAAAGTACATGTTTAAAACACGCAAATGTGCATTATGTGTGATAACAGATATTTATGAATAAATACAGTTATTTCTTGTTTGTTTATATTATTTATATTAACTGATGGTTGTTTAATGGTATGAGAGTGTTGTAATGGGTCAAGAAGTCGAAATCACAATTTGTAGAGTCTATTTTTCATGGTATTGTGACTCTTCGTTGAACACTTAGTAACTATATTAATTGTATTGCATAAATTATGAGCTTTACTTGGCCTCATTATCTGCTGTCATATCTATATGCTTTCAAGTGACTTCAAGTGACTTCATAATCCTGATTTCTGTACACAATTTCCTTTGTCTACTCCTTAATATATTTTGTATTCTCTATTACTGTTTGGTCCGGAGAATAATTAATTAAAGCTATTGTTTTCCATTCAATAAATGACCCTGTCTTTGTTCTCATTAAATAGTACATGTTCTCTCTATCCGTACCTCTGAGGTAGGCTTTAGTAGCTTAGGTATAGTCCAGGCAGTCACCGTTTTTCAAGTTGGTCAGGAAATAGTTAAAGTGCAAGTCCGATTGGCTAGCACTCTCCTCGCAATCCCTAACATGGCCTCAACAGAAAGCAAAGTTAAACAGCCAAGTTTTAGGTCCATTGATGAATGATTTCCAATAAATTGTTACAAATGCCAACCTATAAAGTAGATTATCATGCAGTCTGTAAAAAACAAATTTTTAAATGGTGTAAAATTCGTTTCATTTTTGCACCCCCCCCCCATACCTCCCTTCTGATCCTCCATACCTTCCCTACTATAACCAACTTAGATACAAATGACCAGTAGATAAATTAATCGTGATTTAACAAAACAAGTGGTTTTTTAATCTGTTTGTCAATTAAAATTTTGTATAGTGTTAGCATGTTGTCTTAAGTGTTTTCCTCAAACAGTAAGGCTCGTAATGTTCCTCGTGAGCTATTCATGAATCTCGGCTTTTAAACAGAAGAGGAGTTTGTTAGACGACTAATGGTTTGTGCAAATTTTATTTCACTATCGAATGTAGCCATCGTTAAGTGTATAGCGCTTGTGCTAGATATGTATGCAGGATGAAGGGGCATTGACAGAAACCGGAAACATCATCACCATAACGGTGGTTCGTTTTCCAAAACATCTAGTAACACAGTAATATATAGTAATGTCGGTTGTAAACGCAAACCCTTCTTCCTTCTTCATATGAGGAGAGGTTGAATGCAATAACAAGATGGTCGATAGACAACAGTTACGATATCTTGCGTCTATGATGACTACAGTTATAGTAAAAGCCGTTTGTGTGATTTTTAAAATGTTCACAATTAATGAATATTGTAGCTAATTAGTATAGAATTTGGAAATTTGAGTTTGCATATAAGCCAGTCAGTCTTATGACTTTATTATAGACTTTTTCCAGCCAAGGATGCAATGATTATAAATAAAATATTTTATCGACAAAATATAGTAGTAGGAATGTTGAATTTACCATAACTCTTGTAATTCTTCGAGCTGTTTATAAGCTTTTGAGGCCGTAAATAAAACGGCAACGACATTATGACTTGTCCATAAAACTACATAACACTAGTATTTTTACGGTACTTCAAATAGCCATTCATAACCTTAAACTGATTCCGGTCACGGTCCATCACTGTGGTCATGATAAGATCAAGGTTATGGGTATGGTTAGGTTAAATTTATACTTTAGCGTAGTTTAGACTGAAGGTTCGGGTTTAGGTTTAATGTTAAATTGTGTGTTATATATCGTCTGATTAGCAAGAATCTAGTACTTGATACATTTAGTGCTCCAACAATTATTTTATGATACCAAAAATTAATTATATATTTGAAAGTCTCACAACAGATGATTCCTGATTAACAAATCACAATTGGAATACTTAGTAGGAAACTCAATAATCATAACGTTTGTTAATTTTTCTAGTTTGTGTGATGTTTGTTAAATGAAACATTGGTTAGGTAGTAGTTGAATTTGAAACATAGACTGGCCATGCACCAGCGAAGCTCTCCACTGACTAAGATATATATTTTAGCTATGAATTACATTTTGCAGATGAATTGTGAACACTGTAAAACTCATGTTCCAATATCACTATTAACCTCAAGTACTGAAATAGAAGTTATATGTATATGTATATATATATATATATATATATATATATATATATATATATATATATATATATAACTTGATCACAGTTTATTTGTGTGATTTTCTTGTTACCATGATTATTCAGTGCTACAGTCTTTTAAATATTTACTTATTATCCCTTGAACATACCTTTCTTAGTGTGATCTACTAAACATTGGAAATACATATCTTCAATTACGCAGGTTTTCATATAAATACAATTTCATATCTGCACATTTCGCACCAAAATATTGTGGAATCAATCAATCAGAGGTTACTGAACGTTTATGGAATTTTTTAAATTTGTTTCGCAGACAGTTTTAGTATAAGTCTTCAGCGATTTTTCAGGAGCCGATTTTTTATGTCAAACGAAGTAATAATCCCATGGATACATTTGCAAATAGCAAGATATTTTTAAGTAAACTGAAATATGTTAAGTATTCAGAAGAAGGATGACTTTTTTATTGAATAATGATCTTTTTTAAGTTAGTTCTAAATTCTTTAACTTTGTAAATTTGTTTCAACAGATTAATTATTCGATAACTTATGTAGTTGATTACATGTAGGCAAGTAAGCTGTATCCTAAAATGACAGCGGTTTGATTTTCCAACTTCATTGTATTAATCTTAATACAGGAACTCATTCACTTTAAGCACTATAAAACACTGTCCCATTTACGTAGGAGGAGAGAACTGACATATATATCGGCATTATAAATAATTTGACTGACTGTAACTCACAGTAACTATTTCAACCTGATCAGTTAAATGCTAAGAAGCTCAATCTATTTCGATTGTTGCACCACGGTGAAAACTTAACTTTCACGCCGATCGATTAGCATACGATAGGTATACATTCCTAATTTCTATTAATTTGGGATAAATGTTGCTCAATATAGCTACATACTGATGACCGATAATGGAGTGTGGTAGACTAATGAATGCGAGTAAGACTAAGTTATTAATACAATATTCTAAATAAACTGATATCGTGTTAATTGTTGTATTTGAATTCAATAATCTTTACAATATCCAATTGTAATCTATATCAGCTTACTAATTCTTTGGCTCAATTGTGATGTGATTGGCAAAGTTCATCCATTTCAAGCGAGAGGATGTTATCTACTACTGACAGTGCATAAAGTTTTGCGATTGTAGTTAGAGATATGAATCATTGGGTGTCGTGATACTTAATCGTCTAACGGTTAAGTGCTTGCTTGAAAACCTGAAGATCTTTGGTCTTATTTTTCAATGGGTTCATGTGTGTTCACAGTTGAATAGTAGTTTCATTCTAGAACGAAGAAGCATTTTAATGTTTCTTGGATCACAGTGGTTATTTAGTCCAGGTCAACTCGTGACATAAAGTTCAAACTTACATTAAATGAAAATCGAAATGAATAGTTACATATAAAATATTGATACACAAAATAAATGTGTTATAAGTTCTGTAAGTTTCCTACTTATCAATGTAATTTAAACTTAACTATCGAGATTCCCTTATTGTCTACTACAATACAAACAACTGACTGATAGCGACAGAAATGCATAGTTGCCAACTACTTAAATTCCAGTTGATAGTAATAACGCTGTACTTGCGAATAAATCAGTTAACTTTTGGCGATGCTTATTATCATATAGTATAATATACATCACATCGAATGCGTTAAGAACCTTCTCAGGTAAGGTGTTCTGAACGTTGCATTAACATACGGTTTTAGATTAAGAATAAAGTTGATTCTTGGCTAACAATATTTATTTAGATCAAATTACATCAGTTAAATACTAATTCTTTAAAGAATTGATTAATTAATATATAAAGTTACAAATACACATTTTGATCTGCTTATAGATACCTGTTTTATCCAATAAATAGTGAGTAACAGCACTTTAACTTCAAAATCTTTTCAAGGAATTTAACTTTTGGATAATGCATTCTATTTTTCTACAATCTACAATAATTTTCATATTATCCTTATTATTTCTTCAAGTGATTAAAGGTGAGATTAGTAAAATTTAATTTTTGTGTAATAAATTATTGTCATAGTGTGAATGCATTCATATATATATAGTTTCTAGTCGATTTTATGTTAATCTACAGTGTGTTGTTTCATTAATGAAAGTTTTCGTATAAAAAAAAATGTTTGATGGAAAGTGCTAGATGTCAGCATACTTTGATACTCCTTTAACAATTATAGTTTACATTGAGGTGGTATATTGTGATTGGTATTAAGTTTAGTCGATTCACTTCATCAGAAATTGGTATTGGTAGGGTACAATTAAAACTAGGTGGCACTAGATAGCTGTTTTGTTCTAGTATAGGACTCCTCAATAGTGAACACCCTAGATTCCAGCCCATAGGGTTCAGGTTGATGAATGCCTAACTCTCTGCACTACACCAATCTGTGATGAATTTAGTCAACTGAAATCATAGTTTGATATGAAAATGTTAATATTTAACTATTTAGGTTCACTCTGAGTAGTTCAGTATTAAGATAATTCGTGATAATTCGTTTAAAGTACATCTATGTATTACAAAATCACTAATTAAAAAATCGAATAATTTTTTACGCTATATCTAATAATGTCGCTAGGTGTAAGTTTATTCCACTTGAGAACAGATGATTTTATGTAGATGAATACACTTGTTGTATTTGTTCATTTGAGCAAAACCCAATACTCATCGCTTAATTGTTCTATATCCCCATGTTCAAATTATTCCTTATTCTTTGAAAACTAATATTAGTAATAATCACTTAAAGTGAATAAAATAAACTTGTCAAATAGTCTCAGTTTATTGTATCATCCTGGATCCTATTGCATAATAATTTATATATCTGTGGAAAAAACTTAATATCCAGTCTGGAAATAATTCTATAATTAAATAATTATCGAAGAACTAATTCTTCATTGAATACTCAGGTTCAGGTAAGTTAAAATTGTCTTACCTATTTTATTGAAATTGATTACTCTCTGGATGGATTGAGTATGTTAACCTTAAGATTACAATAGATGCAACTTAATAAAGAAGTAAACAGTAAGAATATGAATAACGTAACGTGTTATAATTTTTACGTATAGCTAGTAATCTGCCTAAATTTTGTTACCAAAACGGTGCTATTTAATTTCCTTAGTTACTATAGTTTCATTAAGATGTAAATTTACAAGGCCCTAGGCAATATTTTTTTAATTTCGATTATCCATATCATAAATTGAGTTCAATTAGACAACGATTTGAAACCAAGGAATATCAGAAAGCTCTTTCATTTTTGTGTCAAACTCTTAAACAGCGTATATTCTCAATTTGTTATAAATCCATACCAAAACGTTCAGTCTTTACGGCAAGCGCTTTACCTTCAGATTACTGAGTTGTCCTTTGATAGTTTACATTCACAACTGGATAAATTAATATACATCCCTGACAAGTTGAGGGTTTGCATTGTTGAGGAGACACGTACTTATATGAAACATTCTTCAATCCCATTTTAAGTGTTAACGGTTTTTTGACTCACTTCATTTCGTGAAGTGAAATGTTTAATTCAAAAAACCAAATAACGCCATGGTATTCTCTTTATTTATTGATGAAAAG
This sequence comes from Schistosoma japonicum, assembly GCA_025215515.1. Taxonomy (NCBI): domain Eukaryota; kingdom Metazoa; phylum Platyhelminthes; class Trematoda; order Strigeidida; family Schistosomatidae; genus Schistosoma; species Schistosoma japonicum. The sequence goes on from CM046066.1 coordinate 16,378,922, forward strand.
GAATGATGAAATAATTGTCAGTGAAAACTATGGTTTGTATACTTCAAATAAATAAATGACATCAGAATTCTTTTATTACTACAGAACGCTTGATGCTGTTTGCAATTTAATCGCCTTTTGTATGATTTGTTTTATTTTACACTGATTTTGAATTCGATATCATGAACTGACCTCTATTAGAAGCTCACTGAAAATAAGAAAATGACACTGGACATCTATTTCGCCCTGGCACGGGCCTCTTTAGCAGTTCGCATTTACGATTTCACCAGTAAAATGAATCCAGCATTTTTTGGTTTTATTGGGTAACACTTAACCTTTAAACTACTGAGCCGATTAGCCTAGATCTAACGGTTGTTATTTGTAAATCTAGTTGATTTGCAATATATATATAGGCTGGCCATCCACTGCCATCGATGGGTAACTGACTCGCATCAGACAAATCTGTACTCCATTAATCGTATCCTCTCACTAAAGCAGCAGCAATTTCGACTTGAAGTTAATCACTAGTGAGCCAGAATTGATTATAACTGAGTGCTGTGGCGATTGTTGTGGAATCTCACACTAGAACTAAATGGCTGTTTAGTGACAATTCTTGGTTTTTAATAGTTGTCTAACTCCATCTAATCTAATTTAAACTCAAAAATCACTATAAAACTCAATTACAACTTTTGTTGATTATTACGAAATTCATGAATACTCATTTGAATATCATCCACATACGCCCTTGAGTGTAATAAATCAGTTTATCGGCATGATGTCATGACAACAGCTACTTTTTATCATGCATGAATATGTTTATATATTCATTTGGCTAAGATGCAAATCTCCTAAAGCTAATATACCAACCAATTTCATTATGAAATAAATGTCTTAGACCAATAATTTGAAGTATTTATTTGATTATAAGATTTAAATATGACTTCTCGTTACCTGAAGGAAAACTTTTAATTCTCTACAAACAGGTGACACTGGAGATGCAGGTAAGTTTTGTTAGGCTTGTTTCACTATCAGTAGAAAATAAAAAAAACAAGTTTTTAGTTAATGATAAAGCATATTCTAAATGTATATTTTGATACTGAAGGAAAATAGCATATAAAATGATAAGGATGCAAGATATTTGTTAAATAATTGTTAGTAATATAAGTAAGATGTATTATAAAAAAGTAGAGTAGATAAATTGTTATCAAATGTGTTAAATTTCAACACTCTGTAAAGCTAATGACTTTTATGTTTAAACATTTTGGTTACTGAGGTAATATTTGGTCAGCCTGTATTCCAATTAAACTTATGAAAGCAAGTAGATGTATTATACTGACCAAATTTTAGTAAAGTAACAAAGCTAATAAAGTTCACTGTTATTAAATATTAATGATTTTTATTTGCACTAATTTTAACAGAATTAACTAAGTACTGTTTTTTAATAAAATAATGTTAGATAGGATTTAGAGAGTACTTATGTTCCCTTTCTTAGTTATTTTCAATTTTAGGTAAGTTTAGTTGTTAAAATAATTTAACTCTTGATTATTTAGATTGTGGTAAAGTTTGTAAAATAAACAATCGGTAGTCGAATGGGGAATATGGCTAGCAGTAGAATTGAAGAGGTTACTTACACACTATTTGCCACTCGTTAATTATATGTATTTTCTTTCCTTCCTGTTAATGTTTGCACTGTCACTCTATCTCTGTTTTATACGCGTCAAATGACCTACAATATCCTGATAACTAATAATTCTTTCAATGGGGATGAGGTTATGTATGTATAAACTTTAATCCACGAATGTCATGAACTGATTTTAGTCAATCTATGTTGTGCATGCTGAATGGAATGCATCGACTGCGAATTTAGTTACATAGTTTTAGTAAACTTTGATTGCATCTAGAATGACAGTGACAACTAAAAATTCAAACTCATATATATATATATATATATATATATATATATATATATATATACATGCAATTTCAGTTGTTGTAAAACAGCACCATAATGTTTATCGCCATTCGATCTCAACAGGAAGTGTTCTTTTGAGCGTTTAGATAATAAACGTTTAGACTATAAACCCCGTTTTACTGAACGGTATACTACATTTATTGTATTCAGTAGTTTATTAGTAAGTAAACGGAGTCGTTTATTTCTACCCATTATCATACAAAACACACCATTGTATCACATATTAACCGCACTTTGAAACATCGTTTTCTGTTTTTAAAGAATTACATAATAAGCTCAAACTTAAAGTTTTCACAGTTGCTTTATGTTGTGTTAGAATCCGGATTTCTCATTCATAACAGTACTCATTTTAAGCGAACCATTTTTGTACTTTATGACTGACTTTTACTTTTCAATAACATCGAACATAGCTGTTATACACGGGTGAAATTGTATACTTATTTTGTATTACTCAATTCAAGTTAACTGCTTTTAAAATTGTAGGTAGTTGAAAGCCTAATGAAATGATCCCTACTAATCTATCATGACCTCAGCATTAAGTAAAGTTTTTATTACTTAAATAAACAAAATAAGAGATAAAATAACAGGCGTTTTATAATCATTTTCTTGACTTATTTTCCTATCATTTATTTCTATATTTAATTATATAGACTATTCTTTCTAGGAATTTGGTAAGTGTATCTCTAATTTTATTACTTATAAGATTTGCAAGTAAACATTTGTTTTCTAGTTCACTGATAGGTTTACATTTGGAAGGTACCTTTTCCATCATGAATTAGGATAAGTTAAAGCAAACATTGAACACCTAATTGTATTAGATATTGGTTTGCATTTATCATACCATAAATAACAGAACTATATTCCTTAGATATAACCGCAAGTGTTGTCTATTGTGCGATAATTCAGTCATTCAATGTCGTTTTTGTAAAACCAACTACTGCTAATACCACAGGTAGAAGCATACTTTTAGAACTTCTGGAAATCCATTTCAGCTTTATTAACTATTAGTATTAAGTTTGAAGATCTGTATAGACTAACTAATTTTGTGGGCTAATGAATCAAAGGCAATAACTGACAATGGACAAGTTACAATGTTATTTGCTTAACTTTGACCCTCATTTGTGAATGACTGATATATAAGCGACCATTGTTAATGACCACGTCATACACTAAACAAATAATCTTAGCGCATGTCCTGGCACTACCTAGCCCCAGTCAAGCTAACTGAACAACATAGATTAAATTGACTTAAGAAGTCTTGAATAATATTTGCAAACGGTCTACTAATTTTACACACACTCAATTTTACGATCACGCGTAAACACAATGCAAAACTTTCGTGTCGATAATACAGAAAGCATATAGTGAGAGTTTTATTGATATGTCATAGTTCATGTGCTCTAAACAATAGGTTAATCTGCCATAACAAGTGTTTGATAAATATATTCCAAATGCATTCTTGTTTTCGGTCAGTTGGTTTCCAGAGTTTATTAAACCCAATTTTTCATCTTGTAAAAAACAGAGCTATATGTATATGAAAAAATATCATATTATATAAAGAGGCCTCTTCAGATAACCTAAAACGTTTCTGATTGGTTGAGTAAACCTGATTATTCAGCTGCTTTACCAAACATACTAAGAATATAATTGATAATTATATTCTAAAATTCATAAACTAGGCAACGGTGAAATGAAACTTTCAGAATATGTTATTCATTGAATTCTCTTTGGGAATTTCTATTATCAGTGCATTCTTATTAACTTATATGGTATAATAAATGTATTCAGACATTGACTGGAGTAAGATTTAAAGTGTTTGTATCTTCCACTTAAAGTTGTTAAGGTTTGAGTTTTAGTCATATTGTGAATATCTACACTGAGGTGTCAGTACATCCAGTCGACGAGTCTCAAGGAGGATGAAACATACGTCCTGCATTCTACTTATCACACAAATTTCAACTTTAATTATCTACAATAGTAAGATTACTTCCAAATTATTCTGAAATTAATTTGATTAAAAAAATCAAGGACTTTATATAAACACTGATGACTTTTTTAAATGACGTCATTATATTTTATCTTTTACTATGCTATTGGTAAAACAAATATTTTATAATTGATAACAGGGACAATCTATGTAGTCGTTTACACGGAACTTTCAATTACTTCCTTGATGATTTGCGTAAACGATTCGGGGGATCAAGAGGATGACAATAAACATTTTTTTTCACTTTAACTGGTTATTTTTACTGTGAAAACTTTCATTTTATCATATTTGATCTACTTGAAAAATATATCGAGCAATGGACTTTGTTACCTTATCGTATTAACTGTAAGCTTCTCCAGTATGTTTATATAACAAAAACCAGTATAGAAACAAGAATAAAAATTAATAAAACAATATTGTTTTGTATTAACAAATACGCCTTCTTTAAATCAAAGTGAACAGAATAGTTGGTTGACATCGTAATAGTTCTTAATTTTAAAAATTAATGGTATTGATTTCGGCCAGTCATTAACATGACTAATAAGTAACCGAAGAATACCATGATTTCAGCAACCTACCACCCATTAAATTACCACAGTATTTTATCATTTTGTTTGTTTTGATTATTCAATTGCCACACTAAACCCCTTTAATATAAGGCCTAGAACGTATTAAGATGTAAAATACTGTGAATTTCAAGCAGTGACACTTCAATGACTGCGAACATCAATAAAAAGCCACTTCTATACGGTTTAAGAATAGAAAGAGAAAGACATTAAAAAAGTAGGAATTCTACTTAGATAAGAAGAGCTTTATGTATCTAGAAAATAGAACATTTGAATCCAATCCAAGCTTGAGAGCATTAAGCGTTAAAAATTCTTCGAATGTTTAGAAAATATCTGAAGTTACTGACAGGCATAAAATGGATTGATAATAACATTCTCTTAGATTCCCGTTCTTTAAACGGGTCTTTTATCATAGAACTGGTCTAAGGCTTTCTGTTTTCTCAAGTTCGAAGGAAAGGTTTAACTGAATATTATCTGGAACTGATGCTTTAAAATGTGTGAAGGCTCTTGTCTCGTTATAATGTAAAGGACGAAATGGTATTTTAAACCAACTTTCTTTAAGTAACGTTCTGAAGTTCTCCATTAATTATTAACTAGTTACTTTCAAGAAGCAGAAGGTAATATTAATAACAAAACGCGCTTCTAGTAGTGGGAATGTTAAAATTAGATCCGTAAAAGTGGCTTCTCTTTTCAAAGCGATTGAGGAATGATTACTGCGTATGCTGTAGCCGGCATTATAGAAGCATACATGGCCATATAATTTTTAGTATCAGGTGATGTAGAAGGACACTGAATGCAGTGGTTGTCATAATTCATAAGAAGGTGTTTGGTTTAGAGGTAAGAGTTATACCCGAATTACTTTTCTTGACATAGGTTTCAAAACCTACATAACTAAACTTAGTTGTTAGCATTAATATAAAAGCACCTGAATAATCGATTATCATTATTCTTATATTTCTATTCGAGATCAGTATACTAAGAATAAAGTTCTGTGCTCATTAATTATCACAAAGTAAAGTAATTCAAGGTGCTGTTCTCACCTCCTCACATTCTTCTGAATGTTGAAAAATGACTTATTTAAATGATGTTACACTAAATATCCTTCTCTATTTCATACTGTTAATTTTACTCTGAAACACGAAATGAACCTGAACATTTGTGAAATCCTATGAAAAATGTCGGCTATATTAGTATAACCTTTTGTTATGTCGGACCACAAAAAATGTGTAAAAAACTCTCAGAACTGTGTATTAAGAACACTATTTCACTTATTCTAACTGTGTGCAATGTGAACATTTTGTTTCCATGATCGTTACGTTCGTCTTACCCTATCCTCCCGTTTAGCATATTCGCTGTTATTATATTTTCTCTTATTATGGACTACAGTCAATTAGTTGTGTACAAGATGTTCCTATTCACTACCACTATTTCCTTTGTTCTGTATTCATGTTAGTTTCTTAATTGGTTTGCTGTGCGGTCTGATTACATATATATATATACATATATATATATAAAGTAATGCTTAAAATATAATTCCATTCTGTCTGGTTGGCTTTCCGGCTCGTATTCTTCTTATTTCGGCTTGGTACTCAGTGGGCATAAGGCAGACGCACAAATACCAACTAGGCATACCTAATTTGGCATCCTGTAATCCATCCCCAAATTTGTCATTGATTAAGAAGATTATTTAATAACTATACTATGTAAAGAAACCAAATAGTTTTAGCAATGTAAGTCATTTGAAATCAGCATTTGTCAATTTCTCCATAATATCTATTATTCTATAATATTCAGCCTCTTTTTTTCTCAAACTTTTGACTACAGACAATGCAATGAAACGTATTGCATTGAAAGTTGTTAGTAGATTATTTGATAAAACTGTTGGCTATTTTATGGATATTTCGAAATTAAGCATTGATAATTCTGAAAACGGATGTCAGTTACTGTAGCAGGTACCGACCAGGCACTTTATTTACATCTTTCTGCTTATATAACTAATGGTAAACTAACATAAGGCGCTACTATGTATTATAAAAACAAATAAAACTATAAAACCTCTGCAATTCTGTTTTGACAGCACGTACCACTCGATGAAACAATTGTAATGACTGATTTAACTAGAAATGTGTGTTCTACAATATATAGGTTGTTAACCAATTTAGATATAACCAGTACATCAAAAAATAATCTATTTAACAAAGTTATCTCTTTACTTGTGTATTCTAAGCGATTCCAAATATATACGTATCTAAATCGTCATTACTGACTTCCTAATATATGTGTAATATGTTTATTGCATACGTGTAAAGAGTCAAAGGATATATGATAATTTAGATGCTCGTTGGATGTTAGAGTAATTTAATGAACAAAGGCTGCCCCTCCTCTATCTAAAAGTTAGGCTAACGACACTAGTAATAAATAAGGAATTGTATTCCAATGAACAGATATTGTAATATAACAAGTGTACCAAACGCTTGCATGTTTATACAATTTATACTTAAAGTTTATAGATTAACTTAACACCGTACTAACAATGTTTGCTTATTGGAAGCATTCTTTATGTGAGTTCATTTTAGGTGCACTAATCTCTAAAGTAGTTACATTATACGTATAGGTCACTGGAAGTTGAATAAAGTATTCTAACTCATCAAGGCCAATTTCACTCCATCGGAAAATTATTTTTGAAGAAGGAACGGCGTTTGATGTAGCACGGTTATAACTCACTTTCTGTAACTTCTCTTCTGCATCTAAGATCTTCTACATCATAAGATTGTTTCTTATATGAGAAGTATTTAAGGAACAGGAAAACCAGGTCACATCGATCACAATGGGCTAAGCTACGGAGTAATTGTATGGTATAGCTTCACTTGAAGGCCACTTAGGTTAGGCAACCATACTATTACAAATAAAGTGAGAAGAGTTGAACACTTAGTCGATGCCAGTTCAGCATCTACACATGGGTACACAACATTTCCTGAGGTAACCATACCTAAATTAATGCCAAGACTACGATAGCAAATGAAATTCGGATAGTGATATTAAAGTGACCGATAATACAGGATGTTTATTAATATCTACTAGTAATACATAAAGAAAAATGAAAACAAATAGTGATATGTGGTTGTTTAAATTGACTAGTCAAAGTTAATGAGATTGCATTAAATATGGAGTAGAAAAGATGTAGACGCAATCCAGGACAACAAAAACTGTTGTGTTTAAAAGTGTACTAATTGACTTAATACACACTAACAACTTACTGCTTTTAATGCTTAGATAACAAATGCTAAAAATAGAGATAAATAATACGTAAATTCTTATTTGGTTGCATTATATAGAACCAATGAAGACAAGTGGTTAACCCACTCCGCCTTAATACTAGTAAATATCCGAAACATGACCATAATAATAAAGCTATTAAAAAGTTTATTACTGGTATTATCGAAGGTCCCACAAAAAATTGGACATCGAACCAATGCAAAATAAATACACAATTTTTCGAAAATATAAAGTCATAACAGTTTTTCCTTTAGACAAGCTCACAGCACTTTCCCTTTTTATTCAAAAACTACTTCCATAACATCAAGGTGCAGACACACTAAAATCATCTAGTTTGTCCATGATTGTAAAACAAACATTGGATAATAAAAGGCGGAATTTTCAAAACTCGAGGTCGATGTGACCCTTTATTGTTAGACTACATGGTTCTTAAATCATGAAATTTCATATATGCTTACTGTTTCTTAAATTATATTTGCTGAAGGCTTTGTGCCTTGGAGATGCGTTATTTGCCTCTGAAAGTCAGGATTATGAATATTTGAGTTCGGTGAAACTGAGCAAGGTATTTTGTTTTGTATATTTACTGTTTAGATTCCTAATAATTCCCATATGTTGATCCACACTTTGGGAGGTGAAATTTTGTGTGTTCACAGACGTTCTGGATCTGTGAAGTGGAAGCTTCGTTATGGTAAGTGTTCGATTTTGTAATTATTTAAATAATTTAGCCTCTGCTCTTTCTGCGAGTTATGACAGTGGGTAAGATATGTTTCTTTACAGGATTTTCTGTAGACCTATACTCGTGTTAGATCCAATTAGTGGTTCTCTTTACGAATACGCCAGTTCTGTATCAGAATTTTTATTTCAACAGTTAGAGCATTCTATCATGGGTCACGTTCGACGTTCTCCTGCATACTACAAAAATTTTCTATCGCTAGGTAATTTCTTGTTTATTCTCTCAATGTTGTATCCTATTTTTCTTATTTAACTAATAAGTTCTAAGTCTTTCGAGATATGAATGTTTTTAGTTAAGATCATTTTGGAACTGGAAATCATATTTCTTTGTAGTCGTAATTATCTACTGAAATTCACCTGGCTGGCGCTTTTGCACAGCTTTTACATTGCGATCTCCAAGCTGTTACTAGCGAAGTGTTCCTGTTAATTTCTATTTCTGATCCTGTTTTCTACTACTGAAGTATTTTCGGATTCCAGTGAACACTTTTTTTACAATGTCTTCGTCATCAGGCTCTTTCAGTCATAAATCTATGAAATTGTATTACAAAGGTCAAAATAATGTATTACTCAATGTGAAAATTCACTATTTTGACTTTGCACCATTGTCTAACTCTGAATTTCACTTAACATATGTATACGCCTTGTTTTGATAATTGTAATTTTGTTTTATACATTTATAACTCTAGGAACCTGATGACGAAGTTATGAGGAAATATTGTTGACCCGATTGTTTCTTCTTTTCATTTACTCTATGTGAATCTTTAAACTAATAATATTTCCAGCAGATGATTAGAAAATCATTGATCACTAATTGTCTCCTGAGTATTGTGAACACATCTTCAAGTCCCCTATATAGTTTTGAGCATTTGTTTGATAAATGGGGTCTCATCAACTTCAGTATTTGTTGGTACTAAAATTTAATTGCTTACAATGTTTGTGTGTGATGCCTCTTTGGTGAAACAATTAACGAATACTACGTTAGGATAACTGATGGCATCGTCTGATATTAAAGAAAATATGATATTCTTTATCAGAAGGTAGTATAGTCCTATGATATTTTTTGTTTAGTAATTAAAATTCAAATTGGCAGTTTTTTATTCGTGCAAATAGTCAAGTATTATAATCCGGGTTGGTCGAAGCTATTAATACAACCTCCAGGAAATCACATGGACCTCTGTTTACGTACTGAGTTTATTTCACTGTTTATTGACAATGAATTTGTTGATCCAGCTATTATTCGCCAACTAAAGTGGTATGAATTGTAATTGTTCGGTAGACGTTCGGGAATCTCTAAATTAAAAAAGTATTTTTAGTTGTTTTGACATAGTTATCATGATATTACGCAAAAGTTTAATTTACTAATATGTATACTTATCCGAACCATCATTTCATAAGCCGGTATTGGCTTTGTGTTATACCTCGAGAAAATATGCGTAGAAAACATTGATCTCGATGATATCAATCAGTGTGCCTTCACGTTCACCCTGTGACTACTAGTCCCCAACGCCGGAATGAAGAACATAAGGCAGCTAAGTCAATCAACAGACCGTCAGATTATATTTTACTCATTTATGTATATACACAAGACCTGGCCACGCTTTGCATTTGTACAAAACGGAAACAAAAATACCTAATTGCTGAGGCTACATATATTTAATTAATTGATCATAGTTCCTTAATGAAAAGTTTTATGATAACATTTTTAGAGTTAGGGAGGTTAGGGCGATGGGAACATGATGGTAATTAATATGCATATTCTAAAAATTAATGAAGTAGTCAACTGAAAAAAGTTCAGAAAGTTAGTCACTTTTCTTGAATCACCTGATATAACATTTTGACTATTTGTAACGTCGAAGCCTCATAGCATTTTTTTTCAGTAAAAATGAACCATACGTTGAACAAAGTTATAATTTATATAGTTTCATCAACGGGCTATGAACTACATCTACTGAATATAGACGATTTATTTAATTTGGCCACCTGAACTCCAGTTGGTAATTTAGCCACAACTTCGTGAATGGTTATTAAATTGCACTATTGAGTGTAAACTTGTCATACTTTTCATTATTTAGCAGACCGCTTCACGTATCTGGGGAGTCTCATCAGTGCTGATGGCCTGGTGACTGACGAAATCTCAGCACGGATACAGAAAGCCAAGTTGCTTCACTTATGGCGCAGGCGAGATATCCACTTGCTAACCAATGGACGAGTGTACCGTGCAGCAGTTCGCTCTGTCCTACTATACGGTAGCGAAACATGGCCGTTAAGAGTAGAGGACATTCGTAGGTTACTTGTCTTCGATCATAGGTGTCTCCGAAGCATTGCTCGAGTATCGTGGGACAACCGAGTGAGCAATGCTGTCGTTAGGAGACGGGTTCTAGGAAAGGAGGGCAAATCAATAGATGAGGTATTGAAACTTCATCAGTTGAGGTGGTTGGGATATGTGTTACGCATGTCTAACCACCGACTGCCTCGACGAGCTATGTTTGCGATGTAGGAATAGGTTGGAAGAAAGCTAGAGGCGGCCAAACTAAAACATGGCAGAAATCGATGAAGTCACTGACAAGTGGACTAAGTCATGTTGGTAGATGTAGGCTGCGTGGTTGGGGTCCGCGAGACGAAAGTCACCAATGGTTAGAGACCTTGAACGACATGGCTCAGAATCGTTCGCAATGGCACAGGTGCATCCACTCTTTGTGTTCTCTCAAAATCTAACCTTCTGAATTCTCTATCTTTCTCCTTTCAAATTTATCTCATTGAGTTATACTTTTCGAATCATATCTTCGCTCCCTAATCTTCTGCATTACTGCTAATACTTCTACTATCGCTATCACTCTTGGATTTGAACTGACAGTTGCGTCTGTGTGCTGATGTGGTATGGCAACCTGAACTGATGTACGTACGTACGAAGTTCTGCGTTGTATCGGTCTGTCTGTCTGTCTTATTTAGCAGAACTATCTAAGTCTTTTACATACCTTATGAACATGGTGCTGAAAATGTGAATTTGAAGTTCCCAACAGTCTATTTATTGATGGTAAATTGATGTTAGCAAGAGTTTTTAAGTAATAGTATGTAAATTTGATTATTAAAAAATGAGGCAAGTGACAAAGCTGTTCCAGGGATAAGTTGGCCTGTCAGTTAAAAGCAAATCGGTAATATTTCATGAGTAAAAGAAGTATTTTTTAAAACGTATTCTTGCATTAGCTCATTATATTTACTTGTGTTGTTGTATTAACTAATAAGGTTCTAAGTTGGACTTTTGGACCTCCGTGGATATGAATTCAGGAAAAGTCTTCGAGTCAGTATTCCAAGATTATGTGGATAAATGTCCAACATCGTTGAATGATGAAAATGTTGATGATTTCCAAAATTCTACTGAACAAAAGGTTGATATTGTCAACCTTGGAAGGACTCAATATAATTTGGTACTTCGTGATCGTTTTACGGGTTCAGTAAGGTGGGTAAACATTTTTCATACATTACATTATGCTATTGACTTACTCCTGAAGTTAAAGTTGGTATCCGTAGTGTGCACTGACTGACTTCACTTTTGTTAAGTATTGTTTAGTAATGTAGTTGGATAGCTTAAGTACCAGTAAGACGTCTAAAGGCTTTATCGTTCCTAAATCAAAAGACAATAGTGAGCGATGCATTCTCTAACTGTTCCTTTAGATAGCTACAAGCTTCCTTCTTCAGTTCTATGAAGCAATCAAAATAATCATAATCTCCTTTATGTTGCTCAATAATTTTTCTAGTAATGTAAATGACCTCATTTATCTTTTGAACTTTGTAAACATTATTTTTTTGTTTTTGACTTCACATGTACACATTTCTTTTCACCTTTCCTTCTGCAATTTTATTAAGAACTCAAAATCCTCAAAAATACAAATAATAATTAAATCAAGCAAAAGAAGTTGTAGTGGTCTTTTTGTAAGCTTGATTTGTAAACTTGCGTCACATTAATTCAATGTGAGTCATACTTCAGAGTAGGTGCCATGACATTTAATCGCCTAAATAAAATATCTTGTACACCTATTATATAGGTTGATGACAAAAATGTATGCATTCAAATAAATGTTCGCTCGTCTTATTTCAGTTTATTCTTCACAATACAATCTTCCTACAAGTTTAGTCTTTTAGAGAAGCTGTGTTGGGAAAGAACAGGTCGTGGTATCCGATTTGAAGCACAATTATCAGAGATAATGTTCACAATAACCGTATCGACTATCGGGGGTATAAGATATAATCCGGCTACTGTAGATCTATTGACTGTATCGTATCGCGAACTGTACTAAATCAATAAGAACCCATCCAAGGCGTGTCAAATTTGCTATTTGTTATTCTCGTTTCGCTGAATCTCTTTCAGTTCGTTATATCTTAGTGTACTGATAAATAGTACATCAATTTGAATGGTCTTACATCTGGGGTTTTTCTTACATTGTTTCCGTCTCTTCGATAATAAACGCTCGATGATACTCAGTAATCAAATTGCAAGCTCAAACTCAGTACTGTTTGTTTCTTCATGTATTAGCTTTAAACCTTAATACTATTTGAAGTTAATTTTTAGTGCTATGTCCTTAGTATCAACAAACTTGACTTCAACGAATGTCCAACATGTGATATTGATCTTTTAATTTTTTGTATATTGTCGCAGTCGCAATCAGTCATTTAAGATTGCGTGATATTTAACACTACGTGATAAGTTGCGCCCTTCTTCTTATAACCTCTGTAACCTGCATATTATATATATATATAATATGTACTTTTCAAGCTGTTAATATTACTTAGCATTATTCGTAAATACCACTATGTACGATAGGCTTTCGTTAACTTACGAATGCGGGCTACATTAAGCTACTTAGTAAGTCATACTTCCCTTGAAAATAGGTCCTATTATAGTGATTTGTGGAGGACATTTATTCAGTATAACATGTTACCTCGATAAAGTTCAGAATTCGTTTAGCTCGAACTCTAATTAGTAATTCAGTCACATGGTTGAATTAAATGTCATCCTGCACAAAATAAGTTATATCAGTCTGAAAGCATATAATTATCCGTTCGTCTCTCGAAATTGACCAAATCCTAACAGTGATAAGCTCACTGCGAAACATAATCTATTTGACTTCTCTTTCTGTAAATTTATTTCGTGTGTAAAGAGAATTAGTTATTGTGATAATGATGGCTTATGTTGCTAGCTAACATCAGCCGAAGAACCGTAAAATGTGGGAAAGTACTGGATACTATTATCATTAACCAATTTACCAAGTACTTATTCGTTTACTTCTGTTTGGGCCACATTGTTAGGTGACGAATAAGAACAATACTCTATTACGTGATCCAGAGTAGATAGAGCTGGTTTCGGACCTGCAAGTTGCATACCTTAACCACTAAGCCACCGCACCAGAGCACTGGATAACTGTCTCATTCTAGTCTGAAACTCGTCAGTTATCTAAGATCATTGTGCTGGGATTCAGTAGTGCACATTCCCAATAATGGCTAACCGCAATACCTCATATCTTAGATAAAACCATAGAATATTTTTGTTTAAGGGAAATTCAATGGCCTGATGATGAAAGTTCACAATAATTTCTTGTATAATCAAAGTACTTTATTTTTGATGCTAATAGTAGCTTCATACTTGTTTATTTCTGATTTTTACTTTTTATCATTAACTGTTTAGATATACATACTTTTTGTAGGTCATCTGTTTTCTCTTAACTGATTTTTTCCTTACGTTTTCTTGTTTCAGACTAAATATCACTTATAATACGTTTGCTTCTCATACAGAGGCGGATTTACAAAATTATGGTTCGTAGAAATATCCTATTGTTTTAGTTATTCTATTCTTTGGCTATTATGCAAATTAAATTTTTTAATAAGTAGGTGGAATTCTGAAAATTCGATTATTTTCAATAATGGTTAACCAATATTCTAACAAAAGAAACCCAAAAACATTGGTTAGCTGTTGTTTGTTTGGGAGATTTCAGTCGTTCACATCAACGATTGAAAGGGGGTAGGCTTTTTTCGATGTTTAGTAAAATGATTAGCTCCCTTGTTGTTAAGCTTTCTGCCCACATACTCCATCGTTTTTAACTGTTTTTAGAGGCGGAATATGCAAGCTGTGTCTAGGTAGGAAACATATATCTTTATGAAGTGGGAAGATCTGTTGTACAATGATGCTATATCGTATAAAATCATCTAAACAACTATTCTTTACTGTTCATTTGTATCAGACATCTGTCATTTCTCGAGTTCGCAATTTACTTGAGAACTCTGAATAAGAAAGAACCTTATTTTTGTTGGCCTCTAACCTCTTGAAACGTTACTCGCTTCTTCAGACGATATAGTGCCTATGTATGGGTTATATCGCCATCCGGATAACTTGTCCCCAGATAGTATGTATGCTGAATATCGCCCAACTTCATAATGTTGTTCCCTCGACATGGTGGTCGGGCTTGGTATACTAGGTAAAACACCCCTTCCTTAAGATCCTACCATGCCGGGCAGGTCACTTAAAGAGTGGTAAGGTTTAATGCAGCAAACCTAAGGTCCGAGGGTGAAGCCATACTGGTGGTTGTACAGAGGTGTGATGACATGATATACCTCCCCACTGCTTAATGGTATACAGATCCTCGGTCAACCTGTCTATATAGATGATACAGAATAAGATTAGTCATAACAACAACGACACTCAATTCACTGTGAAGAGAATAAGTGCATACTGTCGATCTGTTCTATATAAAATAATCAGTTTCGGCACCCTGGCTATAGCAGAATCTTATCAGACAATTGTTTCGACATAATGGATGGAAATTCATTTTCTTTTAAGTTTTGTTTCTTACCATAATTAAGTATCATTTACAGAATCTATTGAGGTTGAAGAGTGCTTTATAATTGTCTCGTTTCATTTAAACCATTTAAACGTCAAGAAGACAAAGACCTGACACATAGTTAATTTATCACTGTTACTTCTACTAGTTAGGAGATTAAAGCCTGTTTAATAAGTTGTGATAAATTGTAATGATTAATTTTAAATACGACTGCAAGAATTACCACAACTCTTGTGCTATATACTCGATCAATCATTTGGTTTCTGTATAAATCTCTGAAAATCACTGGACAATGTTACGCTTTAGATTTATGATTCAGAGTCTTGTGATATTTATTTCTAATAATAACCAAAATAAAATTAGATGTATTTATATTGCTACCTTGCGACGACTCAGTACTTTCAACCACTAGCTTGCAGGCTCAAATCTCGCTCGTATCACTTCAGTCTATTTAGCTGAACAGTTACTCTATCATGGCTCATGTTTGAGGACACTAACCCTTCTGTTGGTTAGTGAACTACTCTAATGTGTTTAGTATAAGTCTGAATATTAACACTGTGATTCAGTCGTTTATAATTCTCAGATTGAATGAAACTCGCTTCATAAATCCGCATTTCTAACCACCATCCAGAAAAACATATTGTTACTGGCATTTTAATGGATCTTTAATTTCCATTAATGACGAACATTGTTAAAATTAAGCTACATTACTAAACTGACAAAATATTTTAATATTTGACAATTGTTTGATTCTTGTTCATCTAATACTTTGTTTTTTGTTAATATAATTGCTTTTAATTTCCTTCAATGCCTAACAGATTTGCAGCATGTTGCTATTACTCAACCGGCTTTGTTGACTTTTGAAGGCTCTAAATGTAAGCTGACATAATACATATTTTTAGGATAAATATCTCTAATATACTATGAATTTATACAAATAGTTTTAATTATTACTACTTAGTAATCATGTATGATTAATTAATGCAGAAAGCGTCACTCATTACGCTTTTCTGCATCTGAAATTCCATGACCATTAAAGTGATTATTAGGCATACATCATGTGACTACATATTAAGCGATACCGGTTCACAGCTTTACTCTTTGTACTACTTCAGCACTAGTTCCCTGTCAGTTTTAACAGTTATGACTGATCTTTTAGACACTTCTATTTCAATTATTAAATCATTAGTTTGAAAGGGTTCATTCTAATAAAAATTCTAGACACCTAAGTCAGCCAGTAAAAATGATCTACATCTTGTCATTGGATCAAATTATTGTACTAATTATTTTATGCGGAAACAAAATTTATTTAATATTTTCTTTTAGTTGATGTACTTTGGAACACAGGTGTACTACAAATGTCAGTACTATGTATTGAAGAATGTTAATCAGGTTTTATGAATCAGTGTCGAAATTTATTTATTGATTTTACGAGGTACCATAGCACTACTGCAGTATGTGAACCAGTCTATTTGTGGCCAAGGATTGACTTTAGATTATGTATAGGTGTATATTCGTACGCACCTGTAAATTCTCATACAGTTTACTCGTTTATTGCATGCAGCTAAAGTCTTCAGATACTGAGTTTTTACATTCACGTGAATTTCGCACAACTGTTCTTACTCTTCTGGTCACCAATATTGCACAAATGTTTCAGTCAGTTATGAGTGACATAAAACCTGGCTCCTAGGTGCTGTGCGTTGAAAGTTTATTATTGTTGGACTTGAGACATCACCAATGATAACAAGTAATGGTCGTTCATTGTTACGAATTGTATGATGTTATAAATGTATGCCATTAGATGAGGATAACATTCAGATTACAGAGTTGACGTCCAACAGTACGTATTTTTAAAGTGAAATAACTGTCCAGTGCGTTTTTGTTTACAGTAGTCGTCTGGCTGTAGTCAATCCGTCATGTTAGCTACATAACTAAACAGCCTTCACAAAAACCTCTGCATCAGTAATGTGTTTACCGGCCGTTTACATTTTTCGTTATTTTGTGGATAGGTGGCTCATCGGTTAATTTATTCGACCTTCAACCACTAAACCATGGGTTCGAACACTGATTTACATACTTTGGTTTCGAAAACTGTGTAGACCTCACATTTTTAGTGAAGTACTTAGCCAAGTATATAAATCTCTGCCTAGTAAATAAGTTAATATTTTAATATTTTTTGTTTTCGCCATCTTATACACCATTTCTTTTACTTGCAGTAATATGGAGTTTACCATTATCATCTCCTGTAATCGGTATGTATGCCTTATGGTCACCATCAGATTCATCATCGTCTGATGTTCATACAACAAATGAAAATAATAGCAATAATACATGCAAGCATAACATGAATTCACAAATACGTGAACCATATTTCGGTCATGAATCCGATGAAAAAGCTGGTACATTTCAAAATTCTAAATTCACTGAATCGAAGGATAATAATAATAACCACAATAAAAATTCCATAAAAGAGGCAGCTAGTTTACCAAGAATTCTTAGACGTATTGCATTTACAACTTATGCATTAGATTTACGTGATACAGCAAATCTTTCAGATAATCAGATTTATAGTGAATTGGAGGCGAAATTTAGTGGAACGTTAGATTTAGCGTAAGTTCTAGTCTAATTGCTTAATTATCCTTTTATTATCGAACAATTAGTAGTTAGTTGTTTCATAAGAATGATATGTCTGTTTGGTTTTATTGTGAACTCATCAATAATTAAATTTGTCTACATATTACACTGTTAAAACTGTATGGTGCAGTTTCCATTATTTTCTTAAATGACAGAGAAAACTTCAGATGATGTTGCCTAGAAAAGCGATAATACCTTTATGATTAAATTGCCCAACTAAAAACATAATTTCGAGTCAATCATCTTCGTGCGAATTACAAATGTTCGGCTTCATCTCATTTCGACTTGTCACATTTCATGATCAAACTAAGCAACATTTATTGTGTACTGAAAATTGTCAACTTTATATGTTTTAGTGTGGACTCATACTTCATTTTTTCTGTGTGTTTTTTTAAAGTCAAAAGTCTCTTCAACAGATAAGGTAGCAAGTTAACTCTCAATATTTCTATGATGCCAGCTTAGTTGACATACTTATCAGACAATATTTTGATAATGTGTATTCAAATAACGTTATTAGAAATCTGTTACAAACACCCTTCCATATTTTAGGATGAATGTTCACTTATATTTGATTTTTAAACATTCAGATACTGTTTCCAGGTAATGTAATGTGTATTTACAACCAGAGTGACAAGTATGCTGCTCAATAATGAACACTAAATTAATTTGTGGTTAGAGAATACAGCTGTCGAGAGTAGAATACATACATACTTTTTAAATATTTAACTACAAATATCTTCAGATAATTACTCTCGTTTTGCAGTACCATCGGGTAAACGATACTGATTATAAATGGAATTCCAGGTATAAATGATTTAAACATTTACTACATAAAATTCTGGCTAGTAGTGTAATAGGTCATGGAACATCGATAGCGATCAAATTATGGTCGTTATTGATAATCCGTCTAAATTGTTCAGATGATCGTTGATTTCTTGGTCAATGATTGTCTATTGTTAAGGGTGTTTGGTTTGAGATACCTTTCACCTTTATTGTTCATTTTATTTATTTTAAACACAAGGTTTTTGGTACACAAACAAAGAGAATATGTTATGTGGAAGGAAATGAACAAGAAGAGTATATAATATGAGATACAGTTCAGTTAATGTTGCAACCGGAAATTCATTAAGCCACTGAAATGCACAATCTCTGGGGCCCTAGTCGTGGAGTAGTAATGGGTCTACATGCCATTCCTTTACAGCTATCCATCGTGGCACTACACCGCATTATAAACTAATCATCTCAACTTTTTCTAACAAATTTCGGTCATCACTTTAGAAGTATTTTTTGTCTCCCGTAGATGTTATCATGAACTGAAATTGATTATTTTCTGATATTATGTGTGCATCTTGAGCAGATTGCCTTGAACAGTAGTAATTCATTAATTTCTCTTGTATATAATAATTTTCAAAGTCTATTTCATATTTGTATTTTTTATTTTATAGACCTTCATTATATATTGGACGTTCGAAATCAACCCCAGTCTATGCTTTAATGTGTTTGGCGGAGGCTACATTAAGAATACGTGGCTTACGCAGAGCATCTGAAATGTACATGTTAGAGGGTCCTAAGCAGTTGATCATTATGGACAAGAGCCGACGAACTACGACTACTAAAACTACGCTTGCTACTGATACAACTGCTCATAGTAGGAGTAATGATAATTGGCCAGTTGGTCTAATAGGTTTGTATGAACTACCTACAAGTTACAAGACATCATGGGATGATGACCAACCCATGTCCTTACTTAAACGAGGCAAACGATTGAAACGTTTATCATCATTATCCTCGTCATTGGATTCATCTACAATGTAAGTGGATTATTATTTATTATACTTATACGATTACTTGATATAAGTCGCTCACCAATTATAGACAGATTCGTTTACTTGGTTTCGTTCTTCATTTTATATGTGAGGACCATTGATACTTACATAGTTGGGGTCCGCGTGATGGTCGTAACAAATGGTTAGAGACTTTAGGTGATATGGCTCAAAATCGTTCACAATGGCGCAGGTGCATGCACTCCTTGTCTTCCTCCAAATTTTAAGTTTTTGAGCTTATAATTTTATTTTTACTGAATCATATTTTCTCAAATCTTATCTCCGATCTCTATGCCTTCCATTAGTATTTACTCTGTTACTACCTCCCCTACTCTGGGATTCGGTTCTTAAGGTGAATTAAGTGATATTGCCTAAACTTCCTTTATCCATAATTTCTTCCACATTGTTTATTGTAATTGAGAATATTTCAGGAGCTTTACATGATGGCTAGATAAAAAGAAACTATTATTTACGTTATTAGAGTAGTATATAAAAAAAAGTTACCCAAACTGATTAATTGTTGTTTGTGATTGACTTAGCTTAAAGGTATGCACAGTCTATTTCTTACCCACTTCATTTCATTGTGTATATATATAAAACAGCAATTTATTTTGTTTTTCTTGTACGTGTATATGTTTTTAAGGAAAGATTTGCTTTCTGCTTTTGGATATGTAGTTATACATACTAGAAATATATGAAACAATTAAATATAACACTTACATGACCAAACAATACCCCCCCTCCTTCTACTTATTTCTTGAGTCATTTTCTACTATTGTATAGTGGCCTCAACAAGGTGTCCGGTATAATTATTAGTAGCAGTTTATCTCCGTTTGTTGTTAAACTAGCTCTTAGTTACTGATTTTTATTAGATTGATTTTGTTGTTACTTATATCAGTAATGTAGGTCATTTGTTTATCTACTAACCAAAGTGGAGAGTATACTGGGCAGTTATCTGTTCTACATTACTTTATGCATGTGAAAAGCTGGCTATTAAAGTAGGCTACAGGCTTTTGTTTTTTGAGCATTACTGGCGTATTGTGGAACGATTTAGTGAGCAATCCTGATGTTAGGTATAATGTACCATGCAAATGTAGAAAATTGATTAATGAGGCTGTAAATTTTCATCGACTGTGGTGGTTGGGACATAAGTATGTATGGTTATCCCTCTCTCTGCCTTGATGCGTAATGTCAGCTGGTGTAGGAGTACGTTGGAAGAAAGTTAGGAGTTGTCGTGAAGTCATGGTTGTTGGTTTAATCTTTGTCAATATGTCCAGACTCTGGTTAGAGTTTTCACGATTATTGTAACTGGTGGTTGAAGATATTATGTGATATAGCTCAGAATAGATCACAGATATATGAAAAATACGTTCATTACTTATCTTCATGTCTTGATTTCCAATGTTCTTTCATCTATACTTTCAAATTCTGTCATCTCAAACCACATTATCACTGTTTAGTCAGTGCCTTCATCACTGCTGTTAGGTTGCCACGACTTCTTCGCTATTCATCCTGTCAATTTCAACTAATCATACTGATGTTGTATGGTATCTTTAGCCAATGGATATTTGTACTCGTCTCTCTGTTGATTATGATTTAGTAGCTGGTTGATCAAACTTATTTATTTCTAGTGTGCTCATCTGTGTGTGATTGATTAATTGGTGGCTGAATGATAACTAATTATATCTATCTGAAAAAAACGCTATTCGATATTTGGTGGCATTATTTAAAAATAATTTAAAAATGCGTAATTTCAATTTTCTCTACTCAACTTTTATTTAGTGCCATTGTTTCTTTTTTCCACAGTAAGTGAATCGCATCTGTATTAGTTGTAGATTCGTGTATCCGACTGTCTCTAATTTTAAAATAGCTTCCATCACGTTCCGATTTCGATTGGTCTCTGAATTATGGAATAGTGATTAAAGAACTTTACTCGGTGGTTAAAGTGTTCGATTTCCAGCCACGAAATCACAGTTTTAAGTCCTACTTCGCCTACTTCAGTTTAAGTAACCAGCTAGTATCACTAACTTTCACATTCGAAATATGGCTCAAAGGCAATTACATGAATCTTTACCTTGTCAGTTAATTATATTGAGTCTCAGATTCAAAACTCACCCTACATCTTGCTGCTTATGCATTTAGATAGGATATTGGCAATTCCTTAACAATTGCGTATTTCAAAGCCCTGTAAATGATCTTCTACCCATTTTATAAGTTACCCTTCCTCGAATCATTCCAACTGCTGATACACATCTCAAATGTAGCAATATCATGTATTTTATTCTTCTTATAATTCGTTATTAAATTTTATTTTTATACTTCGTTTCTTTATTTAGGTGGGCTGTTATCGTACCGCCACCAAACCCATTAACATATCCTACTGAAACCACAGACTCTTCCGATATCCCAGTGTCACCGAGCTCAGGTGTCGTCGATATCAGTAGTAATAGTAGTTATTCTCTTAATGGTCATAAGAAAATTGCGTCTAGGAAATTTCTATGGTTTGCATCATTACTCTTAACTGCGTTATGTATCTTCCCCGTGTTTTTATACTTCTTAAACACTGATGTTACACATCGTTTAACACTGATAACAAATGTTAAGGTATTGTTTAAGAATTGCAGTGTTGTATGCAATGCCATTTCAAAATCATGTATTCCATATATTGATATAAAGAATAATGATCCACTGGCGAATTCACTAGTAGCAAAAACTGATCTGTTAACGGATGAAATTTCAGGAGTAGCGGGTCTTCTTCCATCTCATTTTGATACACCAGATTCTACTGGATGGGCTGGATGTTCAGCACAAGAAGCTGGCCAACCGGAACCAATTCGTTTTAATTTAAATAAAGTTTTGGGACATGGTGCAAATGGCACCATGGTTTTTGCGTAAGTATCCCATTTTGTGATGTGTTTTCACTTAAATTGTTGTATTGCACTATATTCAGTTGTTATCTAGTTCTCTTTCTAAAGTATTCATCGTCCAATCATTGGATTATTACCCACAACTTTATTTTCTAATACACACTAATGATTCAAACAGTATTCCAACTTGGTATTTTTTAACAGTACTATGCAGGTCACCCTTTAAACTTAGCTTCGTTGTGGCTATTGAAAAATAACAAATGAATATGGTTAAACTATGGCTTAGTCATTAAATTACTTGACGTTCAGCTATTATGTTGCACAACATACGCCTTGCAACTGGTAATGTTAGGAAGTTAAAAATGGCCAAACAAGAGCCTTGAAATTAGGTTTCGTGTTGCTTGGTATTCATCAGAAGTGTGTCTCTGCAATATTAAAGAAACTGATGATCCTTAGATGATTTAAACTCAGATCTAGTTTCACTACCATTTAACTTTTCGGGCTGTGATTGGCCTTCTGTAGAACTGAGATGTTTACATTGATTAATCAATTAGTAGCGGTCAATATTTTGTTTGTCTAGTCCTTATTGCTAATCAGATTCTATTGATTAAGTTAAAATGTGGACACTAATCTACGTGATTCGAAATCGCATGTACTGTGTTGTGATTATAGATTGTTAGAGGTAGTTGGCATGAAACTTAATTTTACCTATGTTTCCTGTTACTGTACACTAGTTAGAAAAATGTACCTGCGTTTTTGAAGAAGCTGATGGTAATCTGTGTTAAAATCCCACGGGAAATATAAGTTCTTGCTAATGTCGTACATCTTGTTAAAGAGTACCGACTTGCACGAAACCTACGTTTTAGGTTTATCCACGACTTTCAATCTATCAGTTACTATCAAGAGTCAAAATACTGTTTGTATAAATTGTACACCTACAAAATATAAGACATTAATTTATTGAATCATGATTACTTTTCGTTAAAATGGTGTTAAATTGTCCTACTGTTATGTTGTGTTATCTCTAGTATTCCCGGTAATATTATGTATTAATCCCGCTTAGTATTCTACGGTTCGACAACGACAGCGACTTGATCCCAAATCAGAACAAGAGTAGAGCAGGTAGAAAGATATATTGAGAAATAACAGCAGGATGCAAAAGGCAAAAGCAAATAATTACACTAGAGTTTATATAAACAATGGTATAGAGTATTCCAGAAACTTTCCGACTGATCGTCGGCTCTAGTTGGATAAGAATGGACCAATCACAGCACAGCTTCGTGAGTATGTTTTGAGCATGCTTTAATCAGGCTCGTTTCGTGCTAATGAATGAAAATCAATTGAGGAGTGTATCCTCAGTATTTTAGGTGTTGTCTGTGATCGACTATTTGCTAAACCACTCTTATTAATAAGCTTCAATTTTCAGTTGATTGTAACAACTTAGACATTTCCTATTTCGATAAGGCCTTTTAGTTTGATAAAGCAATATGTTTATAATGAATGTCTATCTCACTATATATATATATATATATATATATATATATATATATATATATATATATATCTTGGCTTGTGGCTAACAGTGGAATCCATGACGCGCATTTTGTTTTATCTCTAACTCGTCTACTGCCTATACTTCATTCCAGTGTTGATATTCACTATGAGACTTTAACGCAGTACTTTTCACTTCATACTCTGAGGCATTACCCTTTTAGCTATCGAGCCTTAATAGTCTTTCACAATTTAGTTTTGTAATTGACTAGCGATTCTTAAGATATACATTTGCCAATGGATACCGTTTATTTACAGCACTTAACATTGAGAAAATACAAATCAGTACAAATAATTTGTACTAAAATTAAAGGTTGATCGTTTATGAATTTTATTTCATTCTCGAAATGTTTTTAAAATTAAATCACTCTAAATGGAATTGTTTCTTCTTAACCCTTTTGATAAAGAGGGACTTATGGACCACATGAAACCGCTGTTAAACGTATTGTAAGACATCCCCTACTAGAAAAACATTGGCGCCGTGAACACGCTATACTTCTAAAACATCAACACCCACATCTAGTTCGCTGTTATTGGACAGTAGGTGGTTTTATTTTAAAGTAGCTTGCTTGTATTGCACAATGAAATAGATTTTCCTATTGAGATATAATATTATACTGTTTTGATATATACCATTGAAATCCAGACGTGTTTTGTATTCGGTGATTGTGAGACTTTTCAGCTGAATTTTTTTGTTTGTAGAGCTTAAATTATCGTTTTACACAACATTAGCACTTAAAGGATTTCGAAGTTATTTTTCAAGCATTTGTTCACTCTGTTCTGATGATCTTGCTTCAGACGGATTTTCTTTACATATTCTTTTGTTCCCGTAGGCTGTTTTGTAGTTGACCCCAGATGATGTATTTGATGATCATTTGGGATCTGTGAAAAAATAAAGAATAGGTGCACCTTTACCATCGTTATTGTATCCAAACCATGTTGCTCAGTATGTTCTGCTTTTAATCACGATAATTACGTGAACCCCTAATAAATATTTTTTATATACCAACGTGACTCAGATCAACAGACAATGATCTCGCAGACCGATGATACGTCTTGGTTTTGCCGCCCCTAGTTTTTTTTCATCCTAACCCTACACTACCCAACATCGTTCAACAAAACAGACGGTACTCAATCAATCAATCAATCCCTGTTACCTTATGTGGGGCGTAGGCCGCCGACCAGTATTCTCCAACCAACTTTGTCCTGAGCTTTCCTTTCCAGTCCATCCCAAGTGCTCTTCAGTCTCTTCATGTCTGACTCCAGTTCCCGACGCAGTGTATTCTTGGGTCTCCTCATTTTCCTTTGACCTTCAGGGTTCCATGTTAATGCTTGTCTTGTGATACAATTTGGTGGTTTCCTCAGTGTGTGTCCTATCCATCAGCGTCTTTTCCTAATTTCTTCCTCTACTGGGAGTTGATTTGTCCCCTGCCATAGAAGGTTGTTGTTGATGGTATCCGGTCAACGGATAAGAAGCATCCTACGCTGACAATTGTTTGTAAATACTTGTATCTTCCGAAGGATGCTTTTCGTAATTCTCCAAGTTTCAGCTCCACACAACAGAACTATCTTCAAGTTTGTATTGAAAATTCTAACTTTAACGTTGGCTGACAGTTGGTTTGAGTCCTAAATGGTTTTCAGTTGTAGAAATGCTGCTCTTACCATTCCGATCCGCGCCTTCACATCTTCATCAGACCCTCCTTGTTTATCGATGATCCTGCCCATGTATGTAAAGGATTCTACATTTTCCAAAATTTCTCCGCCAAGTGAAATTGAGTTAGTGTTGGTTGTTTTGTATCGGAGGATCTTGCTTTTCCCTTTGTGTATGTTTAGGCCTACTGCTGCTGAGGCTGCTGCTACAATGTCCGTCTTCATCTGCATTTGTTGCTATGTGTGGGATAAGAGAGCTAGATCAACTGCAAAGTCCAAGTCATCTACTTTCATCCCTGTTGTCCACTGTATTCCGAGATTTCCTTAAGATGTTGCGGTCTTCATGATCCAGTTAACTACCAGCAGGAAGATGAAGGGCGAGAGTAGGCGACCTTGTCTAACACCGGTCTTCACTTCGAATGAATCTGTGAGTTGACCTCCATGAAGGACTTTACAATGTAGTCCGTCATAGGAGTTCAGTTTGATGTTGACTATCTTCTCGGGTACACCGTAATGTCGTAAAAGGCTCCATAATACTCTCTTATCCACGCTGTCGAAGGCTTTTTCGTAGTCGAGGAAGTTAATGTAAAGAAGTGAATTCCATTCAATTGACTGCTCAACAAAGAACCGTAGGGTATCGATTCGGTCAATACACGATTGGTCCTTACGAAATCCGGCCTGTCGGTCTCGAAGTTGAGCGTCAACCGGGTCTTCCATTCGTTTCAATAACACTCTGTTGAGACTCCCTGGTATCGAAAGAAGAGTGATTCCTCCGTAGTTTTCACAGTTGCTGATATTTCCTTTCTTTGTTATTTTGATGAGATATCCTAATTTTCAGTCTCTTGGCACTTGTTCCTCCTCCCAAATCGTTCTGAATGGAATGTAGAGTATCTTTGCAGTTGCTCCTATATCTGCCTTCAGTGCCTCAGCTGGTATGTTGTCTGGCCCTGCTGACTTGCCACTCTTGATGTGTCGGATGGTCATTTCAATTTCTTCAACTGTTGGTGGGTCGGTGTTTATGGGAAGATCTGTGGCTGCTGCTTCGATGACTAGTGGGTTCAGTGGTGCTGGTCTATTTAACAGCTCTGTGAAGTGTTCTACCCACCTGTTTCGTTGTTCATTCACTTCAGTGATTACTTTGCCAGTCTTTTTCTTGATTGGCTGTTCTGGCTTACTGAATTTCCCATCCAGCTTCTTCGTTGTGTCGTATAGGTGCCTCATGTTTCCTTCTCTTGCAGTTTCTTTCGCCGTCATTGCTAGATCCTCAACATATTCCCGTTTATCCAACCTGATGCTCCTCTTCACTTGCTTATTGACTTCTGCGTATTCGGCCTGTGCTTTGGCTTTCTCTGTTCTTGTCCGGCTGTTATTAATTGCTAACATTTCGCTCCTCCTTTCTCGGATCTTGTTCAGAGTATCAACAGAAATCCATTTTTTATGGTGTTGTTTCTTGCGACCCGAAATCTCCTGACATGTTGAAGTTATTGGTTTTTTAATTTATTTCCAATTGTCCTCAATATTAGTTCCACCTTCTTCTAGTAGATCATGAAATACTTGGAACTTATTGTTGAGAGTTATGTTGAATTCGTTGCATTTGTTAGTATCCCGGAGAAGGGCTGTGTTAAACTTTTGTAATTTTGCTGCTTCAGTTTTCCAGTGCTTCTTCGGCTTCAGTTTCATTTTAGCCACCACCAGATGATGATCTGAAGCTATATAAGCTCCTCTCCTTGCTCTTACGTCTTCCATGGTCCTTCTAAACTTCATATTGATGCAGATGTGATTGATTTTGTTCTCTGTAATGTGGTCTGGTGAAACTCATGTAGTTTCGTGTATGCGTTTGTGGGAGGATACGGTGCCACCTATAATTATTTTGTTGAAGGCACATAGTTTTGCAAACCTCACACCATTTTCGTTCCTTTCTCCCAGTCCATGTCGTCCCATGATATCTTCATATCCGGTGTTGTCCATTCTGACGTTGGCGTTGAAGTCTCCCATCAGAATGGTCAAGTCCATTGCTGAGCATTTATCGATGATTGACTGCAGCCTTGCGTAGAACTGATCTTTGTCGTCTTCGTGGCTGTCGTTCATGGGTGCATAGCATGACATTCGTTGTAATCCCCTCTTTCTTCGTCTGGAATGATGCTCTGATGATCCTAGGCCCGTTAGGCTCCCATCCTGTAAGGGCTTTCCATGCTTCTTGGGATAACATCAGTGCCACTCTTTGTGTGTGTGGGGCGTTTTCTTCTTCGTGACCGGAGTATAAAAGCACTTCTCCTGAAGATAATCTTTGCTATCCAGCTTGTAACCAATGGGTTTCCCTTATTCCAAGTATCTTTAGGTTGTATCTTTTCATTTCTTCGGCAATTTGCATGCTTCTCCCTGTTTTCCACATCGTGTGGACGTTCTATGTACCTATATTAATGGTTGCTTTGGTTGTCAGAAGTGACATCGGCCTCGTGGCTTCCGAAAAAACTCGGCTTTCATCATGGGGCGTTATAACAGATCTTTCAACTCCCAGGGCAGAGTTAAAATGATTATTAAGGGTTTTACTGGTTAGCCTTTTTTTAGCAAGATTGTTGTTTTACTTGATGCGGTTGCTAACCCCATGCCCAACCCCCCTCCTTCATCCGGGCTTGGAACCGGTAGTAACCCAGGAGTGGCTCCAGTCGGAGTTAAACGGTACTCAAGCATACATAATATCAGTCGCCACTACAATCTATCTACGGCTTCACTAACTGATGTTACCGTCCTTCCCTAGTAACTGTCCTAACATTCTCAACTGCTTCCCTAGTTTACATTTCTAACTCTAATTATTTCTTTCTGCTGACTTATAATCTGTGAATTAAATTTCAAATCTTTACTTGCCAAATGAGTTACATTGACGCTATTATTCATTCATTCGCCTTTTACCCCTCATGGAGCATAGGCCCCGACCAGGATTCTCCAACCAACTCAGTCCTGAATTTTCTAGTTCTTCGCAAATCATATTCATCATTTTCATGTCTACCTCGAATGCAAGACACAATATATTCTTTGGTCTTCCTCTTTTCCTTTAATCTCGAGAATTCTATGTTAGGGCTCACCTTGTGATGTTGTGTCCAACCAACGAATCCAGAGTATCTTGCGTAGGCAACTGTTTATAAATGCCTGTTTCTTTACAATGATGGTTTTACGTAGTTCTTCAAGGTTTTTTTCTTTAGTAAATAGAATACTTGTGAGGTTTTTATTGAAAATGCTGACTTTGGTGTTGGTTGATAGTTGTTTTGAGTTCCACATGTTAATTGTAGAAATGCTTTCCTTGCTTTGTTGATCCGTATCTTATCATCCGTGTCAAATCCCTTTGGTTATTAATGATGCCACTCTAGTATGTGGAAGTTTTCACATCCTCTAGTACTTCTCCGTCAAGTTAAGTGATTTAGTTGGTGTTATTTATTAGGTGTTCGATGTGTTGTATTTAATGATCTTACTTTTTTGCTTGTGTGTTTTGTGACCTATTTCTGCGGAGGCTGCCACTATACTGGCCGTCTTCATCTGCATATGTTGCTGCTTATGAGGTAGAAGATCAAGATCATATGCGAAGTCCAAATCGTAAGGCTTCATCCAAGCTGTTCACTAAATTCCGTGTTTCCTCAGAGTTGTTGAAATTTTCATAATCCTATCAACGATGCGTGGTAAATGAGGTGGCGGCTAAGCAGCCTAGTCTGACACGGTATTATTACGTTTTACATAATATGATTTTCTCTGTACGTAATTCAGCGTACAATGCCGTTGAAGTATGCCCTTGTACGTATGTTAATAGTTATTCACTTATGAATTATGTATTTGATTTTTTATTAAATATATTGTTTCAAATTGTTATTAATTTAGTTAGATAATTCGTGTTTAGTTTTGTGGAATAAAAATGTAATTTTCACTACCAACATCAATTGCTAATTTAGGAAATTACTTTTTTGTTGGTAAATGAAGTATTCATTTTCCTATCATCTACTCTACTGCTAATTAATTCACTGTTTCATTGCACTCTTGCTTTCTGCTCTCAGTTTGCTTAGATCAGATGATTAGGCATCAAGTGGTTAACTTTTGAAACCTCTAGATTGTAATATTTAGCCGATTTAAAAATGTAAACCTTGAGATTAATTTTTTTGAAGATAGAGATAATTAAACAATGAAATGTTATCAATATATGCAAGATCATCTAAAATTATTTGTCGAATCTTAAAACTGAATACAGACTTACCGCATATATCGGAACAAATCTATGTTTCACTGTTTCGTTACATTTGCAGTGTCACTGATGAAAGAAGGATTAAATTGACTGGCCAGTAACTAGTTAACAATGTCATATTTGTCTAATTCCTAATGCTAATTGGATTCAATCTTAATTGTAATGTCTAAGGATATAAAACAGAGTGACCTTGAATCGAATTCGCTATAGAGCTTCAGTTTCCCTAAGATTGCAGTTGTCTTGCGCCAACTAGCTCACAGCCTAGTTCCAGAACAGTTTTCTATCGACTGCTTTAAAGTACCTAATATCAAGAAAGAAGTTTAAAACAATGAGTATCGTATTCTGGTATTTATTCCATTTACCAAAACTGAAAATCTTCCATTCAAGTTGGCTTTTAATCAATCATGATACTTATTTTCACACGCATTAATCTCCTAAAATCTGTGAAAATCTACTGTTAGTAAATGACATACTCCATCTTACTGAAATTCTCTGGGTTCCGATTATACAACCCGGTTAGATTCCTCTCTAATAATTCTAAACAACTATTATAAACGTTTACTTAGTATACTTGGCATTTGTTAGACTTACATATTCACCATAAATTAATAAACGCAATCCTTCTGTGACTCTTTTAAACTTTCATAATCAAAATTAATATAATTTTTCAAATTTTCGGAGTGGAATGCTGTTTGGACACCTTGTTCTAGATGTTGTCGTTGGTAATTTATGGAGCATGCTAAATGTGTACTGAATAATTTTTTTAAATATATGCATAAACAATTCTTCGAACATCAAGATTTTCTGCTTACATGTCCCATGTCATCTAGAAGACCATTAACCAATAGTTCATTCTTTAAAGCGTTGCATAACTTTATGCAACTGAATCCAATTCTAAGACAATAAAGATTCATCCTAACTTGATATCACGCATTAGAGCTACAAAGTCATTCATCACTCTCTGGCCAGTCAATAATTCTCCAAATGTTAACAAGTTATTGTAAATTAAATAACTTCTATGTACTTCGCTTATTCAAGTTATTTTTTTCTGTCCTTTATTAGGGCAGTACAGCAAACTTTCATTACTTAGTAATGCAGAGATGTTCACTAAGCTTAAACGAAGCTTTATCTATGTGTTCATCAACTGTAGTACATTCAGATGATGCGAATTCTTCATCAAATACCAATAAGGCATCTTTATTTGATGATTTCGGTCTAACTCCAGTGCAAATTATTCATCAGTTTATTTTAGCTGTTGCTTGCTTGCATCGTAATCAAATTGGTGAGTTGCTTATTTTGTCGTTTTTAATAGTTGTTTTTTTTTGAGCTCTTTGGAAACATGGTGTAACTTGGTTGTTGAAGCATTCAACTTTGAACTAGTAGCCTACACATATGGACTTCACTGTACGTACATGTGCTCGAATTAGCTGCCTAGTATCATTGACTGTTTAAGATTAGGTATATAAATCTGTACTGCAAGCGTACTCTGTTTGAGTTTCTCCTCTTCGAAATGCCAATTATTACTTCAGTACTGGTTTGTGTCAACACCTAAACGAATGGTGAGGAATAAAGTATTTTGGTGCATTCACCTCTTATCTTGGATTTTTCCTCAGCTCCGCTGGGTTAGTAAAAAAACCTCGTTTACCTTTTCCCAGCTTACGTCATATATTAAATAGGTGAAGCATCAGTTACCAACCAAAGGGCGAGTATACTACACAGCAGTCCACCGGATGTATATGTTACGTGACCTTTAAAAGTAAATAACATCCCCAAGTTATCACAGTATTTTTAACTGATTGAATGCGTCACAGGTTGATGTTTGCAAGGTACCTTTGAAAACCAGGAAACACTGGACAGCTGTTCTGCTCTGGTATGGGATTCCTCATCAGTACGCACTCTAGATTCCGCCGCAGATGATTCCAGGTTGGTGAACACCTAACCTTCTGCACCACTAGGCCGGCATCCAATGGTAGAATTCCCACTGCCAGTGCTCCATGTTTTTCAATGGTACCCTGCCAACAGCAGTCTATGAAGTATTCAATCAAGTAAAAATACCAGTCTTCACAAACCATCTCAATTCAATTATCATAATATGTTATATGGGGTCATTCAAGAAGTATAACATTTATACAGATGATGGACAATAATGGCTGGGAACTTAGAGAACAGATACATAGTTAACAGTTCATGAGTCTAGTGGGAGGTTAGGGTGAGAAAGACTATAAGAATAATAGAAATAAAACAACTGATTTACATGTACTGAAAGTAAATGACATAGTCTACTAAAAGGCAGTTCCGGAAGACTTTATTCTTCTTGTATCGCCCAATTTAACATAGTATTTGACCGTAGATGTCACCGAAATACTGACCACATTTGTCGAGATCATCGAGCAGTCAATTCTGAGGCTATACACAGGGTACTAGCGAAATATGATAACGACGAGATAAGAAATGACATCAAGGGAAATTAATTGAAATCAATACTTGATTTTAGTTAATACAGGAGGTAAGCAAATGTTATCACACAAATGAAAGTACAAATTGATTAAAGGTGGTAATTATCTAATGAATCAGCTTATCATCATGGCTTTGTTGTTGATATTATTGTTCACTATCGTTCAATTGAAAATTTTATACGGATGATATGGTGTTGTGAAGCTATTGTGTTGGAGGACTAAAGACGAGTAACGAACTCAGCAATGTGTTCTTGAATAATATTTCAATTATTTTAGTTATGGGTAATATAAACATTCCATTTCTATCATTGTTGCTTCCATTTTACCCTATCCTCCCCTTTAGTATATTTACTATTAGCATATTGTCTCTTATTATGAACCACAGTTAATTGGTTGTGTATAAGTTACCCCTATCAATTACCACTATCTCCTGTATTCTGTATTAGTGTTGAATTCCTAATCGGTTCGCTGTGTGGTCTGACTTTATTTATATATAAAGAAATAGCTAAAATATAATTTGATTCTATCTGGTTCGTTCATCTACTTGTGTTTTACTATCTTTGGCTTGAAATCGAGTTAGCATAGGGCAGATATACAGTGGTCGGCTAAACACCGATTGGCGTTGATATTACAATCAGTTTTTTTAAGCCATAACAGAAGCCTGCTTATTGCAATTACTTATTAAAATTACTATATGATATGATAATAGGTAACAAGATAGTTCAAGTAAAATATGTCAGTGGTATAGAAAATGGAATTTTAAAAGTTAACACTAATCACATCAATATTTGAATGGATGATGAAAGTGTCTCAGGCTTATTTTTACTTCTTGAACGGAATAAATCTCATGATGAAGAAACGATATATAGAATGTTTTATGAATACATAGGTTAAATTGCTTTATATTCTATGAATTACACCTTGCTCATATGTAAGAGTTGGTAGCATTAAAAAACTTTTTTTATATCCTTTTTGAAGCATATTAAATATTATTGTGAGGTGGGGTGTTTAATACATAAGGTTCATTCTCCTTTATTTTAAAAATATCCTATACAAACATCCACTTTGTTAAAAAAATTTATACCTTACAATCAAGAATATCATATAGTTTTTAGAAATTTAACACCAGTCTATGTGTAACCATAGCAATTGTGTAAATAAATTTATTAAACAAACTACTATTTGATATGATCCTGCATTTTTGATACACTTAAAAAAATGACGTATAGCGACTACTCAGGGCTAATTGACCAATACGAAATTCTACTATTTTGAAGTCCTAATTAAAAGGCTAAAGAACGCACCAAATGTACTTGATATCTTGACTTAAAACTGGACCTCAACAGCAGACTACAATGTACGATAAATTATAAATCACTAAGTTTACAGAATTGGTGGTATTAGTAACTCGTTTATGATTTAATTGACAATAACTTGGAAAAGGAATAAGTTACATTAACAGTTAACACGTCAAATGAAAGCTTAATGTAAGAAGAAAATTAAAATCGAGAACGTATATGGTTTTACATTTAGATCATGTTTAGCATCCACAAAATGACACATTTTGAACGGCTGTACAGTATACTTGTCCTTTGCTTAAGATATAGAAATCTCGCCTACTCTACAGTTTGTCTATGTTGGAAAGATCTAAACGTGGTATCTGATACCATCAGTGACAGTAAAAACGGCTAGACAATGAATATGATTCGATAAGTAGGAATCAACTCATCGAAAAAAAAGTCCGTTAATTCTAATAGTATGTTTGTGGTGATGCTAAATAAGACGATTAAAGTGGTCATCTCCG
The DNA here is from genome assembly GCA_025215515.1 of Schistosoma japonicum. Taxonomy (NCBI): domain Eukaryota; kingdom Metazoa; phylum Platyhelminthes; class Trematoda; order Strigeidida; family Schistosomatidae; genus Schistosoma; species Schistosoma japonicum. Next base: position 16,413,274 of record CM046066.1, read on the forward strand.
ACCATTACCATTTATGGTTGCCACTTTAAAAGTCAGCTCGTCATAGGCTCTGATTTAGTCAAGATTTGAATGCTTCCTTGATCCACCCTTCAACGACATATTGCTACAAATCCTCTTAGCCTATAAAGTTAAATGCTACTTTCAGGTATTCAGATACATATTTTATTCGTCTTTAATGATGCTTTGTGAATTTTTTGAATTGAACGATGTTAGCTGTGTTAAAAATCACAGTGTTCTCATTGTATTTTATTAATATTTTTTTCATTACAGTTCATCGAGATTTGAAACCGAGTAATATACTTATTACTTTGGATAATAATAACAATATTCCTAGTGAAATGAATTATAGTTCAAATTGTAAAGCGCGTATTGTAGTTGGAGATTTTGGATTATCACGTCCATTACCTGCAGATCAACATGAACAACAGCAAGATGCGTTCAATTCCATTGGACCTCATATTTCTGTAAAAATGCAACAAATCAAAAGTCATACATCATATTCACCTCAACTGAATAACAGCAGTATTGCAGTTAATTCGCCTGGTGATGATGCGCAGTCAGGTCTTACTAGTACAACTATTACAAAAAATAATAACGTCTTCGGTATAAGTGTAAGATACGGTGATCAAGAAAAATATATGCATTCGAATGTTGTTAATAGTGATGCTAAAGATAACAGTATATGCTTTACTTTTGGTACACTCGGTTGGATGGCCCCAGAATTATGCGATGCAGAGTCAGCTTCACAAGTGGTAATTCTTTTCAAATTATTCGTTAATCTTTAGCGTGTATTATATAAATAAAATCCTGGATATGACGTTCAGATTTCCACACGTATACTTGTTACACATAACAGACTGAATTCAGTGAGATGACCCCCGACCGTAGCTGCTACCTTGACGTGGTGGTCAGGCTTGCCTATCATGATGACCCAACCGAGCTAAACTGGCTGGGACATATGTTCCTGTAGGTTCTACCATGCCAGGCAGGTCGATTAGAGAACGATGAGACTAAAAGCAGTTACTCAAGGTCTGAGGGCGACGTCGTACTGCTGACTGCAGAGGTGTTTCCTTCGGACAACCAGCATCTGCAGCGATGCTGCCTTCTCACAAGGAATGAGGGGTTAGAAAAGGTCGGCCCTAAAAATGTCACACCTCACTCTACCTCACGGATTTCCCTCTCCGGCGGTAGGAGTGCCCACTAAGGGCTTTTAAGTGCGGATCTAATACTCAAAAAACCCTTCATTGAAATGCCGTGTGTGACAGGCCTCAAGCAGTTGTCCCTTGGGCTCTGCGGTCACGCTCTCAGGTCTCTAAGACCGACGCTAATTTACCTTCTTTTTCAGGTTCCTCAAGAAACACCCTTCCATAGTGTGGGCAGCCGAAAAGTGACAACCACCCTCATACCCGTAAAAGCACGAAAGTCCAAATTGGTCAAAATCAAATCCTTTCCACACCCCATAATATCTCTCGTATCTCTACAACTAACTTTACTCACATTCCTTCATCTCACTGCACCGCTAATGCAAACGATGCGAGCTCACGAAAAGTCATTCCTGGTCTCTTGAAACCCCATTCTAGACTACATGTTGGAGCTTTTAATGTACGGACATTAAGTCAAATAGGGCAACAGGCTTCCTTAGCTAAGGCTTTAGAATCTCGCTCAATCGATGTATGCTGCCTCTCGGAAACGCGCATACAGGATCCTAGCAAAATCATTAACCTGATTTTACCGTATCAAAATAAAGAAGCGGTCCGATTTACTCTTCGTGTATCCGGTCGCCCGGATGCTGCTACCCGGGGTCTCGCTGGTGTAGGTATAGCATTGAGTCGTAGGGCAGAACTAGCTCTCCTAGACTGGATCCCTGTAGATAGTCTCTTGTGCGCTGTCCAACTGAACGGGAAAGTTAGGATTCGGAAAGATAGGAACACTCGTCGTTGCCTCTTCGTCGTATCTGCCTATGCCCCCACTGACTGCAGTTCAGACGAGGTGAAAGATGAGTTTTACAGCAAGCTTTCGGACCTCCTCCAAAAAGCTAGGCGCTCTGATATAGTTATAATAGCTGGTGACTTGAATGCTCAAGTAGGTAGACTAAGTGAAAATGAGAGACGCTTGGGTGGATATTATGGTGTCGCGGCTCAAAGAACAGATAATGGCGACCGTCTGTTGCAACTATGCTCAGATAACCGCCTGTTTCTAGCGAATACTAACTTTAGTCATAAGGAAAAACATCTTTTGACCTGACGACCCCCAAAATCGTCTCAACGTTGGACTCAACTAGATCACATCGCCATCAGCCACCGATGGAGGGGTTCGATAGAAGACTGTCGCTCGTTCTGGGGCACATGTTTAGATTCAGATCATGCTTTAGTGCGAACGCGTATTTGTTTGAGGCTTACTGGACGTAGGAAAGACATTGCAATGAAGCCTCCTAGGGTTTTACTTAATGATAATAAAGCTAAGAATATATTTCAGGAACAACTAGAAAAACAGTTAGGTGACCGTGTAAGCGATTGCCATCCGGAAGCAGGTTGGAATGATATCAAAAATGCTGTGGCTGAATGTGTCCATCTACATTTATCAGGCTAACTTTGATAGGATACATTACCTAATGAGTTATCAGATTTTAACTGAAAATATAATTTAATGAGAATTCTGTTGTAATTTTCTACTACATTGTTCATAAAAGGGATTACCGTAGGTGGAAAAAGTTTTCCATAATTTTATTTATAAGTGAACTGTACATCCAATTATATACTATTCCAGTTCGCTTATTAACACTTTGTCGATAGCACTTCTCTTCAGTTTATTTTCTCACAACATTATTCGTTTATTTATGTGGTGCACACTTCTAGGGTGCTAAATTTGTACCAAAATTTATGTGTCAACAAAAAATGGATTAAAACATATCCTACCGATATGAAACGTATCACCTTATTAGGTGACCAAAACAGGGGATAATAACTGATCTCTTCAGCTGTCGGTCTATCGTCAGGATTAGATGAAAGCATTGTTTGAATAAGGTAACGAGATAAATAGCCTAAAGCAGAACAAGGAAAAAAATAAACAAATAACAACAATACATAGTGTTTTGTATACAACTACCATTATCAGGAAGCGAAAATAATATATGTTAGGTACAAATATTCAAAAAATAACATCACATGGTGTTGTGGAGATTTGACATTTATTGCCACAGACTAGCTTTGGTTAGGCGACCGTTTAAAACCAAGAGCTAATAGATAGCTGTTTCATCCTAGTGTGGAACCCCTAAGAGATAGTGAAAAACATCGACTTTCAAAATTATTAAGCCTTCTGGGAAGTGGTTAACATTTAGACCACTAAGTCAGCGATTCCCATCCGGAAACAGGTTGGAATGATATCAAAAAGGCTGTGGAAACAGCAGTGATATCTGCTAGTAAGGTAAATCATAAGGCTAGGATGAAGCCGTGGATTTCAGTAGCATCCACTGAACTGATGGATGCTCGTAAGCTCATCCCACCTGGCTCTGAACATGATGAAGAGCAAAGTGAACTTAAGCGCAGGCTGATAAAAAGCCTACGCAACGACCGTGAACAGTGGTGGGTGGCGAAAGAAAAAACGATGGAAAAGGCAGCAGCGATAGGCAACAGTAGGCAACTTTTTCGACTTATCAAGGAAACTGGTATTAGGAATCAGAATGTGAGTGAAACTATCTCGGAAAAGGATGGGATTATTATTCATTCTCAGTCCAGGAGATCAGACCAATGGGCAGAACACTTTAGGGATCAGTTCAACTGGCCTTCAGCCACACTTCGGTTGCCCACGATCCCCAGTCATCCTGAATGGCAAATCGACTTGACTCCTCCTTGTCTTTATGAAGTTGAGAAGGCTATAGAAAATCTGAAGCGAGGTAGAGCAGCAGGTCCTGATAGGCTTACCCCTGAAATTTTTAAGGATGGTGGTCCAGTTTTAACAGCTAGATTGACTGAAATCTTAGGTAGAATCTGGGAACTGGGCGTAATACCATCTGAGTGGTCTCAATCCCTGATTGTCCCAATTTATAAGAAAGGACAAAAGTCTTCTTGTGACAATCACAGGGGAATCAGTCTGACTAATATAGTTTCAAAATTGTTAGCCTCGATTATACTTAGACGCCTAACTAGAGCTCGTGAAGAGCAGACTAGAGAAAACCAGGCTGGATTCAGACCTGGACGTGGCTGTATAGACCACATCTTCACACTGCGACAGGTCCTGGAACACAGACACACATTTAGGCGTCCTACAATAATTGTCTTCCTGGACCTAAAGGCGGCATTCGACTCTGTTGATCGTGAGGTTCTGTGGCAGTGTCTGTCATTGAAAGGTGTACCAAAGAAGTACATTAACCTTATACAAGCTCTTTACTCTAAAACTACAGGTCGAGTGAGAGCTTATGGCGAACTGTCATCGGAATTCCTCACTTCAAGTGGTGTCCGTCAGGGATGTCCATTTTCCCCATTCTTGTTTAATTTTGTCATAGACATGCTCCTAGATATCACCTTGTCTTCGTCTGACTTTTCAGGAGTTGAGTTTCTACCAGGAGCCTCGCTTACTGACTTAGAGTATGCTGATGACATAGTCCTATTTGGTGAAGACGCTGACAAAATGCAGAGTCTTCTGACTACCCTGAGCAACAATGCAAGCATGTTCGGGATGCGGTTTTTCCCCTCGAAATGCAAAATGTTGCTCCAGGATTGGGTTGCATCGGCACCTGAACTAGTGAGAGGTAGTGAAGTAGTCGAGCGTGTAGACCGCTTCACGTATCTGGGGAGTCTCATCAGTGCTGATGGCCTGGTGACTGACGAAATCTCAGCACGGATACAGAAAGCCTAGTTGCTTCACTTATGGCGCAGGCGAGATATCCACTTGCTAACCAATGGACGAGTGTACCGTGCAGCAGTTCGCTCTGTCCTACTATACGGTAGCGAAACATGGCCGTTAAGAGTAGAGGACATTCGTAGGTTACTGGTCTTCGATCATAGGTGTCTCCGAAGCATTGCTCGTGTATCGTGGGACAACCGAGTGAGCAATGCTGTCGTTAGGAGACGGGTTCTAGGAAAGGAGGGCAAATCAATAGATGAGGTATTGAAACTTCATCAGTTGAGGTGGTTGGGATATGTGTTACGCATGTCTAACTACTGTCTGCCTCGACGAGCTATGTTTTGCGGCGTAGGAATAGGTTGAAAGAAAGCCAAAGGCGGCCAAACCAAAACATGGCAGAAACCGATGAAGTCACTGACAAGTGGACTAAGTCATGTTGGTAGATGTAGGCTGCGTGGTTGGGGTCCGCGAGACGAAAGTCACCAATGGTTAGAGACCTTGAACGACATGGCTCAGAATCGTTCGCAATGGCGCAGGTGCATCCACTCTTTGTGTTCTCTCAAAATCTAACCTTCTGAATTCTCTATCTTTCTCCTTTCAAATTTATCTCATTGAGTTATACTTTTCGAATCATATCTTCGCTCCCTAATTTTCTGCATTACTGCTAATACTTATATTATCGCTATCACTCTTGGATTTGAACTGACAGTTGCGTCTGTGTGCTGATGTGGTATGGCGACCTGAACTGATGTACGTACGTACGAAGTTCTGCGTTGTATCTATCTATCTATCTCTATCAGTTAAATGACCACTGAAGAGAATGGTCACTAGATAATTGTTTTGAGCCATCGTGATACTCATTAGTGGGTGTGTACATCTACAACTCTATTAGTGATCAAATTCGGAACTTCCAGACTTTGTAGCGGGGGTTTAATCGCGTAGTTACTTAGCACTTGTATTTTGGATTACATACTCTAAGATCTTATAGTTAACGTCTTTTTTCACTTGAGTTCACTTGAAGTATTAAAAGAATTAAAATGTAACATATTAACAGTTTAATAATATTCGTATACAGTTTGTTGATAAGAGCTCTGTTACTTAATTAAAATACACCAGATCTGCATTTACTTGAACATTTACATTAGACACGATTGGTTAATGTAAGGTAGGAAATACTAATCCAGCCGAAACATAAATTAAATGTCCTTCTCTAGCGTTCCTAGTTTGTTGAATATCATCGTTGCTGGGTCAGTGTCCAGCGATAACATTTCCACTGTGATCAGTTTGTGATATAGCACGACGATCATCCAATACCATCGGTGCTAACTTTTCACTCTTGATATTTTTGAACTCTATCAGTCACGACTTCTTGTCTACGAACGGAGCCGATTTTGATATAAGCGTCTATCACTTCCAGTTACCACGCTCAGCTCTAATGAAAGGTAATATAAACGTCGTTAAGTTACAAGGGCAGCAGATAAAAATACAATAAGCAATAACTTTACTTCGATGGTCAGCTTATGTAAAGAAAACAAAGGTACTTGTTATGATTATTGATTATATAAGGATATTTAACCACAAATCTCATGTTAAACTCTTTTGTATCAGGTAAATTGGCAGGTGTTATTCTCAACATTTTCGATCATATGTATGTCGTACTTAGCACTCCTGGTCATTTTCCTGTTCATTTAGTGATTTAGTACTATATATTAATGTACAATTCTTAAAAACGACGTTTCAAACGTCCAAAATTACTCTTATATGCCTTCCTACTGCGTGGCTTGATAATCGAATAAAAATGCACAAATAAATTTAAAGTGCGTACTTGGAGTGGAATCTTTGATGAAAATTATACTGTAATGTTTTACAGCAGTGTCTTACTAAATGATCAGAAAAAAATAACTAAAAGTTCTAAATATAACACAATGTGCATTCAAAGCATTTCAGATATGCTCAACATGTAAATTTACACATGGTTAATGAAATTTTCTCCACATTTTGTTTTACTCATACAGACTTGTGCGATTGACATATTCGCCTGTGGTCTTCTGGCTTATTATGTTTTAACATATGGTAAACATCCATATGATAGTTGCGATGAAGAAGTGAATAATTATCAAACTGAAAAGAATACTCAGTCAACTATATGTTCGTCGATTTCACCATTTTCCTCGTCTTCCTTTATGAATGGTAGCACTACTACTACTACTACTACCACTGCTTATGATTGCAGCAGCACCGGAAATAAACTCAAGTCATTCAAATGTACTACTTTGGGCCGTCAACATGAAAGGCAGTTGGCGATAGCTGAACGTCGTTTACCTAACTTGAATATATTGACCAAGAATCCAATAAACGTTTATGAAAGTAAGTAACATGTTCCTCTCACTAGCTTTCTAAAAGACTAATGTATTCAACCTTAAGTAGTACTTCTTTTTGTCAAGGCTAGCCATGATATGCGAATCATCAGACTATGGTTGTTGTTATGCCAACGGGTGTTCAAACCCCTCAATCAGCTTTCGGCACTATTTTTATCAGGTTGGTATAAGTCAGTCAGTCAGTCACAACGTAGAACTTGGTACATGCGTACATCAGTTCAAGTTGCCATACCTCAATAAGCTGATAGAGATTAAATTGTCGGACCAAATCCCAAAGTAGGGGAAGGTAGTAATAGAGTAATTACTAATGGAAAGGCATAGAGATCAGAGATGAGATTTGAGATAAAAAGTGATTCAGTAAAGAGAAAATTATGAGAAGCTCAAAAATTAGAATTTGGAGGAAGACAAGGAGTGGATGCACCTGCGCCATTGCAAACGATTTTGAGCCATATCACCTAAAGTCTCTAACCATTTGTTACGATCATCGCGTGGGCCCCAACCAGGTAGTCTGCATCTATTAACATGGCTCAGCCTAATTGTCAATGACTTCATGGATTGGTGCCATGTTTTCGTTTGGCCACCCCTAGCTTTCTTCCAGCCTACTCCTACAACAGACAACATTGCTCGTTTCGGTAGACGGTGGTCAGGCATGCGTAACACATGTCCTAACCACCTTAGCCGGTGAAGATTCACTACTTCATCAATAGGCTTACTGTATTTACCTAGTACTCTATTCCTAACCCACTCATTGCTTACTTGGTGGTCTCAGCAAACACGAGCAATGTTTCGGAGACATCTATGATCAAATACTAAGAGCCTACGAATATCCTCTATCCTTAAAGGCCATGTTTCACATCCATAAAGTAAAACGGATCTGACTGCTGCACAGTAAACGCGTCCTTTCGTCAGTAAACGAATATCTCGCCTACGCCACAAGTGACGCAGGTTTGCAAAAGCCAATCGAGCCTTAATTATACGAGCCGAGATATCATCAAAAACTAGACCGTCAGGACTGATGAGGCTCTTGAGATAAGTAAAACGGTTAACACATTCAATAGTTTTTCTCCCTTTCACTAACTTTAGTGCCGAATTGAGCCAGTTCTGAAGTAGCATTTTGCATTTGGATGGGTAGAATCGCATCCCAAACATGCTTATGTTCATGTTTAAGGTTGTCAAAAGATTCTGCATTTCGTCAGCATCTTCACTCAGTAGAACTATATCATCGGCATATTCTAAGTCAGTAAATTTATCTCCTGGAAGGAGGTCAACCCCAGAGAAATTAGACGATGACAATGTTAACTCTAAAAGTATGTCCATGATAAAATTAAATAAAAATGGGGAAAGCGGACAACCTTGACGAACACCACTTGAGGTAATCAGTTCCAACGACAATCCACCATATGCTCTGACCCGAAATGTGGTGTTCGAGTAGAGAGCTTGTATAAGGTTAATGTACTTCGCCGGTACGCCTTTCAGTGAGAGACATTGCCACATAACCTTACGATCGATAGAGTCAAACGCCGCCTTAAGGTCAAGGAATACAGCTATTGTTGGACGTCTGAAAGTGTGCCTATGTTCCAGAACCTGCAGAAGTGTGAATATTTGGTCTATACAACCACGTCCAGATCTTAAATCACCTTGGTTTTCTCGAGTTTGCTCTTCATGAACTTTAGTTAGGCGTCGAAGCATTATTGAAGCTAAAATGGTAGACACTATATTCGTTAAACTGATTCCTCTGTAATTGTCACACCAGAACATCTGTCCTTTCTTTTAGACTAGGATGATTATTGATCGAGACTAGTCAGATGGGATAACGTCTAATTCCCAGATTCTAGCCAAGATCTCAGTTAATCTCGTTGCTAAAACTGGACCATCATCCTTAAATATCCCAGGGGTTAATTCATCAAGTCCTGCTGATCTCCCTCGTTTTAGATTCCATGTAACCTCCTTAACCTCATTAAGATTTTGCGGGACCAATATCAATTCACCATTCAGATTGCTTGGGAATGGTGGGCAACTAAGACAAGGCCTGGGGCCAGTTGAACTGTTCTATAAAGTGTTCTACCCATCGGTTCAACCTTCCGGAGCGACATTGAATAGTGAATAGTGATATAGTTTCACTTAAAGCTAGTTTTCTGATACCCATTTCCTTTATAAGTCTGAACAGTTGCCTACTGTTACCTATTGCAGCTGCCTTTTCCATCTCTTTAGCTTTTACCACCAACCACTGCTCACGATCATTGCGTAAGTTTTTAATCAGTTTGTGTTTAAGTTGCTTTCGTTCCTCATCATGTTCAAAACCAGACGGAATGTGTTGCCGTGCATCTATCATTTCAGTAGATGCAGCTGAAATCCACTGAGTTTTCCTAACCTTTAGGTCTAGTTTATTAGTAGATATTACTGCTCTTTCAACAGCTTTTTGGATATCATTCCAGGCTAGCTCAGGTTGAGAACAGTTTACGCCGTTTACTAATTGGTTTTTTAGTTGTTCCTGGAATGTATTTTTGACTTTTTTATCATTAAGTTGAACTCTGGGGGGATCCTTGTCGTAGATCTTTTACGTCCAGTGAGTCGCAGACTAATACGCGCTCGCACTAAGGCGTGATCTGAGTCTAAACATGTGCTCCAAAACGAGCGGCAGTCTTCTATCGAGCCTCTCCAACGATGGCTGATAGCAATGTGGTCTATTTGAGTCCAGCATTGAGTTGATTTCGGAGGCCGCCATGTCAACCGATGTCTTTCCTTATGCTTAAAGTTGGTGTTTGCTAGAAATAAACGCTTATTTGAACAAAGTTGTAGTAACCGGTCGCCATTGTCTGTTCGTTGAGCCTCAACTATCTCGAATCCACCTAGGTGCCTTTCAGTTTTATCTAATCTACCTACTTGGGCATTAAAATCACCAGCCACTATTACTATATCAGTGCGCTTAGCTTAACATAGAAGGTCATAAAGCTTTCTGTAAAATTCATCTTTCATTTCATCTAAGCTGCAGTCAGTGGGAGCATAGGCAGAGACAACGGCGTGTGTCCCTATCTTTTCGAGTCCTTACCGTTCCATTTAGACGGACAGCGCACAAGCGACTGTCTATTGGAATCCAGTCGAGAAGAGCCTGTTCAGCTTTTAAACTTTGTGCTATACCTACACCAGCAAGGCCTCGAGTGGTAGCTGTGGGGTCCCCGGAAACACGAAGAGTGACCTGAGCAGATTCCTTATTTTCACAAGGTGAGGTCAAGCGAATGACTGTGCTTGGATCCTGTATACGCGTTTCAGAGATGCAGCAGATATCGATGGAGCGGGATTCTAGAGTCATGGCTAAGGATGCCTGTTGTCCTATTTGACATAACGTTCGAACGTTGAAAGCTCCAATATGCAACTTAGTGCGCGGTTTTAGAAGACGAGGGATAGCGTTTCATGAACTCAAATAATTAGCATTAGAGACGCGAGGTGATAAAATTATGTTAGAAGGATTAGGCATGGTGATAAGAGAGTTATTAAGAGTTGATGGTGGGGTTCGGACTCCAACAAGATGATTTTGTGTTCTGTTAGAGGTATGAGGGTAATTTTTACTACCTGACTGCCCACACCATAGAAGGGTATTGCTTCTTGAAGTACCTGAAAAAGAAACTGGGTTAGTATTGGTGATAGTGACCTGGGAGCGCGATGGCAGAGCCCAAGGGACAACTGCTTGAGTCCGATCACGCACGGCCTTATTATGGGGAGTTTTTGAAGTGTTAGCTCCGTTATTTAGAAGCCCTTACTGCCGGAGACGGAAATCCGTGGAGTAAGGCAAGGTGTGACAATTTAAGGTTCGACCTTTTCTAACCCCTCCTTCCTTGTGAGAAGGCAGCATCGCTGCAGATGCTAGTTATCCGAGGGAAACCCCCACTCACTGAAAGGCGTACCGGCGAAGTACATTAACCTTATACAAGCTCTCTACTCGAACACCACATTTCGGGTCAGAGCATATGGTGGATTGTCGTTGGAACTGATTACCTCAAGTGGTGTTCGTCAAGGTTGTCCGCTTTCCCCATTTTTATTTAATTTTATCATGGACATACTTTTAGAGTTAACATTGTCATCGTCTAATTTCTCTGGGGTTGACCTCCTTCCAGGAGATAAATTTACTGACTTAGAATATGCCGATGATATAGTTCTACTGAGTGAAGATGCTGACGAAATGCAGAATCTTTTGACAACCTTAAACATGAACATAAGCATGTTTAGGAGGCGAATTTCCACGTTGTATCTGACTGGCTTTGTCATCCTTATACTAGTTGTTGTTGAAAAGTCTTCTCAGATGGATAACGGGTCATTCTGTCTCTGTACGAACACTCTTGGTGCTCCTCAAACTGAAAATGCTGCCGGTGTTAAAATACTTTGTTTTTTTTCTATAAATTAAAGTTCCATGTTTTTTTTCTAATCTAGTAGCATACTGAATTGATTTTCGGGCTGAAACACTGGGATCGCATTCGACGTTAGATGAATAGAAACTTTTATTGTGGTGCAGAATCTTAGCACTCTGCAGAAGCGTAAAAATGTTTGTGGTGCATATCTACTGTTCTTTACATGCAGTACTTAGTGTAATATCTTCTAGTTTTGGACTGTCGGAATAATCTAAACTTAATAAATGTAGATTACTGTTAAATTCGTAACATAATCTACATCCTTGACTGTTTCATGTGTTAGAAAATATTCGACTTTTTTCATTACCATCTTTATATAGTAATAACGGTTATTAAAAATCCCTAAACAGTCGGTTGGACGAGTCTATTTTATCTGCATAAGTTTTTCAACAAGCTTTTTACTGCATTATGAGATTGCAGAAATCATCCGGTTCTTCTGTTACGAGTTAATGTAGAGAAATCCCAACTCTCCACGAATTTCGCTGCTTCCCAAAAATCATTAAACATATCTTCGTAACAACTTAACGGAGTATCACATGTCTTGTTTTCGGGCACTTATTCTGGAACTCAATAACTTTGTTGACATTGTTATCAAAAATGGTTGCAGAATTGGAGGATGATGTGGTGTTGGTAGTTATATTGCTGTTAGTTGACATCTTAGTCTGCTTCCCATGTTATGCGAGTAAGCTGTCGAATCCCTCTCCACTTAGCGTTACAGCCATTTTCGTCACCACTGCTTTATCTTTGGATACAACGTATGCTAGGATTTGTACCGCTCGAGGTTCGCTAACATAGTAAACTGGACCTATGCAAACGAGATAAAGATCGCCAACTAATAACGCAACGACACAAATATATACTCCCCCTTTCAAGATCTAGAGCAGATGACGAAAAAACAGGAAACTTTATACTCCTAGAAAATCAAATTTATATTGCCATAAATCTGCATGTGTTAATAAAATGACAGGAAAAAAATTATCTAATTATAAGTGACAATAACCAATCACATATCTACAGGGTACAAACAGACACAAATTAGGTTATCGACTATCTTTACTTCCCTAATTTATCAGGGAATAGCTATCTTCTGTTCTTAGCAAATACATCACGACCAGATAAAATTAACGAGATGGATAGGATAAGAGTAGAAACAATGTCATACTCAATAATTGTAAATATTGTTTGGGAAAACAGTTAAAAGGAATTCTGAATCCCGGGATCTGTGATCAGTTATCAGTCATGTCACTCACTGTCTACAAGCAGTGATCACGGTTGTTGCTTTGGCTTCAACTAATGTTAATCATTATAATACTTGTATAGGCATCAGTGCTAATTTATGGTATCCTAGTGTAAATCAGCTGGTATCTGTTAGTCAAACATAGTCAGAGTGGAAACAGTTTCCGTTTGACATCAGCACAACGAAATAAAATCAGCAAGGTGAATACCTAAGGAGTCAAAATAATGTAGTACGAATGGTAATTAAATGATATTGACTATACGGTAAGAATATGGTTAGTGATAATTGAACGGATGTTTGGAAAAATATTGTGATTTATGATTTAAAGAACAATAAATGAATGTATCTGTGATTGTTTTCGTTCCATGTTACCCAGTATCTCCAACCAGATAGTCTTCATACCAACAACCCTAACTTCATGGGTTGATGCTACGTCTTAGTTTGGCCGCCCATAGCTTTTTTTTAACGCATTCCTATTTCTTTCTTTTGTTAACCACACCCACTATTATTATTATTTATTTAAATAAGCAAGTTTTCTCTTTCACACGTTTTTTTTTCATAGTGTGGATATATCTATTGTACAATGAAACTTAGTGAATAGTGTACATAAAATTTTACATTTAGCTAAAACTATGTAATGGACATTAAAACATAATAGTATATTTTCATTCAACGTGTTCAACGCTTGTTTTTCTTAAACTCTACTCTTGTAAACAATTAAAACAATAGATCAAGTGGGTATATTTTCTAAATTTTCACGTTTAATGTATTTCATCATTTAAAATTACTATTTAAGCGTATAACACTTAAGATTTTGTGCTTTTCAGACAAAGCGTAAGTAATACACTGTTAAAAGCTACGTGAAATATTTCAGTAAAACCAGAGCATGTTGACACTACGAAATGTAGATGAAAAGTGATTATATGTGTGTAGTGTGCTTGGAAACAATCGTTAAAACACCCTGCTTGACCTAGGTCTCGTATTAATTGGTGCTCACCTTCAAGTTTTACCTGAAGTCTTCAATAAGCTAATACTTTCTAGTATAATTGAACAATCGTCACCTAGCTTCATAGCCTGTGACTTGTATCGTTTAACTATTTAGCATATTAATAATATCCTGGTCAATCTTAATCGATAGAATTTGTTTAACACGAAAGAACAAGACAACCATGACATTGTTTAACCTGTTTACTGTTGTATTTACCTGTGTTTTCAAGTTATTGTTGTCTAGACACAAAAACTTAATGTCCAATCATTGTAACACCAATCATCCTTATTTTGTCATTTTGTGAGTATTTATGGTAGTTTGCGATGTGTTATTTGGTCTACGTAATGTTGTATAAAAGGCAAATCAGCTGTATCCTCTTGTTTGCTGATTAAGGAGTTAAGACAAGAATTCCGAATCAAGTAATCGGGATTAGCGTATTCATCTTCCACAAACAAGGAAAATCTGATCTGACACAAATGAAAAGACACTGATTGGTAAGTCGAGGGCACCACTTCTCTTACTATCATTCAGCATCAAAGTCAGGATTTTCGATGCAAATGTGATGACAATCCTGTTGAATGAAGCTAAAACTTGGAGAACTACGAACGGCATCATCCAAAAGCTACAAGTATTTATAAACTGCTGACTGGATAATATAATTCCGATTCGTTGGCCAGATAGCATCAATAATAACCTTCTGTGGCATAAAACAAATCAACCAGCTTCCAACAGAGGAAGAAATTAGAAAAATATGCTGGTGCTGGATAGGACACACGTTAAGGAAATCATCAAATTACGTCACAAGACAAGCACTAACTTGGAATCCTAAAGGCCGAAGGAAAAGAGGAATACATTGAATCGGGAATTAGAGACAAACGTGAAGAGAGTGAACAGTACTTGGGAAGAACTGAGAAGGAAAGCCCAGGACAGAGTTGATTGGAAAATGCTGATCGGGCCTGTGCTTCACTTGTAACAGGCATTGCTTGATTGACTTAAATGATCTACGATTTTACCTTATAGTTACAATTTTGTGTACTTTTTATGTTGAGACTAGCAGTGAAAGTGAACCAGATTTCATTTTATTAAGAAAATTAGATGTACTTTCACTAAATCTCACCTCGGCTGGTTTCTTAGTTCCATATCTTCAAAATGGGGTGTGGTGAGTGGAACATGTACTTGAATTATTTGTGAAATTTTTTTGTATACTTTATATATATATATATATATATATATATATATATATATATACTTTAATCTAAGTAAGGAATTCTCTCTCTGGATTTCTTTACATTGCTAAATATGTGATTCAAAATATTAAATGTGTTACTTTAAGGCGCTCATATTTCCCAAATTATTATTCATCATTATGACATTTCTCACGCTATGGAATATTTCACATAAAATTTGTACTACTTGCTCTTAATAAGTAGTGGCAATAATTCTACATCCCAATATATGCGTTTTCATTATATAACATTTTCTATTAGTATGGTTAACTTATTATAATGCTTTTTTATCATGAAAGATTATATAATGGACAGACAACTAAAATTCAGTTTCTTCTATAACATTTTAAAGAAAGATTTAGCATAATTGATTGCATAATTATAGTTCACCAGCGAATTTGACGTAGACGCTTTAAGGATGTGATACGCAAAACTGGTTAATCAAGAAGTTTGGTCGAAAATATCATGGTGTCCTACTTCGAACTGTGCACAATTTTAATATTTAATGCCTACAAATACGACGTTATCCAAAAGTATTTTTAAAATTCAATATTTGTGTTAAATAGGCCAACTTTCCGTTCATTTTGTCAGCAAGCGTTACTTGTTCAAACATAGTTTTCATTAAATATTTCATTTCAAGTATCTTGGACTATCCACATTGAACATACTAAGATAAGGTATTCCGACATCTGAAATGAGAAATAAATATCCCGAATGTTGGTATTTGAGTGAACACTTCAATGGTTACTTTTTAATAGTCAGGTCGTACCCATAAAATAACTAGCTGCAGTTTTTCTGCATAATTTGTCATTAGGTAAATGCGAGAAAAAAACACAATCATGTATCAGTTCATTCTATTTTTTGATGCTGACTGTTTCCTGAATGGTCATGCAACACAGCAGTATATTCTTGAATGAAACGATTTTTTGATAATGAATCTCGACTGATTAATGACGCTTTCAACCTAGCGATCCCATGACTAGCGATTTCTACGTCTTGTTAGTCTGTCTCAATACGATTTAGCCCTAGCAGGAAGAGAAAGAACAGTTAAAGTTGAACTGACCACTTTAGTATTCGAATATATGCAATTGTTTAATTATAGTCATACATACCCAAACCATACTAGAATAATAACATCAATAGAAATTAAAGGTATTAATCATGAAAAATCAGAGTAATCAGTATATAATTAATTTGTCCTAGTTTGTAAGCTGCAAATGGCATAGAAGCAGTTAATTGTTTAAATAAAAGCTTCATATAACGGAAGTGTGGAAAATAGTAGGAAAGTGTGCAGACAAAATACTTTTAATAGTATTCTGCAATTCGTTTTGTAAGATCTTACTCAAGGTTATTTGTCCTATAATCTACATAAACTAATAATAGATGTTTTCACTATGAGTACCTTGTAAACATTATTTATATGCTGTACTTGATTCGAAGAGAGTTCTAAGATGATGATGTGTGGTTCGCCTATCTAAATTCCGGTTAATTTTACTTTTTCTTTTAAAAGGTATGAATTTAGTAGAAGGAA
This sequence comes from Schistosoma japonicum, assembly GCA_025215515.1. Taxonomy (NCBI): domain Eukaryota; kingdom Metazoa; phylum Platyhelminthes; class Trematoda; order Strigeidida; family Schistosomatidae; genus Schistosoma; species Schistosoma japonicum. The sequence goes on from CM046066.1 coordinate 16,429,879, forward strand.
CTTCATAACAGTCCGGTCAAATTCAGTAGGTCTGAATCCAGCCTGGTTTTCTCTAGTCTGCTCTTCACGAGCTCTAGTTAGGCGTCTAAGTATAATCGAGGCTAACAATTTTGAAACTATATTAGTCAGACTGATTCCCCTGTGATTGTCACAAGAAGACTTTTGTCCTTTCTTATAAATTGGGACAATCAGGGATTGAGACCACTCAGATGGTATTACGCCCAGTTCCCAGATTCTACCTAAGATTTCAGTCAATCTAGCTGTTAAAACTGGACCACCATCCTTAAAAATTTCAGGGGTAAGCCTATCAGGACCTGCTGCTCTACCTCGCTTCAGATTTTCTATAGCCTTCTCAACTTCATAAAGACAAGGAGGAGTCAAGTCGATTTGCCATTCAGGATGACTGGGGATCGTGGGCAACCGAAGTGTGGCTGAAGGCCAGTTGAACTGATCCCTAAAGTGTTCTGCCCATTGGTCTGATCTCCTGGACTGAGAATGAATAATAATCCCATCCTTTTCCGAGATAGTTTCACTCACATTCTGATTCCTAATACCAGTTTCCTTGATAAGTCGAAAAAGTTGCCTACTGTTGCCTATCGCTGCTGCCTTTTCCATCGTTTTTTCTTTCGCCACCCACCACTGTTCACGGTCGTTGCGTAGGCTTTTTATCAGCCTGCGCTTAAGTTCACTTTGCTCTTCATCATGTTCAGAGCCAGGTGGGATGAGCTTACGAGCATCCATCAGTTCAGTGGATGCTACTGAAATCCACGGCTTCATCCTAGCCTTATGATTTACCTTACTAGCAGATATCACTGCTGTTTCCACAGCCTTTTTGATATCATTCCAACCTGTTTCCGGATGGGAATCGCTGACTTAGTGGTCTAAATGTTAACCACTTCCCAGAAGGCTTAATAATTTTGAAAGTCGATGTTTTTCACTATCTCTTAGGGGTTCCACACTAGGATGAAACAGCTATCTATTAGCTCTTGGTTTTAAACGGTCGCCTAACCAAAGCTAGTCTGTGGCAATAAATGTCAAATCTCCACAACACCATGTGATGTTATTTTTTGAATATTTGTACCTAACATATATTATTTTCGCTTCCTGATAATGGTAGTTGTATACAAAACACTATGTATTGTTGTTATTTGTTTATTTTTTTCCTTGTTCTGCTTTAGGCTATTTATCTCGTTACCTTATTCAAACAATGCTTTCATCTAATCCTGACGATAGACCGACAGCTGAAGAGATCAGTTATTATCCCCTGTTTTGGTCACCTAATAAGGTGATACGTTTCATATCGGTAGGATATGTTTTAATCCATTTTTTGTTGACACATAAATTTTGGTACAAATTTAGCACCCTAGAAGTGTGCACCACATAAATAAACGAATAATGTTGTGAGAAAATAAACTGAAGAGAAGTGCTATCGACAAAGTGTTAATAAGCGAACTGGAATAGTATATAATTGGATGTACAGTTCACTTATAAATAAAATTATGGAAAACTTTTTCCACCTACGGTAATCCCTTTTATGAACAATGTAGTAGAAAATTACAACAGAATTCTCATTAAATTATATTTTCAGTTAAAATCTGATAACTCATTAGGTAATGTATCCTATCAAAGTTAGCCTGATAAATGTAGATGGATACATTCAGCCACATTAGAGACTGTAATAATAATAATAATAATAATAATTTATTTCCTGATATCAGAAGCAAGCCATTTTTACAGACAAGATCAACAAAAACGTATCAGGCGGTAAAAGAGTTCAATTGTTGCGCAAACATATTATACTGTGATACACTGAGATAGTGGAATAATAAACGTTGCTTTAAATTGCCATTTATGTAGCGTCCATTGCAGACATGACCTTGGGACGATCTTTTGGTACAAAAGAATGACAGGATGAATTTATGGCACCATTTGGAGGGATTGCATTATTACCGGAAATGTAGATGTTCAACTTTTTGCGTACAATAAGGCGATCTCGAAGTGCTGAAAGAAAGAAGGAAAACTATTACTGATTCCACTTTTGTGACTAATTTGTACTTTACATTAGTGTTATCTTCTTGTTCTCAATATCCAGTTTCTAATCAGTCGGTCGGACTGTAGATCATTTGAGTTACAGTTACTGTTTATTGGACCATGTTTGGACTTATAATACGTGTTCACATTTTTAGAGACAATATTTTTTGTGTATTAGGTGATGAACTTGTTTATTTCATTTATGTCAATTAGAAATGCTCGTCATGAGGGTGAAAATATAGAAGTGATAAGATCATGTAAGATATTTTTCCAAAGAAATAGCTTTTGTTCAGAAAGCTTCATTTACCCATGAGCACTACATTTCATTACACTTTTATCATCCCGAATATTATTCCACCTTGTTAGAGTTTAGGTAGCATCACAGGCTAATGTGTGAAAATGCCGAACAGGAATACGTATCTTAAAAATCTTACTCCTTAAATACTTCCGACTTCAAAGTCCCACATCACAGATCAACTTTAGTTAAACAATCATTGAGAACTAGGAAGCACTGGAAAACTGTTTCGTCATAATGTTAGATTCCTTACTATTAGCCCACAAAGTCCTATCAGTAGTCAAACACATTATCTTCTGGCACGGCTTTGAGCTTTCAGTTTATGCCTAATAATTCATACTCCTAAGGTTCTATTCAGTTTGTGAAATTCAATGATCATTGCCTCACAGTCGACATTGTTGTAGTCTCTTGGTTCGACCCCATCAGTTGGTTTTTTTTTCTTGTTTTTTTTTAACTAAAGAGTATCGTATTCGGTGAAAGAATATGTTTTTGTAATAAAATCATTTAAACGACAGATTCCTTTATTAGCCTTAAATAAACCACCTACTACTATTTGCTAATTATTATTTGTTTATCAATTTCACACTACTCCTATGCAACAACTTAAACATAGCGTTATGTTAATAAAACATTTTAAAATGACTGTTTGATCGTATACTCCCTTACAATTGGTTACATAATTTATAAAATATTGATTATTTTTCACCGCTTTTTTAAATTAAGGAATTATCAGATATTATGGATATCAAAGATCTATCATCACAAAATATTACTGCTACTAACACAACTACTACATCTGTGAATGTAGTTAGCAGAGATTGTACTCGCGAACAGAATGATGACAAAGACAGTACAAACATTACTAATCATCAACGAATTAAACAATGTTTTAATAAATACCATCAACAGCAAATGTTGAGTGACCTTGTATATTATTCAAATTGGGTGTTTAACGAACATTGGTTTACCAGACTAGAACCTGAACTTGTTAGTAATTTATTAAGTACCAGGGGTTACCAAGTAAGTGAATTTTAATGTGTATCTATGTGTTTTTTGTAATATGAGTTGGGAAAGGTCGATAGTATTACCTTGAAATAACTAATTTATGAGGTGCTGATTAGTGAACTTGACTACAGGTCACAATCAACTCAGTCCATAAAAATTCATGACCTCAATAACTGATTTCCCTGCACCTAACCTTAATATTGTTTACTCAATAATCCTAACAAATGCAGCCAATGTTTCGAAAACATATATTATCAAAACTAAGTGATTGACTAATGCGTCAATAGTTAATGAATACATGGATACATAAAGTTTGATTGGCTTTCATTAACTTGAGTCATTGTGTTGTTAGTGTAATATTCATACTTCTAATACATTAATAAACAAACTAATGTAATAATATTCAATTATTAAATACCGTTTGTCCTTGATAACAGTAAATAGATCTTAGCGCAAAATGTGTAAAATTACATCAAAATTGCTGTTTAGTAAGTATTTAACTTGTGAATAATCAACAAACAGAATCTATATAAATTTGTTAAACAGTGGTTAACTGCTAATCACCTGTATGTATAAAGGTTTACAACCAGTCCTTTTGCTCTAATAACATCTCGTTCCATTACCAAATATATTTGATATGTGCATTCAATATGAAAACTGCCTTGTGTTTCTCTAAATGAAAGAAAAGGAGGAGGAAATTCGTCAATGTTCCATGGTGGTAGTGATTCTTCTTGTTATTATTGACGTGTGATAGGTAGCAGGAATTTCACAAAAGCAAACGTAATTGCCATAGCTAATAATGTATTTTTTTAATATATTACCGATTCTATCAGTTTTAATACATATATTTGTAACAGTTTTTTAATAATTGATGAGAAATTATTAAAAACAGCATTTATTTAAGCTACTGAATGACATGTATCAACTAGAATATAAATAGACCAATAAATATGTGAACGCTACGTATCCGATTATAATTCAATGTAAATTTGTAGTAGATGGGTATGCTTTGTCGGGATTTGATTCTCTTCCTTGAAATACAAATTGTTGATTATGGACTGGTCTACATCGACATCTTCATTAAAGATAGAGAGTAAAGTTGTCGAGTGCATCAACCACCTCACTTATCTTGAAAGTTTTTTAACTCTTGGTGGGTTAATTGATACCTAATGAAATCTTGGCGTAGATTCTCAAATCTCGTTTGGCTTTTACCAACTTACGTCACCTAAGGTGCCAGTCAAATAAAGGAAGACTATAATGAATAGCAGTCTGTTTCGTCGTACTGTATGAATGTGAAACGTGGCCATTAAGAGGAGATGATATTCGTAGGTTATTGGTATTTGATTTAAAATGTCTTCCAAATATAGCTAGTGTTTACAAATTTAGTGTTCATCTTGCTGCGCTAATGAAGTGTTGCGATTCGGATAAATGCATGTATGTTCCAGGTTCTATGTTTTACATACGTACAGGTAAGTAAAGATAAATCATCAGTGCATTTAAATACTTTTACGTGACTTTGACTCACTAGTCTGTCTTTTAGAGAATTGTAAAATCTCTAATAGTAATTATTAGGCATAAATCATGTATTAGAGACCAGAGAAAATAATAGTGATGAGATTCTTATTTTACCGAGTGACCAACCACCTAAATACTCTGTCAGGACATCTAATATCAGTCCCAACAAAGAATACTCTCAATGATAAAATAGATTTTCACTGAAACACATACTGAAAAAAAATAACACAGTTTAGTTAGTCTAGTATCTGTATTATTGATGACTTTCGTCCCATTTTTTTCTAAGTTATTTTATATTAATTAAACTAACTATTTAGTAACATGGAATATAATTATAGTAATAAACGAAGATTGCTACGTTGTTTTCATCGTTTTTATTCCGTATATAGGATACTTCTCTTTTATACCTTCTGCGTGCTATACGCAATAAACATAACCATATATGGTCTTTACCGGAACACGTTCGCGCAATTTACGGTTATACTCAAGAAGGGATGGCAATTTATTGGACAATGCGTTTCCCCGCTCTTTTACCATTGATATATGGCTTGTGTAATAAACACTTTACTGGTAATATTCATTTTTGTGAATTTCTACCTCCTAAATCAGTATGCAAAGTGTTTGTCGGTGCTCCAAGTAAGTACCTGAATCTTCTTTCAGGGCGTTTTTATTGGCATATTTCTGTTTATCATTATTTTATGTGATTTTATATGTATAGGGCAAGTGAACTAGACTGTAACGAACATTCTAGAAGAGTAGGCTACTGATGTTGCCATTAGTAGTTTTTAAATATTTTATTTCTGATGAGCACAGTGTATGCACAAATGATAGGAAAATTACAGCTCAAGTGGATACTTTTGATGGTGTTGCTTTTCCTGAACCAGATGATCCGATCGCAAAGCTTCCATTGCCGTATTAGGCAATATCATCAGCGCTTTCTCTATATCCGAGTGAATACATGATTTAATCAGTTTTACCTATCTACCAAATATATTAACAAGTTCTGATTGATGTTATTAAAAAAACACCTGATAACTGTTTTTTTCCTGACATAAAATCCTTCGATAATACACATTTACAACTCTACCGTAACCGAACTCGCTATTTCCAGTTTTCGCCCAAGTGTTCTGTAACGAACATCACTAAAGTCCTCTCAGTTTTATTCATCTACATTTACCTGGACTTGCAGGAATTCGAGTCTCCATACAATGTTTAGTGCTTCTACAACTTCACTATAATTGAAAACTGCAACCCTTGGTTACAAAATCCTCGATTCAGAATTTCACTACACGTCGGTGGTCTTTCGGTAGGGGATGAAATTTACATAAGCTCACAGTTTTGAAAAAATTGATGGGTAATAACAACATATATATAAGCATCACTCAGTAAACTCCTCTACAATAAATTCGATATTTGACATCGAATTGCAACTAAACGAGTAAGTAACTTGCAAGAATGTGACAAGCGTCGCTCTATGTTCTTTCTTTGTCGCAGTTGATTTTTACCCTATGGATTGGCTAGAACTAGTTACAGAAAATATTAGTAAGTCATGGTTCGTTAATTGTTCACCATCAGCCACACTGTTCAGTGATTTTCGTCACTTATGTCAATATTTTGGGACTCATTTTATGTATCCCAGCATTATAGTAGTTATTGTGAGTGTTCGGAGCTTCGGGTTATTGCCATATTTCAAAATGAGGAAGACATTAGGTTAAGTGTATAACACAGGAAACTAGTGATGTTCATGTGTTCACAATCAGGGATGTGGTATGTTTTGTACTTGAACGCTTAGAGGTCAACTTTTTACTCTTCATAATTCTCCAACTCTGAACAGAAAATATATGTATTGATCGTATCATGAGTTACTCTAAGTTCCTGAAAGATATTCTAAAATCGGCATTTATCTAGTCAGGATACGATACACAGTCCGTCGTTTTCTAGAATGTTTTTGGAAGTTTTCAAAGAATCCTGATGGCTCGAAGTATTTTCAGGGCTTTTCTTGCCTATGAAGATTCTTTCGAGAGCTCTCAGCAGTATGTAAATTAAATATCTCTAATATAACAAAATTAAGTTACATTATCTAACTTGGACAGAAGCTTTATCTAATCTTATAGTTTTAAACATTGCCGTTAAATATTATAGCTATATAGGGACCTATTCTATTCAAATCAAGTATTGTCTTAATTAACTTCAGATTTTCGGCTGATATGCCTATTACTTACTTATTTACACCCGTTACCCCTCCCAGAGGAGCATAGGCCGCTCACCAGTTAAGAGGGCAGACGGGACATTTGTATGGCGGTGTTAGAGGTATGCCTATGCCGAAGTTAAATGCAGACTTTAATCACCCTGCCCCATCCATTATTTGAACTTACTGACTGGATTTATTATCGTCAACACCGACTCAAATTTTACTACTGACCACGATATCCGTTATGTAATATAACACGTGACTATCATATTTTATTAACTCAACAGATTAACTTTCGGTTCCAAATCTTAAAATAATAACAACTGTTGTGATGTACTTATACGCAGTTAATAAAATTCACATCTTATATCTCGTTAATCATTTTTGTAACTCATTTACCAAGTACAAGTTCATGTACTCGACTTACCCGATGTCTATCCGTAAGGCATTACTACTTTCTATGGTTTATTTGTTGGGAGATTATTTATCACGTTGTAAATATTGAATTACTCACTTTCTTCTTTTTTCTTGTAACTATTTATACACAGCAAATTGTCCTTGGTGGCCTATTTGGAATAGTGCTGCTAATGAAAATGAGATAAGTGAAATATCTACTCAAGAGAATGATTCAACAAAGTCTTGCATTCCGTCTAGTCAAGATAAAAAGTACTTGACGAAATTTGTAAGTGGTTTTTATAATTAGTATGTTATTTTTGTAGTTGCTCGTTAATATCGATTGCCGGATGTATATGGGGATGAGATATTGCCTTGACAGATGCCCAGTACAAATCATGTGATTTTCTGAGGCATCACTCTCCTAACCGTAGACCTAAAGCTCTCTAATCCAAAAAGTAGTACAGAAGTGTTAGATTTATTTCCATGGTAGCCGGTGATCAGAGTAGGTTAGTGTGCAGTTTGGAATCGAAACGTTCCAACTAATCTAGGTAGACTATCCGTATCTGCCAACATGGTTTAAGCGCTGGACATTTCTCTTAATGCGTTCGGCTTCTTGAACATTCCTTCCACATGAGGGCAGTTAGTTGGATTTTCTTGGCAGAGGCTACAAAAGGTTTGGGCATGTGACAGCATTCGGCGACGATAAGCATACTTTCCGCACCGTCGATTATATTAAGACATTTGTGAGTAAAAATGTTGACACAACTTGGATTGAATCAAATTAAATTTAAGCTGTATAATATTCCTAATCCAAAGAGTTACACTCGATTTAAATATTTAACCTCATAAAACAGACTAACTTAAACTATTACAATGCGCGATTACTAATTTCATCGACTTGGATTAAAGTGGTAATTGGGAAAAAATATGATACCTGGGTTTATTAAACCAGTAAATTGTGCTTTGGATGTATAGTAAAATCTTAATATCGATAAGGTCAGTTGATAGCTGAGTCTTCTTTTAATACAAATAACAATACTATAGTGTCTTACACGAGATACCCTATATAGATCAAACTCTTAAATTATTTTCTTTATTGATCTAAGTGTATGCATTATACCACTTGATAGAAGTTTAAACTCTTGTAATTCGTTGCGCTTTTCAAAGAAGACATCGGTTACTTTGTAAGTGTTCAAGAAAACAAGTTTTATTCAGTATAAAAGTACTACTGCCAAAATACAACTTTAAACTATAAATATCCAACTTGAAGGTTGCTTCATTAAGCTTACTGACTAGAATGGTTGGTTCTATCAACAGATTTCTGATAATAAGGTTCATTAAAATGTGATAACTACTAACATCGGCTTAAAACGTTGGTGACATGGCCCATAATGGGTCGCACTCAGAGAGGTTCATTGTCTCTTTATCTTACTCTACATTGTAAATTCCCGTACTCATTCATATTTTTAGTGTTCAGTAGCACGCATTATCATTCTTATTACATTATCTAGACTCCTACGGTACTCATATTTTCATGCTGTCTTATTGGGACTTTAGCCAGTCCACTTTTGTTAGGCTCTACGTAGATTATACCTGACTGAATAGTGTGATACATAGTAACCGAATAATGAAATGATATCTATATATGTTAAACAAAACTGCCGAAACACTTTTTTTGTAAATTGTGACGCCAAATCAATACACTTTTATTCTGTATATATAGGATATGAATAAATGGAAACGTAGTAACACTGTACACCCATATTCTATAAAACGATTTAAACAATACGATAAACCAACAGATTTACTGAACAAATCATCTATATTATCAATGGGACATGATCGTGATCAAGAAACTAAATCTGAGATAATTCCAAACGAAGTGGATCAAAATGAAAATGGTTGTAACAACATTGCTACTATTGACGCTAGCAGTATCTATAGCAATAATCATCGACGTCGTAGACCTAATCAGCCTAAAAAGATTCGTCCATCGAAAAAGCGATTTACTATACAACGACATCAAGATATGATTGCAGAAGCTGGAAGTGAATCCCACTCCACATATGAGCAATAGTCTAAATGCTTATGTCGAAACGTTCAAAAAGTTTCAACATCATAATTGTTATACAACGAATTGTCTTTCTCATTACTTGATAAAAAGCTACTTACAATCCTTAGTGCATGTACATATACATGTTTTTTTATTCTTTATATCTAACATAGTACTCTAATTGTCCTCCTTGCTGATGATTCACCATAAACTCTCTCCGTATCTATGCGTTTGTGTATTTGTATGAACAGACCCTTAGAAAAATATGTGATCCCTTTTTCTACTCACTTTGTTTATTTCATTTTGTTAAATATTATTTGTTTTGATTAATGTATATACTACTGTTAAAGAAAGTGGATTCTTGATATCACAAATTTTATTTTTTTATATGCACCTATATTTGATGTTCTTTTCTCATATTCACAGATACTTATGTGTACATTAATATGCACTATTCTGACTATTATATGCGTAATTCTCATTAAACATTATTTCCACTACTACTTCAATGTATTTTCGTTATATTTCCTTCTCATTTAGAATAATTACAGCAGTTGACTGGAGCAGTGGCTCAGTGGTTAGGGTGTTCGGCATCTAGATATTACGTACCAGGTTCAAAGTTCACCGCACCCACTACTTGAGTTTCAGCAACTAAGTATCACTGGCTCTCATGATTAAAGTGTAACTGGAAGCTAAATATAAAAATCGCTATCTAGTAAATGAGTTAACAAAAAAAATAGAAGTCGTTTATAAGATGTGTGTGGAAGATACTCACGAGACATCACAAACTTACATTATTGTTTACTAATCAATTCTAAGTTGAGTCTATGTAACTACTAAGTAGTCAGGAACTGCGTTACAATACGTCAGTTTCATGTCCATTAGATATTTTTGATACCAGTGTTTGTTAGAATCTAGCAGTACAATTAATTCATCAACCTAAAGCTTTGAATGAAGTATCTTGTTTTTTGAACTTACTGGTGTTATTGTGCTACCAAAATGCATTTGATTCCCCCCCCCTTACAAGGATACATAAATTCATACATACATACAAAGTGAAATCCAGAAAGCGAGAAACCTCGGTAGCACTTTAGCCGATTGTTGCGGAATAAAAAGGGGCTTATTTCATTTAAAGCATGACACAGCAATATTACAGTATCTCAGAAAGTCAATAAGCGGTTATTAGCAGTCAATAATTTTTTTTAAATATGTAGAAAACGTTAATCGGAATCGAGCTAACTGCTTGGATAGTGATATGACATTATAAATCTTCCTAATGAATAAGCACATCTCCTCAATCATTTCACTGAAAACCGGTGAAACTCTACTTATTTGACATTCATAATGACTAATACGAGTCATGTCAAAATGTATAGAGATAAAGATCATTGTGCATTTAGTGGTTGTCCTGAGAATTTTAGGATATTTTTTCAGGTTTCCAAATATTTGGTTGAAAACTAAATAATTATTTACTGATCTCAGCTTTCAATCTACTTACACATTTTTACTTTTCTCATTGCCATCGATTGTGTTGATAAACCCAATACACATATACTGCGATTCAAAAAGTCCAGGAACCTGAACATGGTTATCAAGTTGTAAAACAACCTATTTTATTGACAGTAACGTAGCCATGCATAAAAGCTGAAGGCATTTCTCAGCGTCACAAAACACTTCTATATAATAATGTTCATGTATTAAACATATATTTATCATAACTATCTTCTTCACTTTGATTAAATCCTTGTAAATGATGTATGTGTTTGACAAACATTATACAAGACTCTTCTACGTCGTTTCACTGAGATTTCGGAACATCACAGAGTACTTATTAAACAACCATTGGCTTCTGACAGGTTTCTCATAAGATACAATACAACTAGGCAACCACCAGTAATGTTCTTACAAAACTTATGAAATGCATATTTTCTTCACGACTTTGAAAACATTTCACATCTAACTGTACGCTATTCAAGCTAAACTTATTAACATTAATCATAATAACATTTAAATAAGCTGACGTAGGCAGTCTATTTTTACTCCTATCACACTTTACCAAGGAATATTGTTAAGGAATAAGTCATCACTCTGTCAACTTTGCAATCTTCTTCACGTCATCCACATTACCACTTTTCTTTAGTTCGATTACAATAAGCGTATATAATGAAATGATCAGATCGGCTAATGAAACACCAAATAAATAAAAAAAACTTTCACTTCGAAAAAATTATATCATACTGATAATGATGATCGTAACACACAAAAGCTGAAGTTAACTCATATATGCAGAAACCACAAATTAATGAATCAAACTTTTTTTTAAAAGCAACAGAATAAGTGATATTTTAAAGGCAAAATTACAAGAACCTAATAGAGAGAAATCACAAATACAACAACATAAAGTAGTGAACAGTTGGAACAGCAAGCAACAGAAAACATTTATTGAATCTGTGTGTGAAATGAGTAAAACTTACATGATACTATTCCGTAAAGAGGCATATCAAAAAAATTTTGATACAGAATGTATATATCACAAAACGATAGAATGTTCACGATACAACAGACAAACAGGTATGCATTGAGAACACAAGAAAATTTTCAGTGATAATCCAAATTTTTGATTAAATCATACACAGTTTACCTATTGTGTGTGTGTATCTGTACGTGAATAGAAAGAATAAAAGTAGGTCAATTGGAATCCAGATAAACCTAAATTGCTTAAAAGTTATCCTTTTGCATTTTACTATTTTATAACCGTATTTAAAAGGGATTTATGACTGATGTGTGGCATAAGAACTTTGGTTTGTTGGCAGATTAAGACCTATGAGGAGAAATAATAAGTGAAAACACATAAGTATGTATATATTAATGTTATAAACAGTAATAAAAAGTCAAACGCAATTCACACATGGGTTCGTTCTGTCAAATCTAATCGTATTACGCATACAGTGGATGGTATTAAGTGTGCTTAGAATCACTTGTTTCATTATTCTTTCTAACTATTCCTCGACACAGGATGCTATAAGGGTTTAGGTTAATAAACTCAATCCTTATATTCAAAGGTCTACAAGAGGTATATTCCCCCAAGCCCCAAAAAACAAGTTTATGGATCATGAATGTTTTCATACTCTTTTCATCACAGATACACTTACTGATAATAAGTGGTTAGATGTAGCCGACGGAAAACGTTTCTTGACCAAATTTCTTTCTAGGCGTCACTCATCGATAATGCATCTATAATCTTGAATCATCCGATTCCTCCGAAGGAATTCAAACTCATGCAACCCAGTTTCAGTCCCATAAGAGGTTATTCGGGGAGTGAATAATTCAGTAGTAATCTCTATGAAATCAAGTGGCGTGAATGAGAATCCCACAAGGAGCAACGGTTACCTAGAGATTACATGTATGCCTTGATAACAGTTGACAACTAGCATTAAAATCTAGGTTAAGAACTGTTTAGTATCGACCACTTCCAACAACCTAACATCAACACACGTTAGACACGATATCGAGTGCCTTACATTAGCAGCAGTCACACTGATCCACTTGATGGGTAGAATTCGATCAACAGATGACTAAACAAATGACAACGGTCACTACTTAGTGATCAACTAATCTAAGTATAGCTACTATTTTAGAAGAGACTGATGATTTGAAACAGTAGTATAACTATTTGAAAATCGAAGTGTTAAGACGTGAAAGGAGAGAATCAATCTTTCTAACAACTGAAAGCGCAGGCTGCTGGTAATTTGCAGATAGGATGGAAGCTATCTATCTATGAACGGCTAAAAATAATGAAACTATTATTAATCTACATCAGTTTTCATCAAAAATGTTGTACAAGCACAATAGAGCTAACAGCAACTTTCTTTACTGTCTAGTAGAATCCTATGAACATTATACCTCTCAACTCGTCCTAAATCAGGACAATAACTGAAAGGCGATAACATACTTATCCGATGGAATAAAAATCGGGTAGTGAAAATATGAGAGGTTTGTTAGTAATATACCATCCTGGCATGGTAAAATCAGGCTCACATCGGTGGACGCTGACTAGTTCGTTTTAAAGCAATCAGAGCTAGTAAACAATCAATTTCGTAATAACGCTAGTGTTTTTTATTACTATATTCTGTATATTTTATATATCCACCCTATTATCACTATTATTATTATTATTATTACTAAAGTAACTAATACTTCTACTAATTTGATGTTAATCGTGCTGTACTGTTGAGGTGTGGCAGCTTGGACAGATGCACACGTGTTATGTTTTATATACACATAACAAGCATACATTATATTCTGCTGTTCATATTGCTAAAATTTCGTTCTGATCAACTCGGTGAAGTTTTCTTGTCACAAAATAATGAATAAGCTTCACAGGATTACATAAAATCTATGAGAGAAGCTTGTGGTGTATCCTTGATCTATCAATTAGCACTAATTAGCTGAAAGTAGACTAATCGGTGAATTCCTGAGTCTGAAATAAACATATAATAGTTCAAGCTCTATCCTGTTGACACTAATTAAAGAACAATAGTTTACAATGAAGAGTGACTAGGTAATGTGCCGACAGCCACATTCTAATTGTTGTTTACCGGAGAACATTAATAACCAGAACACTGAATTACAATGTTTACGCTCTGACCTAATATAAATATGATCAAAAAGAGAAAAAAAACATACAAACTAATATTTATACTGTGGTCTAAAACACTATAAATAACAATAATTTACCACATCTTATATCATCCAAATAATAAGATCTATCGTATTACTTATTAGCAGAGTTGTTCTGTTTTTAGTATACAGTGTTCCGTAGAGATTGTTGGATATTTCATATTGCATAACGAACAAGCTATAACTAAACAACCACTAAAAACGAGAAAGCACTGAACAGCTATTTAGTCCAAATCGGTGTGGAACTCCTCAACAGTGAATACCCATGACCCCATAAAGGATCAAACCTAGAACCTTCAGGACTCGTAGCGAGAGGTTAACCTTTAGTTAAAACCAAATGATTTACACTTCTAACTTCAGGCAGCTTGTGATATTACACAGCTATCATCGAATGTTATTGTTGAGTAGCTGCTTCACTTTAAAAAGCTTGACTTTTACTGATCACAGCTTCTCAATACAACTGAAGAGATTATCTCACTCATTTGGTCACTACTGAGGACAGGATAACTTTTATTATAAAGAGTTTATAGAAAGTGATAAATTTTGTAGTCTACTTTGACTGAATTGCGTTCATTGAGATGGATGGTTCATCTGAGGGGCTGTCATCATTATTTTGGATGGCACAGTCAGTGTGGGCTTCTAATATAAATGAGCTATAAAAATTTTTCTACCGGTGACTAACAGCTTGGTATATCGCTCTTAAGTTCGACTGTTCACTATTGACCGTTGTTCTGCCACTTTTTGCACATTTCCTGATTTTCTTCCCTCTTGACTTGATTTGTAGCAGTGTAGTTGTTTATTATTTTTTTCTAAGTGATTGATAAATCACATCTATTCCAATGTTTATTGATTGCTGAACGATGTAAATGTCAAGCCTCTAAAAATCCTTCGATCTTCTTTGAGTTTTATTTATATAAATCAAATGTATGCTCATAATTGTCTGCATATGTTGATATAAGAAAGAATATATCTTGGTGTTTGAAAACTCCAAATGATGCTCATGTAGACAAAGATGAATAGATCGGCCAAATTGTTCGATGTAATGTTTATCACAGTTGGAGAAGTTTATTTTGTGAATGATATTTGGCTTGTCCTCTTTTGTTATCTTATGCATTGGCTTGCACAGAATCTGATATATTGAGTGAGTTAACAAGAGTAACTGAACTTTCACAACTTATTTTCGTAATGTCATTTTGAATATTTTGTTCATAATTAAGTAATAAAAGTTTGGCAAACTTTTACTTTAGATTCCACAATCAATTTCAAAATTAATAATCACAAAATAGTTAAAATAGCTTATTTTGAGACATACATAATTTTGATATGAAGGATTACTGTATATGAATTTCGGATTGTATTGTAAGTGGATGTTGAAATAATAATTATGTAGTGTTTAAATTGTATGATTTTATACGACAATTGAAATGAACAAGATTATAAATTTATATATAGATAAGAATAGGTGTTAATCGGTGATAAAATCATAATCATGTCAAGCGTTTAATGTCAAAGACTACATTCTACTTAAAATGATATCCACTAAGTGAGAATTTGTAAAGTAGAGTTAGTGACAATCAAAAAGCGTCACATTTGTGGGAGTCTAGTAATTAAAATAATAGAAAGAATTACAATCAGACCCATTGTTTAGTTTAAAAATTACATCATATATGAAATAATATAAATTAAGCAAGAAATAAAAAAGTGGATTAGATTATATTCGAATTTCCCAAGTGAATCCATGACTAATAATAAACACAATATGCAGATTTGTGAATGATAAGAACAAAGTTGTTTGGATAAGATAAACTGAAGTTACGGAGTTACAAAAATAGAGGAGGTTATACGTACATTACTCCAATTACGTCGCTGTATTAAAGTGGATATTGGTTAATTGAATCTTCGGTCGGCCCCGTTAAAAAATAAGAAGTTGGACGTATTTCTTTTGCATAGCCACTTAATACGTAAGGCTAGCTTCTGCTTTTAGAAAAACCTTTGGTCTAACCGGTCTTCGCATATAAACATATATATATATATATATATATATATATATATATATATATATATATATATATATATATATATATATATAGTAATCTTGCTTATTTCAAATGTCGAATAAACTTATACAATTTAAACATTGCACGGCTACCATAATTGTAACATTCATATACAGTAATCCATCATGCTAAAATTATGTATTTGACCTAAAATTGGTTATTTCTGTTAAGTAATTTTGTCATTAATTCTGAACTAATGAGAATTTATCAAAAAAAACATTCTCCGTTCAAACATTTTTATTCTGATAAAAATGGAGATTGTTAAGTAATAAACGTCTTAAGGTAGTATTGTGGAGATAGGAATTAGGTTGATTTGTGTTCGTATCCGCCAGAGATTGATGTTGGTTGAGTACCACTAAAAATTAGGAGGCAGCTGTTTTGTACAGTGTTCCCTCGTTTTCATTGGTACCCAACCAACACCAATCTGTGACGAATAAAAACAAATTAACGTTTTCCCTATTTGCATATTCTCACTTCTCTTTCCAAACCTAACCTTCCGTTTGACTCGCAAATTGTTATTGTATCATCTTCCAAGCACCAACTACAACTAATTAACTATATATGTGTTATCCCATCTTACTATTATGATCATTTTTGTTTTGTACTCATGTTACTTAACTTTTTCCTGATTAGTCCTCTATAACATGAGAAGTTATTATTCCATACGTTTGTGGAAAAAGCCAAGAGATTAATAGTACATACAATCCAACATTAAAGCACAAAAACTTTCCAAAGAACAAATACAACATACTTTCTAAAGGAGGCATTTTTACATCCAAAGGAGGCATACCAGGTAATGATATGACTGTTGAAGCAGGTAGTTTATTATTATTACTATTATCATTATTACAAACAGGATGGAAATACTGAGCAGTTGACATCTGTGACATATTATTATGATGTGAGTATTGAGGAACATATCCAGTATTTGTTGTGTGTTCGAATGAAATCAAAGGTGCTTCTGTCGAGAAGGCAGGAACACCACTAGTTGATGGTATATGATATATATTCGTCAGTCCTGAAGGCAGAGGTGCAGGTGGTGGGATATTTGAACTTTGTATAAACGCTGATGGAGGAACAGGATTATGTGAATGAGTAAAATGATCAACAGGGTTGACCGGAGCACGGGTTGGATAAACGGTTGTTGCTGGAGGTTGTGGTGCCTGTGGTGTTAGCTGCATCGATGAAGAGACTAGAGGGACCTATAAGAAAGGTAATGTAACTCATGTTTGCTTATCTTTTTAAACAGTAAACAAAAATTGATACACAACTCATGCACTAATCTTCTGTTGCATGCAGTCGAAATAACGATAAAAGCCTATGCTGTTTAAAACCTACTACAATGCTGTAAACCTAAAAACAAAAATGTAGTAGCAACGGACACCAGTACAACAATCTTAAACCTTTTTTTTACATACTTCATAAAAATCACTAGGGTTTCGTAACGTTTACTAAGTGCCGTTATTTAGCATTTTCGCTCATTTGCCTGTGATTTACTGACTTAGTAATGAATACTGTTGTGTACTTTACCCTAAAGATTTCATTTCAAGTCTCCAGAATTATCCACAAATAACCAGTATGAACAAATTAGAGTAGCGCATTTAATATACCTGATAAAAAAAAAATACAAATATAAAGGAAGCTGAAGCATGAAATGAAATCATTAATGAAAACAAATCCTTCCCCTCAACTCAATATCCAGATCACAGTCACACAGTGAATCCAACATACTTACTGAAGATGAAAACGCTGCACGTAATCCAAGTCAAAAGAACTTTAGAACAATAACGTCAATTTAAACGACAATACTGTCTTAACATAGCTATCTGAAGTAACACTCAATAAGTCAAGGAACACACAAAAAACATATTTTACGGGAAAAAGTATGACAGATTTATCATGGTGCCGAATCGTGACAATCTACTGATTTATATCCAACTCCATTAAAGCAAACGCCCTAAGTTTATACAATATCATTGGTACATTGATTCGAAATTACGTATATCAACAGGTATGCGAAGAATAAGCTAAAGTATGTTTGTTTCTGTTATGATTTCTTGCTTATAACGACCCAGCTACTCCAATTGCTTAGTATTCTTAGATAATGAACACTCGACAAGACCCCAAATCAGAACACGTCTGAACAGGAGCGAAATTGTGTTTCAAATAACAAGGGCAGATAGAAGTAGGAATTCACAGTTAAAGAAACGCTAATATATTCATAGTATTTATATAAGAGGCTTCTAGAATCTTCTCCAATAATCCGCTGAAGCTGATTGGTTTAAAAATAGCTAATCAGCGTGCACTATCACGATCATGCACGTGGCATGTATTAATACGGTCTATATCCTACTAACGGTTTCATTTAAGTGAATACGAATTTTAACCCAGAGTTCATAAAAAATAATTCTTTGAAATATTCACTGCAGATCATTTGATTCCATGTATCAGTACAACATCTGGAATATGATAAATATATAAATATGTCCTATGCACTTGAAATATTTCACAAGTCATTAGAGAGTACAAATTATTCCTCCGTGGTTAGAAAAGGTATTATTTAATTTGTATTAGTTGTTGCTGGACTGTGGGTTAGAACTTTCAAAACGTTATTCATTGGATTATAGGCTTACGTAAATTTCAGATGATTCGATTTGAGAAAATAATTTGGACCATCTATTCCTGCTAACTGCATGTTCCTTAACAGTATAACACATAATCTACTAGAAACAACGAAATAATAGATTAGAGATTGTTTTTAGAAAACTGTAAGCATGCTTACTTACCTCAGCAAATGTGCTCGATGGTGTATTGTTAAAAGTATACGGAGGTGGCAGAGGACAACAGGGCGTAGCAGCAGCAACCCCGTTTACTATTCGACCTGATGATGAGACCGGTGATAGTTTAGAGTCACTAATTAACATTTTCGCCGATTCCTGTGGGTGATGCAATGATTCACCCAGTAACTGTGGAGAAGATGTAGGTGGAGTTAATGTTGCTGTCGGAATACGATGTAGATAACCATAACCAATATTGCAACCGAGTAAGCCGTTTCCACCCCAATTGGAATCAGGTTTCAGATGTACTTCACGACAAGAATCCGATTCAGAATTATAAACATACAATTGTACCACATGTCCATCCGAAGAATCGATTAGATCGAAAAAGTCATCCCTCTTGATAGACAGGTTCATATATGTAGAAACATAAAAACAATAAGGTCACAGAAACAAGACCCTTATTTAAATAAGTATCCTTCTGTTATATAAACAAACTTTTAGTAAGTAATATTTCTTCTAAAGATGTATGCTTCATGTAAAGAAACTGTAATGTCTCAGTTTACTAATCGGTTTGTAAAAAGATTAACTAGCGATTGTGCAGAATGGTTCCAGAGACATGTCAATTTTGGGGGTGTGGTGTTCCCAGATGAACTGTTTCATCCCAAAGCGTCGTCTTTTCAAAATCATGGTCAACAGAACAAGCTAATAGTCAACTGTAAATAAATTTATATAGCTCATTTCTTGTTTGGAGTATGTGTTGGTATTGTTTAAGAGAACAATCAAAGATGTATGACTAAACTTTATGGGTCAGATAACACAATACCTTAAAAACCTTCCCTGCCAGCTACAAATATTACGTCATCTCAAATGTCACTTTTAAAAACATTGGTCGAAGAAATGATATATTCAATAACAACTAGTTAGTCATTACTCTTGAAAGTATAAATAACTAACAATCTTAAAATACTTTCTCAACGAGATCTATCTTTTTGAATCAGCTGAGATAAAGAACAGGATACACTGCTATTTGCATCCAATTATAAAAGAGTAGAGGTTACGAATAATTCATCTTTAAAGTAATACCGATTTGCACTGTTCTACTTCTTTAGATCATTACTAGCAGTAAACTTGACTCACTCACGTGGCAGAGCTGGATCGGTGGTTAAACCACTACGTTGAAGGTTTGAACAATTCTCCACCTACTTTTATCTGGGTAATCGGCTAGTATCGTTAACCCTCACACTTGACGTAGTTTTAAGACAAGTGCATGAATTCGCACTTAGTGATTTGGATAATACATATATTATAAATTGAAAGGTTAGTCTTTCATAAAATTAGTAATATGGTGTGATGAAACATTATTTGAAAAAAGAATAACATATCTGCAAAGCACAAGGATTATCAGTCGATATCCTCCTATATTCTACACTTTTTTGAGTTCATTTGTCACGTATTTTACATGTATATAGCACTGTAGCTTATTAGGAAATAATCTCAACCAATTTACTATGGATGAAAAATATAGAGGTCATAATAACTGTTTAATCAATACAAACAGGGGAAACATGTACATAAGGGTTGAAGTATACATACATATATGGGATTAGTGAATGGATTATCTATTATTCACTCAAAATGTTACACTAATGAGCCTATGGACAGAAAATGGTTGCAAAATATTATCCATATCGTATATAGTAGTCTCACTAACAGATAGTGTCAACGAAGTACTAAGCGAAGCAAGTCAATCAGTCACGACATAGAACTTAGTACGTGCGTACGTCAGTTCAAGTTGTCCTGACCCACTTAGCGGATGGAGATGGAATTGTTAGATCGAATCTCACAGTGGTAGAGGTAGTAATGGTGTGAGTACTAATGGAGAATTAGAGATCGAGGATAAGATTTACAAAAATATAAATCAGTAAAAAGTTACTATGAATTCAGAAATTTAGAATTTGGAGGACAAAGAACGGACGCATTTGCGCCATTGCGAACGATTTTGAGCCATGTTACCCAAACTCTGTAACTACTGATTACGATCATCAAGCAGATCCCAATCAGGTAGCAAAGCATGAACAACACTTAAACTCAGTATAAATAATAGCAATTTTCGTTACACAGGATGTGTTGAGCTTCGGATAAAAAAACCCTCAGTATAACCACGGGAAATTTCCAAGTTGGTAATAGTAGTAACAAAAAGGTAAAAGACTGTAATGAATCCTTGAAAAAAATTCAGACAATCGCATGATTCAAATATCCTCAAGTGTATAGATGTCTTTATTTATGACTACTGGGAACTCTTACTCATGCGATTCTTTATAGGTGTGGTTGCTTGTGTTTTCTTGTAATTTCGTTTTATCACACAGACCTAGGATGGTACGTTAGTGCAACCTTCATATTTCTTACTTGCAATTGATCCTGTTTATCCTTAACTTCCTAGACTGATTCATTTAAGACAATTACATGTAAACAATCGATCACATACTCCTGATCAATTTGTGGGATGTTCATATTGTGATTATTTAGAAAATCTTAGTATTACATTTCCTGATAGCAATAAAAACATTACAAAGAAACTTAACACTAAATGCTAAAGGTGAGGAGGGTATATGATTACAAGTAATAATGAAATAATGATCGTACAAGTAATACAGTACTAGGTTATGAGCAATATACATTATATAGAAAATACACAACTTCACCATCCAGATTGGACTTGGATAAGGTAGTAACAATAACAAGTTTATGTGCTTGACTATGAGGCGTGAACACACCGCTAGGCTAAATAAATTGAAGTAGGTGAAGTACATAATATTGAAGGCATAGTTGAAGAGACATAGTAGATACATATGCGCCAGTGAACGATTCGCATTATTTTTTCAGCCTTTTTCACTTGCCATAGTGAATAGACCAAAATCGTTAGAAAACGTCACATCATAGTATGTATATAGCGAGTGATAACAGTTACCAAAAGTCTCATACTAATGATGACTTTTAGCAATTTAGTAACTGCTCTAGGTAGTAGGGACTTGAAAGCTGATTTACAATCTCACTTACAAACTAAAAGCACTTAACTACAATTCAGACAAAAATTAAGCCAGATCGGCAGGTCTTAGAAATGATATGCCCCTAATTGACCTAAAAAAACTTAGGTTTTAAACAACTTTCAGTCATGTTTAGCTTTGAGTTTAAATATCTTATAAATAACGTGACTAAATATTAATAACGGATTCTATAGGTTGGTCGTCCAATCTTGTAATATTAGTTCATCTAAAGGCTTCTGTTAATTTAACTCACTGTCGTCAGAAATGATAGTCTGACTAAATTATATCACTGTCACAGAATCCTAACGTCACAACACACTAACAGCATATCTGAAACTCCCATGGATAACTAGCATACCATATGTACACAATTACTTTTTCTATAGTGGAATGAAATCACATACATCTAAAACCATCAAAATGTCGTGGCAACCTAGACGTTAGTGAACCTGTCTCCTAACCAACAAGTTAGAGTACCTCTTCACCTACCTCATACTACGTAGTCAGCAAGTGGCATTACTCTCTAAATTATGTGGCTTAAAGTTAAACACTGAAGCATATACCCCTTAAATGAGTGTAAAAAATGTAAATGAAAGTAAGTAATAATTATGCAACGAAAGACAAGAAAACAATGAGAAGCAATAAAAACTTACATTATTTAAAACTGAGTTTGCCCCAATTATATAATCTGTATGAGGTTTTAAACCAGCTAAATCCGCAGGTGATTTAGGTTCAACACTCAGCACATGCCACACATTTTCATTGGCTCTGTCAAACGAACAGTATCGGATACTAACACCCATCAGACCTTGACCACCCCAATGATTGTTAGGTGTTAAAGTCACTTCGCGACAAGATTGTGATTTGGTCGAATAGACAATTAGATGAACTGGTCTGTCTTTATTAGCCTGTAGTAAATCTTTAATGGAATCATTATCTTCCTCCTTTGAAATAAAGAAAATGAGTCTGTAGTAAACGGATAGTGAAATTTATTTGGAGATAAGTAATTAGATATTTATTCATATTTTGAGAGAAATCACTAATAAATATAGCTCAAACGTCAGTAAAAAAAAAATAAGGAACTCGATGAAATTTAGAGAAATTACAACCATGGATTAGAGTGTTATGAGGTCAACCGCTTTATACTTTATTTAAACTTCAACATCAGATATAGAAACACGTTACTTTACTAATGACTAATTGGTTCATCTTTTATTTAAGTAGCAATATGACGTGCATACTTCTTAGCCACATTAAACTGAACCTGTACTTGAAAGATGCATCTTCCAAAATTTACGAAACAGAAACTTCTGAAAATCGAAATCCTTAAAATGTTTCTTACAAATCAAAAGATGATAAGTTAGGACCAAAGTAACCAAACTAGTGGAAAACGGAAAAGTGTTGCCTATACCTAACACGTTGAAAATTGAAGAGGTAGTCATAAATATTCATCTTTGTTTTAGGCTAAATGTTGAACATACTTTTTATGCACTGTGAACACTACTATTGTTAATAACCATAGTGTTAATGGCTCCAGTTACACTGTAAGTTCTCCTGGCTACGAGAACGTGAAGTACAACAACTTGGATTAACACATGCCCTATATTGAAACCGTTTATCTTTCATAAAAGTGACTATTAATTTGAAGTAAATGAGTCATAGTAACTGAAACAAACCACGTGCATTCTAAACTCGACTGCAAAAAAAGAAGAGTACAGTAGATAAAAAGATGAAGCTTTATTAAAATGACAGTGATGACATAACAGACCCGGTTTTCCTAGTTGTTCTATACAGACTGAGAAAATAGACGGACTTCATCTCTGCCACCAAATATTCCTAAAATGATATGAAGTTTCAATGCGGGGTCAGTAGCTTAGTTTTTTTTATGTAATATAGTATGTTATCTTAGCTGCAGCAAACTACAGTCCAATAAAGCATACGAAGAAACAACAATGTGATCATTAGGATAATTACGCTAAATATTTTTTGAAAAACACAAGGTGACTGAGATAATATAAGCAGAAACAAGTCACCACTCGGCTACTTACCAGACGCTTGTCTCCAATCGCAACGATGAAATCAAAAAAGGCTTCCAAACCAGCTTTGTGACCAGGCGAGCCGTCTTGAACCTAGGAAACAATTTTTCATTGCGATACAAACAACATAATCACAGAAGTTATATGAACTGTTAAAAACTATTTCAGCTTGATAAGAACCACCAGAGATTTGACAATGACTGAGAGTAGGTATCAGATGTAATTTGATCTCATCGTGCTGATGTGGAACGGCAATTTAGATTTATGTGCACATGCACCAGATTTTATCCTGTCCATGACATCAAGTGATACTACACAAAGCCAAATTTGAAGCACATGGAGTATGTATTACTGGTTGAAGCTAAATGTTTTAGCAACAAAGCTGTCGACAACACAGAAAGGATTACTAAATGGTATTGTGATGTGATGTATGACAAATAAAACACTTTAAAATAATCGAGCTCAAGAGGGATGACAATTGGATTTAACTTGGATTCAATAAATAATTTCTATGAAGTCGCTGTGAATTAGAAGAAAAGCTAAGAACTGTTTGGGCAGCCAGATAATCACCTGGAGATTTTTAATTACGTGTTATGATCTATCAAGTAACTTAGAACTCGTAAATCATGAAACTGTTACTTTAAAGCTGACATCGATAACTATTTAGATAAGACCGTGGAATATACTATCATTTTACGTAGGTAGTTGAATTTTTTTACCAACACTAAAGCAACTACTATCGTTACTACTTTGGCGTTCACCTTCCTGTGACAACGAGGAGTAATGACTTGAACCGTTGCATATATCCCCCAGGTTTCATGTTGTAAGTGACTGACTAATGTAGTTTGGTACAACCAATGCTAGTCAGCACACACTTTAGCACTAAATTCACTTTGCTATTGAAGTAGAATCCTTTTCTGCAGTTAACATGCACCTTACTAACAAACAGTTAATGCAACCTGCTTAGTCAGTAAATTTATAAATACAGCATTAACTTTCAGGAGCTAGATATTATATGCTGTCATTGCCTACTAGAACAATTCAAACTATCTCGCTCCCCAAATCATAGAAAGTAAAGCAAAATATAAACTAGTAACTCTGTGGAAGAAGATCATTGTACACTGATAATAGTTAGTCATAGACAAGGTAGAACCTGGTAAATGTGTTAATAGGTCCACGTTGCCGCACCACATTGGCACAAGGAGATCAAATTTACAAAATTAACACAACAACAGAATGTAATAGAGGGGGGGGAATAAAGAAAAGGCCTATGTGGAGGAATAATGCAACTTGAGATCTGTAAGAATATAAAAAGTTAATTGATAACAAACTGGTGGCTAATGTTATGATATTAAGTGGTATACATAGATATACCTCTGAAGTGAAACGATCCTACAATCTATGAAATGGCTACACTGTACCTGTATCACTGCTTACGCTATTACGTCATGTGGACTCACACTAATTGATTATTTGAATCGATAACTAGCAAAGAAATGGTGACCCAACGTCATAAAGATATTTTACTTGAACGCAAGTGCTTTGTATAACGGAGTGCTACGGTATTTATCACAGAAAATGGCAGTATGCAGAAGCAACATAAATAATCTACTTAACAAATTTCAGTGGTGAGACAGGAAGTTTGACTTGACATAAAAACTGTATTTGTGCCATAGAATCTGATAACACGAATATTTGTCAAGACATTCATTTTTGAAAACTAACAAAAGTTAATAAAATAGAAGGCCAGAGACGTACAAACTGATTATTGGAAATTCGAGAGATAATTGATCCAATATCGAAATAGTAAGCAGCCACTTTGCCTTATACATGGGGATGGATCACTTGTTTATTTAGATGCCAGTTACTAGGAAAACTGGTAAATCAGTTGATGAGGTTGTGAATCTTGACCCATGGAAATGGTTCGGACATGTGTTACGTATGCGTAATCACCTACTTAGAAGCTCAATCCTGAACGACATTGAAAAAGGATGGAACAAAGCTAGAGGCAGCCAAACCAAAACATAACATTAGTCCATCAAATAAGACTGCTAGTCTGAGTTATATTGGTAGACGGAGGCTTCTTGGTTGGGATACGCGGCAAATGATGCGACCGATGACTAGAGAATTTGGGTGGCACGGCTCAAAATCGCTCAGTGGTGGTGTACTTACTTTTTGTCTTCCTTCAAATTGTGAGGAAACTATCCTTTCCCTCTGTATCACACACATTCTTCTTACTAACAATGAAGTAACCCATACTTCTAACGATTTGGTGTTTATCTATCTATACAACTGAGATGTAGCGACTTAGGCCAATGCATACAAGCGTCAGGTTCTATGTAATACATGAATACCTTAGTATGGACTAAAGTAGAATGAGGATAAGTTACTTTGTGAATACCAAAGACGCATGAATTTTTTAATTAGTAAGGCATATACGCATTTGGGAATGCAAATGATTAACGTCTCACGTTCTGCTACAAAAGAGTACAGCTTCCTACTTTATATGCCTATCAGAACACTTAACGCTGACTTTGAGGCGATTTTAGGATTTATTCTAACACCAATCAATGCATTGTATGATTACTTAACCAATTGTGTCTGCCCATAAACACACGCGAATCCACAGATACAAAGGGATATCATGCAGTCGTTCGAACAATGTCAAGATACATGTAGATTCAAGGGGCCATTTTCTTATTAGTGGTTAGATTAGCAGCATACTGACCCTGTGGTTTTTTTAACTGTTCTGAGTCTATTGTATTTGATTCTCTTGTGTTGAAGGTAAATAGGTGGAAAACGTGGTGGTATGTCCAGCAAACATACCGCTAATCAACTTCTGTAAAAAAAACATCTTGTTACTAAGCTTATCAACATTTTTTAAGTTTTCCTCAGCCTTACTTAACCCCAGTATGTAACTGCGATTTCGGCGAAGTTGTTATTTTACCTATAGAATAACAATACTTACGAATTCTGCAATTTATCAAATACCACGATTACTTGTGAAAATTTACCACTAGTTTATACAACGCCAACTTACAATAAAGTATTGCAAGTGTAGCTAAACTAGGACAATGCTTACTCGCAGTACGTGATATCCAGATGTTCCACCACCCGGGATTGGAGAACTAGCAGACCCTCCCATAACTTGATTACGCGTACAACAACGTGTGCTACGAAAATACGAAAGTCCCGGTTTGATTAAACTCCGATTTCCAATATTCTAACATTTCAAAATCTTTTTTAATAGCCTAATTCAAACAAATTTATTTCTTTATGCTCGCGTCTTGATTGCATTTCATTTCACTTTAAACCTTTACTCTTTGCTTAGTAGACTTAGCGGATGTTTTTTCCATGAGATCTGTGTGTAAGTGACAGGAGTGTTTCCGTTATAGATAGTGCGGTACCTTATTTGTTCCTTCTGAAACTTGAAAGAAAAAAATTTAATTAAGATTTGATGTTATTAGTGGTTAACAAGTTATCCCATCAGTTCCTGCAGAGATGAGGTAGGCATCGAGCATAATATTTGTGGATTTAGTTGAAGTTCAAGGAGAGTTCCAAAGTTTGCTTATTCTGACCATAAGAGAGGTTAGTACTGATCTTAGTGTGGGCTCTTTCATGTCTTATCATGAAAAAATCATCTGTTTAGATTAACTAGGAAATGCATTTCATCAGTTATTTATTTAGGTGAATAAGGTTATTAGTTATGAGATACATTATGACTGTCCGCCAACCATCCAGCCAACCTCGTTAACTCTCTTGTGCTTCCCTGTATTCAGGCCCAAAGTCCTTAATATCTACCTGAATGGTTTGTTTTTTTAGTATGAATACTTATTTGGTTGCTATTATATGAAAATGTACCAGGATAGCAATATCCTTTGATACGGTAGAAGAGAACATGTGATGAGAGTACTTTTCAGTGTGTGATTTGAATTTCTTTATAAGAAGATAGTGTTACTATAATTGACTATTTGAATCTCTAGTAAAGCCACCGGGTGTTAATGTTGTTATGAAGTATGACATTTTTCACTGCATTTAGATTCTACTGTGCTACCTAAACTTTGCATCATTTTGTTGTCTCTGAAAAAGTTGTAAATTGTGACGTGACAGCTTGTCTTTTGTCCCAACTCGCCGAGTAGGAATGGTACACTTATGCTTATTTGTCATTTTTGGTCTTACCTCCAATCTGGAAAACATAATTAATATCCTAAAGCTTTATGAATAAATGAGTTGCAACGAATTAGATGAGCTAATTTTACAATTTCCCAACGAAAGTTGAATCACTTCGCTAAGAAGAAAAAGAACTGGTTATTTTTCATGTAATTATTTTCTCTTTTGCTATTCTTTATTAATTGTAAAATAAGCGGTAACCGGTACCGCTAATTATGATTGGTTGTAGAGTCTTTTTAGTGTGCTAATTACTCTAATTACCACAATGTCGCTTTTGTAACTATATATACAGGGTTGGGATATAATAGAATTGAATCTTCTTAGTGCTGCTTTCGTGTCTTCTTGATTTTGGCTTGGGGCAAGTAATCAGTTATCGAATTGTTGGTTACGGTTGCGATTATTAGATGGCGTAGACAAATTTGCAGTTAGTTCGCATATAACAGTAGGGATTTTATCCCGATACAACACACTTTTAATCAACGGTTTAAAACCATGCATTGGTTGTAATCCGGCCTCACCAATACATTTATTATCAACCATATTACAATGAATCACCTTTTACATTTGGAATACTATTTTTGCACCAGCATAGATTGACGGTTAAATACCGTTTGCTTCAGTTAGATCCATGGGATTAATTATATATCTAACCCTACAACATCTATCGACGTCCATCACGAATGCATGATTATCAATATACTGTCTGAATACGATGAGAAGAAAATGGGGCTGATGAAAGTGCATTATGCAGTGTGTGTCATTGAACTCCTTGCAACGCCTCGTGTATTTATGTGCTTGTGACCATCCCTATTATTATCATCTTAAATACAACTTAATCAATAACCAATGTTGTATTCACCAAGAAGTATTGTCACTAAGAGTAGGGTGGTCCAGGATACTGGTGCCATCAGACGGCATGTCTCTATGTTAGTCAAGTAATTGAACCACTCTATTCATCATTCCATATGAACTAGCTTAATAGTCGAATCAATAGCGAAAACGACCAGGTGTAATCGTACAAATCAAATACTGAGTCTGCAGAACGTCGTTAAGATGATTGCCTGTTAGAACAGTACTTCTGATAATTATGATGATATTTATGAATAATATTGTGACCTAAAGAAGGGTGGTGGCCGAGTGCTGATTCTTGAATATTACCGCTAACCCGTTTGACTTGATGAAGGTGACAGAAATGCACACCACCAATGGTGCATCCAGGTATATCTTAGCCTGTAGTCAGTCTTCCCGATTTACACTCCCGAATCACCGAAATCCGTACTTCTGTGATGAGCCAGAAATAGGAAACAACTTTAGTTTGATGCATTTATTTGCGTATCAACCTGATAACAGTGATCATTAATCGAGGTTACATTAATGACCAAATATAACAAGTCCGTAAGGTCAGTGAAATACGGAATACCTCGTGCTGTATGATAAAATAAAAGAAAAACAATCAAGGCGTTTTAGATGCTTTTAGAAAGGAAGGTGCAGAAGGTCTGTTACTAGCTTAGTACTGTAGCAGTAAGTAATCCCCAAAATAAATAGTTGCATGCTGACAATGTTTGTTTTCTAGCTGGCAAGACTAGTTGAAGGCATTCGGTCACGCATCACAACCTGATCACCATACGATGCACCGTGATAAGCATCTCACTCTAGTTCGCCAGCTATCACTTCGACGCTCTATTTACGATCAAACATAACTTCTCTTTCGTCCTTCATTGCCTTCTGAACTTTTTCATTAGTAGGAGTGGATTCAATTGTTATAAGTTGCTACGGATATTCGATAATGGTAACTTGGTCATGTGCCAGGTGCACTTCACTGGTAAGCACAACGTGATATGGACAAAAACATTACTGTGAGTTTGTTTCTGTTTATAGGTTTTAATAGAGTATTATTAGTGAAACTATTATTTTTTTTCATATGTTTTACAACACTTTTGTATTTGAATATATTGCTACTCTGATGATGTCTGATCAGACTCCTAAGATTATTAGTATTAACCCCCTTTTTTTCTACGCCTACAAACTTTAGCTAATTCCCTTTCAAACAGATAATGTAGAAGCTTGGTTCTAAGGAGCGGAAACAGAATTTCGAGACCACAGAGTTGACAGGTCCATACGTTTAATTCTTCGCCATCGTAAGATCACTTTCGCGTGCATTGAAGGGGCATGTCATCTCTTCCTTTTTCAGCCCCGATTGCGTAGGAACTTATAACCGGCTCGGAAGACCAATTCTTAAACGCGAAGACTTGTCCGACAGACAACAACTTGACGACATGTTTCACAGCGTCGAGCTTAGTAGTAGTTCATCGACACAAATGTTGTCGCACATAAAAGAAGTGATTAGTCAACGCACTTTTGACGAAGATATATTCCGTCATCTCTTTCTATCAAAACTGCCACAAGTGTGAGCAAACCTGGTGACATTTAATAACAACCCAGTAGATGAACTAGCTGCATCTGCTGATAGAATACCAGAGATCACCAGAACTCTCCACAATAAGGTTTATTACCTTACAGAGAAGCCTCGTGCGACCAGAAACGAAGTAACAAAATTGTACAATACTCTTTCTCGTTCCTTCGACCGACAGAAACGACACCGATCAAGCTATTCTCGACAACGAAATTCATCACGAAGAAGATCCCCATCTCGACCTTGACGAAGGAAACACTCACATTGGTGTTGGTAACACAACACTTATGACAGAGCTTCAAAAAAGCTTAGGATCCCTACTGTTTCCCTATCCACTAACCAATTGTTGACACGTAGGGAAACTATCCCGCCAGCACGCGTTAGCGGTAACCGAAGCGGGTGAAAATAACCGCCTGTTATTAACCACTGTAGTGATAACAAAGACTTGCTATCCCGTCAATACTGGCGCAGAAGTCAGCGTCATTCCTGCAACTTCACCTGATCGCCAACATAAAGTTGCATTCGATTTACAGGTAGCCGATGGAAAAGAAAAAACCACGTATGACAATATATTTGCCCACTTGAACGTTGATTTACGAGGACTCATCTACTAGATTTTAACCATTGCCGGTGCGAAATTGCCTACGATAGGCATAGATTTACTGAGCCACCATAACTTGCTTTCGGAACCTAGTAATAAGAGGCTAGCGAATTGTATCACAAAGCTATCTGTGCGTAAAACCACTGCTTCAGTATGTAGCCAATAACCTTGTCAAGGAAGATAGGATGTTGGTACCATTGAACGTTGTTTAGTCAGATTGGATTCCGTCATTGTCCGACACTAGTTCTAGAATTGACTGAGCTGATCGTCTGTGTTGCTGTTGGGAGTCGATATTGTCTAACGGTAAAACCCTATCCATTGTGTACATAATTTACTGTACTACTTTATACGCTGTATGTTCCTGTTGTTTGTGATGAGATTATAAATTGTATCGTAGTGGCGTGTCTTTCATTCTAACTAAGTAATTGGGAATAATACGATTACGATCAATCAAGGTCCGAGATTCACCCTCTATCTAGAACAAAGCTTGGACAATGTAGCAATTTAGATTGACTAGTCAAGAGTTCACTTCAAACCTTAAGCGTATGCTAAAACAATAAATCTCAAGTGTTCATTTACTTTCTTATTCTGAAAACAAATAATAAAACAAATATTTCCTATTATCTCATATTGAATGTTGAGAAGTATTGTGTTTTTAAATGACTAGGATCTTGCTCCACTGTCTCCTGCCTATGATAATGAAATAAAGACCTATTCCCCAGTAACTCGATTTCTTCTGTCAAATAGAACGGGACGTACCAAGGTGTTAAAGCTCCACTAATGGCTCAGTCATAACAAATTAGTGAGGCTAATTTGACAGACCTCTACGTTTTAAAAATGTAAATAAACATTATTTTTAGCCAATACTTGATAGGTATCCAGTCCTGAATAAAGAGACATCAAAGTAATCATGTGTAACCAGTAATGTTACACATTACATCATGACTACAGGTCAACCTGTATTCCAGAAAACTTGACGACCTGCAACCGAATAATTGAGGATTGCGTAAAATGAATTCAATCATATGATGAACCTGCAAACAATAAGTACATCTAGTAGTTCATTGTCCTGAAAAAGGATAGCGATGATTGGTGTCCTACCGGTGACTACGGATGTTTTCACGCTCAAACTACGTCTAGTCGTTACCCGTTACCATACATCCTCGATTTAATTGATGCTCTAAAGTGTATGATAGTATTTTCGAAAGGCGTACAATTAGGTACCGGTGTCCGAAAATGACATACCCAAAACTGCTATCGTGACCCCATTTGGCCTATACGAATTTCTTAAAATGCCTTTTGGTTTGATGAATGTAGTACAAGCGTTTGAGAGTTTCATCGATGACGTGTTCCACGGACTTGGCTATGTCCATTCATACGTGAACAACTGCTTGATAGCAAGACCAGATAAGGAAACATATATTAAAAATCTAGACACAGCTTTTGGAAGACTAAAACAATATGAAGTTATCATATATACGGAAACGTCAAATTAAAACAACCTCGTTGGACTTCCTAAGGTATACTATTGATGGCGGCTATTTTTCAGTGTCCGCAACCAACCACCATTAACAGTTGCAAGATTTCAGCGGATTGACAAGTTTCTACAGACCATTTATACCTAACTGTGAATCTATCATGAAACGACTAATGAATCAGCTTCGCTGGAATAAAAGGTGGTCAAAATCGAAACAGAGTCAATGGAAGTCTTTACTACAACTAAAGAAGCATCAGCGGATACGACTATGCTGGCAAATTACAATATTAAAGTTCCTGTCAACATCGCGGTCAGCGCATCTCACTCAGCTATCGGCACAGTTCTGCAACAATTGATCTGCCAAGATTGGCAACCTGTGGCATTTATCTGATGATGATTAAACGGCACTTAATGGAGAAACAGTAAATTTGGACGTGATTTGCTAGCCATGTACTGTGCTGTACGACATTTTTGACATTTCATCAAAGGCTATGAATTTACAATATTAACCGACCACATGCCACTGACCTAGTCCACGAAGTCATCTTCAAATAAGTATTTTTCCACAAGAGTCCCGATATCAAAAACTACATTTCCCAGTTCTCTACTGATAAACAAAAGATGTCTGGAGTTAATAATGTAGTTGCCGACGCCTTATCACGAATACAATTCATAAAAATGTCCAAGTAATGGCATTGTTGAACTAGCTAGACTTCATAATGTAGACAATAATCTCCATCACGAATTATCCAAAACGACATTCAAACTTCAAACTAAAACGATTGTAAAAAGGTAAGAACATTTTACATTGTGATTCTTCTAGAGATACAGCCCTTAAAATTATTTTCGAAAATTATCAACGCATCATACTGATACATCTCACACTCAATCTCATACTGGAGTTCGTGACACGACTAAGCTGATTACGTGTAGATACTGCTGGCTGAAGATGAATAAGGACATTATAGAGCTACTACACTTACGATCAAATATAAATTTTCCTTCATTCCTAATTGCCTTCTGGGTTCTATTGCTAGAAGGTGCTCTGGTTATACGACAAACGTAACTTGGTCATATGCCGGGTGCATTTCAGACTAAATCGAACTACACTAAATTTAAGGATGATGAATATACACTTAGAATGCTCATTATTGACAAGTGTCGACGTAAACATTCATTTAGTTGTAGTTGTTTAGTTAAAAACCAACTGCATGTTATCATAAATGTAAGTAAGCACGTGACACTATCAGTCAATTAATCAGCCAATTCATGTATGCAGATAGAAAAACTAGACTTAATTTGATATGATTAATTGGGAAATATTTATTCTCGTAGTATTTGTTATTGTAGTGAACGCACAAATAAATAGGGAGATAAGTGAATAAACATGTGCACTAATATAATTATTCTTTTTTACTTATTACTAGTGTGATGATGATTATGATGATGATGATGATGACAGAATAGTCGGTATTAACTCCGCAACATAGACTGCATTAATGCGTCGTACAAAACTTCAATGGTAAATGGTTGAAGGTATTTTCCCATGAGAGATGCTGCTTGTTAGGGATTCTTGGATATTGCAAACCTTAATCATCCTAGTTATTTATTCGTAACGAGAATGAATACGAAACAGGCGAATGTATAGAGAACTCAAATCCCCGTTATTCATTTAAGTACCAAAATCCGTTAATTTAATAAATCTGCTGACCAAACTGAAGGACAATATTGGCAAACTATCATCATTACTGTTGTCATTGTGGATAACAATAACAATCATATCGAGAATTACAAATGATAATAGTAATAATAACAATAATGATAATAATGATAATAATTATATCCTCATCATGATAATGACGATATTGTGTGTGATTGCTTGCACGTATGCGTGTGTGTATCGTGCGTCCGTGACTGTCTGTCTACCCATCTAAGCTTCATTCAACCTACCACATTCATCTCATGTACTACTAATACTAATAATACTATTACTACTAGTAGTAGTTGTAGCAGTAGTAGTAGTATTAATACTATGTCTACTCCTCCTCCTCCTTCTTCTACTACTACTAATACTAATTTTAATACTGACATATTCATTCGACTTTCTTTCACAGTTTATTGATTGCTTCTTCGCCATATTCATTTCATAAACTTATCAATGTATGTTAAAAACAATGATATTCGCATATAGCACGATATATGCTTGATATGCCTGTTTGAACGTTTGTCTTTCTATCAATCACAGATTGATTATTGAATAGAGTCTCTGTACGGCTGATGATGTTTTCATTGTGATTAATCAATTCGTGACTGTGGATTTAATCACTTTTTAATGAGGATGATATGTTTGGCATAGTGAGTAGGATTACTGTGTGGATGATGATTACAATGAGCAGGCAGGACATATCCATTAATCATAACATTCACTGGTATACATTGTACTATAACTCCACTCTTATAATCACCACAGCTGTCAGTGATGTCAGGATTATCATTTAAATTTTGTGATTTTACACAGAGTATTGATGAGTAGATGAGTGATGAATAATTAATGTGAATTGATAATATTTAAGAATGGAAGAGATGTTTTCTAAATTGTTGTTCACTTGTTGTCCACCTGTTGAGATGATTCAATATATTGGGAGTTTCGACGTTGAGTGTGTTACAAATTCATAATTGATCTAGGAACGAAGATTCATTATTTCCACAGTGATAAATAATTCTATATTGAGAATAGTGGAAATTAAGTAAATGTTTGTATGTTTCCAGTTCACTTATTGAAATAATTGGTTATTTTGAATATTTTACAGCATGATATGTGACAAATGAGAGGGTGAAGGCGAAAAACAAATACACACTCTATTCGAATCGTGAGACAAGGCTGCTTCTCTTCATTGAGATCCATATCATATTCCGTTTGACTAATGTCTCAATCATATTCTCACTTCAAAAGACTCGTGTTTCAACACTCTGTTCCTAGTATCAATTTTGTAAAATTGAAAACTCATGATACTGATGTCCATGAAGTCGGAAATTCTACTACTAATCAGTCTTAATTCAAAATAAATTCTCAACATTATTCTAATGTAATTTCTAATTCTAGTAACATCTTTAACAAGATTGATTCACATAATACTCATTATCCAGTTCGTGATTCAGTCGAAAATTCCAGTGATATTTTTTATGCGATGGGGAACAAACGTGTTGACTGTATATTAGACACTAATACAAATTTTAACACACCAAGTTCAGTCATTTCTTATAAAGAAAATAATTCTCATACTCAACGCCTATTTCCTATTAAGAATTTTGATGTGATTAGTGAAAGCATACAATTTTCGAATAATGAGGCTAATCATTCGAATTCTCATCATCATTCGGTTGTTGATAATACAACGTTAGATTGTTATGCTGGTTATCACGATAAATTTTCAATCTTAGTTACAGATCCTGTGAACAATGTCTCTGTGATCAGAGAAAATACAGAATGCTGTCACTTTAACTCGTCTACCTAGATTCACTTCATTTAGCAAACCATGTCACAATTTCACTGAATCTTATAGATCGCTTCAATTAATTTTGAGATTTCGATGTTATTTGTTCTCATATTTATCCGGTTTGCTTACTGCATATTCGTAATTCGACTTCAATCAGTCACATACCAACGAGGTACTGAATGATAAAAGTACAATGTCTTTGCAAATCTATAGTCATATTCCTCCAGGAAGACTGAGATGTTTGTACAAGTGCCAAGGCTATTACAGGGGAGATAATATGGTGGTTTTCTATGTAGTAAGCCATGTATAAGCTATCTTATGACTCATACATTCCTACATTGTATTTGTATTGTTATTCACACCAGCATTACATGGTATTATCCATGTTAGTGTTTACACTTGTGAATGATTTGGTATCAATCAATGTGTCAGTGTATCTAACTATCCGTCTATCTGTGTATCTA
Source organism: Schistosoma japonicum (assembly GCA_025215515.1). NCBI lineage: Eukaryota > Metazoa > Platyhelminthes > Trematoda > Strigeidida > Schistosomatidae > Schistosoma > Schistosoma japonicum. The sequence goes on from CM046066.1 coordinate 16,466,584, forward strand.
TCTGTTGGGGATGTAAGATCCCCAAAACTCACTTGGCAAACCTGTTATTCTGTGGTCTTATTGTTTAAATTCAAATTTCCTGGTTTCGCGCCAAAATCTTTCTTTCTCACCTTCAGTTCGTGTTTCCCACTTGGTAAGACGCTAAATCTTATTGGTTCATTGTTTGTTTTAGTACGCTATTTATGACATTCCAAGGACGCTCTCTGGTTTTATATGTATACGCATGAGTTTTATGTGTTGATGTCATCTGACAGGCTGCCTGTAAAATTAAACGCTTCTTGCTGTCTTTGGACTTCTTACTCTAGTTAGCTGCTCTGGGGCACTGCGGAATAGCTTAGATTTCTGTTACTAAGTCGCTGGTCTTATATTCGTTAGCAGGTATCGAGGTATCACATAAATTCGCGATTCCTTAGCACTATCACTCCATACATTTCTCCTATTTCATTGGTCTTGTCTACTGTACTTACTGGTATATTTATCGAACTTTTACAGGTGATTGGTTCTTCTGTAAGTTCACGTGCTATGCTTATCAATATTTGAGACAATTCCATTCGGTCATGATAGGATATATTCGTGATGCGGCTGTGTCTGTTAGTGTTTCCAGTGCTAATTAATTCAATAATTTTTCCCTGCTGTTTATTGCATTTTTACTGTATTATTTGGTGTCTGCATTGGAAATACTAAGTACTAACTAATAATACTATATATATTTGTATTTCGATTTATGCAGGATATTGCTTATTTGTACATCCAGATAATTATATCGTGTGGTCGCCTTCATATACGCAAATCATGTAAATGTCTAAAATGTGGCGTGATCGGTCTGTATATTTGACACAACTATGGAATTTGTTATAAATTTTATTTCTGGTAAAACATTTAGCGAATCGGATTGGGGTTTTGCATGCATGTTTACGACAACACGAAAATGCCAATCATGTTACAAGGAAACAGATTGCATGTGAATTATGAAACAATCGAAATCGAATGTGAAATTCGGAATGTTAGGAGTGAACATAGACTACCAGTTATTGTGAAAACAATTAGCGAGAGTCTGTTTGAATTGTAGTGAAATAAATAGACAGGTGAGTAGTGCGTACTGTTCTGGATACTGAAGACTGTAGTTTACACAATCGTCATGCTGACTAAATTCACTTTTAGGGCGCAGGTGAGTCAGTTCAAATTCGCTGTGTTGATTGACGAAGTAGTGAGGCTTTTCTAGAGAAAACTACTGACGTCGATCAGTCGGATACAAATAGAATGAACCTTGTTAAGAAGCGCAGAATGAAGTATGGAAATGTAAACTTTGATTGGAGATGTGTTGTATATAGTGTTTGTGTGAAACATTGATGGTATTGTTTATACTATGATTGAATTGTAAAATACACAATACTTTCACGTGTGTTCAGGGTGTCTTGATTTGGGCTTAGTGTGGTTAGTTGTTTAGCATAGGGAATTCTAGGAAGTATCAGGATTAGAATGTTCTTAAAGTGATCTGATGATTTGCATTGAATCTAGTTTGGATTTAGAATGGAGTTCGATAGGTCTACTATTTGTTCAGTCACTTCTCCTCAGTCTTTATCATTGATAAACACTTGTGATATACTGTGAGCGTTGAAGAGGATTTCGTTAACCCTACTGCGATGATGGTTCCCACGGACATTGTAAACGATAGTTTGTAGAGTTACCTAACACATTTTACAACTTCAGATGAAACGAAATCGAGGCGGGTTTTGTGAAGGAGGTGGTATATGGAGGCTTAATTATGTTGGGGACATTGTTTCCTGCTGTGTTGATTTGATATGGTCAACTTTGGTTTGGTATCGAACAGTGTCACTATTGTGATGGGTAATGTTGACGACCTGAAAAGTTGTGTTCGACTATCAGCCAGTTGTTGTTCGTTAATTAACAGAGTGTTAGCGTAAATATCAGAGTGTATGAGTGGGGTTGGGTGGATGAATGGAGGAATAAGCTGTTGAGTAATAGTCGTTCAGTTTTAAGATGAGGTTGAGTAGAGTAAGGCAACATTACAAAAGTAACCCTGAGGTACAGGTGTTATATGTTGATGATGTGTAAAACGGAACTAAAGAAGAAATGAAGAAAGAGGGTGAAGAGATGTTGCACATTACAACATATCACTGGAAATGAATGTTTAGTTGGCAGCTCGCCTTCGACGCCTTATATAGATTGATTGTTAAATTTTGGTAACTTCCATGCGCCTTGTTCATTCGCTGTCCTAACTCATCCAACGTATATTGGCATATAGGTTTATAATAGGCATGTATCGAATAGAATGGTAGGTGAAATTTTTAAGAAAGATGCACATTTCATGCGGCGTGATGATTGATGGGTGAGTGTACTGTCACTTGTATGTGTAAGCGCACTAGTCGGTCCAATCAGTGAGGCGTCATCATGTAAATTAGCGATTTATGACAAGCAAAGGATGTTGACAACAACACTATGTTGACGATTTTACCGGTATCTAGATAGTACTACTTCGTCATCAACAGTAATAGATACTTGACTGATGATGTTTACTGCCGTTTTAGAAGCAACTATGAACACTACTAGATTACACTTCAAGCAACTGAGTCGTTCAAAGCGTGAAGTCTGATGAAGTACAAGTTGCGAGAGATTTCAGTATTCTATCGCTTGGCATGGTCAAAAAATCGGTATTATCAGAAGAGCACTTTATGTGGAGGTATAAGACTGCCATCAAGGAAGTGGGGCTTACCAAAAAGACGCTATAAAGACAGTTAGCCGTTGGAAATTGACTACGTGCTATCAAACGATCTATTTCCATTAAAGAGATGTTGAAATTCATGCACACATAGGGAGCAGCTAAAACGCTATTTTCGTGTTTGAGATGATAATCTGCAAAACATTGCCATTGAATGTAAGCACACTATGTGTCAACTACGCCCGAACAGACTAACGGACCATTAGCGTATACTTTACCCAGGCCAAATGGCCCAAATACGGGAAGAAACTATCAATAAACGAAAACTATCAAACTATGAAAAGTATTCTCAACAAAGGACTCTCAGCTTACACTTCTTCTGTAACAGGTAAACTAGCTATACAAACATGTGGTTGAGGCAGCAAACCGAATGTCTACCCAACCTAAGGAAAATCTGACCATAGACCGGGGATCTCACGAAAAGCCTCCGAACCGTCATTCATACTTGCACTTAAACAGCAAGTGTAGTATACTTGTCAGAAACTACGAAAATTGTCTACAAGCCTGTCTCATAAGAAAATTTCAAAAGAACGAAAATCTATGAGCTGAAAAAGTGTATGTAAACATTTGGTTACTTCATCAGTGATCTATTCCATAATTATCTACTAATCAACCATTTACCGTAGGAATCGGAATAAGTAATCATTTCTCTAACATATAAGTGAGTGGATAGAAAGGATCCCGGATACTACATGCCTGTGACGATGCTTCTAATACTATCCCAGGTTTCGGTAGGTATTACGGATGATCAGACGCAAGAGTTCATTGACAAGCACAACCTATTATATTAGGCACAACACGACTTTCGGTAAGGTAGGTCCTGTGTAATACACTCTACTTGCATAAAAGGACTGGGTCGTATAGCAAGCATGCAGGCTTACGCGGTATCAGCCAAACACAAAGCCCCACATCCTCCTAATACATAAAGTAGCCACTATGGGCTTTATGGAACCACTGCTATCCTGACTACTGAACTACTAATGGGGTGGAATAGTTCTTAACCAAGTTGAACAGCGTATATTTAAACTGGAGGTTGCCAACGTCTAGAGTATCACAGAGTTCGATCCCCTGGATATTGTTGTTCATCATTTTTATTAACGACCTAACACTAAACATATATTTGTCAATTCTTCTTTATTGAGACGACTTAAAACTGTGGAGAGCATTTAAAGATGCAGGCGACGCAAACGACCTCCAGCGAGATTTCGTTTAGATAGTGACGTGGACAAGCGGCAACGGACTAAGCTTCGACATACAGAAAAGTTACATGATTTTAGGCGGTATACATCCGACTGCGTCTGCAAACTCACAACGTTGTTGCTCTCCCCACCCTCGGAAAGGATGCCGACCTCATAAAAAGGTTACAGAAGTAAACCACTGACTGAGTTGCCTGACTTAGTAACAAACAACACACTGACCCCCTACACCAGCCTGGATTGTTCTCCTTGACTTAATTACGGTCTACAGCATTTTTAAAACACCGTAGCACCCAAATAAGAGTATACTGAGAGCAAAGCGTATCCTTATACTACAGAAAACCGTTCGGTCGTTGCTCAGTGGATATGAGTTAGTGAGAGCGATTTTCCTATCACTAAAGGTTCGCTCCACCTGGAATGGACTGCCTGATGCAGCGACTTCAGAATTATGTTTTTATTCTAATGAGATCGGTTTGAGTAACTGGCTGATTACTAAGTTTATTTCTACACATAATCACTGAATACAATTAATTGACATTTAAAATGAACATACACTAACATTTTCCAAAGTTTATCGCTATGTTTGTGAAGACCGAACTACTGATAACGTTGAAGGTTAACGTCGTTCTGTATAAAGCCAGCCGGTTCTTGATTTACGCACGAATTCGCGATAGGAAATCCAATAATATAACTTATTGATGCAAAACGTGGTATTATATTTAACAATAAACACAAATTTAGCACACAAACCTCAACAGTTCCCTTTCCATATACAGCCAAAGGGATTCAAGCAATTCTACAAATTATCTATAATACAACAATAGGTAGTAAAGAGACAGCAAACTAGTTACTTGTCCAAAGAAAGTGTTCCTAACAAGTAAAGGAACCAAATGTCTCCAACCAATTGAGCCAATTCACTTAGACAGACAGGGAATATCAAGCCAATATGGCTTACAACAAGACCTTGAAACCCAACGAAACAAAGCTGAAGATCAATGGGATGTAATATATGCTATCAAAAAGAGGGACATGTAAGAACCTGATTGTGGGCAAAACTCGATAACTGTTATAAAAAGGGCAAATGGAAAGAAACAGGAACTGTTAGAGTCAGAGAACAACAAAAGGACAAAATACAAGTTAAGGAACTTCTCAACACACAAAAAACGTGGAGGGATTTTCATGCAAGCAAAAAATAGCTTTTAGATTGTTGTCAGTCTACTTGTTAACTAATGCTTCATGGTTTTCAGTGATACCCAAGAGAGGTTATCCTGTGACAAATACAAACAGCAAAGCGAAATTTCAACCTCTACATAACTACTCCAACACAGTTTTACACTGTGCTTGATTACTGCTATTATATCATTGCTATTAATATTTATTCACATCTGGCGTTAATTTTCTATGCAAACATAAAACCATAGATTAGTATTCAGGCTTGGTAGGCACCTGACTGGGAAATATTCCCTCGCACAATATTTTACTGTTAATGACTTTATGGAAATACTTGATGAATTGAGGATGTGCTTTGTTATGCAACTCTAAATAATGATAAATGATCATCAGTCAAAACATTATAGCTTTACCTTTAAAAACAGACAAATGTATCAAAAACTTGTATTTTACCGCCTGCATGAGTTAAACCGGTATAAGTACGCATATTTTATAAGTACTAACAGATTAAAAGCGAGAAGGAAAATAAGACGTATCTCATGATAGCAAATTAACGTTTCGATCAGTATTGTACACCAATATGTTTTCCGGTAAATGTCTATTGCTAATGGAATACAAATCCCAAAAGTATAATTAGTGAAAAAAATTAAGTGTAGAACTATCTAGTGATTTTTACAAGTCTGAGTGTAAAACTTCACTTATATTGAAATCATTTAATGTGCTACTGATAATATTTCTGCAACTTAAGAAATATGTTAGCATATGATTTACCAATTTAGTGTAACAATCGACCCAAATGAGATATTTTACTAAGTAAAATAACCATTTTTATCAATTCCACGAAGACTTTTAACAAAGTTATTGTAGTTACTTTAAAACATTAAAAGAATGTAATTGAACAAATAGACCTTCTTTTTTGATCATTGTTATACAAGTGTTTTTTGGAATAGTCCGAGGTTAGAAGGGAAGCGGTGTCGATTGGTATTATCGGTGACTGACATTAATACAACTGTAACGTAAGCGACAGATACCGTTATCGAGCCGCCCAAAAATTGTACTAGAACTATAACACAGCTATCATTCCCCACAAACATACCATTATTTTGGTTATTGTACACTAGATATTTCATAACAGTTGGTGTTAAACTCTAGCAATGTGCACTTTGCTGATTGGGAATTCGAGCTTCTTTATTTACTACTCTTGTCTAGTGTTAGTGGCTAGTTATTTTATTAACCATTCGATTGTCATAATTAATTTATCAAGTATGGATGTATAAGTATTTTATTATCAATCTATACCTGAAATTTAGTTGCTAATGTTTTTTGTGATTACTGATGTGTGAAATTCAACAAATCAATCAATCTATGTAATTCTATCTATCCTAAAGAATAATTGCCCACATGACAACTAATATCACATTTTAAATCTAGCGTGACTTCGTTTTATTATTAAACTGTTGCTGCGTAAAAATCAGACGCTCTATCCAGTTTGCTGAGATACCGCTGAATACGAGGCTGCTCAAACCGTCCTTATAAGAGGAATGTATCCAATTTCATTTACAACTCACAAGTACCTAAATGCAATCATTTTTTTACCAAATCTATATAACATCTTAAAAAGCAGCAACCTTTTCTTAGTATTAATAGACAAATAAGAATCAAAACAAAATTCAGGCAAATTGAATAATATAAGGGAGAATGTAACATTAAATGTGAAAACAATCGGGCTGTTGGTATCAAGATAATGAAATCAACTTGATGTCCTTACAAATTCAAAGTTCATGTTAAAATAAGCAACCCAATTTCACATCCTTACGCGCGACTCATGTCAACTCAATCAAGAACTCATGCAAAATCAATAATATTCGTTGTTACCAAATGACCAACCAGTATGATATATGTTATATCATATAGCTTTTTGTTTACTATGAATTTCGTTTATTTTCACCTTAATATTATTTATGCGACCACTCTGAACAGACTTTCATTCCATCTTGTCTGTGTCTAGCAATGCTTTTTTATATTTCCGAATGAAAGCTAACGTTAATCTCCGATGAATTTACAACAAAGATTCGTTACCACCTAATTATTCAAATCAGCCACACATACGTATATTCAAAATAAACAAGTCTTTTAGATTTGAATTTCGGATAGCAGTGGATCACAAATCGCGAACTTCGAATGATTTGAGACATACCGATTAGTCAGAACCTCATCACAGAGACTTGAGCCAATAATCATTTGTTTCATTTACTAACGCATTATCTACTAAATTTATGAGCCCAGGACATTCTGAAGATAAAATTATGTTCGTCGAAATTAATGTATATATGTACATAAAACAGAGATGGATCAACTTTCTCAACCTGATATTTACTGCCTTATCAGATGATACAGATTTTCATTTCAGGAAGAGCATTATGAAGAGAAATCATATAAACTGATTTCTCATTAGGAAAAGAACAACAAATTAGCGAATTGACCTCTAAGAGAAGAGAATGCCACATCTCTAGAAACTGTTTTTAAAACTGATGTCTGATGGTGACAAAACTTTTCATAAAACTCCTTAATTAGTAGTATGCCTACTTGTCTCTAACTTTAAGATGGATTTTGAGAATGGTTTAGAGGCATAACCGATAAAAATAAGTCAGCGTCAAGGCCTTTAAGTCACTGGTATTTTTAGGGATGGCAATACATCACAATTCGGTGGCCTATGCTCCATGTGGGGTAATAGGCACTAATCGGTTGAACATATCACGATGTCTAGAGTTTGCATGAAAGAGATGGGTTGTAGATTGAATGATTCGGAACTTTCGTCACTTGTAATACATTCAATATTCCGGCTACCTTCGTGACCGTCACATGAATTTACAAAACAGTGTCGGGTACTAAACGCTACTAATTAATCCTGTACAGTGGTAGAGACTTGGAAATAAGTCAGTAATGGGGCCCCCTCTTTATTTGGCTCCGCTTTTTGAATAGACAGTGATTTGCACCGTTCTGAATTTTAAATCTACAAAAAAAATAAATGTCTTATGCTTATACTCTTACAGAGAAGAAATTCACTAAATAATAGAAAGGACTTAGCATAATTAAAAGCTTCAAATAATATTTAGTAGATTCGCACTTCCGATAAAACATGTTTATCTGTGTATTTCACCACTGAATGTACAGGAAAAATAAAAGAAAGCAACAAGCGAGATCATAACAAGGATAATCATGAAACATTGAGCTGTTATGTTTTCCTTTGAAAAAAGATTATAAGCCATTAGATATTGGCACCATCTGCATAATAAATTGTATCTAATGAGAGAGGTACCATACTGGACAAAATGGACGCTACCTTCACTTATGTATACATGTGCATAAGCCAGTGTTAAGGAGTGAAATGCCAACACTATTATTAATTAATAAAGGTAGCTACAGGTACTAAAGAATGGTTTAATAGTTGTTTGCATTAATATTTCGTGGACACAGTATTGGCTCTATTGAATGTCTAATAAATCCTGTGTTTGACTAAAGCCACCCGGATCCAACGCGCCGTGAAATACAAACACTCTAACCGGTCATCTCTTCTTGCTCCTAACGACTACATACTAGTAACGACGAACTTCGGGATAACAATAATACTTATGTTGATTCAAACTTTTACACGATTGGATGTTATTTTAAACTTACCATTTAAATAACTGAATCGATAGATTTACACAAGAATAATGGATCATATTACAGATGCCCCAGAATGTCACCAAACTTGTACTACAAAAAGTGAAGATTAGGTTCGACCCAAAATTACATTTGAGTAGTTGCGAAAATAGGATGCTTATCCATTTAAAAACTTCAAGTAGCAATCAACTGCTGTATTTATTCCTTGCAATGATATTAGTTATGTACTACTGGAGACCAGGGATAAACCACTCCATCCTAGCACTTCTAAACAGTTAGTAACCGCAGTCCCTCCATGGCATCTGATAGAGTTTTATAAATCTCGTAGGGGACGCCTAACCATTGGAACCACTGGACTACCCAGAGTAACATGGTAGGATCCCTTCTTCGACCAGTTTCTGTAATATCACGACGATGACCGAATGGAAATGGTGATAACTATCCCACTACCAACATGGATGAACCCTACCAGTAACTCATCAAAAAATTTAGGAGAATTCCGAAGTTAGACATTGGTGAGCTGTAGTTTAATTGATGTAGTTTTGCGGCTGTAGTTATCAATTCGTTCTTTTACATTAGGAGTTAGTTAATTAACACCAAGGAAGCTAAATGATCATCGCAAAATAACACAAAATGATTGAAATGAGAATTTTATCATCTTGTGCTGCTTCACTTAGTGGTGAAAATGGTTAAGCATTTGCCGCGAAACCTGAAAGGCTTTGGCTACAACTCCGGGTTTGAATTGTAAGTAAGCGCTTTTAGAATCTCTTGCTAATTTCTAAATGATATCAATGTGACGAATGAATGGAGAAAAATAATCTATTCAAAGTTGTAAGTATGGAAATTAACAGCCAGTTGCCAAAAATTCTATATACATTTAGTATATGTCCAACTAAGATATTCGGTGAATATTTACAGGGAACATTATCAGATGGTTCGTTTTTAACCACACAAAAATGCAACGCAGCCAACAGAAAGCTTTCTTCATCGATACAAGAAATGGATGCGAGATATTAAAAGAAATTTGATAGTGAGAAACCAACCACAAATATGAGCTTTGGTTGACGAATTCGTCACAGACTAATGTTGGTTGGATAACATTCAAAACCAAAGGAGTACGGAACGACTGTCTCGTTTCATTGGAGTCATCATCAGTACCCATCAACATCAACCTGTGACGTATTCGTTAACTAGAACTTAATACTATCCTCTACAAACCACTTCAACTCAATTACAAATATGAATTGCTGACAGATTACTGGCAGGAAGGTTTCTTCATATTAATGAACGATTTCAAATATATATTAGCTTAAAATTAGTTTAATTATTTCACATCAGCAGACCCAGAGGATTATGCATATTGTAGTATATAGAAAAGCAGTTTGTATTTGGCAATTACCGAGCACACAAGTTCAACAAACCTTTGTAAAACGACACGATTCTCGTAGTTATAATACATAAGAATGTGCAAGAGGATTTATTTAAATCAAATTCGTCTAATCTAACAGAAGAAAAGCTTAACCACGATTTATACAACTTTACAAAACAAATGTTCTAGGTGTAGCATTAACGGCCAAACGATAAACGTAAATTATGCATTGAATACAATCACAGCGTATTATAAGCTCGGCTAGTATGGCGTGAAAGTGTTTAAACATAAATAAAAAACCAACTTGAAGAAAAACTTGTGTACTATTATTTCTTAACCATTAAGAAACTCAGTATGTGGAATTTATTAAGGCAAATCTAATTGAAACTACTATGGCTGGAACTTTTCGCCTGATATTCGTTTCAGTAGGGCCTTGTAAAGTAATAATATAGGTACAGTTTAACTCCCTATAGCTACTCTTGATTTTTGCTTATTTCCCTGACGAAGTACCGACCAGCTTGCCGAGTAAAATACTGGAATTTTTATTTATTTTATTCGATGAGACTGTTTACAAATATACTATTTAAATGCTGTGCATACACTTAGCGCCCATGTTTTTATGAATCCCTTCTTTTCGGACAAAAATTCCTATAAAACAGCTATTATTTACTTAACTATTCCGAACATATTTTACTGCTCATAAACATATGAATCAAAACCACTGTATTTTATGCCTCTAATACTTTTCTATTTACTTGAATTAAACTAAGAGAAATAAATAGTCGACGTTCATTAAGACCGAAATACAATCGGGAATGTTTTACACTAAGTAGCTCCACAACTAGATCTTATAATAAGTTAATAAATTTTATCACCATTAAGTAACAACCTTTGAAAAGAACCGATCAACATACTTAACTACTTTATATCCTACTGTCCACGAAGTATTAGCTTCCTTCACTCCAGAAGCAAGGGCTCGCATTGAGGGGAGCAATGTATCATAGACGCTGGAAGGTTTAAGTTTAAAGTCGAAGAAACTACATGCCCCCAACGTTTACACTTGATATGTAAATATCGATATAGCTTAAACCAATTACCTGGTATTCAGATATTATTTCCAAACAGTGAAGTGAGACGATGTAATTAGACACATTTATAATTGCCGAGTAGAAATGTCAAGTATGGTATACAACAAACAATATATACATCCGAGATATTTCGTCATAGGCTAGAACGACTAAATATACAGCTTCCCATTTAAGACAACTACAAAAGTAAACAATAATCAAAACATATACGGCATGAAGTAAATGTAGGGTCTACGAGTCCACGTGACTTCCAAAATTTAGGTTTTCCGGATCAATTGTAAATCAATAATGTATACAAAGTGGAAGAACTATAAACAAATGGCTGATACCCATGTCAGCGTGAATGCTAGTGGTGGCTGAACTATTGATTTCTATCACGCAAAATACACGTACAAGGATGTACGTTAATCTTCGTACCTTTGATTATAGTTAGTATATTAAACATGAGTTGTCTTCGCCAAGATTTTGATAGCCAGGAATAGCGTGCAAGGTTAAAGAAAATAAGTGGTTGGTTTAAAATAAAACTAGGTATGCTGGGTAGTTAAACTATCCCACATAACCCATAATGGCAAACAAGTAAATTACAAGTAGAATGATTTAACTTCTAATCAAGACTGGTATTCCTATTCTTGTAGGACTTCTTATATAATATTTTGCGATGCAATAAGAGACAACTTTAATTGGCTACAATTTGAAAGCTAAGTAATATCTGAAAGCATCATGTGAGACTAGCTCAGTCACTAATCAGCACTGGGCTCAATAACTCGATGTCGATACATTTAGTCTGTTATAATGCAAACGTTGTTGAAGCTAAATATTCCCAAGTCACGAATTGGGCGTTAAACCTGTCTAATTAAAATCTTAATGAGAGTATTGTAAGTAATAAGCAGATTGAAGGCAATGAAACAGGAGAAAATAGGATAGCAACGTCTAAACAAGTGTAACATAAAGACTACTAGTAATGCGAGGAATATAACAGCACACTATTCAAAATGATCAAAACGCATCAGAAGTGTTGTCATTGGAATTATTTCTTGAGAGTAGTGGAGCACTGCAACTAATATAACAAAATAACTAACCTGTTTGCCAGTTACCTTGAAGTCCGTTAGTGTTGGCAAAGCAACCATGTAGCCGTTTGGGATAATCAAATATATCAAATAAGACAGTTGCTAATTTTTATCGCCAACCACTTTTAAAAGCAATGTTACCTTAAGAAGTACTGTTTAAAAACAGCGACAATGACAAGAAGTTGGTTTTGAGATGATAAAGTGTATATGATAAAAAATATTGACAGTAACTTTTTAGATACAATCAGTGTTTGTTCAGTTAGCGACCTGAACCAACGTTATTGTTTCTCCTTTTAGCAGAATCCTTCCTGTAAAGAAGTAATTCGTGTTAGAATGAAGGAAACTTACCAAGAGGTTTCTTGGCTCCAGACTTCATATGACGTTCACAAGCGTCAGCTAACACCAAGTTCATATACTCGTCAAAACCCTTTGTACAATCAATCAGCAGTAAATTATTAACGTACAATTATAACTCCTTCTATCCTTAAGTTACATTGTTCATAAAGCCAAACCCTTACACGTGCTTTCTAGAGACACATTAAGTAAAAGCAACTTCTAAAAACATACCTTTTGGAGAAAATTGTAAACAACACCCTAAACATAAAAATAAGTGTATAACAATGAAACTTACAATTGGGGGCTGTATAGCTTTGTGAGACCTGCCACCTTCTCTGTGCATCGTGCCTGAGATTCAGTCCTAGCGCCCAATGTTAAGCCTTTCAATGGATGACATAGACATTTCAATATCGAATGAGTTCAACCTCGAATTTTCAGTATCCAATACATAATATCTTTCTGACAAACACGTCAAAATATTTTCTTACCTTGTGTTAGTGGCTTGATGTAGAGGTGTGGTTGTTATTAGTTATCATTGTTATTATTTTGAAATTTAGTTATGGATAGACAAAGTTGTTGAATAAGAACGCAGTCACCAATCCAGCTTGTCTGTCTCCTAATCATTGTAATGGCTGAGTAAAATTGTAGAGTAAGTAAATTCCAAGGTCAATAGCCAAAAACTGAAAGCTCACTCTTTGGACAGGAAGCACTGTCTCGATATATTTTGATTTTTCTCAAATGTGTGCTTTATTCGACGCAACAAAATCACCGTTAAGCTTAAAAGATTTCGCCCTGAGCTCAAGTTTGGTGGATTGGTCTCGTTTTGGCATTTGTTTTGAAAAATTATGTAGTTGAGTGGAGTTTTTCATCAGCTTTTTACTGGTGTGATTGTTTTACGTTTGGATTTTCGTTTTGCTAAAAATACTTACTGCATTTTTACGCTGGGGATTTTTATCCAATTTCGATATAATTAATTCAACTAGTATTAATTAAACTGTTTGGCATGCTTTTAAGTTTAGTAATACCCCTGTTTGTTGATTTTACTCAGTATTCGATTTGTATTCCATCTCCACTCTTGTTGTTACTCATCCCTGCAATTATTGTCCAGAAAACTATTTGTCAGAGATTCGGATGTAGATTTCCTGTCATCTGTGGCATGCGATGTGATCACTCCGTAGGGTGATACCACTAAGCTTTCACTAATCTAAATGAAGGTACATGAATTAAGCCCAGCTATTTAAATCGACTGTGGGTTTGTGAAATTAGCATGACTAGTGTGGACAGCAAGCTGAGTAACATCATTATTCTATTAACAGGAGTAAGGCAACATTTAGTTGCCACTCAGTCGAAAATTCACCAAACAGTGAAACAGTCAACTTGATTCGAAAAGTTCACTGGTGATAATTATACCTGATCTGAATTTAAATTGCTTTAGTTGAACACCTCTTAGGATATACTGTAGCTAAACTGGTGAGCTCTGTATTGAACACTATATTTAACTTTCTATTGTACTTTAAATAAGCCTTCTGTTTTTGCAGTAATTGAAATTACGTATGTAGTTATTTTGTATATATAGTATTTCATTTTTATCGTTAGGTACCACTACTAGACTCATTGTTTTCCGTTTTTATTACATTATTATATTGTTCATAACATATCAAACTCAATCCCAACCAAAAGCCTAGAGGGTTTGTCAGTGGTAGACATAGACACCACTATGACTACGAAAGTCCGACTTCCAGAATTCGATCATAGTGATCCTGAGTTGTGGTTTGCTTAGCTAGAGCATTGTTTCACGAGACACAATATAAAATCTGAAGAAGTTCGCTATCGAGACCTATGTTCAGTCCTACCTCCTTCAGTAGCCAATGAAGTCCAAGACTTGATTTTAAGTCCACCGAAACCACAACCATAAACCATACTCAGACAAGAGATAATGAATAGTCTATGATTATCAGATGGACAAAGAATTCAAAGGCTTTTCCAGGAAGAAACATTAGGTGATAGGTCACCTTAACAGTTTTCGCGTCATCTTCAAGCTTTAGTGGGTGACAACACAGTGGATAAAGTAATCCTAAAACAAGGATGGATACAAGCTTTCCCATGCTACGTTCAACACCGTTTGGACGCACAAGATCCTGACACGTCTCTACCCCATTTAGCACGGATTGCAGACAGGATAATGGAAAGAGGTCCCCCAACCGCATCACGTATGATACATCATACTCAAAAAGAGGAATCAACAAATGATCAAGTCGTAGCACAGCTGATTGCCAGTGTTAAAATTCTCACAGAAGCTATCAGCCAAATGCAAATGGGTGATAGGGACAGGAGCAGGTCACCACAACGGAACAGGTCACAAGGGTCTAGACAATCTGGACACTTTTGTTGGTATCACTAGAAATATGGTGTTTAATCGACCGGATGCACCCAACCATGCGCCTGGCCCAAACAGACCTCGAAGAAGCAGGGAAACCAATAACCCCTCCCCAGGTTGCGACAACTGAGGAGGGGTGCCTAAACAGTCGCTTATTTTACGTTAGAGACAAAAATTCAGGCTCGAACTTTTTGGTAGATACTGGTGATGCACTTGGATATCGTTCCTAAGAATAAAACCGAGCTGGTTCGAGAAACTTCCTCAGTTACACTTCAAGCTGCCAATAAGACTAAAATCGCGACGTTTGGGCAGAAAACGTTGACTCTAGATTTGGGGTTTAGAAGACAATTTCCTTGGGTTTTCACTGTAGCCGATCTAGATCTGGCAATTTTAGGGATGGATTTCTTAGAGAGATATGAATTTCTAGTTGACACGAAGAAACGACGTTTGACATCAAAAGAAACTGTGAAATACACAAAAGGCACAGAAAGTCATATCACATCTCTAAATTTAATACAAACTCGGCCAGTAACAACGGAAAAATTCCAGGATATACTCACGGAATTTCCAAACCTAACGAAACCAAACCCTCAAACTTCCAAAATTATGTTACAAGTATGTCATAATCAAAACGGAAGGTGTACCTGTTTTCGCTAAGCCCAGGAGATTAGCACTTGATAAGCTTAAAATAGCTAGAGCCGAATTCGATTACATGCTACAGCTGGGCATTATACGTCCGTCTGATAGCCAGTGGGTATCTCCTTTGCATGTGGTCCCAAACATAAATAAAGGCGATTGTAAACCGTTCGGGGTACCAGACAAATACCGGATACAACACATCCGAGACTTTACAATTGGTTTACAGGATATGAAGGTATTTACTAAAATCGACTTAGTCAAGGTATATCACAATACTTTAGTAGCTGAGGAAGATATTTCAAAGACAGTTATCACAACACCTTTCGGACCATTCCAGTTTGTACGCAAGCCATTCGGCCTACGGAACGTGGCACAAACATTCCAAAGGTTTATGGATAATCTACTTCGAGATATGCCGTTTGCACAGAGGTACATAAATGACTTACTGATTGCCAGCCCGGACTTAAAATCACATAAACAACATGTAAAGGTAGTGCTTGAATGACTAAACGAAAATGGCATCAACATACATCAAAGTATGTTTTCGGTGTAGAAACACTAGAAATCCTTGGACATACCATAATTCTTGAAGAAATCACATCACTTAAATAGGTGGGCACTATTAAACAATATCCCATACCAAGCTCTCTAACACAACTAAAAAGTTTTCTTGGTTTGATAAACTTTTATCACAGATTTATACCCGGTTGTGCACAACTAATGCAACCATTGACGAATTCGCTCAAAGGAAAACCGAAGGAATCCAGGCTAACATCTGAGGCTGTCGAAGCTATTAACCAATTAAAGAATAAACTTGCTCAAACAGCTACATTAACTTATCTAAATTCTTATTACCCATTTGCTTTGATGATAGATGCTTCAGACAAAGCCGTAGGCGGTACTCTTAAACAACTAGTTAAAAACACCTGGAAACCGATCGCATTTATCTCAAAGAAACTTGATTTAGCGGAGACGAGGTATTCTACCTTCGGTCGAGAACTCCTCACAATCTACCTTACAATCAAAAATTTCCGGCACATGCTCGAAGGCAGGGGATTCATAGTTTATACGAATCACAAACCGTTAACCAGCGAATTAGAAGATAAAGCCGATAAATACTTACTTCGAGAAGTCCGACATCTCGATTACATATCACAGTTGACTAATGATATACGTCGCGTAAAAGGTCAAGACAACCAGGAGGCAGACGCATTATCTCGATTAGAGATGAATATAATACAACAGTTAACAATAAATTTCAGACTTTAAGAAAGAGCCAGAAAGATGACCTAAAATTTCAAAACCTACTGTCAACTAAAAGCTCTAGTCTCAAACTAAAATAGTCCCATCACCTATGGAGGATGCTATAATTTACTATGACACAACGAAGGCGGTGCCCCGACTTTACGTTCTTAAAAATATGCGACGATTAGTATTTAGTAACTTTCATACGTTGTATCACCCTGGAGTGAAATCTTTGACTAAACTAATCAATGCCAGATACATATGGCCAAATGGGTTGGAGAGTGTTCGGCGTGTCAAAAATTCTAAGTTAACCGACACACAAATTGAACCATTGAGAATTTTCCATAACCGTATGTACGTTTTGCATATTAATATAACGAATTAGTAGGCCCTTTATCACGTTTAAATGGTTTTACGTATCTATTTACATGTATAGATAGGTTCACAAGGTTTCCTATAGCCCTACCAATTACGGACATCACAGCCGAAACAGTGGCCAAAGTCCTCATACAGAACTGGGTGACCATTTTTGATACACCTATAACAATAACGACAAACAGAGGGGCTCAGTTCGAATCTGAACTATTCACGAGTGACGCTCTTACCTAAAGATCTAAGCAACTGCTCACAAGACTGGATAAGATGTGACAAAATGAATGCTCCACTTAGCCCCTCTTTCGAAAATCCACATAAAGTTATGTTAAGAAAACTTAAATATTTTGTGATACAGAAACAAGGAAACATTGATTCAGCAAGTATTGATAGGCCAAAACCAGCTTATCTAGATAATGAACTCCCATACGTGTTGTTAGATCGCTTGCCCGACCAGACAATTACGGAATTAAAAAGTGAAAACGTTAAAGCTGTAAAAGTGGCTAAAAATGTTAGATGGGCACAATCGATTATCCAGGCAGGAATGCCCACGGTTTTAGTTCAGTCTAAAAGGTAATCACGTAATTTCTGAAATTTCGATTTTGTAGATATAGGTCAAAAATGTTATATAAAAAAACGGTATTTTTCTCGTTTCCCTATTTCGACAGGACGTTGTCGAAATAGTATTAATGATAAGTAGTAGTAGTCCTAAGTATTACTCTACACACTTCCACACAGATTTTATCTTTTGATATGTGAACGATATAGTCATTTTTTGTATATATAAAATAATTTGTACTTAAGCAATATATTCTTAAACAATCAGTTGAGTACTATTAGCCGCGAACCTATCAACGGAGGTTAAGCACTAAAGAACAGAGAATTTTAATTCAAGTTAGTGTTGTGAGCAAGTTTCGCCTGCGGGACTAACCATTTTTCCAGGTTTTCCCACTATTAGTAGACAATATTTACCGTAAATAACACAATAAGCCCTGACAATAACGATGAATTCTGAAATCAACCGAGGCAAGTTTCACTGTTTTTACCGGTTGATTTACTAAACACACCACACTATAATTTAGCATGTATGTATTTTTACTTAGATTAATACTAAAACCGTTTTCCACTTGAGATATGCATTTTTAATAACTTGATACGACAACGTAGTACTAAGAAAAAGTGTGCTGTTTTTCAGAAAACATCACATTCAATAATGATTCTACTGTTTTTAGTCTAATTGCTTTTGTCACAAGATATAATTAGCACTAAGCTAACTACAGTAAGTTATTAAACGTCTATATTATCTTTAGGATCTTTCCAACTGTAGTAGCATGAGTCATCTCTAAAATTTTAGATTTTGTTTATATATTTTTTTATTTTAAATAATTTATATGACCTTACACGACAAATTAACCTTTACATGCGTTGTATTTTCTCTATGCTATTTGAATTAATAAATAATTTTTTTCCTAAACCCTGGATTTGTTACGTAACCTATCTTGATAGTTAGTGCTGGGTATATACACTCTTATAAATTGGGTGATCATAGCAGTTGCTTTAAAAGACGCTTAACATAGTCCATATTATAAAGTCAACAGTATTTAGGTACCATAGTACTTCACTGATATAATGAGTAAGCCATCATGTACTTATTAGTCGAATAATCTCCAGAGCCTTGCATTAAAAACAATCCTAAATATTACTTCTGGACCGAAAAATAGTAATATAATCAAGCAGCGTGGATTCGTTGACGGCTAAATTCATTTATTATCCGTGAATCACAAAAATAAATATATATTTAAACAAATCCGACTTACTTTTTTCATTAGCTTGTCGTTATTCAACACTACTTGTAGTTATTCATAATAGTTTCGAGATATCATCATAATGCATTGTCATGACTTGGCAAACACGTAATATGATTGGTAAAATTAATAAAACTATTAAAAAACCGGGTCGATAAACTGACTCGAAATTATCATTAAGTGGTGCGATTCCCCCACAGTTAGCTTTATACAAACAATTATTATAAATCCATGTTATTATCATAGACATGGGTAAGGAGTAATATTTCTCTTAGCTAGAACCTTTGCTCTGTCGGATAATCGCATGGTTTGCGTTCAGCTTATCGTCATTCTAACTTCTGCACTATACCTAACGTTGGTCGATTGTTACCGACACTCACGACTAATAGAACCTATACACTTATAAGATTAGAATCTACTTATTTATTAGTTGACTTAAGAAAATACAAGTTTACTATTACTTGCAAACCTACCACTTATCGAGTGAGCAGTCTGTAAAACACAGATTATATCCCTAACCTAATAAGCCTAAGCACTCTCATGTTCTCGGTAATTCATTTCCTTTTCTAAGTATTAACTATATTTTTTCATCCTAACGATTACTATCAGTACCCACCTTTACAAACTCAGTCATAAAGGGCGGTTGTCACATGTTCAAGGTAGCCTATTCGGTCTGACTCCTGGAAAGTTCAAACACTTATATATATATATATTTCAACTAAATTGGCATACATTTTTTAATGCATTTGCATGCACAGATATCTACACCATGTCTATTTTCTTCCAGGTTACCAAATCATTCTGGAAACCAAACGCTCACGTAGAAACGAACACTTATCAATTATAATTGTACATTTTCTTTTTGTACTTTAACCTTTTATACAAACAGTGGAGCAATTCTTTAGGTGTAATGGAGTTTCATCAATATTTTTAAGGTACATTCTTCTTTCATTTTGACTTGAGGGCGATTCAAGAGACAGGTGAGTAAACACCTTATAACCGGACAGAAAATCGTACCTCACTAACATGGTGTTGGGTAGCCCGCTCGCGGTGCTTCATCAGATATTCTTGCCTCATTTTCCTACTCTCTGTTATTTTCCAAGCTCTGGTCATTAATAAGAAGTTAAGTTCAAGTATCCGATGATCATTTTTGGGAGCATATAAACGCTACAAGATTGGATAACAAGTTCTAAAAGTAAATGTAATCCACGTAGTATCGTCGAATACTAACGGACTGTTTGCTATTGATCTAATGTTAGGTGCTGGAGGTGCTAGTAATTATCTATTGGGCTACAGCGACAGAACTACGATAATTTTATTAGTTAAGTTGATCGAACCGACGTTACTACGGAAGTCGGTTCAAGGAGGAAGTTAATGTAGCAACTTAGGTTGACTAGTTAAGAGTTGACTTCATAACTTATGTATACGCTAAAACAATAAAGCTCAAGTATTCATTAACTTCCTTATTCTTTATAGGGATTATATTTCCTATTATCTTATATTTAATGTTGAGAGGCATTGTGTTTGAATGATTAGCATCCCGCTTTACTGTCTCCTACCCACGATACGAAACAAGAACCTTTTCACGAAGATTATTGTTTCTTCTGTTATATAGAACGGAACGTACCTAAAAGCTAAAATACTTCGGCTCAGTTACGTCATTACGTTGATTGCCGCGGACTTATCTAATCAGGCTTCCCCAAGTACAGCATCCCCGAACACGACAGTTATACCAAGAGAGACCGGTTATGGGACTATGTGAACCCCTGCGTCACAACACAAAATGTAAGGAAAGTCATTGCCGTTGATATTCAGCATTACAGTTTCTAAGTTCTGTTAAGTTGCTGCTGTCAATCAACCGACTCCTGAAGCTGACGTGCATGTTTCTATAACAAATGGCAGTGACCCACTTCGAAGAGAAAAGCTCAAAAGCATTCATCCAAGAGCTTAAGAGGATTCTTCCAAACGACTACCATTGTCATCCGAAACTCAAAGTAATCATGTGATAGGTAAGCATAGAAAAGTTAGGGATGATTCGCTCGTAACTATGATCCCGAAGGACTGCCCAGATCTGTCTTTAAGTCTTCAGCTTGGCGAGATGGAGCCAGTCTACTAAAACTAATAGTATAAGGAGGTACTCTGCCCGACCTTATTAGGCTTTCTTGAATTAGGATTATATCAACGTTCATGCCTTTGAATAGAAAGTACTGACTGCCTATTTACAAATGCATCAAGTCTGTTAAACAGGATGGACGAATTACGTGAACAAAGTAATGCAAGTGAGGCCTATCTGATAAGGATAACGGAAAAATGGGAAGATTCTTGAAAATGATTCACAACGAAATCACAATTCCAAAAATATCACCGTTCCGCAAAAACAGGAACACTGGTGTTAGTGGCGTTGCATACTAGCAATACCTTCTAGGAAATCATTCCGAAAATTACCAGTCTGTTCCTCAGCCAACACACGAAAGTTTCAAGAGGCTCAAAGTTATTTGCAATCACACTGATACTGCTGGAGCTGATGAGGTACCACCTGGCGTAGTACAAAAAGTTAAATAATGACAGCTCTTACAACATCTTAAAACGGACTAGAAACATCTGCAAGAAAGCTATACGAGAAGATAAACATAAATATCATTAAAAGTCAATCAGTTCGTTTGTCTCTAACCCGAAAAGCTTATTTTAATACGATGATCCCCACCATCATGCTAAAGCTGGAATCTCCCAGTTGTTGAGTCTTAATGGGCCTATTGAATTTAATATTGACGTTGAGGAGCTTCTGGCCACTTAAATTAGCCTAACGTTTAAAAAGATACTCTTTAGTCACACGTACGACAGTTCTAACTCATGAGATGGAATTTATCCACAAGTCCTAAGAAAAGTAGTACAATTCATATCACCTCCACTCAGCGAATTCTTCACATGTGGTCTAAGTCAAGGCATGGCTCTAGACAAGTAGAAGCTAGCTTATATCACTCCAATCCTCAAAGAAGGCCGACGTAATTAACATGCTGGCTACCAACTAATGACTCTCCTTTCTGTACCGTCTGAAATTATGGAATCATTAATCAATGAAAACTCAAGTGACTACCTAGAGTCTGTCAATTGTTTTGCACCCAACATCATGGTTTCAGGAAATGTAGTTCTTTTGTTACAAACCTGCTGTCTGAAGTGAACAACTGGGCTAGCATCATCGTCTAAAATGGCATCGTCAATGTAGTATATCTCGATTTCTCAAAAGCTTTCAACTTAGTTATTCATGTATGTCTCATTCAAAAACTGACACAGACAGATACCAAACCTCCTCTACTAAACTGGTTAAGGCCTTCTTTCGATGAACAGCTACTCAAGGTGTAAATTACTTGTTTTCTCAGGCTGTATGATAGTGTTATCCAGTGTTTAATTCTCGTACCACTTCTCTTTCTGATCTACATAAATGACATTAAATGTATCTTCCGGACTACTACTCCTTACCGACGACGTCAAGTCTTAAAGGGAAATCAGCGACTAGAAAAATAGGCTAGCACTGAAGGACAATCTGACGTGAATTCAAAGTTGAACAACTAAAAATAGGCTGTTTCAACTCGATAAACTACAAAGTTAATCATATACAAAATGGATCATACAAACACTTTAATTGTCTTCCCTTATGCGAGTAAATAGTGGAAAAAGATTTAGGTATCTTGAACCTCTTCAAACTCACATCGACTGCTAACTGCGATAAAAATACCTCCACAGCCAACCACACACTTTCAACTCTTTGATGGATTTTTGGCTGGTTTTACAGTAAGATTTTTTACATAATTTCAAAAGTTTTATTCACCTTTATTTAAAATACAAAAACAGTGTTTCTCTCTTGCTACAGGAAAATGGGATAACTTTGGAACGAATTCAAAGAAGAATCACAAAATCCGTTCATAGACTGAAGTTCAAGTTATATAAGGAACGCCTGTCAACGCTGGAATTGCATTTCTTAGAATACACACAACTTAGAAGAAGCTTTATAACAATTTAACAGGCCCAAAATACAACTGAGCACCCACTAAGACACCTACTTAGAATGAATTCTAACATGCCTATTAGAGGCGACACTCGAATTTTTCGATGTACAATAAAGTAGGTTGGATCAAAGACACAACTCTTCATTAAAAGCAGTCAAATTTATGCGAATCCCTTTGAGGTCTTCAAGAAAAGAATTTGGTTATTTTTAAGGACGTTCTCGTGTCGACCTGATAACACTAGCTTTATCCACACAATTTTTATATACCATAGTTAGTACC
Source organism: Schistosoma japonicum (assembly GCA_025215515.1). Taxonomy (NCBI): domain Eukaryota; kingdom Metazoa; phylum Platyhelminthes; class Trematoda; order Strigeidida; family Schistosomatidae; genus Schistosoma; species Schistosoma japonicum. The sequence goes on from CM046066.1 coordinate 16,489,937, forward strand.
TAACGAAATCAGTGATCTTTCGCTACTAGATGCGGTGGCCTACAATGTGGAAGCATTTTCTGTTTCATCTACAACTGTTTAAAATGGCAGAATAATTTGTCCAAACCACGAGACAGAAATGTGTAACAGTCGCGAAATTATTCATTGGTGTCTAATTTTGCTACTGCAAGACGCAACTTTTGTCAAAGACTTGGCTACGGTGGTTAGGACTAATTAGGCTGAAAAGCTCATCAGGTGATGTATTTTCGACGTAAGTACATATAAGTAATCACCCGAAATATTATCCCTTATGACAGGAATTAGGCTAATAAACAATCGATGGAAGTATACCAGCTAAGCTCATGGTTCATACAAACCGAACCTTTTCTCTGCCTCTACAAAATCAACTATTTTGTCAGTGTTTTCTTACTTGTTGACTGATTAGTGACATGATATCCTGTATTACTACTATCTAAAGTGATACATATCATTCCAGCTGTGAAAGGGAAATCGAAATGTCTAAAACAGAAATTAGGGTTGTAGTGCACCCAGTACATTACCAAGTTAGGTTTGTCGTATAACCACAGCAAATTCTAACAACTGAATCCACTCCTACGAATGAAAAAATTCAGAAGGCAATGAAGGACGGAAGAGAAGTTATATTTGATCGTAAATAGAGCGTCGATGTGATTGATGGCAAACTAGATTAAGATGCTTCCCACGGTGCATCGTATAGTGATCAGGTTGTGATGTGTGACCGAATGTCTTCAACAAGTCTTGCCAGCTAGAAAACATTATCAGCATGCAACTATTTATTTTGGGGTTTATTTACTGCTACAGCTCACTTCCCCTCCATAATGGGTTCCGAAAGACCCCCAGACGTACCAGCCAAAGGATAAAACATGATGCGTTAAACATTGTTAAACGTTTCTTTGATAGCATGTGATGTTGTGAATGAATTATTAACCGATTCAGTACTAAGCTATTAACAGGCCTTTAAGACCTCCCTTACTATAAGTATCTGCAACGCCTGGATCTTTTTTCCTTATCGTAGAACACGAAGCGATCTAATATTGACAATTCGTATTTTAAGTAATGACTTACGTGTTCATGTCTTAACTTTTTGGACAGTATAGAAACAACCAACTTAGAGGCCACCTTAAAAATGTTCGAAAACTAAGATCGAGTAAACTTAGGGTGGAAATTCGTTTCTTACATCGAGTGACTAACTACTGAAAAGCTCCGCCAGAACAGGTAGTGTCAGCTCCAACTGACTTCCCAGCAACTTGATGGCTGTAAGTCTTCACCGCTCTGAGATGTACACTCATCCATTTTCTTGTGATATCAGCCCACATGCTAGCTGTCACAACAAAGAGAATATTGTGCAGTCGAGTAGCTAGAAATCTCATGCTGGATTTCACCAAACGCTAACAAACCCACCATAATACTGAATCGAACCAGATAGTCCAAAAAAGATATTGGATATCGGTCTAGCGCTTGTTTTGGATATGACGCAACTCAATGAATAAAAGAGGTGAAAGAGAGAGACGATATGATAGACAGTTAAGGCTTTGGGGCGATCATGGTCAGTTTTCAATCGAAAATGCTAAGGTGTGTCTTTTGAGAGCTGAGGGTCTAGGAGCAGAAATCCTGAAAAATTTGGTACTTCCAGGTAATTTCATTTAAACACATCCCGAAATATATAGGGGTCGGTAGCTTCACAATTATAGATGATTCTCATGTGACAGAAAACGATTTGGGATCCAAGTAAATTTATTATGTTGATATAACGTATCGTAGCTTTTTTGTTACAGAAAATCATATTGGCAGAGTAGTTCAGAGTACACATTTAATTATGAAACTCTTTACAGGCAAGGGCACAAGTGGTAACAGAGTGTTTAATGGAATTAAATAACGAAGTGAATGGAAACTATTTGATTGAGGTGTGCGTTTGTATTCTGTATTTCAAATGTTCACAGGATGTTCAGGATTTATTAGAGAAGGATCCACATATATTTTTTTCTTTTGACGTTGTTATTGTGACAGATGCCAGAGAAAAGTGAGTATCATTAACTTAATGCTGCTAAATACGGTAGTAAAACTAGCTATTCACTTAAATAAAGATGCAACCCAGAGTAAGGCACATTATTTATTATACTTAGTTTTCATCTTATAATCTGCCTATCAAACGTATTTTTCGTGCTGCTCGTACATTTATTTTCCTTCTTCTCATGTCAGTTATTGGTCACCCTAAGGGATTTGTATAAAAAAAATTAAATATGTTGTAAATTAACATTTGCTAAGTACTCCATCAAGTTATCAAACCTAACTTCAACTTGATTAGGTTTCGCCGCATATCGAGTATCTTAATAAAATGTTAGTTTAGATTGTTGAGGGCAAGAATATACTTCAGGTAGATCCATGATTAAAGATGATCTAACGCCACGTCCTTAGTACACTTATGCACATGTTCAATTATAATACATTATACAGTGAACCATAATTAATCCTAGTTGTCCTAGTTTATAATATCTTGTTGTTGGCTGACTTGTACAGATTTTGTATCGATATTTTTATATTATATCACTATTCAATATGTCGGTGGTTTTCACTCAGTTTGTCACTACTCATCCACTTGTTTGTTTGCACGATTAATTCCTCTCTTTGACCCACGTATGTATGCGTCGTATGTACAAATGAGCATTTGCTGTCAGTTTCTTTTAATGATATATCCTCGTTCTCGCATGTAATATTTTTAAAAATACGATGTCGCGTGTTTCTGTAACGATATTTTTACACCATGTCATCAGGAATTGTATGCTCACTAACATCATAAGTGTCGACATGCTACTGCATAAAAACGTCAGATAAATAACTAGACAAAATATGGTTTTACACACAAAATGAGTTTAACATTGTGTATCTACCGTATTTGTACCTATACATGTTTGTTTATGTGTTTTCGTCTCTGTGATTAGGTCTAATCTTTAATTTCTAATGTAGATTTCAAATTAGTAGTTCGTATATACTGACCTTTCTCCGTCTATTTCGATTTCAACTGCTTGGTGTTATCTAGAGCTAGCTTAGAATATTTGTATTTGAAGTTGCTTATTCAGTACATAATAACTGAAAATAATTTGAATCTTAAAGAATTAGTGTCCATTTCATATCCCTTCTTACTTTTCGTTTATATATGTCACGCTGGTAACGTGCAAAAATGTAGTTGCCTTCTGTGTTAAACTTGAGGTAAATGAGCGGTTGTAGGCGAGTCAAATCATTACTAAACCATATTGTAATAAAAGCATTATTTAGTGTGAGAAAGTTGTGGCTTAAATAATAGTAATAATGTGAATTATATGGAAATACAAGGCTTATCAGAATGTACTTAAAATTTGTTTTAGAAAAATCAACTGAGTGATTCGTAATGTCCTAATATTTGTGTTCATATATTCTCTTATTGGCAGATTACTAATTCATCTCAGTCAGTTGTTGAACGGTACTCCGATCACTCTGGTTGTGTGCTTCAGTGTCGGTGTTATTGGGTTTTTACGGATTTGTACTCCTGAACATGTTATTGTTGAATCTCATCCAGATTCCTATTGTCCTGATTTAAGACTTGATCGACCACTCTCTAACTTTGTTAAAATGGCAAATGAACAATCATTAGAAGAAATGACATCTGAAAAACTTTCTCATACTCCTTGGCTCATAATTGTATATGTTTTTGTACAAAAATTTATTTCTCTAGTAAGTTTTACTACTACTGAGTTGTTGTCATTTTGCTATATACCTAATGTTTTCAGTCCCTGTTTGATTTGTTATTAATGTTGATGATTATACATTTATTGTTAGTCTTAAAATTTTAATCTAACGTCACATATTTTTGTATTACGAATTGCGTATAGTCTGTAGCTTATGCTTGAACAACCTTATTCTTGAACATATCAAGTAGCTTATAAGTACTACTGGTGGATACATAGAACTGTCTTTCAATAAGTATCGTCATTCATGCTATCACTGAAATATTTGCTCGGAAGGAGTTAGGCTTGTGGTATATTTTTTCATTCATTCTCGTGTAATATCAATGTATTCACTGAAATCTAATGACGTTGTTTCGTGTGTACCCGAACTCTCCTATCACTAAAGCGATACTTCTAAATCATGGGGTGATTACTTATTATTCACTTTGATGTAACGTTAGGTGTTAAATAGCGGTGCATATCTTAAAACTGTTATCTCGTAGTACTAATATGGTATGGCAACTCGAACCTATGGGCGTTTTTCCCGGTTCTACGTTGATGATGATGATGATGATACCTTAAATATCCCTAAATGTTCCTCATTGTGGATTAAATTCAAAAGATTTATTAAGGTTAGACGGAAATTTTTAAGAATGCCATGTAGTTTCTAATTGATAGTTGCGTGTCCAGAAGTGTGCTATCGATGTGTCTTCGAATGAGACAGACGCGGGGGGGTTCTTATTGATTTAGTACAGTTTGCGATGCGATACAGCTAATAGATCTAGAGTAGCTGGATGATATATATGATTCCATCGATAGTCGATACGGTTAACGTGAATCGTTATCTCTGATGCTTTTACTTCATTCGGATACCACGACTTGTTCCTTCTCAACCCACAGCTACTCCAAAAGACTAGACTTATAGGAAGATTGTATTGTGGAGAAAAAACAGACGAGATAAGCGAACAACATTTATATGAATGCATCCATTTTTATATTAAATAATTTACTCTGATCATTAATCATAGTGTAATCATTGACATTTTTATTAATACAATTAAATGTTGTAAAATGTACTCTGGACTATGACTTACCTTGAATTAAATTAATGTTATGAAAGTTTACAAATCATGCTTACAAAAAAATCACTATAACTCCTTTCGTTTGACCTAACAAAACAATCGTATTTTTGGGGATTTTGAATAATCAACAACTATATAGTAAGGCGAAATTATTGATATCAGTAATAACGATGATTTGATTATAATATTACTAACTTTATGTTTACTGATTTTATATGATAAATTAAGCGAATACACATCGGTTAGGGGATATGTTACGTACCTTGACATTTTCTTGGTTTTTTAGTGTTTTTTATATGCTTGTGTCTTTTCAACTTATGTTCGAAAAAGTTGCATCTCGTAGACAGTTGTTTATTATTGTAGTCTGAAGTTAGACAAATTAACGTCTGTTACATTGATGTGTTGAATGTTTCTGGTCTCATGGAGCCTTGTCCAAATTTCATGCCCTCAATCTACGTTAGAGAGAGTGTATTATGTTCCACGTTTTATTGTTATTGAAAGCTGTGAACATCATGATTTGTTTGCAAAACAACGTAAATTACTAAGTTGATATTGTGATGTAACTAACCAACCAATACTTTTCTCTAAGACATCCACTTTTATTCTAATGAAAATCGTAAATATCTCTTTATTTCCCACCATTTATCTATTAACTGCATAGATTTTGTTGTTGTGTAGTTTGTACGTTTTAATGCTACCCCTAAACTTATTACTTTTAATTTTTGTCTCTTTTTCCTCGTGGTGTTTTACAAGCATAGTAACCTGATATGGTTCACAACTTGTCCAGGTCTTATGTTATATTTGTTTGTCGATAGATGAAACATTGTGCATTAAATGCTATAGACAAAGTGTAGTCTTATGTAGAGACAAGAGTTTGTATTCACATTCAATTGCAGTAATCAAAAGCATTAGGCGAACTAAAATCGAAAGTGCCTATTTCCAGGACAAGAACTAGTGTATACGCCGCTTAATCGCGAAAACACTTGATTTTCAACCATTGAATCACTAGTAAAAATTGATAAGACCAGCTTGGTCTTATCAATCGGATAGCGTTTTGTAGAAGTTACTTAGTGATTAAAGCATTTGACTGTCACCTATCATGTCTCTGACCTGAACCCCACTTCACCTGTTTCGGATTTGACAATAAGATTTAATATCACTAGGCCTTACTTAGCTAGAAGCCATGCATACGAATCTGTTAGTTAGTGTAAGGCTTGATTTAAATCGTTTATTTAGCAAGTATGGAGCAGAGCCTGATAATCAGTTGGAAGAAACCTCAGGGTTACCAGGTGGTTATATGAGAGATTGGTCGAATTGTTGATAGTGTAAAGAATTGTCTAGTTGGTTATTAGTATTTCTGTCGCATATTTTATTCTATTCTTAGCCCTACTTTTAATTTTCACCTTGTCATTTTATTGAATTAGTTTTGTGATAAAATCGTTTTCTCTAAAATTAACCTACGTTTAATAAGATGTTTAATAAGATTCTGTGTATTGTGTAATTGTTTCATTCACATGACCCCAACTTCCTTCTGTCGTTCACTTTTTTAAGCATGGTCATTTTCCACGAAACCACAAAGAAAAGGCAGAAGTCAAAGATATGATTTCGAAAGGTAACCTTATTGTTTTCGTTTTATTTACACCTTATATTAACGTTACCTAAATATTTGTCTCGATTTAACACCGTTCGTGATTACTGATATTTTTAAAATTCTAAGTGTTAATTTCGTCACGTTTGCTATTTTTCTGTTGATCATCTCTTAACCATATTGATCAAGCTTTCGTTCGATTGTTAAAAATGATGCCAATCGAGTTTAGTACTTTTGTTTGTTCTCACGTAATTGTTTCGGCCAAGTGGTTGCTTTTAAATCTATAAGCTATTAATTTAACTGCACTTGTTTACTTTTAACTCCTACTCAATGAGTTAAACTAAATAACTGCATTTATGCATGGTTGTCTAGTCAAGTTTTCACAGTTACTATGTTTTATGGTCTAGCAGCCACTTAAATGTATATGTTTTCACGTTCTTTAAGTATGTAAGTACAAGGTTATGTATTAGGCAGTCAGTCATACAAAGTTAATGATACTGTCGGGTTCCCCAAATTTTAGCGAGTAGAAAGAGGATCGGTCTAGTAACTCAAATGTCAAACTTAACTTCCAACCATTGTTATACAAACTCAAATCATCATAGTTACATCTTCAATTTGACTTGACCTATTGTGTATAGCTTTATCACGTCGAACTTAGACGTCGGTAAAAGTCGTAATGTTTTCCCTAATTTTGTAAATTTTTACAATTCTGACTGTAATTTTCATCGGATTTTTTACTGCTTAAAACTTTTTGTCTGGTTCGGAAACATGATTTGTCTCTAAAGTATTCTAAATTCTACTTTGTATTCAAGCTCGTTGCATTTATGTATGTTCTTTCATTCCTTTAACCCTTGATGAGCTGCAACTACCCTTTTTTTTCTATCTGTAACGTAAACAATCAATTAAGCAAACGAATTTAGAAGTCTCAAAGAATGAATACTATGTGTATGTGTACCTTTACGTCGTGATCGTCTTTTGTACCGAACTCTTATCCAGTATTTCATTAATGGCCGGTTCCTAATGCAACCTTGACATTATAATAAGTAGCATTCAGATATATGCATAGAAACCAAATATATTAATCATTTCAGTTATACCAATTAGACGGGAGAAATATTAAGTGTGTAATATGAATAAACTTTCCTTGAATACGTTGTGATTACTATAGTTCAGTTAGCCTAGAGAATAAAGATCAAACATTTTAGACTAAGTAGATAAGTTAGAAAGATGGTTACTTCATGGTATGGCGCCGTAATATATGGGACAGATGAATGAAATCGCTTGGTTTCGGTTTTACGGATCATGGGACCTAATTGCTCACTATGCTGTAAGTTAAGAATATATGTCAGTGACAATCTTGCTGTAGTTTTCTGATAGATCCTTCATTGAGGTAAGATGGACCGTAATTTGAAGGAATATTTGTCGGTTATATTTTCAATTTAACTGTGGCATTTATTAAATACTGTTCTGGCTCATTTGCTCGTTAACTCTGTGACCTCAACCTCTGCAACTTTTTAACAGTATTGTAATTATGCTTTTGTTGTGGTTTTCTCTTTTATCTGATTGTCGTACCAAAACTTTTCTGTTACAACTACAGGAATAATTAGAATACTTTTACATTTGTGAATACTAGGTGTTGGGGCTTCCTAATCCCCAAGGCTACAATGATTGATTTAATTAAACAAAATAAGTTGTATTGATTTTTTGTAAGCTTTATTTGTAAACTCTCATCACATTAATTTGATTTTAATGTGAGTCCTACTGCTGAGTACAGTTTGACAGTATTTCATTGTATTAATTAAATGATAATGATTTAACTTGATGAATAATCACTGTAAATTAATTGATATAAAAATCGATGTATTTGTGTAAATATGATTCGCAGTTCACTAGTGTTGTCTGGTTGGCTTGTGTTCTTTCTTATTCCGGCTTGGGACCCAGTGGGCATAGGGCAGATGCTCATTTATCGACTAGGCACACCTAATCTGGCATTCACTCAACCAACGCAAAATTCACGCGTCACAACACTAGGTTTTATTTTTAACGTATGCATTAACACCTATTAAGTTATATTCAATGGACTCCTGCCAAATCATAACATGAATTGAGATGGGACTATTTATCTGAATAAAACCGATCAGCATAATATACAGTAGTGAAAACATGAGGGATTGTCTTCTATTTGTCTACTTCAAAATGACACTTGTCGCTCATAGATGACAACCTTCTACTTTGGTGTATACTTTTGGCTTGAGTAGCAGTAGTTTGCAAGAAAACTAAGTGTGAAGAAACAAATATAACGTAAAATCACAAAGTCAATAATTTTTGAACTGGTTCTCGTTGGCATACTCATTCTTCCTCCTTAGAATCTCTGAGAATCATAAACTGTGATCTTATCTGCTAGGCAGCATTCTAAAATCAGTATCAGAGGCAAACATGCATCTATCTTTTTTAAATTTCTTACTTTCAGTCTGATTTGATTTCTTCCCCACCAGTTTTCTTATACTTAGCTTTTTTTCCCTTCGCCTCCTACTACTTTTTGTTCGTATAATGTGTTGCAACTTGCACCAATACATAGTTCTGTCAGGCTCTACGTTGTCTGTGACTGACTGATCAATTAACTTCACGATTTTGAAGTATATTATCCGTTGTGAGTTACCTTTAAAATTTTGATAATAGACTGATGGAAGTCTGCTTGTTTGGTTACTGTTGATTTATCAACTGATTATTCATTTTATGTAGTGCAGGTTTTTTAGTCGTGCGTTGCACAAAATATATTCGACTGTAGATTCAGTGAACAAGCCGTTATATAAGACCCCACGTCATATTCATACTGAATTTTTTTTATATAAGCTATTTGTTTAGCTTTATTTATAAGAAACTAATGACGCGATTTACTGTCGTTACTGTCTGTGTTATTTAGTTTATTGATTGCTCTTGGTTGGAATAGTGGCGTCGACGTTAAGACATTCGGTTTTAAACCATTAATTTCGTACCACTATCCGTATATTTCGGTTTGAGTAGTTGGTATCACATAAAGTGCAGCTCAATACCTAGTGCACGAATCTGTTCTTTTTAAGTTAATTATACGTCAGGGTTTTCTTACATTGATTTCATTTAAAACACTGTATACTATAGTTGGTTTGTGTTTCAAGTTTATTATTCATTTACGTTTTAGGTGCTGTTGAACTTTGGACTCGATTACGTGAACGTGAAAATAACCTAGATTCATCATATGTTCTAGAGAATTTTCAGGAGGCGTGTCAAGCAGTTAATACGGCAGTTTCACTGACTACAGTTAGTTTATTAGTTTATGTAGACACGTTTTTTAAAGGTTATTTAGTAACTGTAGTCATGTGGCGTTCATTAGTTCGTTGCAAAATTTTTTACTGAGTGACTAGAAAATATCATCAAACATGACATAGTTGCTTTACTTTAAGCATATCCTGAAATGAAGGATTACTGCTGGTATAAAATAACGACAATTAGTCAGATTCTATACAATAATAATAGCTTTATTCAATGCCACACGTCTCGATATAGTATGGGATTCTTATCGCCGATTGCACAGTATTACAATAAATGTCTGCATTCCATTTTCACTTATAATACAATTTTGAATACCTTGAGCAGTCAGTATCGGCTAATAATCTTCAGTCATTAAAGCTCTAGGCCAGTTTTAATGATCCAACTACATTTTCACGTCTTTCATAAATTCCGTAAAAGATTGATACTTTATAATGAAACTAGTTTGCGATCAGGTCGTGAAAGAGTACACCAGACAAATTTATTAACGCCTTGCGCGTTTTGTACACGATCACCGAGCAAAACGTATCCATACAACCACATCTCTCTGTTGTTCACTTTCAGCATTTTTCTCCAGCTTTGTCATTGATAGACATGGGGATAGCTCTTAAGCATGTGGGTGATAATGGTGTTAATCTGCTACCCAAAGAAGTACCTTTCGGTCTCAAGTCTGCCGATAATATTGCCTTACTATGTGGTGATAAATTGAGCATCCAAATAGCACTTGATCAGTTGGCAACCAGTGTCCCTAAGTATGACATGTACTTTAGACCTTCTAAAAGCGAAGTACTACTGCAAGACTAGCAGGAGTTTGTATCTGCCCTGACCACTTGTGATAAGTCACTAGAAGTAGTCGTGAGGTTCACGTGTCTGGGTTATTGCGTTAGCGTTAGTGGTTGTAGTAGTAGAGTAATATGTGAGATGAATCTAGGGATTGTAAAAGCCAGATCAGATTATCCCAACCTGGGTCATTTCTGGTGTTGCTGTGATAGTAATCTGCTTTATAACGTGTGAGTGTAGCGACCCCAACAGCCAATTGGTGAGGGCTGTGAAATTGATTCCTGACCGTAGCTGATACGTTGACGTGGTGGTTGGACTTGCCTACCGTGATGACCTTACTGAGCTATATTAGCTGGAACGCATGTCCCTCTAGGTCTTGCCATGCCATGCAGGTCTGTTGAAGAGCGGTAAGACTGAAGGCAGCAACCTAAGGTCTGAGAGCGAAGTCGTACTGCTGACTGCAGTGGGGTGTGTGACAGCAGTGCGGTGTTACCATCGGATGACCAGCATCTGCAGCGATGCTGCCTCCCCAACGAAAGGAAGTGGTTAGAATAGGTAGACGCTAAAATACCACACATTACCTTACTTCACAGATTTCTGTCTCTGGCGGTAAGGTCTTTTAAAGAGCTTAGCTAACACTTCAAAAAATCCCCATAACAAGGTCGTGCGTGGTCGGCCTCGAGCAGTTGCTCCTTGGACTCTGCGATCACACTTTCAGGTCACCAAGACCAATACAAACTCAGTTTCCTTTTCACATATCTCAAGAAGTAATATCCTTCCATGGTGTGGGCACCCAGGAAGTGACAACCGTCCTCATACATCTAACAACACACGGGATCATCTTGTTCGTTGCGAAATCCCACCGTCAACTCTTAATATTCCTCTTATTTCTACGACTAACACTTCTCGTATTACTTTATCACCTCATGCTGCTGATGCTAATGATTCGGTTTCACGAAATATTATTCCTAGTCTTCTGAAACCTCACGCTAAACTACATATCGGAGCATTCAATGTTCGAACCCTATGCCAAGTAGGACAACAAATATCCTTAGCCACGACTCTAGAATCCCGCTCCATCGATATTTGTTGCCTCTGTGAAACGCATATACTGGATCCAAGCTCAATCATTCACATGACCCCACCTTGTCAAAATAAAGAACCAACCCGATTCACCTTTTGTGTTTCCGGAGACTCTATCGCTACTACTCAAGGCCTTACTGGTGTAAGTGTAGCGCTAAGTTTAAAAGCCAGAAAGTCTGTCTTCGACTGGATTTCAATAGACAGTTGCATGTGCGCTGTTCAACTAACCGTGACAGTAACAACTCAGAAAAATGGGGACACATGTCTTTGCCACTTCGTTGTCTGTGCCTATGCTTCCACTGATTTTAGCTCTGATGAATTTTATATAAGGCTTTCAGACTTTCGAAAACCTAAACAATCTGACGTAGTAATAGTGGCTAGTGATTTTAGTGTGAAAGTAGGTAGACTAAGGGAAACGGAAATGCTCCTTGGTGGATCCTGTGGTGTCGTGGCTCAAAGAACATATAACGGTGGCCGTCTGCTGCAACTATGCTCGGGTAGAATCCTATTTCTAGCAAGCATCAACTTAAAGTATGAAGAAGCACATCGGTCGACAGGGTGATACCTACAACCGACTCAAATAGACCACACTGCTATCAGCCATTGTTGGAGAGGTTCGATAGAAGACTACTGATCATTCTGGGGCACTTGTTTAAAATCCGATCATGCTCCAGTACGAGCACGTATTAGTCAGTGTCTCAATAGACGTAAAAGAGCCACTGCAATCAATCTTCTCAGAGTTCAACTTAATAGCAAGAAAGCCAAGAAATAAATCTCAAGAACATTTGGGAAACCAATTAGTCAACTATGTAAGCGACACTCACCCCGATGGAGCATGGAACGATATCCAGAGAGCTTTTGAAACAATAGTGATATCTTCCCGTAAACTAAACCAAAAGGTTGGGAGAAATCAGTAGATTTCAACCGCATCTACTGAACTGATAGATGCTCTGCAACTCATCTCATCTGGCTGTGAACACTATGAGAAGTTGTGGTAACTTAAACACGGGCTGATTAAAAGCCTACGCAATGATTGTGAGCAGTTGTGGATAGCGAAAGATAAGGAGATGGGAAAGGTAGCGGCAACAGGTAACAATAGGCAACTATTCAGACTTATCAAAGAAACGGTATCGGAAATTCGGCTGTTAGTGAGACTATCTCGGTAAGAGATGTAACTATTGTTCACTGTCGATTCATGAGATTATACTGATTGGGAGAATACTTTAGACAACAGTCCAACTGGCCTTCAGTTACCCACCATCCCCAAGCAACCTAAATGGCAAATTTATATCGATCCCCTAATTCTTAATGGAATTGAAAAGGCTATATGGAATCTAAAGCGAGGGAGAGCGGCAGGACCCGATGGACTAGCTCCTGAGATATTTAAGGATAGTGGCCCAATTCTAGCAGTGAAACTAACTGAGATCTTGGCTAGAGTCTGAAAACTGAACGTAACCCAATCTAGCTGGTCTCGATCACTAATCGTCTCAGTCTATAAGAAAGAAGTCCTGGTGCGACAATTACAGAGGAATCAGTTTGACGAATATAGCGTTTACCATTTTAGCTTCAAAGCTTATCTAATGCTGGTGAAGAGGAAACTTAAGAAAACTAAGATGGCTTTAGACTTGGATGTGGTCGTATAAATCAAATATTCACAATTTGGCAGGTATTAGAACGTGGACACACTTTTCGACGTCCACCAATAGTTGTATTCCTTGACCTTAAGGTGGCGTTTGATTCTGTCGATCGTGAGGTTATGTGGCAATGTTTGTCACTGTAAGGCGTGTTAGAGGAATACCTTGACCTTTTGCAAGCTCTCTACTCTAACACTGCTGGTGAGGTCAGAGCTTATGTCGAACTGTCCTTGTAATTAATTACTTCAAGTAACGTTCATCATGGTTATCCACTTCCTCTATTTTTATTTTATCACTGAAATACTTCTAAGGTTAACATTTTCGTGTCCCAACTTCTCAGGCGTGTATCCTTCAGAAGATAAACTTGTTAACTTGTAATATGCTGATGACATAGTTCTATTGGATGAAGATGCTGACAAAATGCAGAGTTTTTTTCACTACCTTAGACATGAATGTAAGCATATTTGAGATGCGATTCTTCCCATCCAAATGCAAAATGTTGCTTCAGTATTGGCTTCCAGTGGCGCCAAAACTAATGATAGGGCGAGTGGTAGTTGAGTTTGTTGGCAGCTCTACTTATCTTGGGAGTCTTATCAGTTCTGATGGTCTGGTATCTGATGAAATCTCAGGTCGTATACAGAAGGCTGTTATGACGTAAAATCTGCTATGTTTGGGTATATGTAACCAATTAATATATATATGGCCTTGTGCGCAAGTGGTCACAATAACAACGCTAATGGGCGCCTAGCTAGTCCTTGTATGTCTGCCCAATCCCTATTCGATCCCGGGCCAGAATAGGAAGAACTCAAGCCGATGAATCAACAAGACAAAATCGAATTATATTTCAAACATTCCTCTATATATACATAAGACCTGGCACACAATCAGCCAATTAGTAAACTAACATTTATACAAAATAGGAGTAATAGTGAATGTGAACTGCAGCAACGTATACACAATCACCTAACCGTAGTTCATAAATGAGAAATGATATACTAACAGTTACTGTATTTAACGGGAGAATAGGTCAAGGGGAACTGAATAGTAATGGAAATAAAATGACCACGTTGTATACAACCAAAAATAATGAAATATTCTGCAGAAAAACACTTCTCAAAGGTAATCGATCTTCTTAGGTACCCGGCATATCAAGGCTCGATTAGCTTTTACTAGTTTGCGTCACTTGTGGCGTAGACGAAACATTTGCCTATCCACCAAAAGACGCGTTTACTGCGCAGCAGTTTGATTCGTTGTACTTTATTGATGTGAAACATTCATAGGCTTCTAGTATTCGATCTTAGATGTTTTCGAAGGATTGTTCATGTTTGCTGGGACCACCGAGTTAGCAATATGTGGGTTTGGGATTGGAGTACAAGATAAATATGATAAATCGACTGATGAAATAGTGGATCTTCATCAGCTGACGTGGTCAGAACATGTGTTACGTATACTTGACCGCTGCCTTCCTCGACGAGCGATGCTGTCTGGTGTTGGAGTAGGCTGGAATAAGCTAGGAGCTGCCAAACCATAACTTGGCATCAGTCCTTGAAGTCATTGGCGATTGGGCTGAGCCTTGTTAGTAGGTGCAGGTTGCCTGGTTGGGGTTTGCGTGATGATTGTAATTAATGGTTAAAGACTGTGTGATTTGGCTCAAATTCGTTCGCACTGGCGTAGGTGCATCCAGTTTTTATCCTCCTCCTAAGTCTAAGCTTCTAAATTCATCATAATTTTCTGTTTACTGAATTATAGATATTTTTTAAATCTTATCTTGGATCTCTAATCCTTTCCATTAATACTAACTCTGTTATTACCTCCTCTACTTTTGGATTCGGTTCGACAATTTAATCTCCATATGCTAATCGGGACACGGCAATTTAAACTGATGTACGTGTGTACCAAGTTTTACGTTGTAACTGATTGAGTGAGTGTAGTCCTACTGTATGCTTATGAAACCTGATCTCTCCAATCCGAGGATGTTCGACAATTCTCTCTTAAACCATCTTTCTCCTCGGAGAATTGCTGACTTTTGGTGGTATTACTGTTTTATTAATCCAAATGCATGTTAATATGTTCAAACAGTGACGACAATTCAATCTGCTACACAATGTTGAAACATCAGTGTATTTTTTTGCAAATGTTAAGTTAATTACAATTTCATTAACATGCTATATCATTATCTTGCCTCTTTACATTATCACTATTACGAGCTTTTTTAAAATTTTAGATTCCTGAAAATGTAAAAATGTTGCTTGAGGATGATCGTTGTGATGACCCTTGCCTTTCAAATACTAGTATTTCGCTCTCATGCAGTTCGGTATGTGAACATGTAGAATTATGTATTTTGATAGAGCTGAATCTTATTTTGAAGTAACATGTTATCCAATTTTAAAACTGAGACTAACTTAAAATGTTTCATCTTAAAATTTACTCAGTTTACTAACGTTAGCAAGTTACATTTTTTAGTATAGGTATGAGTTATCTATTGTGTGTGTAAATCACAACTATTCACTCTATAATTGTTTTAAGTTGATTATTTACAATAGGCGTTCAACGTTTTCATGTGCATACTTTTTTTCATTGTCTATTTTAGTGATGTTCGTTTCTCTGATGTACACATATCTTCTTATCAAGTTGGAATCATACACTTAAACTTATTTCCCATTTTTCCTTCTACGAACTAATTTTTTCTCCCTGTATCCTATTCTATATGTCCACACTTTTCTTACTATTACTGACGTAACCCCTACTATATATATATATATATATATATATATATATATATATATATATATATATAACCTGTTACATTAGTGCATCGGTCCAAGTTACCCCACCTCATTAACAAAGTAATGTGAACACCGAATATACAGAAGCATAAGTTCCCAACCGTTGATGCTACATTGACCTGGTGATCAGGCGTGCCTATAGTGATTAACCAATTGGGCTATACTAACTAAAACAATGTTTCCTTACGGTCCTGCCATACCAGGAAGATCGGTTGGATAACTGTGACTAAAAGCCGTAAACCTAAGGTTTGAGGGCGAAGTCATACTGCCGACTGTACAGAGGTGTAATAGTAGTAGGATGTTTCCCTTATACAACCTGCATGACATCGATACTGCCTTCTCACAAAGGAAGGATGAGGTTAGAAAAGGTCGACTTTAAAAATGCTCATTTCCCCTTACTCCAGGGATTTTCGTCCTCGGAAGTAACAAGTATAGAGCTAACAACAATAACCTCTCTCCAGATGACCGTGTGCAACTGATTTCAAACAGTTCTACCTTGGACATTGCGGTCTTTAGGACCAACCCTAACCATATTCGCTTCTCAGGTACATCTAAAGATAGATTTTTCTTTAGCTTGGGAAACTGGGAAGTGATATCCACTTTCATACCTTGAAATCATCCTGTTCACAATCAAATCCATACTCATAATATTCCCTCTAATTTTACTCCCAACTCCCATCTTTCTTCCACTTCCTCCACAAATGAAGCTAGTGATCTAATTTCACAAAGTACTACTCTGGGTTCTCTGGAAGCCACGCTCTAAACCCTGTGTCAGAAACTTTAATGTGCGAACCGCTTGTCAAATCTGTTAACAGGTCCAACTAGTTAAAACCTTTGAAACTCTCATCATTGATATATGCTGTGTTTCGGTAACACGTATACCTGATTCTGCCGTAGTCATTCAGTTGGCATCACCTAATCAGTCCAAAGAACTAGCACGATATACTCTTCGTTTATCTCGGGACCCAAAATCAAGCTCTCATGGACTTCCCATTGTAGGTTTAGCACGAGCGAAACAGGCACCCCTTAAATGAATTCCTGTTAACAGTTGCCTATTGATTGTCTGTCTAAATGACACAGTAAGAACCAAGAAAGATAAAGATACAGCGATGCTTTTGTCTCTTCTGTCTATGCGTCCTCCTCTTATTCCAGCTCGGATACAGTAAACGACGAATTCTACGAGAAGTTCTCTAACCTCTTTCAGGAAACTAAACACTCAGGCATAGTAATCATAGCAGTGGGTTTCGTCGCTCAAGTTGGCAAGCTAAGCCAGGCTGAAATATACTTAGACGGATTTTTTTTAACATACTAGCCCAACAAACGGACAGTGGGACCCGTCTTCTACAATTGTGTTCAGATTACTGTTTATTCTTAGAAAACACAAACGTTAAGCATAAGGAAAGACAGTGTGTAAAATGGCAACCACCAATTACAACATGACAACGGAAAAAAAATAGACCTAATTGACATCAGCCATCATTAGAGAAGCTCCATAGAGGATTGCAGCTGATTCTAAAGTACATATTTAGACTCTTACCATACCCTAGCTAAAGCATGCATTTTCATGATTCTTACTGGACGCAGAAAGATCACAACTAGAAAACATCTTGGTTGCTAGATGTGGATGGAAAGCCAAGAATCCATTCATAGAAAAGTTAGCTAGATAAAATAGATCATGTTCAGAATGTTCATCTGGAAAAAAACTTGGGACAATTTTAAGGCAGTTACGAATACAGCAGTGATATTTACTTCCGACTGAATACAAAGGCTGATCAATGGATTTCGAAAACCACCACTACACGAATGAAGGCTCAAAAATGTATTCCGATAGGCTTGGAGAATGATAAAGGACGATAATTACCCAAATATAGATTAACAAAAGTCTACACAAGAGTCGTGGGCAGCAGCGGGTGGCAAAAGCAAAAGCGACGGAAACGGCTGAGGCGACATGTAATACTATACAACTCTTTTGACTCACCAAAGGTAACTGCTATTAAAAAGTTTACTGTTAGTGAGACTATTTGAGAAAAGGAATTGTCCAT
Source organism: Schistosoma japonicum (assembly GCA_025215515.1). Lineage (NCBI taxonomy): Eukaryota > Metazoa > Platyhelminthes > Trematoda > Strigeidida > Schistosomatidae > Schistosoma > Schistosoma japonicum. The sequence goes on from CM046066.1 coordinate 16,507,957, forward strand.
TATCTATTTTCACTCTGGAAGAATAGTCGGATGGGCTGAACACTTTCATGAACAGTTTAACTGACCTCCAGCTGCTCTCCACTTACCAACTATCCCAAAACTACGTGAGTGAAAAATTACCAGAAGTCTTCCTAACTCTTCATGAAGTTTAAAAGGGCCATAAGTAATTTGAAGCGAGGTAAAGCAACGTGACCTGATAGGTTGGCCCCAGACATCTCAAAGGACGGTGGTCCAGTTTATGCAGGCAGCCTGACTGATATATTAAATAAAGTTTGCGAGTTGGATTGACTAGTCTCAATCGCTGATTGTCCCAGTCTATAAAACAGAAATCTCGTGATAACCACAGAGGAACCAGCTTGACTAGTATAGTGTCTAAAGTACTAGGCACTGTAACCGTCCAATGTTAGTTGAAAGCTAGGAAACGTCAAACTTGGGAAAACCAGTCTAGTTTCAGACTCGGATGAGGATGTTTCGAGCAAATATTTGCTCTTCATCAGATCCTAGAATGTAAGTATACCTAACATCGTTCGACAACAGTAGTATTCCTTAACTTGAAAGCAACTTTTAGCTCGTAGATCAAGAGGTTCTTTGGCAGTGTTTATTATCATTATTTATTATTATTTATTATTATTATTATTATTATTATTATTATTATTATTATTTATTATTTATTATCATTTATCATTAAAAAGTGTACCTCAAATCTACATAAACCATACATAAGCTCTCTACTCAAACACCAGTGGTTGAGTTAGAGCTTATGACGAACTGTCACGAAAACTATCAGCATTAAGTGGTGTTCGTCAGAGTTGCCCCTCGTCCACCCCCTTCTATTTAATATCATCATAAATGTTTTCGTAGAAGCTTCACTTTCTTCACCTAACGTCCCAGAAACTGATCTACATCAAGGAGGTCCACTTGTCGACTCAGAATATGCAAACAATATAGTCGTATTGCTCGAAGACGCTAACAATATTCAAAGTTTCCTCAACACTTCGACTAACAATACAAGCATTTCTCTCCCTCTAAATCAAAAATGCTACTTCAGGATTGGTCTGCATCATCACCTAGATTGGTCACAGAGAGTGGAATAGTTGAGTACGTAAACCACCACTCATGCCAGAAATCTCATCACCCCAGGTGGATCGGTGTCTGATAAAGTCTCAGTTCGGATTTAGAAAGCTCGCTTGACTTTTGCTGACTTGTACCACTTCTGGCGTAGACGAGACATCTATATCGCAATTAAAGGCCGAACATGCTATCCAGCAGTCCGGTCTGTTGTAATCTATGAATAGGAAACTTTGGTCATGAAAATAGATGATATGAGTAGGCCCTAGGTCTTTAATTATAGAGATCTTCAAAGTATCGCCTGTATATTATGAAATGAGCGAATAATCATTATTGATGTTAGATATAAAGTACTAAGGAAAATTGATAAATCACTTGAAGAGGTCGAAAACCTTGGGACATGTGTTACGTATACCCGACTACTACTTGCATCATCATACAATATTGGCTAGAGTAGGAGTTGGATAGAAGAAAGGTAGGGGTCGCCAAACCTAAGTATAGCACCAATCCATGAAGCCACTAATTGTTAATCTAAGCTTTGTTGGCAGATGCAGACTACTTGGTGAGTGGTTGGATGTACTGGGTAATATGGCTTAGAATCAGTCACAGTAGCGCATGTGTATTCACTCTATGTACTTTTGGATACTAATTTCTATTATTCTTTCGTACATACGTTTGCTTCATTCTTTTTCATTAAATTATATTGTATTAAGCTTGTAAATTTTATCTTGCTGTGCTAATCTAGTATGGCAAATTTGACTAATGTGAATATATGCCAGGTTCTACGTTGTTCATATGTGACTTAGGAGTCCCAGTTACATCAGTGGTATTAAGCGAAACTCCTGCTAATTTTATGTTCGTTGTGCCGTGCTAATGAGAAGTGACAACTTGGAGAAATGCACATATCCACCCGATTATTTGCTGTACATGACTGACTGATGTGAATTAATCGTTCAACAGTCTGCCTATCAAATGTACTACAAGAACAAACTTCGATACCATATTGATCAACGAAGAGCGTTATTTTCAAGTATATGAACAAGGACTATTTTCACTTGTTTAAACTACTCATTCTTAAAGGATTTTTTTGATTTTCCAATTTTTATTTGACTGAAATAAAAGTAAATTAAGCATATGACAAATTAGTTCGATACTTCGATGTTTCTTAAATGCAATTTCAAAATTTACTTCTTTATTTCCAAAACGGCTCTTCATTAACAACATATGTGGATGGTTTCTTTTATGCATTACTCTTTAATCCTTGTTTCTCATCAATCGCGCACACAGAATTTAATGTTCCCTGCTGGTAACCGAGAGTTATACACAAAAAATCCTGTCTATTCAACTATTTCAACTGTTAAGTTTTGGCGTTTGGTTCGAGCTCTACGTGATTTTATTGAACATGAAGGTGAGGGACAACTGCCTGTACGTGGTAGTCTACCAGATATGATATCTGATTCACAGCGTTATTTACAACTTTTATCTATTTATCGTGAACGTTCTGAATGGGCAGTTGAACGTATTGCTTCAAGACTTTTACAAGTGAGTTTTATGAATTTGTGTATCTTGTTGTTTTTCACATCTTTTTGTTAGCAGCATTGAGATATTTTGTGTTGGGAAGCCTGTTCTAACGAATACATATCCTCAAACCGATTATTAATTTAGGTAAATGGAAAGCACCCTATTTCTAATGCTTTTCTAGTTAAAATGTTTTGGTACGAAAATAGTTTGCTACTTACTACTGTTCCCTAGACACTTGCCTTATCCCAAATTATAACTTAATTAATCAAGAAAAGCATATATCCTGGTAAACCGGAATAAAAAATGACAGAAATTTACGCAACTGTACACGATTTATCAGAGTAGTTTGTAGTCTGTTCTTGATTGGTCCATTATCACTGATCACTCGTAAGTGGATTGATCCGCCTATTTAAACTTGAAACTGATTTGAGCATGCAATAGTCAAATCTCTATCCTGCTAACAAACATTGTTTTACATTTTTTCCTAGTAGTTGTTTCTTCTTTTAACGTTTCCGACATTTATTTCCTGCTTAAACATTACCATCACTTTGGAGTGTGCAGAAGATATATTTTTGTTTAGTTAAGTCACTGTAAAAGAGCAGTTTTTCAGTGCTTTTACGGTATTTCAAGGACGTTTAAGATGTATTGCTCTCTCTGACTACAAAAGATTGCTCCCGAACTCTTCTGTGTTAATTTTTATTCAGTGTTAGAAAGTAAAGTTCTGGCAAGTTGCTAGCTTTCAATCGATCATTATTAAGCAAAACAGAATCTAGCACGTGTGCATTGATTAAAGTTGACACTATATCAGCACAACCTAATAGTTATGAGAATAAATATAAAAGTATTGGCGATAGTTGCAATATCAGCGATCGTAATAAAAGGATCAGGAGTAGACAATGTGACCAAATAAGAGAACTGATTTTTTTGGATTAAAAAGTACAAATTGACGAAGACTGAAAGTATCTGCACAATTTCAACTTTTCTTCTTTCAGCCAGTGTAAAACAATCTTTTGGGGGTTTACATTTCCTGAAGGCTAACTCCATTCTTTTAGTGATTTATTGAATTTTAACTCATTAGTAAATACAAACTCTTCTACAACGTCGATTTGCACTCTATTCATGGAAATTAACTGGAAGATCGTCAGTTGTAATGTAGAAGTATTGTTTTTTTTTATTTTAATCAAGTAGAAACTTCACAAGTATATATAAAACTAAGTGGTTAAATATGTAATACATGCTCTAACTATCTGTCGATGAAGATTCACTACCTGATCAACTGATATCTATAATAAAATACTGATAAACTACGAATATCATCTACTCTTATTGGCCACATTTCACATCCATACAGTAAAGCAAAGAGCACTTACTTACTTATTCCCGTTACCCTTCACAGAGGAGCATAGGCCGCTTACCAGTATTTTTCATTGAACTCTGTCCTGAGCAATCCTTTTCAGCTATTTCCAGCTGCTGTTCACCCTTTTAATATCTGCTTCCAATTCTCGATGCACTGTGCTCTTTGACCTTCCTCTTTTCCGTTTCCCAAAAGGATTCCGAGTTAATGGTTGCCTCGTGATGTAATCTGATGGTTTCCGCAATGTATGTCCTATCCATTTCCAACGTCGTTTCCTGATTTTCTCTTCAGCTGGAAGTTGGTTTATTCTCTTCCATAGTAGGCTGTTGCTGATGGTTTCCGGCCAACAGACATTCAATATTTTACGTAGACAGTTGTTGATAAATACCTGTACTCTCCTGAGGATGTTTGAAGTAGTTCTCCACGTTTCAGCTCCATACAGAAGAACTGTCTTGACGTTCGAATTGAAAAGTTTAACTTTGAGGTTAGTTGACAATTGTTTAGAGTCCCAAATATTTTTCAACTGTAGGAATGCTGTCCTTGCTTTGCCGATCCTTGCCCTTACATCTGCATCGGATCCTCCTTGTTCATCGATAATGCCTACAAGGTACGTGAAAGTATCCACTCCTTCCGGAGTTTCTCCATCAAGTCCAATCGGGTTGCTGCTTCGTGTGTTATATTTGAGGATCTTACTTTTTCTCTTATGTATGTTCAGGCCTACTGATGCTGAGGTTGCTGCTACGTTGGTTGTCTTCAATTGCATTTGTTGGTGTGTATGGTCTAGAAGAGCTAGATCATCTGTGAAGTCCAAATCATCGAGTTATATTTTACTTGTCCATTGACTTCCATGCTTCCCTCAGATGTGGAAGTCTTCATGATCCAGTCAACCACTAGAAGGAAGAGGAAAGGCGAGAGCAAACAGCCTTGTCTGACACCGGTTCTTACTGGGAATGCATCTGTCAGCTGTCCTCCATGCAAGATTTTGCACTGTAGTCTGTCGTAAGAATTCCGGATGATGTTGATGAGTTTTTCTGGTCCGCCTTATTTTCGAAGAAGTTTCCATGGTGTTCTCCTGTCTATACTGTCAAACGCCTTCTCATAGTCAGTGAAGTTGATGTACAGTGACGAGTTCCGTTCAACTGATTGTTCAACGATGATCTGTAGTGTTGCGATTCGGTTTGTGCACGACCGATCCTTACGGAAACCAATCTGCTGATCTCGAAGTTGGGCATCCAATTAATCATTCATTCTGATCACTAACATTCTGTTGAGGACTTTCCCTGGTACTGACAACAGTGGGATCCCTCTGCATTTCTCACATTTGTTCAAATCTCCTTTCTTTGGTATCTTGATAAGGTATCCTTCTTTCCAGTCTGCTGGCACTTGTTCTTCCTGTCAGATCCTTCTGAATAAAACATGGAGCATGCTTGTCGTTACATCTATATCTGACTTGAGTGCTTTAGCTGGTATATTGTTAGGTCCTGCTGCTTTCCCACTTTGATTTGTTTGATGGCCATCTTGATATCTCCCATCATTGTTGGAGTGACATCTATCAAAAAATCTGTAGATTTTGCTTCGATGTCTGATGGGTTTTGTGGAGCTGGTCTATTCAAGAGTTCCTCAAAGTGTTCTACCTATCCGCTCCTTTTTCCTTGAATCTCAGTGATTGGCTTGCCTTCTTTGTTCCTGACCGGTCGTTCTGGTTTACTATATTTGCCTGTCAGTTTCTTCGTTGTGTCGTTTAGCTGTTTCATATTTTCTCCTCTTGCAGCTTTTTCCGCTGTCGTTGCAAGGCCTTCGATATACTTCCGTTTGTCGGCTCTAACGCTATTCTCTACTTGCTTATTTGCTTCTATAAATTCACTTTGTGCCTTGATTTTCTCTGCTCTAGTTCGGCTGTTGTTGATTTCTGCCTTCTTGTTCCTCCTTTGTTGAATTTTGTCCAGAGTCTCTGTGGAAATCCATCCCTTATAATGGTGTTTCTTGCGGCCCAAAGCCTTTTGACAAGTTGAAGTTAGTGCCTCTTTGATTCCCTTCCAGTTGTCCTCCATAGTGGCTTTTTCCTCGATCAGCAGATCTTGTAAGGTTGTAAACCTGTTGTTGAGAGTTATTTTGGATTCCTTGAGTTTATCATTATTTTGAAGAGAGGCTGTATTGAACTGTTGTAATGCTGTTACTCCAGTTATACATTGCTTCTTTAGCTTCAGATTCATTTTGGCAACCACTAGGTGGTGATCTGAAGCCATATCAGCTCCTCTACTGTTTCTCAAATCTTCCATTGATCTTCTGAATTTTTTATTGATGCATATATGATCAATTTGATTCTCTGTAGCCTGACCTGGTGAAACCCATGTAACCTTGTGTATGCGTTTGTGGGGGAATATTGTACCACCTATGACCATTTTGTTGAAAGCGTATAGATTTGTAAATCTTTCACCATCCTCATTTCTTTCTTCCAGTCCCTGTCGTCCCATGATGTCTTCATATACGGTATTGTCCATTCCAACTTTGGCGGTTAGGCCCTTCATCAGGATTGTCAGATCTTTTTTCTGGACACTTCTCTATAAATGATTGCAGGCTATCATAAAACTGGTCTTTGTCCTCGTCGTTGCCGTCGTTGGTGGGTGCATAACATTGGATGATATTCATTGCAATCCCCTTCTTCATTGTCTTGAAGGATGTTTTGATGATTCTGGGTCCATGTGGTTTTCATCCTACAAGTACATTACGTGCTTCTTTGGACAGCATCAGAGCAACTTTCTGGGTGTGCGGAGCATTTTTCTGTTCGTGATCGGAGTATAGTAGCATCTCTCCCATAACCAATGTTTTCTGTCTAGCTTGAGCCCAATGGGTTTCGCTGATTCCGAGCACTATCAAGTTGTATCTATTAATTTTTGCAGCTGTTTGACTGGTCTTTCCGCTCTCCCACGTTGTCCGAACATCCCATGTACCTACAATAATGTTTTCTGTAGTTGCTAGAAATGGTATCGACCTCATGACTTCCGAAGAATCTCAGCATTCAATATGAGGCGTCATTATCATTCCTTTCACTCCCAGGGCAGAGTTTGAATGGTTTAGTTTGTTTAATCTGGTTAGCGTTTCTTTAGCGAGCTTGTGTTTTTCAGGATGGGAATGCTGGCCCAATGCCCAACTCTCATACTTTAACGTGGCTTGGGACTTGCAGTAACTCTAGAAGAACTACAAGCGGAGTTGGAAATCCACATTGAGTACAGATAAATGTTCCATCTTTTTAGAAATTGTTTTACTGACATTTGACTTTTTAATGTCCGTTTCTTTTAGTCTGCAAAGATGTCATGTTATTTATTATCGCTACTTCTCCCATCTCTTTCGCTTTCATCGGCCACTACTGCTCATGATCGTTTCCCTAAATCTTTATCAACCTAGATCTGCTTTATTGTCGCTCCACATCATATTCCGAACCTGGTGCGATAAGCTTACGAATGTTCATCTATTCAACGAACGGCTCTGGAATTCGCCGGTTTTTCTTAACCCTTTGATTTAAGTCAATAATAGATGTCACTACTGTTTTCACTGCTGTTTGGATATCTTGTCAATCTACTTTCCTTCCGAGCCTCTACATATATTCTCAGTTGGTTCTGGAGTTTGCTCTGGTTTCCTCATTTTTGAGCTGAATTCCAGTGGATCTTCATGTTGTGTATTTTCTCCATCCAGTAAAATACGAGCAGATGTCTGAGTCGATGGTATTAGTTATAGATGAGGAGGAAGTCAAAGACGGAGATTTAGGGTACATAGTCGAAGTAGTAGAAATATTAGCATTTGAAAACGGGGTTTGATTACAAAGACAGTAATCTTGAGTAATGTTATATGTGTTAGGGCAGTTATTACCTCCCAGTCGCACACACTATGAAAAGGTTCCCCTTTAGAGGCTCAGAAATCGAATAGGATTGACAGTGGTTTTATTAACCTTAGGGCGTGTCAGAGTGTCGAATAAAAGCCGGTCATACATTGCCTTTTTATTGTTTAACATGTCAACTCAATATTTCTGCACAAACCGAAATCTATGAAGTAAAATGAGGTGTGTCATGTTAGAACGTCAGGGAACGAATATCCCAGCTAATATAGTCCGAAGGGTTCATCACGATAGACTAGATATACCACGGCGTCAAAGTATCAGCAACGGTTGGGGTGAAAGTGGGGCTTTAGTCCTACAGTTATTGACTAGAGACTTTATAAGCTATGATTCAAAACAAAAGGCAGTAGCTATTCTTTCGTTGTTTCATAAATTCTCAACTAATTTATGCTGTTTTTGTTTATATTTCCCACCGAGTGTGTCTCTTATGTAACCTTGTTATGTTTTACTTCTTTGTTTATGTTCGCCTTCCCTTTATTATTCCTTCACTCTATTGTTTTTGTAATCGTGTGGTTGTTGGGAATGTTAAATTGTCAAAAATATAATAATATATTATATATATATATATATATATATATATATATATATATATATATATATATATATATATATATATATATATAATAAATATAATAATTACTCAGAGGGACCAAGCGAAAAAATTTTATACTGATTTATTTTGTAAGCTTGATTAGTTAATCTCATTGCACGTGAATAATTCATTTTAAGTTATCTTCATCTAATTCAAGAGTTATCCCAGTGTAAATCTTATGACATTTAATTGGTAGTAATTAATTCAATGTAGTTTTGTATTCGACTTCTAAAATAATCATTGTAATTTAGTTGATCTAAAAGCATATGAGCTTAAGTGAACGATGATTCGTTATCCTTATTTCTGACTGTTTGACTCACCTATCTACTAGCCTCCCTGCAAGATCGTTATAATGGAAGACACAACAGTAGTGCATACCTTTTATTTATGCTTGTTTGTAACAAAATTTGTGCTTAAGTACATAAATATTATAAATAACGGCGATGACTCTTAGCTTCACTTCAACATTCAGATACCCTCTTCTGTTTGTCCTTATGTTCCAGCTATTTCAAATGATACATTTTGAAAGGTGAATTCATTTGGTGAAATCAAAAAAACGTTATATCATTATTTAAATACTATTAAAAATAATGTAATCTGTTTTCTTAACATTTCCTAAAAGGTTACTACATTATTTGCTTTTGTATATTTTAGTTTCCTGATATTTCTATAGACGATGTACGTCTTTTCGGTGAGTTAAAAAACATAGTATTTTTAATCATCATTATTAATATTAAATATTTTCTAGCATACTAATGTCTCTACATAATCGTATTGAGAAAAATAATTAGACAAAAATCCTTTATATGGTGATTTCATCTCATTATTTCCTTGAAATCAATGATCAAAGGATAGGAAATAAGTGATTTCTGTAATTACGTTATTACTGATAAAGGCCGACGTGGGGAATCTGAAACTAGTCGACCAGTAGTCAGCTGTTCTAAGATATTTATTTACTAATCGAAAACAATAAACTTCTAAGTAAAAATTAATTTTTGATGATGCAAGCTAAAATTTATAGTGTTACACATATCAGATATTAAGTTATTGCTAAGTAAATTGTATGCAATATACAAATGAATCCTATGTCTCACCTCAACCAGAGTAGCTTACACAAAACCTTACTCTGACACTAATCCTAAATCTTAATTTTTATTCTTAATCCATAAACTCATCTACAAATCCTTATACTAAATTCTACTAGGAAACAATTTAATAATTCCTGAAAGACTTTGAGTATCTATTAAGTTTTAAGAATGTAGATGTTATAAACTCATCACTATGGTTAAAGATTCTTTTGCATATTTTTAAACAGTAAAACTTTCAAAGAAAAACGTCATTGAAATATTTACATTTGTAGAGGTTCTACACTCGTATTGTTTTCGCAGATAAAATATTTATTTACTATTACAGTCTTCTGATGGGCTTATAGGAAGTGAGCTAATTAGTTCATTTGATCATTTCTGATAATTTTTACTCGTCACTGACAGGTTAGAAACAATTAGATCTCATCATTAAATTAAAATGTTGCCAATTAGTAAGCTGCTAATACAAAATATTCACACTTTGTTTATGTAATGGTGATTTTTCGAAGCGGACTGGTTTGATTGTGGTGATTTGATTGTCTATCCGAGCAAAATCATCAGCACTTAAAGTAAAAATTGACTCCTTTCTGTCCCCAATAACCCTAATTAGATGACATGTATTACATGTATTAATAGTTTTATCGTTATAACGCATACACTTATAAATATATGCATAAATTATCTGACCGTAATATATTAATACGAAATCACGATAAGCAGAAAACTACAGTTTTAATTGTATAAAATAAAGTAATAGGTATCGGATTAATCGGCTACCTTTTACAAATGTAAAAGATATACCAACCACTAAAGAGTCAAATATATGCATTCAACCTGGATAACAAAACAATGATGTAAACCGAATGTTTAAGTAAACAACAGAAGTCTTAACTTCCTCATTTATTTGCTTTTTATAGCATCTCTCATATTGAAGTCCCATTGGTCACCAAATTCATAGGGATGGATTCTCATAAACTACAATTTTTTTGAAAATGACTAGGCATCAACTAAAATCAAATAATTTCATGATATCGCCAGTCACTTCACAAAAGAATTACTGGGTATTGTAATGACGCGAATAAAGTCAACTGTGTAACACGACTCAAAACTAGTGACAATGAAGTAGATTCATTCACTTCTCTGAAATCCTGATTTTCAAATTTTTCTTACTGTTCTTGAAACGAACTAATTTATCCCCCCAGCATAGCATTCTTTGTGTCCAAATTTTTTAACAGCTACTGACGTTACTACTACTTATACTATATCGGTATTCATCTTACTGTGCCAATAGGATGTGGCGATTCGGACCGATGCATACATTTGCCAAATTTCACAATGTACTTCATTGACTGAACATAAATTTCGTTATCAGTCTAAATGGTTTCTTCATCCTAGTCCATATTTTCTGAAATGACCGTAATTTATTGCCTAGAGGAAAACTAGTCAATGAAACTTGATTTACAACTATGACCTGATAGACTTGGAAAACGGTGATTGGTTGACACTAAGCCTGATGACTAAAGTTTATCTCAGAGGTATGGATAGAGAGAACAATCACCGACAAACAAGAGCTAAGACCACGTCGTTTCATGTGTGAAAATAATGGTTTTCATATATCTTATGCCGAACCAACCAGTAACAGAAAATACAAAATACATTAAAGACTGCTCTAGGGAAACTTTACAGAAATTGGGATAACGAGGTTATAATAAGATTACCATAACAATAGTTATTGGTCTATGAAAAGTGTATAATTTAAACAATATACCCAGCATAGTAACTAAATGTTCAACAAATGCAGTATAACATTACGTGTCCTGATGTAACATTTTCACAATTTGTTTGCTTCCTAAATTATTGAACAATATGTAAGATAATCCTCAGTTTGAAATGTTTTTAATTGTTATTTCGTTTTCACAAGCTAACTAATCTGAATTGTTTTTAAATCAATTTCTAATTTCTAACACCATATACACAGTTAAGCATTGATTCAGACCATGGCTGTTATAATAATTGCATTTTCTCAAATGAAATAAGCGTATCACCAGTTTTTTTAGTGGTTTTGTATTTATTGGACTGAAATTATTGTAATTTTTTAGTTTCCATTCTCGGTATCATTTGCTAGGCAACAACGATAGTGACGTCATACAGATTAATCACTAGTTGATAGCTGGTGTCATATTTGTCTTGCTCTTTTAGTATATTTCCAGTCCTTTCGATGAAGTTTCAATGTGGCTGGATATTGCGTACCATTTTTAAATCTGTGTAACAATGTCATCACATGACCAAGTAATACGTTTAATCTTCCCCTTGTGTATTTTTCCAAGCGAATCAGTCTTTATTAGATCAATAAGTTGTCTCTTCTCACTTCATTTTATGTTTTATCTGCTTTTTAACGATTATTTGTCCTTTTCAGTTAAAAATGCCAGCTTTTTAAATATTGTACGATGTCGATCATTAGAAGAGGAAATGAGACTTTCACCTGCTCGTTCAGATGATCTTGGTAAATTTGTGTTATTGTTAAATTACTTTATTTACTATTATTAATGTTTTAATTTCTTATTACCTTTTGTTTTCGTTTGTAATTCCAAGTGGTGCGTAATAAGTGCTGGTTTTTTTATTGTTACCGATTCGAAGTATAGTTTCTACGTTATACATTACAATACTAACAACTTAACTTCACTCACAATCTATCGATTACGGACACCCTTCGTCACACGAATAATCAAGAAAATCCACATTTTTGAGGTAATCGGTAAAGATGTCCTCAATTATTTCGAAAACTTTACAATTTCACTATTAAGTACTGAAGCCATAAATTCAAGGCTATCCTTTAGTATTTTTAAGAATCAATCCGCTTATAAGTAATAACCCTAAGGAGACTGTTCTTTAATTTTTATTATTAAAATACTAATCCTAAGAATTTCAAAGTTAGGCTTATCATGTCATTCGATCACAGTTATGGATGTCTGTCGCTTCAACTTTCAACAAGTCACATCAGTACGTCCAAATATGAATAATTAGATTTTTCTATTTCATTTCTTACATCCTTACTATTCACACTTGTCCTGTCACACAGTAAAAATTGTATTCTTCCTATTTTTCTGGAAAGTATACAGTGTATTCAGCTTATGAGAAGCTTCGAGTGACAGTGACATCATGTAATTACGTAGATTTTTTTAAAACTCTTATGGAATATTAACAGAAAACATATTCGAGTTTTCATGTAATACTCGAAACTATTCTGTTGTGTAATTATGCTAAGACTAAGGTGTAATACGGAGTATACTGCTGAACACTTCCTTGTTTTAGCATATGTATGTAAAACAAGTTGTGAAAGTAAAAGACATGTTTATGCTTCAAGTTTTCTACTATAATTAATTACAAAACGTTGATCGTGTATTACTCTATGACCGAGTGAACAGTGCAGAAATTAGAAATTAAGCACTAGAGAAAGATGGTTGAGGATCATCCAATCCCTGTCCAACTATCAACTACCTCGACGTGCAGAAGTAAGTTAGGTGTGACTACATGGAATCTATTAGTTTTATTTATTCCTTATCTTCCACTAAATGTTGAGTTCCAATATTCCTTCATGTATAATTCACTTAATCACCTTATTCTCGGGCCGTATTTTAAATCTTCAACCATTCTCATTATTATTACTGTTGTTTGTTTGTGACTCCATTACTATTCCTCTTATTAGGTTTATCTTGTTGTGCCAATGTGTTACAACAACTTGAACTAAATTCACATTTTAGGCTCTGTGTTGATTATGGCTGACTTATTCAAATATATTATCTCATTAAAATTTTTAGTATCGTTCATCAGATCAGTTACTCTACATGACTTAAGCTTCATGGTTATTTTTTTTTTCGTTACTTGTAATTAATAAACATTTACACTGTTATTGGGTTTAAACTTATTAGTGACCATGAATTTTATTATCTTCTGTTTAAGTGCCTATACAATGTGATCGGTGTTATTTTCTTTTAGCGTTAATTCCAACTCATGAAGAAAATGATTCAATGCTATGGTATTTAGTGCTTCGTGGCGCGTGTAGTTTTCTCATGGAGACTGGACGTTGGCCTGGTAGCTCACAGCCTTACACTACAAAACGTAAACCGAATTATAGTAATCAAAATACAAATTCTTGCAGTAATTCAGTTTCATGTGAAGATCAGTACTCTGATACACATTCTGGAAACTTAAATGTGAATATTATTGAATCTGATTTGCCAACATTACGAATACACCTAAATCGTGTTCTTCAGTCATTTGGGATTGCACCCAATCGTGTTAGCACAGATTATTTAGAGGTAATAAGTGTTTATTTAATGGTATTGTGTGTAGCAAGTTATTACTAGATGTTAACGAAAGTTATATGGAGCTAGTAATAATTTGACACATTACTTGGACGTAGCATCCACATTTGAGAATCTTCTTAGATCCCAAGCATTTTCTCTTTTTAACCACAATCAACCAATTGTCACTTTAGTGAAAATACACCTTTATTTAACTCACTTTAACCGCTTCATACAGAAATAAAATAATCAATACAATAAAATACAGCTCACTATGTACCTTCAACATATATATCACTCTTACAACCTAATCAACGACATTAAGTGGCCACAAATGTTTAACTGATATTAATACAATCTGACCAATACTTTTATTGTCCACTATATATCATAATGTTATCTAATGTATTTTTCGAAAATGTGGTACCTCATTGTTCATTTGACGTCTGTTTGAAAGGAAAAGTCAGTAAAATACAGTCATCGAGATTATATTGTTACTTAGGGCTTCTTAAGAACCCGTCGTTGATATTCATAGTTGAATTTAAGTCATTACTTATTGGCATTTGGGAATCCATAGAGAGTTACTTCAATATAGTCATTTTGCAACAAATTTTGTAGTGTAGATGAATTGTGACTAGTAGTGAAATCCAGGGCACGTGTTTCATCCTACTTGGAACTGGTGTTGACTGTGTCAATACTCAAAATTGTTTATTTTCGTAATCATAAAGTTAATTCAGTATGCTAGATCTGCTTCGTAGATTTTAGTTAAACTATTTAGAGGTGCATTCGTTTAACATCAAAGCAACGGATTTTTATTTATTCGCTTGATTCTGTATTATGTATTGTAACATAACAATTTGGAAACAAACTTTAATTCATTAGGTGTCCAAGTGACCAGGACACGTCAGACTTTTGGAGAAAGAAAAGAGATCATTACATCTTTCGCGGTTCTACAGAAAGCATTTAACAAACAATTAACAGCAAGAAGCTGGATCTTCAACCGAAATATCGCCTAGAATTTGAATGTAAATTAGTGAAGTCGATGCATACAAAAAAAAGGATTTAATGATATTAAGTAGCTATCGATTTTTTATTGATAACTAGAAACTAGTACGATTGCAGCAGTTATTTAAGACAATGCACAGAAAAATTAAAAACATTGCAACTCACTATATCACATTAAAATAGAAGTCCTACCACTGTATTATGACTTTGCTAATGATTGCCTATAGTCAATAGGATTTGCATAATGACTGTGACCATCGAATGAGCGCTAAGACTGAGTCATTTATTGAATGGGAAACAATGACTTTTAGATATGATTTACTAAACTAAACAGTAATAGAAAATACAAGGTACATTAAAAACTGGACCAGAGGAGTTGCGTACAAAAATCGTAATAAGACTACAATAACTCAAGAAGGGAAATAGATATGACAACAGCTAATGAGGCTAAGAAAAGTTTTCAAATTATACAGTACACGTAGCATAATTACTAAATGTTCAATGAAAGCAGTGTAACAGTAGAGGTTTCGATATCACGAAAAATAGACTCCACAGATTGTAATTTCGACTTTTTGCCCTGTTATAACACACTGAAAGGCAGCCGAGTAGTGCTGATTGATGGTCAAGCTTTCACTGCGATGGTCGTGGGTGCATACTGGTACTGAGATGTCTCATATTGGGAAAAATGGTCATCTATCGGTCTTACTGTTTTCAATAGTTTCCAACCGAGATCAATCGGTGATGAACATAAACAGCATTATGAGACCAATCTGCGAGTTACCGTTTCAACTGAAAGACGATACTATATTATTTGTTGTAAATGTGTTGTGACAATGTAAACTTCTGAATAATAATTAGTGTTGACAAATACACAAAAAGGACTGAAGTCGTTTTATTTAAATAAACAAAATTTAACCCATTGTATACAATCACTTTTCTTTTTCGCTGTCAAATTATCTAATCTACAGGAAATATGTCAATTTGGTGGTAGTGAATTGCATTCAGTGGTTGCATTTATGGGTGGAGTTGTAGCTCAAGAAGTAATTAAATTAATCACGCATCAATTTATTCCAATATCGAAACCAATGATTTATAATGCTATACATCAAAAAGTCGAATTATTAGATTTCTAATGATTTCAGTATTATTGTTATTGTTCCTTGAAGTTGACTATATATGTGTATTTTTAATGAATAAATTCTTTCTTGTTTCAATTGATTATTTAACAACACTTGTTATTTGCTTTTGACTAAAATTCAGAGTTAGGTATGCAATTGATAAGTTTGAATTAAATTATCCTCCTAGATCTTATACAATATAAGTTCGAATCCCTGTCAAGAGTCTTAAACAAACTAAAGTCTAAATTAAGTGCGTATCAATTCTCGTTAGTTTCGATTCTTATAGTGGGGTGCTTATTTATGTAAATTGTCTCATCATCAATTTTTGATAATTGTATACTGTAATAGAAGCTATAAATGTATATTTATAACATTTGCATTTACATTCATTCACTCTTATCAAATAAGCGGATAACTAAACCTTCAAATAGATGTGTGTTTTACAATAATAAAGAAGACACCAATATTGTATTATATTAATATGAAAATGAACGTAACATATCAAGCTACTAAAGGTGGTTGGTCAAACCCTTACACTAACACAAATCATGAGAAATACAAAACCCCATAAACTTCCCTCTCATGAATTCTGTTTAGGTGAACAGAGTATCGTAACTTGTAGGTGATAATGGTGTTAATCTGCTACCCAAAGAAGTACCTTTCGGTCTCAAGTCTGCCGATAATATTGCCTTACTATGTGGTGATAAATTGAGCATCCAAATAGCACTTGATCAGTTGGCAACCAGTGTCCTTAAGTATGACATGTACTTTAGACCTTCTAAAAGCGAAGTACTACTGCAAGACTAGCAGGAGTTTGTATCTGCCCTGACCACTTGTGATAAGTCACTAGAAGTAGTCGTGAGGTTCACGTGTCTGGGTTATTGCGTTAGCGTTAGTGGTTGTAGTAGTAGAGTAATATGTGAGATGAATCTAGGGATTGTAAAAGCCAGATCAGATTATCCCAACCTGGGTCATTTCTGGTGTTGCTGTGATAGTAATCTGCTTTATAACGTGTGAGTGTAGCGACCCCAACAGCCAATTGGTGAGGGCTGTGAAATTGATTCCTGACCGTAGCTGATACGTTGACGTGGTGGTTGGACTTGCCTACCGTGATGACCTTACTGAGCTATATTGGCTGGAACGCATATCCCTCTAGGTCCTGCCATGCCATGTGGGTCTGTTGAAGAGCGGTAAGACTGAAGGCATCAACCTAAGGTCTGAGAGCAAAGTCGTACTGCTGACTGCAGTGGGGGTGTGACAGCAGTGCGGTGTTGCCATCGGATGACCAGCATCTGCAGCGATGCTGCCTCCCCAACGAAAGGAAGTGGTTAGAATAGGTAGACGCTAAAATACCACACATTACCTTACTTCACAGATTTCTGTCTCTGGCGGTAAGGTCTTTTAAAGAGCTTAGCTAACACTTCAAAAAATCCCCATAACAAGGTCGTGCGTGGTCGGCCTCGAGCAGTTGCTCCTTGGACTCTGCGATCACACTTTCAGGTCACCAAGACCAATACAAACTCAGTTTCCTTTTCACATATCTCAAGAAGTAATATCCTTCCATGGTGTGGGCACCCAGGAAGTGACAACCGTCCTCATACATCTAACAACACACGGGATCATCTTGTTCGTTGCGAAATCCCACCGTCAACTCTTAATATTCCTCTTATTTCTACGACTAACACTTCTCGTATTACTTTATCACCTCATGCTGCTGATGCTAATGATTCGGTTTCACGAAATATTATTCCTAGTCTTCTGAAACCTCACGCTAAACTACATATCGGAGCATTCAATGTTCGAACCCTATGCCAAGTAGGACAACAAATATCCTTAGCCACGACTCTAGAATCCCGCTCCATCGATATTTGTTGCCTCTGTGAAACGCATATACTGGATCCAAGCTCAATCATTCACATGACCCCACCTTGTCAAAATAAAGAACCAACCCGATTCACCTTTTGTGTTTCCGGAGACTCTATCGCTACTACTCAAGGCCTTACTGGTGTAAGTGTAGCGCTAAGTTTAAAAGCCAGAAAGTCTGTCCTCGACTGGATTTCAATAGATAGTTGCATGTGCGCTGTTCAACTAACCGTGACAGTAACAACTCAGAAAAATGGGGATACATGTCTTTGCCTCTTCGTTGTCTGTGCCTATGCTTCCACTGATTTTAGCTCTGATGAATTTTATATAAGGCTTTCAGACTTTCGAAAACCTAAACAATCTGACGTAGTAATAGTGGCTAGTGATTTTAGTGTGAAAGTAGGTAGACTAAGGGAAACGGAAATGCTCCTTGGTGGATCCTGTGGTGTCGTGGCTCAAAGAACATATAACGGTGGCCGTCTGCTGCAACTATGCTCGGGTAGAATCCTATTTCTAGCAAGCATCAACTTAAAGTATGAAGAAGCACATCGGTCGACAGGGTGATACCTACAACCGACTCAAATAGACCACACTGCTATCAGCCATTGTTGGAGAGGTTCGATAGAAGACTACTGATCATTCTGGGGCACTTGTTTAAAATCCGATCATGCTCCAGTACGAGCACGTATTAGTCAGTGTCTCAATAGACGTAAAAGAGCCACAGCAATCAATCTTCTCAGAGTTCAACTTAATAGCAAGAAAGCCAAGAAATAAATCTCAAGAACATTTGGGAAACCAATTAGTCAACTATGTAAGCGACACTCACCCCGATGGAACATGGAACGATATCCAGAGAGCTTTTGAAACAATAGTGATATCTTCCCGTAAACTAAACCAAAAGGTTGGGAGAAATCAGTAGATTTCAACCGCATCTACTGAACTGATAGATGCTCTGCAACTCATCTCATCTGGCTGTGAACACTATGAGAAGTTGTGGTAACTTAAACACGGGCTGATTAAAAGCCTACGCAATGATTGTGAGCAGTTGTGGATAACGAAAGATAAGGAGATGGGGAAGTTAGTGGCAACAGGTAACAATAGGCAACTATTCAGACTTATCAAAGAAACGGTATCGGAAATTCGGCTGTTAGTGAGACTATCTCGGTAAGAGATGTAACTATTGTTCACTGTCGATTCATGAGATTATACTGATTGGGAGAATACTTTAGACAACAGTCCAACTGGCCTTCAGTTACCCACCATCCCCAAGCAACCTAAATGGCAAATTTATATCGATCCCCTAATTCTTAATGGAATTGAAAAGGCTATATGGAATCTAAAGCGAGGGAGAGCGGCAGGACCCGATGGATTAGCTCCTGAGATATTTAAGGATAGTGGCCCAATTCTAGCAGTGAGACAACTAAGATCTTGGCTAGAGTCTGAAAACTGAACGTAACCCAATCTGGTTGGTCTCGATCACTAATCGTCTCAGTCTATAAGAAAGAAGTCCTGGTGCGACAATTACAGAGGAATCAGTTTGACGAATATAGCGTTTACCATTTTAGCTTCAAAGCTTATCTAATGCTGGTGAAGAGGAAACTTAAGAAAACTAAGATGGCTTTAGACTTGGATGTGGTCGTATAAATCAAATATTCACAATTTGGCAGGTATTAGAACGTGGACACACTTTTCGACGTCCACCAATAGTTGTATTCCTTGACCTTAAGGTGGCGTTTGATTCTGTCGATCGTGAGGTTATGTGGCAATGTTTGTCACTGTAAGGCGTGTTAGAGGAATACCTTGACCTTTTGCAAGCTCTCTACTCTAAAACTACTGGTGAAGTCAGAGCTTATGTCGAACCGTCTTTGTAATTAATTACTTCAAGTAACGTTCATCATGGTTATCCACTTCCTGTATTTTTATTTTGTAATTGACATGCTACTAGCACTGTCGCTTTCCTCATCTGATTCCCTAGGTTTTGAGCTTCTTGCAGGACGTTTATTTCTATGGTTCTATTGAGTGATGGTAACAAAATGTGATCTTTTGACCAACTTATGCATCGATGCACGTTTTGGCTGCGATTCTTTTACCCCCTCCACCAGCAATGATATCTGGTTTAGTAGATTGGGATATGTCTAGGGGCTTCTAAACCTATACATGGCAGCAGTCCATGCAATTCTTAGCAGTTGGGTTTAGCCAATCACTCAGTCATAAATGCAGACTACTTGGTTGGGGTCCGCATTATGATCGCATTTGTGGTTAGAGGCTTTAGGTGACATGGCTCATAATCACTTGCAACAGTGCTGGTTCATTCATTGTTTGTCCTCCTCCAAATTTTACGGCTCTTGGTTCCTTATTATTTCTTTATAACTGATTTATGCATATTTTTAAAAACCTTATTTTTGAGCGCTAATCCTTTCCATTAATACTGACTCTGTTACTATCTCGACTATCTGCTGTGGGTTCGAATTCCAAGGAGAATATTTGTTTCTCTTAAGATAATATGTAAGCCTTACTTAGGAGTGCCAACTAACACAAGAGGGTTTGTTCTGACTACCTGTTATAAAAAGAGTTACTGCATTTGAAACTAATTCTTTATTAATCAAGTGATAGATATTTTAATAAAAGTATAGAAAAACGAAAAAACTAAGACAATAACGAAAGTCATTGTATACTTTTTAAACAAATGATCTTATGATACAAACAATCATGAAAATAAATCAGATACACCGTAGTATTCAGTAACCCTCTATCTAATGTATACATATACCAAAGAACATAGAAGAATTTTATTCAAGATATGAAGAAAACTTAGTACAGATATTAAGTAATTAAAAGAAACCTAGAACTTTTAAACAAGAGTAAAACTTAAGAAAAAAAACCTGTGTGGTACAAGGAAAGCCTGCAATACTTCAAGTGTTTGTATGCGGATTACTTGAATCGGAAATTTTATCACAATCATTATGATCACCAGCAATAGTACTAGGAACAGCAGTAGGTATTATTTTAATGCGTCGTTGCTGTTCCCACAGTTGACTATAATAAGAATTTGGTTGTGATAGTAGAGTGGAATGTGTGCCACGTTCAGATACACGACCATTTCGTAAGACTAAGATTTCATCAGCATCGACAATTGTGCTTAATCGATGAGCAATAACAAGTGATGTAACACCAGGTGTAACTTCTGCCAATCGTTGTAAGATAGTCTACATAAGTTAAGTATTATTTTAAGAGGAAGAAGACCAGATTACAGAATTTTCAGTCTATATATAAAAAATACATAGGAATATGAAATCGATTTGTTTGATTTTCATCCAAATAGTAAAGGATTTAGAAATTACTCCTATAAACAACAGGCTGAGGTTATTGTCAACACTTGTAAACATGATGAATGTTAAGACATTGTGGGATGGGATAGGATGGACTTTAGGTTTTTATAGACCCGCCAACACAATTTATGCGAAATCGACTTTAGTTATTTACATAACTAAATAGACCAGTGATAATGAAACACAACTTTAGTTATAAGTTACCTTGCTAAATATCTAGTCATAAAACCATGTTCTGTGCATAAAGATGACAGTTTTTTCGGCTGAGACTACCAAACCTTAAGAAATATACAATAAATGTTGAATATTATTTTATGGTACTTATTAGTAGGCCAAATTATAGATTAGAGCTTTTTACTATACTTTGCAAAATCGATCTTAAATTATTATTGAACATTTATAGTCTTTCAATACAAATAGTCAGTAATAAATAACGATCAACCTGTGAAGTATGACAAAAAGTTCCCAACACTTTCTGTCCATTTTTTCGAAATGCATAAATTACTTATCGATGATGATGCCTGGTGTGTTTTTCTAACCCTTTTTTAACTGACAAAATTGACTGTATTCTTATATCGATTTAGAACTTAACAAATAGATACAGATTATGCCAAGTTCAGAACTGACAGTTTTGAGAAAATTGCTTGGAATACTGTTTGTGTCCAAAATAAATTTTATAACCCATTTAGGTGTATGTTGTCTTCTGTGATATTGAACAAAAAGTAAAACAGAACTACAGTGTGATGCGATTTAATTGAGGACAACTTCAGTTAAGTAAAATGCTAAATATGAATACGAATGGCTAATAATCAATAGGAGGTAATGAAACGTTGATTGCTTTAATAAATAAGAATGCATTACACTAGTCATGTATAACTAAAAACATACATGCTCAGTGATCGAATCTAATGAGGATGTTGCTTCGTCATAAATCAAGATTGGAGCCTTTTTCAGCAGAGCTCTAGCAATTGCTATTCGTTGCTTTTCACCTCCACTCAGTTTTAGGCCACGTTCTCCAACCTGAAATTATTGATAAATTAAATGAAAGGTTTACTAGGGTCATTAAAATAATCGAACAACTGATCAAGTAATAAAGTCATTCGAAATAAAAGTATGTTGAATTTATTATAAATAAACAGTAACATAGCCCATTTATCAAGTATTGGTTCTTGCCCTGATCGTTAGGTTTATGTATTGTGATGTCCCGAAATAGTATTTTTCCATTTAGATCTAACCGTACTAAACGTATTAGTACGACTGAAAGCATCAGGATCAAGGTCTGACGGAGAAATAGTGCAAATGTACAGAAGTGTGTGCTTTTGCCAAACAACCTCCAATCCTAAAGGAAGGAGGATAGAACAAGTCGGCAATAAAAACAACACAGAACACTGGTTCATAGATTTCTATCGCCGTTGGTAAAGTCTAAAAATTACGAAGTTAACACAACTAACACTACTAAGAAATGCTGTGTAACCAGTTTCAGACGTATTTTTCTTTAGCGCTGAGTTTGCGTCCACCCCCAGGTTGCCAAGACCACCTCTACTACAATTTCTTTCTCGGTTCTATCCAGAGGAAGTGTCAACTAATATAGTATCAGCAACCGGTAAGTGACAACTATTCACTTCTCACACCACTGACAGCGTTATGTACTCAACGATGAACTACGCATTTCGTTATATCTGCTTGCCATGAAGTTACGAAAAGTTGGTTGATAAAGCATTCTCATATTGAAAAAGCATATTCAGAATACATAATTAGAACTGATTGCTAAGCCTAATGCTATGATAAAAAAGATACCCTTTATTTTAGGTGGAAAACATGGGAATAATGAATACAGGGATCATAAATTTTGTGGTCCTGACTACAAAATTATAAATAACTGCCTCATAGGGGCATAAATAACGATCAAGGACGACGTTATTATTCTATGCCAGTAGGTCTGCTGTAATAATAACTAGCCTAAAGGTGGAATAAGAAGAACATAAGACTGTTGAGTCAGATGGTATCCATATTTGTATTCACGTACTCATTATATATATATATATATATATATATATATATATATATATATATATATGCATGTAAATCTGGATTATGCAACAGACCAATTCAAATATCATTCATCAACACAAAACAATAACACTAAAGATATAAAAACAGAATGATAGGTATATAAGTAGTTATTTCTAACGTATGAATGGAAAGCGATAACATAAACAGTCAAAGAATACAAAATAATCATTTGAAAAGCAGTTCTGAAAGTCAGTCATTCTTCTTGACCTGCTCGTTTGAACAAAAATATGTAAGATTGAAAACTGCCTCTTTGAGCATGACATTTCCTATTACTCTCAAGATGTTACTGAAATTATGACTGCTATATAAAATGTATGTCATGTCAAAGGATTATCAGTATCTCTGCAGTTTTTCGCCCTGGGTGAATGACTAATTTATAAAATAACTTCCCTGGATGCACGATTATAAAATCTGAAGTACTTCACCTACCTGAGTATCATATCCATGTGGCATACGTTCAATTGCATTGGCTACATTCGATAAACGAGCTGCTTCATAAACTTCTTCCGGAGTCGCTTTCAGGTTACCATATTGAAGATTATAGAATATAGTATTATGGAATAGAACTGTATCCTGCAATGAAAAAACACAACAATCCATGTACACTTTGAGAAAGTGTATAATACGCTAAATTAAATTTTAATTCGATTTATGAAGTTATTATTTGAACAGGCTGTTATCCGCAACCTCATTCAGTGATCGATATGCATGTTATAATTCACTGTATCAGGCTATATATCCATTCATTTAATAGATAAGTACTTTGTGTATACAGTGACACATAAGATAGGTAAACTCAAATATAATAGAACAACGCCATAGAAGCAAAACTTGCTTATTTAGCCAGCAATTCACCTGAAACTTAGATACCTTCTAATAAAAGGGTGAATAAAAGGGATGCACATCAACAAAAGAGACTTACATAAGAGTAAGCATAAAATTGTTCAATTTATTATGTGATGAAATTAATCCCACTAATATATTAGCTTGCTAAATGTTAAAAAGGTAAGAATAAGAATTCAAAGAACCAGGTGAATGATAAATTATGATATTTTCTAAAATCTAGAACTTGGAATTAATGGAGCAGCAACTTTAATGATGTACCGAAAGAAGGGTCTGCATTGAAACTCGATACGATTACTTCATTAGTCGACGATCTAATGAACAACAAAAGTACAAGTTCGAACGTATACATCTTTTAATGAATTAAACAAACTCAATTCATAAACTAATATGACCGATTAAGAACGAACAGCTTCATTCGTACCTCGATGACCGTATCTATCTGCAATACGACAAAGTTGTTTATTTAATTTAAGCCAATGGATATTGTGAAGATTATAGCGATCGGCAAACTTTTAACAATGTTATACGACAGATAAATGTTGTGGTTTCGGAGATCCTTTATTTAGTAGTACCCACTTTCGGGTTGGCAGATGTATTTAACAATTTAATGGAGTCATTATCCTGCATAGAGAACGAAGAACATATTAAAGTGTTAATCAACTAATTTGAAGGTATCTATGTTAAGGAACCAAAAAGACAGGGATGCCATAGAGATCCTTAATTTAAAATTATACAGCAACCTAGCGGTTAAAAGTTGGACACCTTAAACACTAAGGCACTGTTCCAAAAAGGCTCTTTATTGATCTTAAGAGATTTCGCATTAGTACAACCTATTCAAAAAATTCAACTGTGCATTCATTAAATGTTACATCTCAATTACTTGTGGAATCACCGCTATTGAACGACGTAAGCTATCCAAGTTAACTGACCGAATATCTTGACCACCGATTAGCACACTACCGCTGGTTACATCAAAAAATCGATAAGCTAGTCGAACAATTGTTGATTTTCCAGCGCCGCTTCCACCAACAATAGCTACACGTTGACCAGGTTCAACCTGATTGAGAGGAAGATGAGAAATGAAAAGTGTGTTCTCACTCATTTTAAGGTATATGGCATCAACCACTATAAAAAGTCAAGCGTATATTAAAATTATTAAAAGTAAAGAGGAACAGTAGAACAGTGTTCACTAAACATCTAGACGGTTGAACGTTCTAATGGATAAACATAAATTATGTTTAAAAAATTCTGCTTGACTTCCGGAAGCTTGAAAACATCCACTGAACTGTACTGGGGACTGTATTTAGAAATGGGACAAAAGATCGATCCTAATGGAGATGAAATACTTAAAATAGGATTCGTAGCATATAAGGAATGATTAACAACTTAAACAACGTAGGTGAGGACGAACACAAAGAATCTAAATAGAAAGAATGAAATAATTATTCATGTATAGAATGCCAATAACATTTAAAAAAATTTTCGCATTCAATCGAATTTTATAAAAGTGAAATGAATTTAACTAATCAAATCGTAATCATAAATATAATACAGCCATCAAAATATCTGAATATAACTATATGTAAACTTATTATAATTATCACGACTTAGTGGTTGGCGTCCCAGATATGATGCGATTCGGTGGCATAAGAGTTTATCGACTGTAGATTAAAATAGAAGTCAGTGGCAATCTGTTAGGGATGATAGATCATTAAAAGTTCTATCTCGTGAATAGTGATTACTCCGTCATATCGTATCACTGCATTTCATCGATTGATCAGTATTTATTCTGCATTCACTATAGCAATTACAAATATTTTTCATTCAATACGATGTTCATGAGAACAGTTTTTCATAGAAAAATGTATTATTTAGTTATATACAAATAAAACCATTTACTTACCTTAAAACTTAGTCCATCACATATAAATTTTCCAGGTTTCAATAAGGAATCTTTAGGATCCTTAGAATAATAAGTAAACCTAACATCACGAAATTCTACAGATGAATTTGACTGATCAATGTGTATATTTGGCGCATTCGGTAAGGACTAACGACCATCATCATTCAAATTTTAGTGAGAATTGAGATTAAAAAGCAAACAAACGTCAAGTGAGAACACTTTAATCATACAACATTGTAACATAGAAAAAGAAAAGCAATCAGTTAGTTAAGTGCAACTTGACATATCTATGCATCGGTACAAGTTGCCGCAACTAATTAGCATAGTAGTATAAATATAAAGGTAGTAGTAGTAATTGAATAAGTAGTGGTCTAAAAAAATGAAAATAGAAAATATGATTCTGGAAGTAAGAATTATGTTGTGAAAACAAAAGTATAAAGTAGATGTAGGCTTGGGAATAAGGGATGACAAGGAGTGAGGGTATGTGTCCTAAAGTGACTGATTCTGAGCAATGTCACATAAAGTCTTTAACCACTAGTCACGGCAATCGCATGGAGCCGAATCATGCAGGGCGCATCTAATAGAGCGGCTCAGACCAACGGTCAACAATTTACTAGACTGTTTTCAAGAAAAAGGCGCCATATAATTCCAGTCAGTGGTAAGGAGGATTCCTTGTGTCACCTAGGCTTTATGCTAGTAGGAACGTCCAGACGGTGAGTGCTATTACGAAACTTCTTACGTCTTCTGTTGACTACTACCTTAAACAATCTAGAACTACTGAATGCATCCATATAGTTTTTTTTTTAAATACTATAACACTGTAAGTAAAAGAACATTCGTAATTCTGATTGTAAAAGCTTCCATATTCGCAGTTTATATTTTTACACATGTTAGCTAACAAATTTGAATTTATGATATCTGACGAATTTCTGATCTCAGTGTTAAAAAAATTAATAACATCTTCCTTATTTTATCAAGGTTTGGATTCTCTGATTGTAAAAACAGCTATCCCTGAAGGAATGTTCGCATTCTATAACGTCATATGAACAATTTGAAAACAAAGCAACTTGTGGTTGATGAATTACCTTAAAAAATCGATTTTAAATACATTTCAAGTAGCTTTATCTTGGATAGAGGCAATCTAAAAGAACTACTTCATTACGTTTTCAAAATAGACATGAACACTAAAAGAAGAATAAAATATGTCAAGTGATATGCATCGATGTATGTTATAACAGACAAGTTAAAGAAAATTATTTCCTAAGCACATGACAAATTGAAGTAATCGAAATATAACTCGTCTTTAAAATGAATTTTAAAGATTTTCAGGACAATTTAGAAGATAGGACATTGAAGACACGATTAATCAACTAGGTATGTTCTGATGCAGTCTAAAATCACCACAAAATGTTACATTTGATGATCACTAATATAGAAAGACATCGTTCTACTGTTATATTACCTAAACAATAAAATAGATTACCGAAAATCAACGAATTCATTGAATGTTAGGTAGATAAAACTTGTTTATAAAGCTTTAACTTAATGAAGTAACCTAGGTTTGGCGAAATTTCATATGTGATATGAAAATGGTAATATCTAACCAGTGGTTTAGTGGTTAAGGCTTTCAACATTCAAGTATGAAGTACAAGCCTTACTCTATCAATTTCAGTTAGAGCATCCGGGTAATAGTATCACTACCCCTGACACAGTGTGCCTGAAAGTAGAATATATACTCATTGAGTTAAAATAAGTTAAGATAATACAGACTCATCAGCTTACACGAACTGTTGGTGAAAGTTCTAATAATGTGAACATAGTTGACATATCAATCAATGACTGTCGTACTTCGCGATAGACTGTACCCAAAAAATTCAACGGAATAGACAACTGGAATAGTAGACCATTTACGAGAACAAGATCTCCAACCGTTAAAGATTTAGCTAGACTATTTATCCCAGATGTTTCCAAAACATGAGCGGCTGTTGCCGGATCAATTAAACCAGCAGCAACTTGATTTGCAACTGTAATCATTGTGGCGGCTAATCCAACAGAGAAGATGGCGGCTTGACCGAAATTGAGTACAGCCAGGCTAGTTGTTGTCTTAATACTTGCTTCTTCATATTGAGCTTGGAGTTTATCATAAATTTCTGCTTCACGTTCCTCATTATTGAAATACTAAATAAATGTGAATTTACAAAGTGTAGAAATAAATAAAATGACGAGAATATAAAAAAATGTAAATCACCGGACGTCAGCTCACTGGTTTAAGAGTTAAGCGATCAGCCCAAAGCTTGAAAGACCTGGGTCACATCCTTGGTAGGGTCATGAGTACAGACTGTTGAGTAATCCCACACCATAGAAAAAACTTATCCAATGCTTTCTGGTATTAAGTTGTTGCCTAAGGTCGTTTCGGATGTGAAGCTTCAAAGTAAATAATCTGTACCCAACAATAAGAATTTAGGAGATTGTTCAGAAAAGATCGAAGTTATGTATATTAATTTTAAATATCAACCAGAACAGAGTCACGAGAAATAGTGGAACAAAAAGCTGGAAAGGTAATTGCTAATGTGGTGTTGCTACCCTCTGAAGTAGATGACCACCACGATTGGCTGCATTATTAAGATAAAATATAGGTAGAAAATTATAGTTTGTCACTCTTAGTCAACCCAAATTTTGCCAAAACAAGAGCAATAAACATTGTTGGATTCATTTAGCGTGATCTAATTCCATCATATACTCACAAAATCGTGTAAATCAGTAAAATGTTGACGAGTGTAATGTTGAATGAAACATGCACATAGACATTTGGTTTTAACAGTGAATAATAATAATAATAGTAATAGTAACAACAATAATAATAGTGACAGTAGTGATAATAATAATAATAGTGACAAATTCAATTTTCTGAAGGATGGATTAAGTGAGAGGGAGATAATCACGTAATAAAGCATGGGAAACATGTATTATTTTTATTAACAGTAGATAATGATGAAAATCAATATTCAATACCAAAAATATCAACAAAGACGAGGGAATGGAAGAAAAAGATGGCAGGAAATCACTTACCACGGTATTATCAAGTGAAATGAGAATTCGTTTTGAGAAAAGAAAGTCTGGATAACACGACAAATAACGGTAGCTTCTTCACGAAATAGAAGTCTGGGGTAATTCTCTGTTTTATTCGGAAAGCTACATCGGGTTTCAGTGATTTGTGTTCATGGAGTCTTTCTATGGCACTACTAGGTACGAGGAATGAAGTGAATCAACTTTTCCCACAATGTTTATTGCTACTACTTTTCACAAACTTATCAAAGGAATAAACTGTATGGAAATCAACCAGAATTCTTGATAACTGCATGTTTATGGCATATGATTGAATTAAGTTAATAAGGTTGTAGAGAGCCTAAATAGTTTCTAGTTTTCATGGAAATGAATATGAAAGGTGTATATATGGTTGTAAAAGTGGAGTGATCGTTCAGTGGTTGGAGCGTCCAGAGTCGTACGTTTAAACCCCAATATGCATAACCCAGGTTCAGAAAATCAGATAGCATTTCCATCAATCACACTTTAGAATGGCTAGCAGCTAAGTATAAGAATCAATGCATATAGTAAATTAGCTAGTTATTATTATGCTCATAACTTTAAAATGAATGGAAAATAACATTAACTACCCAATAGCGATATTACAATCGCATAGTCGAAGGACACAATGATCTCCGAACTATCGGGTATTTTAATTGGTCATCGCGTTTTGATTATATTTCTAACAGCCTCAGCCTTAAGCAGATAACCAGTAGTAGGTTAAATTTATAAGGTCTTGTAAAACTCAGTGCGTATGTACTAGTTGCTGAATCGCATAAGATCAAGAATCGGATCATTTACTCATTTATTTAAAAATAAAATTTCGGTACGAATGGGCAAAGACAAATTAAAGAGATACACAAGAGACGGTAGTTATGATCAAGACCAGTGAAGTCGATGTTTCAGGATGGGGACACTGGGTAAAATCGATGCCCAGATATCAACATTACTAACGCGGTGCCAATACCGGATGGTAGAAATCCTTTGGAGACAACAACGATTAGACAGAAAACTGGCAAACGTCCTCACATAGGAAAACCTAAGTTTTACAAGCATAAACAAGAACAGCTCAAGAAGAGTTGCAAGCTTAGATTTTTACAATTAGACTAACGACACGACGACACAAAGGATGCTTCGGATCGACATAATAACTAGGATGATCTCATCCAATCAATCAAAAAATCATCAATCAGTTACAACGTAGAACTTGGTACATGCGTACATCAGTTCAAGTTGCCATGCCTCAATTAGCAGATAGAGATTAAATTGTCGGACCAAATCCCAAAGTAGGGGAAGGTAGTAACAGAGTAATTACTAATGGAAAGGCATAGAGATCAGAGATGAGATTTGAGATAAAAAGTGATTCAGTAAAGAGAAAATTATGAAAAGCTCAAAACTTAGAATTTGGAGGAAGACAAGGAGTGGATGCACCTGCGCCATTGCAATCGATTTTGAGCCATGTCACCTAAAGTCTCCAACCATTTGTTACGATCATCGTGTGGGTCCCAACCAGGTAGTCTACATCTATTAACATGGCTCAGCCCAATTGTCAATGACTTCATGGATTGGTGCCATGTTTTCGTTTGGCCACCCCTAGCTTTCTTCCAGCCTACTCCTACACCAGACAACATTGCTCGTCGAGGTAGACGGTGGTCAGGCATACGCAATACATGTCCTAACCACCTCAGCCGGTGAAGATTCACTACTTCATCAATAGGCTTACCGTATTTACCTAGTACTCTATTCCTAACCCATGCATTGCTTACTCGGTTGTCCCAGCAAACACGAGCAATGTTTCGGAGACATCTATGATCGAATACTAGGAGCCTACGAATATCCTCTATCCTTAAAGGCCATGTTTCACATTCATAAAATAAAACGGATCTGACTGCTGCACAGTAAACGCGTCCTTTTGTCAGTAAACGAATGTCTTGCCTACGCCACAAGTGACGCAGGTTGGCAAAAGCCGATCGGGCCTTATGTATACGAGCCGAGATTTCATCAGACACCAGACCGTCAGGACTGATGAGGCTCCCGAGATAAGTAAAACGGTTAACACATTCAATAGTTTCTCTCCCTATCACTAACTTTGGTTTCGAATTGAGCCAGTCCTGAAGTTGCATTTTGCATTTGGATGGGGAGAATCGCATCCCAAACATGCTTACGGTCATGTTTAAGGTTGTCAAAAACTTCTGCATTTTGTCAGCATCTTCACTCAGTAGAACTACATCATCGGCATATTCTAAGTCAGTAAATTTATCTTCTGGAAGGAGGTCAACCCCAGAGAAATCAGACGATGACAATGTTAACTTTAAAAGTATGTCCATGATAAAATTAAATAAAAATGGAGATAGCGGACAACCTTGACGAACACCACTAGAAGTGGTCAATTCCGAAGACAATCTGCCATAAGCTCTAACACGACATGTGGTGTTCGAGTAGAGAGCTTGTATAAGGTTAATGTACTTCTCCGGTACGCCTTTCAATGACAGACATTGCCACATAGCCTTACGATCAATAGAGTCAAACACCGCCCTAAGGTCAAGGAATACAACTATTGTTGGGCGTCTGAAAGTGTGCCTATGTTCCAGAACCTGCCTAAGTGTGAATATTTGGTCTATACAACCACGTTCGGGTTTGAAACCACCTTGGTTTCCTCGAGTCTGGTCTTCACGAGCTTTAGTTAGACGTCGAAGTATTATTGAAGCTAGTATTTTAGACATTATATTCGTTAAACTGATTCCTCGGTAATTGTCACACGAGGACTTCTGTCCTTTCTTAAAGACCGGAATGGTTAGTGTTCGAGACCAGTCAGATGGGATTACGTCTAGTTCCCAAATTCTATCCAAGATCTCAGTTAATCTGGTTGCTAAGACTGGACCACCTTCCTTAAATATCTCAGGAGTCAATCCATCTGGTCCTGCCGCTCTCCCTCGCTTTAAGTATCCTATAGCCTTCACAACCTCACTGAGACTTGGGGGACCAATGTTAATTTGCCATTCAGATTGTTTGGGGATGGTGGGCAGCAGGGATGACGCCGTGGGCCAGTTGAACTGTTCCCTAAAGTGTTCTGCCCATCGGTCTAATCTTCTGGATTGACAGTGAATAATGGAACCATCTTTTTCGCAGATAGTTTCACTTACAGTTGGGTTCCTGATACCCGTTTCCTTGATAAGTCTGAACAGTTGCCTACTGTTACCTATTGCCGCTGCCTTTTCCATCTCTTTAGCTTTCTCCACCCACCACTGCTCACGATCATTGCGTAAGCTTTTAATCAGTTTGTGTTTAAGTTGCCTTCGTTGCTCATAATATTCAGAACCAGATGGGATGTGTGGCCGAGTATCTATCAGTTCAGTAGATGCAGTTGAAATCCACTGAGTTTTCATAACCTTTAGGTCTAGTTTATTAGTAGATATTACTGCTCTTTCAACAGCATTGTGGATATCATTCCAGGCTAGCTCAGGTTGAGAACAGTTTACGCCGTTTACTAATTGGTTTTTTAGGTGTTCCTGGAATGTATTCTTGACTTTTTCATCATTAAGTTGAACCCTGGGGGGGATCCTTGTCGTGGATCTTTTATGTCCAGTGAGTCGCAGACTAATACGCGCTCTCACTAAGGCGTGATCTGAGTCTAAACATGTGCTCCAAAACGAGCGGCAGTCTTCTATCGAGCCTCTCCAACGATGGCTAATAGCAATGTGGTCTATTTGAGTCCAGCGTTGGGTTGATTTTGGAGGCCGCCATGTCAACCGATGTCTTTCCTTATGCTTAAAGTTGGTGTTTGCGAGAAATAAACGCTTATCTGAACAAAGTTGTAGTAACCGGTCGCCATTGTCTGTTCGTTGAGCCTCAACACCATATGATCCACCTAGGTGCCTTTCGGTTTCATCTAGTCTACCTACTTGGGCATTAAAATCACCAGCTACTATTACTACATCAGTGCGCTTAGCTTTACATAGAAGGACAGAAAGCTTTCTGTAAAATTCATCTTTTATTTCATCTGAGCTGCAGTCAGTGGGAGCATAGGCAGAGACAACAAAGAGACAACGGCGTGTGTCCCTATCTTTACGAGTCCTTACCGTTCCATTTAGACGGACAGCGCACAAGCGACTGTCTATTGGAATCCAGTCGAGGAGAGCCTGTTCAGCTTTTAAACTTAGTGCTATACCTACACCAGCAAGGCCTCGAGTGGTAGCAGTGGGGTCCCCGGAAACACGAAGAGTGAAACGAGCAGATTCCTTATTTTCACAAGGTGAGGTCAAGCGAATGACTGTGCTTGGATCCTGTATACGCGTCTCAGAGATGCAACAGATATTGATGGAGAGGGATTCTAGAGTCATGGCTAAGGAAGCCTGTTGTCCTACTTGACATAACGTTCGAACGTTGAAAGCTCCAATATATAACTTAGTGCGCGGTTTTAGGAGACCAGGGATAACGTTTCGAGAACTCAAATCACTAGCATTAGAGACGCAAGGCGATAAAATTATGTTAGAAGGATTAGGCATGGTGATAAGAGAGTTATTAAGATTTGAAGGTGGGATTTGGCTTCGAACAAGATGATCTCGTGTGCTGTTAGAGGTATGAGGGCGGTTTTCACATCCTGGCTGCCCACACCATGGAAGGGTGTTTCTTGAGAAACCTGAAAAAGAAGGTAGATTAGTGTTGGTCTTAGAGACCTGAGAGCGTGACCGCAGAGCCCAAGGGACAACTGCTTGAGGCCTGTCACGCACGGCCTTTTTATGAAAAGTTTTTTTGAGTATTAGCTCCGCACTTAAGAGCCCTTAGTGGGCACCCTTACAGCCGGAGACGGAAATCCGTAAGGTAGGGTGAGGTGTGACATTTTTAGGGCCGACCTTTTCTAACCCCTCCTTCCTTGTGAGAAGGCAGCATCGCTGCAGATGCTGGTTGTCCGAGGGAAACACCTTACTGCTGTCACACCCCATTGCAGTCAGCAGTACGACTTCTCCCTCAGACCTTGAGTAGCTGCTTTTAGTCTCATCGTTCTCCAATCGACCTGCCTGGCATGGTAGAACCTACAGGAACACATGTTCCAGCCAATATAGCTCGGTTGGGTCATCACGATAGGCAAGCCCGACCACCACGTCAAGGTAGCAGCTACGGTCGGGATCTCATCCATTGCGTTACCAAGAGTACTCACACATCTACTCAGAAATATGAACTTAACAACTGCATCTAACAGCGCAATACAAAGAGCGAAAGCAGCCATAGGCACCTCCCAGTCTTGTTGAAGTTCTTTGTGTTTAAGACGTGCAGAGTGCATACTACAGGTATGGACGCTAATTTCCAACTGATCAAGTGAGATTCGAATAGCCTGTATATCATCATACAACAATACAACGTATATGTTATATTAAGTACGACTCACGAGGCTGTAAATTAACCTGAATCGGATACCACGTCGTATCACTTAATCAAAAGATTATAATAAACTATAAGAAACAAAAAAAATTTATAAATCGATAAACGACCGGTAAATGATATCTACATATTGCATAAAAATTATCTTTAAAGCATTTAAACAGAACCGCTTGGTACTTACTTTTACAGTTTCATAATTAATAAGAGAATCTGTAGCTTGACTTGCAGCTCGTCCATCCGCCTTATTCATTTGAATACGAAATTGAGTACGCCAGCGTGTAATAGCAAATGTAAATGCTGTATAAGCAGCGATACAACTTAATGCAATTGTACTAGCTGCCACCCCGTATTTATAATACTAAATAAAAGCATTAACAATGGAAATAACAAACATTTGAAATTTATGAGATAGATTGTGTAATTAAGTGTCTGTTGTCGTTGTTCTGGACACAACTAACATCTATACTTGGAGCATATTTTATTTGTAAATTAAATTTCTGTCTACGACTTTTCAAGAATGACAGAGAATTGAGGTCAATTATCAATCAAAAAACATATCTACATTGATGCACTCAATCAATCCAAATGGATGAGGTCAATTTGAACAAAACGGTAAATGGAATCAAAGGACAAATAAAGATAATAAGACCCATTAAGACAACTAGTCAGAGATGTTATTAAAATGGAATGATTTAATACTCCCCGGTTTTTATTGGAAGCAAGTGCTCGCGATGCCGTGCAGAATGAAAACGAAGTTGTAGTAACCAAACTATCTTAAAGAACTCAACATCACCAAGACATGGAAGTAAATTCATATAGAATAATAGTTAACACATATAGATAAATAAAAAGTAATAGATTATCCAGAAGAGAAAAAATGTGTGCTCTCATGAGATGCTAAGCTGAAAATGCAAACTTAAGAAATGGCTACTTAACAATAATACTTGACAACTATTGAGTAGAATCATTTCAGTAGACTCATTGAATACTGTTGTTTGTGCTTTTTGTCAGTAAATGAACTGAATAATGATAAATAATAAGTCAGTAGGTTATAGATACCAAGCCAAAGTCAAGCCTGATAGAAAATGTTGGCTAGCATAAATTTAGGCTAAATTACTGAAAGCGATAAATCATTCATTGGCTCACTAAGTCCTTGATTTTTGCCTTTTTTGACATAGGGAAATGAGGAATGACTAGCTGAAGTCGCACGATAACTGGTATGCATGATTGGAGTTACCTTAAGTGACAGTTTAAAATCACTAGGAGTGGAACTTATTTTGCCTTCATTCATATACTGCGTTTAATATCAACACTATCTTTCAGTATTCTATACCATTCATTCATTGTGAATTATAATCCCTATATTTAGCTTTCCATTGTAATCAGTTTTACTGTTCTCTTATTCACTTCTCATTTTCTTAATTTAGCCTCGCGTTGTGATATATTTATATAATACAGGAGAGATAAATGTATGTTGTGATGTAACAACTAGCACATTGATGTGACAATGAAAAAAAAATACAGTGAATTATCGATATAAATGAAATTCCAAGGAGTGACTTGGCAAGCATCAAAGATTCCATAATTAGTTCCTATCGAACTATAACTTTAAAAAAAACCTACTAACTGTTCTAAAACTAATCCATTGTGTACTAGAATAAAACAATAGTGCACTAACATTTAAAAGTGCAAGTTATATTCTTTGATAATAACAAAAATCATGAAATGTATGAAAAAATTATTGGTAATGTTGCTAAAATCGGAAAGTGAAATTTGTTTACGATACACAATACTTGTTGCTGACCTAATTAGCATGTTCGTTCCACTTACCGATTGACTTTGAGGCAGTCGAGTGATATCTAGCCTTGTAGAGGTCATATTCACTTTAGACTATCACTTTCGAAAGATTTTAACAAATGAGCCACAACTCCACTAATATACAATAAACATACCAAAAGTAACCAAGAGTGTTGAATTAATACAACAGAGAAACATTCTAGAAGATATAACAGAGCACCCTAAAGATAACATTTATCTCAAAGTATTAGTTTCATTATGTCTGTCAAGTGACTTGCAAAGTAAAAGTCTGTTGCAGTGAAACAGACAATACATAATACTTCTTTGAATATTGAATAGCTCAGTAAAGTTCAAAACATTGTAACACTTATATTACACATTACTCTATACAATATAATTTAATGTTATATTAATTCACAAGTTAAAAGAAGCGTTCTGTACTAAAAATAAAATGTTAGTTCCAGTTTACTCTTGATTTAATTCAGAACTAAAAAAGCATCACTTTATTGTTGACTCATTGAGACATAGAAAAATTTACATAATGGAAGCAAAAGAACATTTATACTCAATCAATTGTGGTAACACAAAAAACCTAAAGACTAAAGCATTTGGACTTACAATTGGTGGGTTGCAGGTACGAACTCTGCTCTATCTACTTTTATTTTGACAACTACATAATACCGATACCCTCCCCAAACTTATCCATACAACTAAAGCATGAGTAAACGAATCAAATAGTAAATAAAATTTAAGGAAATCTTACCAAAATCCCTGTTACAACGGCAACTTCAAATGTAGTAGGAAATAAGTTGAAAACCATAGCAGTTAGTATAAATTGTATGCCCCTTGCCCCACGATCAATAGCTTTACCTAATGCACCGGTTCTTCGCCCAAGATGATAGCTCAGATCAAGATCGTGCATATGCCGAAACACTCGAACTCCAACATCGCGAATTGAAGAGAGAGCAGCCTTAGCAAAAACTGCACTACGTAACTCATTTAAACCAGAAGCAGTAGCTCTAAACAAACCATCTGTAAACATATGAACAAATAATTTGAAAAAACGGGGACCATAAAAAGGAATAACAATGAAACATCAAAGATTGCATAAAGTAATATAGTTTTAAAATAATAACTAAGCACAGAAACTTTGTACTCAGTTACGGGTTAAACTTTTGCTTGAGTGATAATTTTCAGCTGCCTAAATCATAATAAGTGAGGTGGGATCAGAAAACCGCAGCATACATCGCTTTAATTTGGTTGTATTTGATTTAGTAGAAGCAAATCATATTATAAGTCATGGCAATTATAAACGAAACTAATGAAGGATAGAGGCAAAACAATAAGGTTGATATTCAACAGTTCACTTTGTATCAAGTATCTAAGGAATTCGAGTAAATTATTTGGTATGGATTAAATGGTATGTTAAATGGTAATGGGTGTCTATGTACTACTTCTTCTTATCAGGAGAGATTTCTCGAAATCTCCCGCATGGGAGGGAATACACCCATTCTTCGTCTATGTTTGTACTATAAATCTCAGCATGATTGTATACACTTTATTTCAGGAATTTATTCCTATCATGAAACCGTATTCTATATTTCTAGTATTTTCTTACTATCATCATCATTGACATTCATACGATCGTTTATATATGTATGCTCAATCTTAGATCGTACACCAGACTTATTACAATAATAATATCAACACAAAACGAAGATAATTACAGAAAACTGGTGTAACATGTACACAGTTAGTTAGTCTCAATTCATGAGTTGAAAATGATATAATAACCGCCAATAGGTAAAGTGGAAACGTAGTACAAGGTAAACACGAAAATAATAGGATCACAATGTTTAGTGTGTACGCAATTAAAATATACAAAAATATTCCAGAAATCAGTCTTCTTGACCGTAAGGGCAAAGGCTTTCTGAGTGACTTGAAGAAACGCGTTTCGAAAAAATTGTTAACTCTTCAGGGATTTTACAGTGATTTATACAATTCACAAGACAATTAGTATATTTAACACTGAATAATTAACCAGACAATATAAAAAATATGCCTGATATAGTCACGTCATTTGTTACGGAAGTGCCTAATTTAGACCAAATGAAACAATGAATAAGAGTTCAAGTTGATTCCTCCAATATTTGATACATTTGACTACTTACACGTTGGACATTGGGTATTATAAGAACTTGAACCAGTTTATTTCGATTAAAATTACATTTAACTTTACGCGACAAGATGAAATGCCAAATACAGAATACAGAACGACATTATCAGTAGTGAGAAAGCATGAACTGAATGCAATCAAAAATATATACTACACAATTAATTTGTCTCAATACCCGCTAACCAAACAGTAGTAAGAAGTTACTAAATTACTTCTGCTCAATATTTTGTTTGATTTTGGATTAAAGTGTTTTGGCTTGCCGAATAGTAGCTTCCATGCCTCGGCAACTGGGCACATAGATGTATCGCCACAAAACAATAAAAGAATGGGAGCATAACACTTGAAGCATAACCCTGTTTACAAATCACCACAGCGAAAGAATGACACACAAGTATCACCGCAGTTTGTCTAAAAGTGCCACCAGTAGATCTGTAATGTTCCTGAACTTGTATCAATATAGATCACTGCTGAAATGTAATATACTAGAAGTTTCTAACAAAATTCAAGGCTACGTTAACAACTGAATAATTTTATGAACTTACGAAAATATGTGTAGATAATTATGAGTTGTTACACTTACGATTGAAAGATGCACAGCTAATAAACAAACCTATTATTGAGTGTTTATGAAATGATTAACCCCACGTGTAATACATTCCTTACAAAAGGCATATCGGGCAAGTACACCACATATAATTTATATTCTTACCAATAAACACGTAATAAATTTCTTACACGATATTAACATAGTTGTAGCAGCCACAGTAGGACTTGTATCACTTAATAGTAAAGGTGTTTCGCCCGACAAGCAATCCACAGCATGTTTAAAAACAAATGGAACTAAAACATTGACAAATTTGGAAGACAATAAGAGCAACATTGCTGCAACTACACGCAATCGAATTTCCGGTTTATCCTTTGGCCAAACATATTTCAAAAGTCGACTGATAATAGTCCAATCCGATAAAATCTAAGTGGAATTAAAGATGAAGTTTGATTGATAGTTTTTATTTCATATTACTCAATGTCACAAAAAGAGAAACATATTAGTATGAAATTAAAAACCATGAATCAAGGAGCAACAGAGAAGTTCGATTGAGTGGAAAATGAACAAGTCTGCTATATCGTAACTGATTGACGTATATCAGTTAAAATTAATACCCACCAACTTATAAAGACTCTGGATACATAACAATGAATTAGTGCACTTCAATACAAACCTGAGTATCGATTGACTTCATACAAAATGATGTCATATTTTGGTCCATCCGACTGTCATAGTCATTACAGTGTGGTGAAGATTAGGACTACTTTTAACGGCCCCATTTGATACACACTGTCCAATGAGTGAAATTGTTCTCTAGGCAACTATCGCCAAGTACTCTAAAGGATACACTATGGTCCCAACTATAAACAAAGTTAACGAAATTACTGGTGAACAGAATATTGCAAAACTTTCATACTTCCAACTGTTAAATGTTCCCAGTCATGCGAAAAAAACAGAGCTCTGTTGAACAATAGACGTGCTGCTTAGTAATTGCTTCAGTACCTTGTTGGAACTAGACGTAAATATGTTAGTCAAAAGTTAGAGTGTATACAAGTCTAATCAATCACCAACAAATGGCCCACACAGTTTTTTAGAAGTCTGTGGTAATCAGTGTTTTCAAAAAGCTCATATTACTTAATAAGCATGAAATTTTAATCTCTAATAGACTGAAAAGAACTAAGTCTCGATATACTTTAGCACTCATCCAAAAGAAGTTCAAACAATTACGATACCATAGGCATAAGAAAAACATTTTTCCACAAGCAATCATCAGCCTTCAAATATAACTAAAACAGATGAAGTCTCATAAACAAAACAAAACGATGAAATTTATGTTAGAAGACTCTAGATATTTAGTACACAGCACCAAACTAATAATAAAAACCCAGCTACTTTAGAAAAGACGCGACACCGTACAGAAGAGCTTGGTTTACAACAGTGATACTTACATACACAATTTATAAGCCAAAACGACAGACTATGTGTTAAGGGAAAGATAGTAGGCATAATACAAATATTGTAGAAGCACTTTCCAAGTAACTGGAACCAATCAATTACAATGAGTAAGACCCGAAAAGAGTTCATATGGTTTCGCTTACTGTTTTTTGCTCTAAAATCGGTTTTGTTACATCATCAGGTCCATAAGAGTGTTGTAACCGGAAAGGAGAAATAACTGGTATTTGAAAACGAGGTGCTTCGTAACGAACATTCAAACCTTCTCTCCTGTATCTCCATCGTACATCATGAACAGTACTGAAAAACAGTCCACAAACAGAAACTCTGGGTGTATATCTGGATAATACTGTGTCTTTCAAAACAAATTTGTGCGGCGTAGACAACAAACTGGTAGTTTTATTGATCATTATAAATCGGGGAAAATGTATAATCCGCATGAAAATGTAAGACATTCATTTCAAAAAGTCACTTGGCTCTACAAAACAATCTACGAATCCTAAGATTTCTGGGTGACGAATCGTAGTCTTTAGCAGAATATCAGGATGGATGTTTTATGCACAAATTCTAAAACCTGTCACTCAAACCTGGAGGAAGCGATCTTTGGTTAGAGACGTACAATCTACAAGATGGAAAATAAATCAATTAGCAAAAGCCAGGTAAGATCCAAAATCGCTCACGAACGCAATAACACTGTGCAATCCTTACACTAACGCCAGAGGTATTCACGCGTGCTTAGTGGTGGGCAGTCCTTATAGCCAATCCGATTTCGAATTCCCTCAGTAGGCCTTTGTGACCTTGAGTGACCAAAACGGGAGATTATTTCGCCGTTGGGATATTTGTGGATTGTTGTTTTTTGCTAGCTATGTCAAATTTAAACTATGCTTATATCCATATAAATTACTTTTCGTCTAAATAACCCATGAATTGCAAGATTCTTAGAATTCTCTTTAACCAGGAGATTTTTAGAAGGGAGATAAATGTGTTCAGGTTTTGTCAACCTCCATATAAGATAAACACATCCACAACAGAAACTTTCGAAATAATTTTGTTTCACTAAGAGGTAGCGGATATAAACACGACTCATAGGTATGTGTTTAGGACTCTTGGTAAAAATTAAATCAATTTTAGTTAACTTGGTGTGGTGTTGTTCAGATACTGGATAGTCGAATGACATTACTGACACTTCATCTCACTGACAATCTAAAAGTACAGTAAATGACTGGAAGACAGATATGGACGTCTATGCGACCGAACAACAAGCAGTAGGTTTGTATGCATATATCCATCAGGATACAATATTGTTTCAGACATGTAACAAAATATGCAGTATGAGAGTCTTATGTCATATCCAAAAAGTCAAACGTATTTATGCCACAATGAGAATACATGAACAATAGTGCGTTTTCATATGGAATAGACCTGATTTTTTTCGAATATAGTTGTAGAATGTTCCGTAAATGTCGTCACTCCTGTTTAAGTATGTTCCCTGAATACGTGTATCTTTTCGGAGATACTTCATCTCCAATATATTAGAAAATGCCAAAGAACAGGAATACCTGACAAGATATCAGATACTTTAGCTTCCTTCCCTATGTCTTCAAATCAGTAAAAGTGACCCCATTATTCTCTAGAAATAGCTTTCCATTTTAACATTTTCTACCTGCAACTAAATGCAGTGTATGCGAAGTTCCCCTTCGCAATCTACGTAATCATATATTTAACATTACAATAGACATCTTTAGAGCCACTCTTAAAGCTAACTTTTTCATGGTTAAATTTTCTTAGATATGGAAGAGGCTACCAGTGAACATTTGGACTTTCAAATCTCTTTCACTATGTTACATACATCTTTCATCATGTATGTAGGCATATTTGATCTAAGAGTGCATGTTTTTGTGTAGTATTGTCCAGCTACTCCTGTGGGGTGGATACTACTCATAAGGTCGTCCAAAAGTAAAAGTAGTAGAACGTTGCATGAAAGTGGAAGCAGTATGAAGTAAACGAGGTGAATCGCAAAGTGAAAAGGAGCAAAGTCTGATGACGATACGTAAGAGAAATTGAGACAACCAAGAGAAAGTGGCCCACAATCAACATTGATCGGGAAACGCAAATGACGTGCAAATAGATAGTTTAAAGTAATGTATATATTATTTATAACGTTTTCTGTTTCCACCAAATAAACAATTTGACTTGACTGAATCGACTTCTTATATCTCGTGTCGCTACCTCCAAAGTAGGTGAAGGCACAGTGGCTACAACCCATTGAGGATAGGAATGTCGAAAACCTCCTGCTGCAATTCAATTTCATTGCAGAACTGGTTGGAATGCACGAGCAGAAGGTGATTGTCCTTGGGAATCTGCTTAAAGATCGGTCGTAACGGCGTTTGTCGAAGTAGAGCTTTACGGTGACAGAGCGACGTGGGAGACGGTTGTATCCCGGTTTACGTTGGGGATGATAGTCCAGAAGAGAGACAGACGGCATTGTAGCAGTTTAGGACCGCTAGTTTTACCCTTGACAGAAACCTACTGATGTTGCCTGCCACTCTGAACGGCATTCTGTGGTCCACTTTGATCACATTGGACAATTACTCGAGAGGCCACCTGTTAATATCTCAGTTCTTGGAGTGTGTTTCTGAGGTTACAGTCCAGCAACTTCAGTTAGTACATGCTCTTCAGCCGAGAGATAATGCAGAAATGATGCGGTTACGTAGACAGTTGTTAAGTGAGACGATGTCATCGGTAACTGGAGATAAAAAAACACTATCCACCAAGAATTAAGTTGATGAGTTAGAGCAAAAAGCCTCAGCCACTGGGATACGTACGAAGAAAAAATGTACGTCCTTTGAATGTGGTGAAGTTGGATATCGTAGGAGAAACTTGCTAAGAAAAGAAGAAACTAGTTATTTTTCATGTAATTTTCTCAATTTTGCCATCTTTCATTTAATTGTAAAGTATGCGGTAACCGGTACTGCTCTTCACTTCATTCGCTCGAACCTTGTTAATTGTGATTGGTTGTGGTGGCATTTTAGTACACTAACTACTCAAATTTCTACAAGGTCGCTTTTGCAGATATATATACAAAGTTGGGATATAATATAATCAAATCTTTCTAGTGCAGCGTTCGTGTCTTATTGATTTTGGCTTGGGGTGAGTAATCCGTTATCAAGTTGTTGGTCACGGTTGAGATTATCAGTTGGCGCAGACCAATTCGCAATTCAGAGTTGCTGTTAGTTCGTGCATAATAGTAGGCATTTTATCGCGATCTAACGAAACTATCCCAAGAAATGACGACAAAGATCTTTACAACGTTACAAAC
The DNA here is from genome assembly GCA_025215515.1 of Schistosoma japonicum. Lineage (NCBI taxonomy): Eukaryota > Metazoa > Platyhelminthes > Trematoda > Strigeidida > Schistosomatidae > Schistosoma > Schistosoma japonicum. The sequence goes on from CM046066.1 coordinate 16,551,664, forward strand.
TGGCTCATTTTTTTAAAACATTGCTTTGTGTGAACGAGTTATTTAATAAGTGTGCGATGTACACAAAAATGCAAGTAAATGAAAAAAGCATTGATTTGTTTAGTTGACACGGGCGTGGTTATATCTTTAATAGATGTAGAACACTGTTGACAAATTAGGGCGAGTTCGTTAGCAGTACAAACCTTGGGCCGGCACGAGCTATAGGATTTTATGGTTTCAGACTGCAGCATCGAAATCGGTGATTGCGTGATACAGTACTTATTTGCAGTGACCAAGGGCATACAGCTGATAAAGCTAGAAGCAGACTTCCCGAGAAAAGTACAGGCGGTAATCGATACGAAGAACAGAGAGGTGAACACCAAGCATTACAGCATACATTAAAATAGTGGGATGACGAAGGCCAAGCACCTATCCTTGCTAAAAAAAAACAGAGTAAATGTCGATACCAGACTTCAGGTCTGGATTTTGGCAACTGTCGATAAAGGCACGTGAAAGGTACAAGACAGGCTTCGCTGTGGGATAGAAACAGTATCAATTCAACTGAAGGCAATTCAAACTGGCAAGAGCACTGTTCATATACAGAAGAATAATGAACTTACAGTCACAAGACTTTGAAAATGTGGAAATATACGATAATATGTTGATGTATAGTGAAACGTAGGAAGATCACACATGGAATTTAGCATTAGTTCACAAGAAAATTGGAGATAAGTGTATACCATATATTTTTGGCCAGGTATCCCACATTAGGACTGATCACAAATCGCTACAGCGGTTAAAGACGATAAGAAATTCCCGATGAAAATTTGTACGATGGTCACTAAGCCTGCAAGAATGCGATTTTGCAATTGACCACATACAAGAAATCGAAATTTAATGGCTAACTACTTTAAACGACCATGTCAGGACGTTGGAAATTTGAAAGTGACATTCGACGTCAACAAAGTAGAAACAGATCCTGAAAGATAAGCTCGTTATTTATGAATACAGAAAGGATGACATACAAAGGATACTTTGAGCTCAATATATTCATTGCGTTCTTATTAGCTACATTCAGCCTACTAATTCCATATAACTCAAAATATTAAGACGAAAGTGGATTTTAAGCTGAAATGTACATTAATTAACAATAGATTGTCTGAACGGTAAATTGCAAAGAAGCTTAATGCAGAAAATCTGGAAATTAATCAGATGATTTATTTAGAAATTCTATTACGTGCTATGATGAAGTTATTTTTCCCTAGAAGAGTGCATATCGATTCCCTGACCAAAACGCTGGAGTCTATTAATTTTTGATTTTGACAAAATTTCAAATGCGATATAAAATACTCCTGATTTAGTACTAACTGTTAATTTAAACTAATGAAGGAAATAAACTTCGTTTCCATAAACGGCGTTTTCATTGAACTTTGTATCGGATCGTTTAGCTTGTGCTTTTCTCCAATGACGAAAAATCCCATAATTATCCAGTAATCTTTCTAACGTTTGTTAAAATGAAACTATTCAGCCATCTTCCACCGTTTATCAAACAACAAAATACAACCAAGACTTGTTTATTTGTAGTTTTTGAAACCTGCTATTTTTGAGGAAAGAGTAGGTAATTACAACGCAATATCATTTAAGTCAGAGACAAAGGTAGATGAAGTTCATATAAATATTTAAAAAGGAACTCTTAGTAACAGAGTGAGTGTGAAGTTTAAGGCATGATAGTTGTTTATTTGACTGGAAAGCAGAAGTATCAACGTAGTATATTCTGTCCTTAAGAAATGATTAATGAATAAGTTCTGTATGAAGAATCCGTATTAAGTCAGCTCAGAGGATGTTTAGGATTCTACATGTGTCAAACCATAGGATTAGGTCGTTATGTATTTGTTCACCACCGTAATGTAATAATTACCAGTTGCAAATTTTGGTTTTGAACGCACCTTCTTTCAAATACCTTGACAAAGATTGGGATAACTTTAAACAAGTAGTCCAACGACCACTATTTTCCGACCATCACTTTACACTCGAAACCTAACGTAGAAGGTTCGCGACTCTTAATTTACTATTCCTAGTTGTTTTAAGGCATCTTTCACACACACAAAAATGCCTGGTAATATACCGCCCCATGAAATCCTGTTTTCTTTTTATCGTTAACTGATTTTAATTCTTAACTGATGCAGGTATTGTTGCTATCAATAAAACAGCTTGCTCAGCTTTTTTGCTGTGCTGCGTCCATACAACTAAGTCCTGACTCATCACTTCTATTTTCCTCGCTAGCTTACACCTACAACGTACTAAATTTTTACCTTATTATAAATATATTGCACTACATTGCTGTATACTGATGATATATCTCATACTTATCTGAATTTAAAGACTAGCCTCGTTCTTTAAATTCTTTGTATATCATTTGTGAACAACAGCATCGCTTTGTAACTTCCATATACGCAACCATTTTTTGTCAGCATATGGTCATCTCAACAATATTGGCCAACAATGCTTGGTATTGATTACTGTAACAGCACTTGAGATACTAGCGGAAAGATATTTTGCACTTGTCTCTATTCCAAAAATAAGTTCTAAGCTCAGATGCCGAGGTATCAGCAGATAAAGGCAACACTGCAAATACTGATATACCTGTCACGCCAGCCTGTCGCCTATTAGCTCTTGCCAACTTATTGTCATTATTACCACTTTAATTTTATCACAATACTTACCACCGTTATTTTTATTTTTCTATATTATCACCACCATTCTCTATATCTCTACTGGCCGCAATTTCACTTCTGTTTATTTCCCTGATCATTGGTTATTTCATATCCCATACCTCGCTACCTTGCATCTCGCTTTTCTACTTATAATCCCTCCAACCTCCAAACTGTTTAAATGTGTGACTACCTGGCGAAAAAATAGTAAAGAAAACAAAAGCATGAAATGATAGTAAATTTTGGAATATAAAAAGAAGTAAAAGACAACTTTAAAACGTAACATATTAACGAAAACGGAAATAAACGACAGAGGAAAACGCTTGCATTGTTCTCCCTCTTAACTTATTAAAGATAGTGTAATTAAGCAGTGGGGCACCTTCATCGACCTGGAAGCGAATCTATAACATCAAGGAACTATGAAATATCGCCACAGTGTTAATGGATATAAATAAAACCACACAGTTGAGTGTTTAGAATACCTTCAACTGACACTAACGAAATGCCACAATTTATCCATAACGTAAACATCTGTGTTCCGGAAATTTTCTGGACTGTGAAAGCTTACTGCGAATATATTGAATATTGAAACTTGTTGTTCCACATTAAACCCAATTCACTTCTATTCCATATTTATAGCGGCTTGCCCAACGTTCGTTAAACTAATTGCCAATCATGAAGTTCAAATTTAAGGAGAGTCATACTTTCGGTTTGTTAATGTTATTTCTCATACATCTTCATAGAACAAAGGCAGCAGGATTCGACGAAGATAAAAAACAAATACGCTGGTCGAGTGCCCGTAAGTTCTGCTTTATTTGGCAATTTAAAGATTGATAAATTACCTGCAAATACTCGTGTCTCAATGTGACTTTTAATTCCTGATGAGTATTGATTTTTTAGGGTTAGTTAACCTTTTAACTACTTCTGTTTTGGCTTTTCGCGGTCGTAATTTTTATTATCACGTTATTTCTGAACCTAAATAAGGGAAGATTAATATCTTGACTGTTTGTCTCTTTCAAAGTTTCAAGTTCACCTTTGGGAACTATTTTGCTTGTCCTCATTAACAAGTGTTGGTAGTCGATTACAATACCTTATTGCCTAGACGTTACTTTCATAAAATATAGTAGTCACTTGTTAAGTTTCCTAACTTCAATAGCATAAACCTTTTGTGTTTGAGTTCCTTATTCTGCTTAACCTACACAAATTACAGTAATAGCGTTGTTTACGGTTAGATCGCCGCCATTGTACTTAGGAAATCAATGTATTTGGGCATAAAAGCTATTCAAACATGCCAAGTTGGAGCTTTTAGTAATTTCATTACTTTCGGTTCATAACTTCTCAGTCATAAATATTGTCAAATGACCTATTCACCATGTTTTCGAAGAAAGATATCAAACCTCTTCAGTTATAATGAGTGACTTGTGGTATGTCTGTTTACGAATCATCATGATCTTTATGGATGGAAGTCTAGCACTAAGTGGAACTAATATAAACAAATTCGTATGATCTGTATGGTATAGTTTCTGCCACACCACCCTTATTCAAACACTACCATAATTATTGCTTTGTCCCTCGACGTAGATGCATCATCCAAGGTTCATAGGCTGAAAAACGTCTTTTTTTTTTACTTTCGCTGTTATCTCTAGACTGTTTACAATCCTGTGTGTTTGACTTCAAAGCGTATTTTGTGCCAGGGTGTACGATGTTGCTTAGTATTCTTAATCGAATTAAGTGGGATAAAACCCAGATTAAAAGTCAGATAAAATGGCTAGTCATACTACTCAGTCAAACTTCCACCCTTAACCCGATATCTAAGTTCAATATCACTGGCATCGTTGAAAGTATGTCTGTAAAGCGTCATAGTGTCGAAAACTAATTGGTCTCAGGTTAAGCTATGAGTCGAGTATACGCTTTATTAACTAGCGTAGCTATGGGCTAAACTGAGTTTAAAGTGGGCAGGAAAACGTGGTATCAGCATAGTATGGCATTGAAGGCTGGTTTGGGTAGTGTTGGAAGATAGAAACTGCCTGGTTTGTTATGTCGTTAGTTTTAGACAATCAAAAGTACTACTTAGTACGATGCTCGTGATCAATGTGACTGACTAATCGATTTCCGTTATTCTCCCCTGACTATTAGCCCCAAGTCGGACAAAGAGAACAAGTTAATTGAGGCAGGTGGCCGGAGTCAATCCTTATTTTATGATACTCAATATACATAAATGCCTAACCGCATACCAAAACAGTTAGAAAAATAAAATTGATACAAAACTAATCGAAAAGTAAGGTGACATGTACACAAATAATTGAATTTAGACCACGAATAAAAAGTGATATGATAACAGCTAGTACGTTAAATGGGAGGTTACAGCAAAAGTAACATAATACTAGTAATAAGAATAAAATGCCCATTGCATGCACAACCCAAATAAATAAAGTATCCTGAAGGAAACTTCTAAAATTCAGTTATCTTTCTTGAATCATCTGATCTACTAGGTTGCATACAGTGAGATTATCGTGATGGATAGTTAGAGGTGTTGGGTGACTTCTGGGAACCGGTCACAACAATTCAAACGCATTCATACTTTACACTCTCTTAGATCCTGTCTTTTAAACTATTCTGTACTTAAATTTCGGCAGATTTGCTCCTCTGATTATTATTTCTCTATACCTAGTCTTTTTTTTTACCATCAGTCACTACAACTACATCCACTCTTAGTATTCATCTCGCTTTGTGAGTAATTGGGTTGATGTTTGTATTTGCTAGGCTCCATGCTGATTATGGCCGATATCCCGCATGGTCATAAGTGCTTAACTGGCAGATTTAAAAATTAATCAAATTCCTTAGTTATAAATCGTGGATTTGTGATACCTCATTTTTGTAGGAAATTTGATTCATGTCTTTCGAATCAAATCTCGTTAAAAAGCTAGCCAAATCAACTTATTCACTATATTTTCATATGTTCATAAAGTTTATATCTAATCTCATGTTACTTTATTTTATGATGTACGTAAAATAGATCATATTGATACTCATCAAAATATATCATTTAGGCTACTAGTCTTGTTTTAAAAATAATAAAAAAATATTAGTATTCGGCGTGGTATTTTCATAAATCACCCTCGTAAGAAATTGTGATCCCAGTTGTTGTCGTCTAATAATACATAACACGACTATAATCTTTGCATTCTTGGCATCGAAGACTATCTCCTGGTAAAACCCCGTGTGATATAAGCCTTAGGCAGCAAGTTTCTAGACGCCACATGCAGAAAAACACTTCATAATTTTCATTAGATCTTGAATAAAGGCTACATCTGCTCAGATTCACGCACTTAAATGATTACTATTTCTGATCACAACCTTTTTCTCATTATATCACCTAATTCTAGCTTCGGGTACTGTTTATAGTAAATATTATTAAGTTAGTATGCAGATATTTGTTACCGGTGTACTATATGCGCTTAACAAAGTGTCATTTTAGATTACGTTACAGAATATGCATTCCTTGATGCTTTTCTTTCCAGGTTGTTGTGGAGCGTCATCTCAATTCTCAAATAGTCGATATTGACAAACATAAGTTTCTTGTTCCAGACGATGTCACAGTTGCTCAATTTATGTGGATTATTCGAAAGCGTATTGATCTCTCATCAGAAAAAGCTCTTTTTCTTTTTGTTGGGAAAACGATGCCCCAAGCAAGGTATATCAGTTTACTAGTAAATTATATTTTTGAGGCTTTTCTTTCTGCATAATAATTTATTCAAACATACATAGTAGTCGATTACCAGTTTGACACATGCTTAAAATTTCATAAAACAGTCTAGCACTGATCCCATAGCTTTGGCGATTACTTTTGATCTTGATACTCACACTGCCGCTCCACTCTTTGAGTTTCAATCATGGACTGCAAACGTTTTCAAATGAGAAAATACTCAGCGTTGTCAAGTCATTGTTTTCAGTTATTTTTGAAACTAAGACTAATGAGTTGGTTTCAGTAAACGCTGTTGACGTAAGATATCTGAACTCGCTAGTCTATTCCAACCCTAAAGAAAGTGTCATAATTGGATATCGGTATTAACTCAATCATCGTAAACATTAAATCTGACACTAATATACATCGATCCGAGTTACCATACTTTATATTGGTACAACGAAAGAGCAAATTATTGAGATTATCAAATATTAATTAATTTCGATTGCAATGAACAGCTGATTGCGGTAAATACAGTTTTGAAAGAATGAATAAAATTCATACTCGAAAATAAAATATGACAGTATTTAACAAGATATATGGAGTTAATGCGACTGCGGCCATTTTTGAGTTGTCACGCAACGTTTATAGTTATAAATGACGGTCATAAGGTGAATACCAGTTGGGATGTCATCATGATCCGGGCCGACAGTCTGACCTCATGGGCTAGTTCCATGTATTGGTCTGCTTGCCTGTAGCTTTTTCAAACCTTTATACTCCATGTAAATACATTTCCTATTCAAATGGTAACAGTGACGTAATTAGATAGGTCTTTTCTTGGTCTAAACGAAAACACTTCGAAGTACAATTACTGTATTGTTTTAAAATCTTTATGCATGTTTACGTAACTTATTTTGACACCAGTTAATTACACCGAATGCATCGTGTAAAGCATCTTACAAATTAAGGAATAATACCATTAGTATGCATAAGGAAAATAATCAAGAACAACACAAGAGGAGTTCAATAATATATTAAATAGTTGACAGAAAAGAACTACATGACGGTCGTTTCTAGCTTCGCTCCTGATATACATTCTATAAGATTTAATCTTTGAATAATGGAAATATGTTCAACTCGCTTCTTAATAGTAATTCAAACCATTTACTGGGATATGTAAGTTTATCGATACTGAATTTTAAAAGTTTATCTGAGATAGATAACCTTTTCATTTGAAGATGATAACTCTAGGTACTGGAAACCTAAAACTGATAATACTTGTTCAGTTCGAAACGTTGATCAGTTAGAAAACTATACTTTGTTAAAAATATAGGCTATTTTATGTATCACTGTACTTGGACGTCTCTGTTACTAGTCGGCTTCAAGGCTAGTCAGTATAATGTTCTAATGACCTAAAAGTAGTGTAGTTAGCACGTTAATTTTGGTTGCATAATATCCCTAAATATGTTTTGCATAGTCTTCTAAACTGCTAAATTTTCATGTGACTACAACATTTTGACCTGGCTGTGTACTTCAATTTGTAGTTCTTTGATGTCATATGTAGGTGATATGCGTTCATTATTGTCTCATTCGCTTTTCGTTGTGTTGCACAATACTGATACCTCTTCTCAAAGTGCGGAATGATTTTATAGTTATTTTCCTCGTCACATTAGCTTATTTTGGAACATGAAATACCTATTCATCGCTGTATACTGAAAATTATCAAAAATGTATTTTAATTAGCACATTTTTCTCTAAATTATCATGTATTTAACTCTATTTTAATCATTTTAGTGCTACAATAGGTCAATTGTATGCGGATTTTAGCGATCCTGATGGATTTTTGTATGTTAGCTACAGTGGCGAAAATTCTTTTGGATCTAGTTTGTAGCTTTATGTTATTAAAACAAGATTTTCCCCGTACCTGCAAAATGAACATCCACTTTAAATACTTTTGTTGACTTAAACGGTTTATTACATATTTTTCTGCCAATCTCTCGGAATAAATGTGTTATTTGCTAATAATGTTTTGATGAACTTGGGAGATTGTGCTTTTGTGTCCACCTTCCAAATTCTTGATTCCTTTTTTGCCCTTCTCAGATTTAATATTTATTTAGTATTGGTTTTCGGTTCAACGGCTATACATAAAGTGTTGTTTGAAAATGTTTAAGTGCAAACGGTTTTAATGTTCCGAATCACATTATTTTTGCAGTAATAGCATTATTTCCGTTATGCTTGTACGTGCACAAATTACTAATCGGTATGTAACTTCACAGTCCATACTGTTTTCCCCTTGTTGCGATCCATTAACGAATATTCTGAGTTTTCTGGGTTTTTAGATTAACTTTTTTGTCCAGCCGCCATTTCTTTCTGTATGTATATTGTCAATTCATTTTAGTAATATTTGATTGTAATGTGTGTAATTTTCATTGCCGAATTGAAAGGACAGGTGGTTATTCATCTAATTTTATTTATATGTAAATACACCTGAATTACAATTACTATCTGTTCCTTACAATAAATTAAATCTGGTTGAACAGGCCATTTGATTCTCGTGAAAATAGCTGTGTAATGAATAGTCACCGGTGTTAGTGTTCGTTATACAACTAATTGGTCTAAAGTTTATTTCTATTCGAAGAGTATACACCTTACATTTGAAATCGTATTGTTTAAATTCCGATAATGATAAATTTGAACAATCGTCACAATAGATCTAACTTCAGTTCACTAAATCATCTTAAGCGAGTAATTAAATTAATGTGTTGAAAACAGTTGTAAAGTAACCAAAAAAAAACCCATTCATGAACTGCTTCTCATAACAATAAATATCAGCAATTAACAAAGAACGAGAGGAGCGAAGAAATTTATTTTCAATTAGTTTTTCATCAAAGCTCTACACAAATATATTTATATAAGTTTACAATAGGTTTAAAATGATTACCAAATAATTGGTGGTGTTGCATAATTTTCACTTATCATTTGCACGCTTTCAAAATGATAATTATCTTATTCACCCTCATGTCTTAATTGCTTTTTTAATTAGTTATCATTTTACAAATACTTTTGAACGTCTAGCATTTTAATCCATTTTGGCTAATGAGGTGTATTGACTCGCTTATTATTCCAACTAAGTTAGGCATAGTTCATTCAGTTTCCAGTAGTTTTGAAATGTTTCCGTAGGTTGATTTACAAGGCTACTCCTGTTGTATATTGTTGAATATTCCATAAATAACCACTGAACGGAATTATGAGCTTGTTGAGCTTCGTTTGATTTCGGGAGATAAGCCAGTGTGGTATCGTTACTTTCTCATTTTGGTAATACAAAAGTATGTGCTCAACGGAAGAAACCTCATGTATTCTAATTATTTCACAGATAATGAGCTATCGAAGAAGATAAAACCCCCTGAGCACGACCAGTCACAAAGTGGCTGGCTCAACGTTTGTGTAGCAACTAGAAAACTTCCACGCGAAGTCTGGTTGATAATGTTGTCCAAATCAACAATGAAAGCTCCTTAACAAGGTCGTTTGGCTCAGTGATATCATCCACCCAAGTTGAAATTGTGACCTTCTTCGCTAATTATTTCACTCTACTATTAAACTTAGAGATAATAGTTCTTACTATCGTGCTCTGTTGTTTTCCGTCAGTTTGTACATTATGTTGATTTAATCAGCTGATCTAAGTACTCTATGTTCGTTTTGTTTCATTTCACTTGACAAGTCAAATGTTTACATGTGATTTCAGTTTTTAAGTAATCCTTAGTTTTGGTGTATATGGTGTACTGGTATTCAATATGGAAGTTCATTTACCATACTAGTAAACAAGTAGTTGTTTCATAAATGTGCAATTTGTCCGCCATCTATTTTTTCCTAAAATATGTATTAAACTTTACACTTATACGATCCTACTTCAAGTAGCAGGTACTTACTAGCCAATTATGTTTTTAAATGAACACTCTGATTACCGTTGATTCTTAATTGAAGAGTAAAATCATCACGAGGGTGTCCCCGTTGATGTTGCCACTTTTGTTCCAATATGTATTCGTTGTAATTAGTATACTTGTGTTAATCGCCCATATACTACTGAGAATGTAATCGTTTAACATTTCAACGAAGTTAGATTGATGGCATTTTTAAAGGCATATAAAGTATTTACTTAAAATATGATAGTTAGAAATACCACCGCGTCATATGTACTTTTGCAACAATATCAATAACTTCTATTATGTAAGAAATTAGTTTAAGCAGTTGCATATTCGTCCATTATTACTTTCTGTTAGCAGCTATTATATCAGACAAATTACGGACATAATATTTTGTTAGTTTTCTAAACCCGATAGCTTTTGCGATGTAACTTTGACTTTGTTCAGAAGGTCGTAATGAAAAGTCGAAGTGTAGTGAAGTAGAACAATTTTCATGACACCCAATAACAACAGCCACCATATGTTTACTAGGGATTAAATTTGGGGGGTAGTGAGGGTAATCTAAAAATGCATTAGATCGCAGGAAACATTGGATAGCCCCTTCATTCAACCAGAAGATTCAGTGACAATGTATGTCTACTACTCCACCAAACATAAATCAGGGCTAGAGTTCTAGTATGGTGTGATCAGTGAAGTTCAAACATGGTAGTAATGGAACAATTACACATAAATGAATAGCATTTGATGATGGTCGCTTAATCTGTTTATTTGATTTTAGTTGACAACAATCAGATGCCAACTCGGTGGCCTAGATGCCAAACGTTCACTGTTAGGCTTCGTAGAACCGAATTTGATCCTTGATATGATCGTAAATTATTACTACTACTGAGCAAACTCTTGTTAGGACAGAGCGACTGTCCAGTGATTCCTGGATGCAAATATTATCAAACCGTGATATGAAACTTAAGATTCAATATACCTGCAACATCTGATAAGTTCAAAATTAGAGTTTTTCTTAAAAATGTGTTGATTATCATACCACCTACAAACATTGATGGGTTACTTAATGTCTGATCTACTACTGTTTTATTTTTTTTAAATTTTACAGTGGTCATTTTTTTCTTTGATGGGAACACATAAAAACCCAGTCTCCACTGTTTGTATATTTTCGTGATTCTGTTATTCACTTTATTCAACATGAGTTTTTTTCAAATGCTGTGGTCGTCATTACTTATTTAGATAATTTTGATAACTAAATTTCACGACTCATTTGTGTACTTAGTATTAGCTGGTTTTTACAAAAAGAAGAAACTCGCTAACTTTTAAGATTCTTACGGATTGAAATTAGTGTTGTTACTGAAAGCTGGAACGAGCAAGTCAGTGAACTAAAAAGTGGTAGAAATGGTCATTTTGATAAGACTCATTGCTTTGTGTACAACACACTTTCAATTTAACAGATAAATTTATAAACTACATTTGGTCTGCCAATACCAGTACTTTTCAGAAAACCCGCATCTTTATCAGTATTCAAACCAGTGTTGGATATGTCACTTTGATGACATACTTATTATCCTAAAAATAGGCGGACTCGATTGTTGATATCAAGTTTGCGAGTTAAAGAAAAATCGGGAATAATCTCAGTCATGGGTGGTTTGATTTACAAAACAAATACGGGGATATTGAGAATATAAATATGCTGGAATCCAAAGCAAATGAACCGAATCTAGAGCAATAACAAAAACGACCCGAAAAACCTTACTTCAAGAGTGGTAATACCTACTCTAACTGTCTTACAACACAAAAATCAAGGAAATCCTTTTATCTGTCTTCAAGAAGAATGGCTACCGATATGTGTTCATCAGATGGTGTCTAGCAAATCGACTTACAATAATGGACTAACCCTGGATACCATAAAGTAGACCATCTTACCACTTATCAAAGCTATCTTAGTAACCACTACCTGGATTCTAAGAGAAATCACTACTGCTGATAAATTAACCTAGTCATTTTAACTCATTTTTTACAGACTGACTATCCTAATACTAAAAGAAGACATGCACTATCATCAACGAAATATATAATACCAACCCCCCTGTTCTTAAGCATATATGAAAATCATGTAACAGTAATCATTGATACCAATACACAACGACAATTACGAACATGAATTCAGTTTGAAATGCATCTACATGTAGATAGGGGAAAATTTAAGGATATTAGAAAATTCCTTGAAGCTTGGCACTCAGTTTAATTAGCAGTTAATAGATGCATCAACATAGGTACATTCTATGAACCCACAGAGAAGAGGTCAATCAATTATTGCCATAGGTTAACTGAAAAAGCCAACCAACAGGAATGTAAGGTGAAATGTAGCTTACAAGAACCCAGAGGTTTAGCCAATCACAAACAAGGCTGTTGAAACCGATAAACCCGAAAGAATTACAAAGTTTACACAAAATAGGAGCTATTGATGTTGTTCGGAATAATGATGTAAGGTGAACAACTGGTGCATCTACCTCGAAGAAACAACAACATTGAAATTTGGGTTCTACATAACAAACTGACCTTATTTGAAAAACCATTGAAGTCCAGAAAGGATTGGACCCTTGATTCACCCTAATATGGAAATCTACAGCAGCTTGGATCTAAATCACACCATGGGGTCTAGCCTAATACCATACGGTTTCGAAATAAACGCTCAATCTTTAGATCACTCAGCAAGTACCTAACGGTTAATATTTCATAACTTCGGTCGATTTACGTGATTTCACCCATCGCCATATGTGAGTAATCGCCTCATATCCGACATAGTTGAGCTTTACTGGTCCACAACACCAAATTATCACTAAAGTTAATGAATTTTGCATATCGTTAGTCGTTTTCTAGCTAACCCTCGTTTTACTGAGTCAAGTAACACCCTTAAATGTTTGTGTAATCACTGTTCCCTGTTGATATATTCCAATAAATATCACTGGATGATGAAGTCTATATTCAAACTTATGAAAACAAACCTTAAACTCACCAGGATGTTACTGAATTTCTAATGAGATGTGATTAGTGGGGTTCAGATTTGTCGGCAGTATGATAGTTATCACCAATGACACTGCATAATCGTTGCACTATGCCATATATTGATTGAAGTGGGAATTATACCACTGGACGCCACCCCAATGGTACAAAGGATTAGATGTTCACTAATCTGAAGGTTGTAAGTTCGACTCCACTGGCGCAATCTAGGGTGCGCCATACTGAAGAGTCCCATACCAAGACGAAACAACCGTTCAGTAATTCTTGGTTTTCAAGAGTAATCTACGAACAGTATTGTGTGACGAGTCCAGTCAACTAAACCTGGAAACCATTCTCTACAAAACATCTCATTTCAAAATAGTATTTGTCACATTCATTTACTATCGGTTATACTGAGATAATCAGCAAACAATAAATGCATTTTTTCTAATTGCCTGTAAAACAAAACACATTTTATATTAACTGATAACGGTATACGTATAGGCAGTTATATTTACGTATAATTGACTAAGCTACACGTGGTTTCATTTTTTTGTAAATGTAGTCTCTACAACATTTAACTAATTACACTAAATGAATTTGCTTCTATGTTGTATGGTCTTATTGATTATTACTTCAAAAAGTACTTTAAACGGAAGTCTTTTCATATTTTTATTATAATTTGATAGGAACAAAAAATTACATTCTTCAAGTCTATTGATATACATATCTTGTGATATACTCACATGGTTAAGTAAAATCCCAAATCAAAAAATCAATGAAATCTGTTGGAAATGAATGGATACACACACATACAGTCGCGCATTTCATTTCAGCTGATACACACATATGACAATATGGAATGAGTAGTTATTGAACAAATATTCATATGATAATATGTTTAGTTCTAGGGTAACTTAATTATATTGCCCAATAGATTAAGTTTCAGAGAATTATTTCAGTCACAGAATACAAATGGAAAAAAACGTATGATGCTGATGAATTTCTCAACGTTTTTAGTGTTGGGACAATTACGAGAGACTTTCTTAGTAATCTATTTGTGTATTTATCATTTTTGCATAATAAAGTGTCATTTTCACTTGTTGATTTTATTTTAAGCGTGTGGAGTTATCCTAAACTAAGTTTTATAAACAAACGCAGCTTAACATAATAGATAAACAACATAATGGTGAAAACTAGTTCTTAAAGTGAAGTCATTAATAGAAATTACATAATTGTACGTGGCATTTACTTAATAAGTAAATGGATAAAGGATTGAAAATTCTGCATACGACATTCTTATTGAACAAAGATGGTGTTACGGTTAACAACATTAAACTTACTAACGAAAGACAGACATACTTCGAGGAAAAATGGGAAAAAACGTGCTTAAAAAAATAATCGCCTCACAGGACTATTTTATGCAATTTTTGGCGAGAAAATATAACTTGTAATACTTCAAGGTTTTCACTTAAGATTAGTATTATGTTCCATAACTGAAAACAAGCGTGTAAGTATTTAACTTTGGTTTCTATTTTGCGATGGTATATCTCACATTTAATTACATATTTCAGTAAGGAGGTACAGTACATTTAGTTCATTTTCAATATAAACACTAATACTAACCTTCAGACTTAATTCTTATCACTTTTATCTTTAGAATGATCTATTTTTGAAGTGTTCTTTATGACTGACCAAAATTACTCCAAGATCATACATTGGATTGGTAATATTCAGGCAATATAATTTACTTCTAGTTAGGTTGATTGTGATTAATGTTTTTCACCGATCCAACAGTGAAAACTAATAATCGTTTGTTAGGGATAGCCTTTGTTAGGTTTCGCGACTAGTTTGAAGGTAATTTATATCCTGGCGAAAATATTGTTCAAAACAACATAAACTCGGGGACTTGAAGATTACAAGAAAAATAGTATAACTACGCTGACAACTCAGTAAGCATACAGTTATGACACACTCATGAGATTAAGACAAACCAACAATTAAAACTAAACGATAGTTTAAGATTTGAAATAAGCTAGAAAACTACTTTAAAGTTAGTTTTCTTTCATCGTTGAATGAATTCGAATAAAAAAAAAAACAGGAATTAACGGAAAATCCAGTCATTTATAAGAAGATAGTAAATAATCGCTATAATTGAGCCTAATGATATTATAAAGTAGTTTTAGTGTATGAAGAAACTGATCAGTAGTTATGGGGTTCGATTTTCAGCCATCAATTTTAAAGTCCACATTCCATTTGCTTCAGGTCGAAGAACCGGATAGTATTGTTTAACCTTACACAAGGACGCCATAAAAATTTTGATAAGCTCAAAATCAATTACTTAACAACCAAGTATAGAAGTTTTTATCGGATAATCAAAAAGTAAAATGGACTTTTTATCACAATATGTGGTTATAATTCAAAAGAAAGTTTGATCAACTTAGATACACACCATAACCAGGATAATTATATTTATCCTTCCAAAAATCTAAAACTATCTCTGTTATAACGTGCGAAAAAAATACATACATATAATTGCTCAATAAACTATCGATTGTTTCATTTATGTTGCTTACTGGTGATATCTATTGATAAATACAAAGTGTTGACGTAAAACTCCTTGTGAAGAGACGTCGGGAGATTAAATAACAAGTTACGTGAATTTGAGTCTCTTAACGTGTTATACCGCAAAATTGTTGACAGGAATATGAGACCAATTAATTGATATTACATTGTGTGCACGAAATTACAGTGTTAAACGTCAATAAGAGTGCCTTGTCGGTCTATGTACGTCTGTCCGATGCCTACTGAGTCCCAGGCCGGAATAGAAAGACCACAAGCCGATGAACCAACCAGATAAATCATTGTATTTCAAGTACTCCTTTATAAATACATGAAATCTGACCATACAGTAAACCAAATAGGAAACTAACATTAATAAACATTAAGGGAGACAGTGGTAATAGTTGGGGTAACGTATACACAATTAAGTAACTGTAGTCCACAAATCTAGAATGACATACTAACAGTCGATAAGTCAAACGGGAAGATAGGGTTATGGGGGGCATAATAATGATAAAAATAAAATGCTTATTTTACACACATACTAGGACGAAACAGCTGTCCAGTAATTCCTGAGTATTGCGATATTAATGCTAATCTGTTGTCACACAATCACAGAGAACTTGAAAATAACTTGATGATGTGTAGATCCTGGTATCAAATTTAAATTACCATATTACTCATATGACTCATATTCATGTAAGTCACTACACGTGTGATTGAGAAAAAGAATTGTCAGTCTGTTTTTCTTATTACATTGATCTAAAGTGCTACCATGTATTAATCTGACTTACACATGTTATTTGTTCTTTTCGTTCTGATTTCTTATACTTATCAGTATTCATAGCATTAATATGTAAGTACATAATGGTATATGCTTTGTTTGATCGTGTGACTGTTTGTGTTTCTGTTATCCGTCAGTTCAATATAAACTTAGTAATACTGATACAGTGTTTTTATGATGTTATCTAGTGATTGTTATTTTGAAACTTGATTCCTAGATTATCATGCTATAGTATTGATTTAGTGTGTTATATTATCATTTATCTAGCAAACAAAAACATTGTACTTGAAGTTTTTCACTATAATTGTTACTATATAGTAATATAAACTAATTTCATACTTCTCGAGTATTTAACGTAGATATTAGATTTTCACTGATTAGCTGTAGTTATTTGTGATTTGAGGCTAGTTTGAAAATTGCAACACATGCACCCACTACCTCCTTCCATGGTATATACAGTTACTATACTTTGAAATTATGTTTAGTTAGTAAATTATTTAAGTCATATTCTGCATCCGTATTGAAAATAACTTAGAACTAAATTGTTGTGGTATTGTTGAGTGATTCTAAAAGTGATATCGAGCTTTACTTAAGCCATTCAATATAAGAAATATGTTAAAGATAAGTTCTTATAATTAAAAGTAGTTTGATTGGGATGGTCATTTTTGTAGATATTGGTATTATTAATTGATTGAATATGTCACAGATTGATTTCAGTAGGGTACCAATGAAAACCAGGAGGGATTTGACAGCTTTTTCGTTTTAGTATGGAGCTCCTCAGCAGTGCGCACCCCAGATTCCGCACTAGGGGCTTCAGATTGACGAACTTTGAACCCTCTGCACCACTGGGTCAGCTGTCGTCAAACGGTACATAGCGAGCTATGGGAACTTAGATCAAATGATAATGTATTAATACCAAAACTAGATAAAGGTTCAAAGATTGTCCGTATGGACACAAAGACTATGCAGAGAGAGATGAACCTTCTAATGAATATAAAGATATATATCAGAAACTAGTAACTAAAACTAACATGACTGATACAGTTAAGCAGTAACTAATTAACAGGTCAAAAATAATAAAACAACAAGGCATCATCTCAGAAAGCCTCACTAATATGCTATAACTCACATGGACTGTAATACATAGATTGCGCAGTCTACTAAATGGTTCATAAAATTGGTTTACCTATCACGCTACTGTAAAATGGTTGGCATAAATTGTAAAACTACTTCATAATCAATAGTTATTCACAGCATTCGAAGCATTCAGATGTCAATAGTTAAAGGATGGATTTGTTAGTATTTAACAGACTCAAGGCATCATATGAATGTAAGTACAACCTTTAAAATTATTTATTATATCCCCCTTTAATATGCTACATGGTTTACTAATTCTGCTTCTGCAGACAGCCGAAGCAATTGGTATTCATATCCACAAGACGCCTTAATGTGCACAAAGGAAATTCGTGCAGCCGTTTTACTTATTTTAGCCATCTTCAAAATTTTTTATATAAAATTGAAATTTTATGATTTATATTCTAATAGTTTGTTAATTTTGATTCTAATATTCTTGCTCTTACGCAACTATTCTTATTAATTGACTTGCTATCAAAATGCTTCCTATATTCTTTTTTTAAGTAATGTTTAACATAAACAGAATTCCGGTGGTTTTGTGTACATAGACAGTTATTAAGTTTAATTGTTTGTATTCATAACAGATTGATCTCGGTTGGGTACCAATTGAAACCAAGAAGCACTGGACAATTATTTTGTCCTAGTATGGGACTCCTCATCAGTGAGCACTCTCTATGCGGCTAGAGATGCGGGTCCAGGACCTTCACTTCTTGGTACAAAAGTCTAACCACCTGAACTATTGTTCTAACATCAATAATAGAATTCTGAGGTAATCTTTGATAATGGGATCATATAAACTCAAACAATCATATGACTTAAGTGTACTTTAAGTCGTGGTGTTACCAGGTAGGGATTTAAGTAAATAAATCAATTAGGAGTAAGAGAAGCATTAGTAAATTGTATACTTTTGATATCAGTTGGCAAAAATATATCAAATTTCTTTTAAATACTACGCAGTTTTTCAGACCACTTCAACCATTAAACCATTCCAAGATATAATGCATTGACTATTTGAAACTTTACACGAAGCCTCACTAAGTAACAATATTAAATACAATATCTGAGTAATCCTAACTTTTAACCACCTATCAGTCTTTTCAATATAAGCGTATTTTTTATGTCGGAACTTTTTTAAATAGCAAGAAGGAAAACCTGGAGTAAGATTTTATGGTAGTTGAAACACATTAACTACTCTTATCCATAGTCTTCCCGGAATCGGTGCTCTTACTGTGATTAGAACTTATTTCAGCCATATGTAACAGTCAAAAACGTTATCGTGAATCTACTTAAGCTGCTAATAAATTTTTGTAAAGCTGTAATTTTTGCATTGATTGTTTTTTGCAGTTTTCCTTCAGTCACTTAACATCCTCATTTTAAGTCATATAAACAGTGATTACCTTGGATTGGTTGATCAGCGCTAATGACTGATGAAACATGTTATTAATTACAACGTAGCTATTAGTCAATGCAGTCGGAGACATAAAATCAAAATAATGGGCTGAATAATATAACACATCGTTTTTCACCCAAATGAAGCCTAGAAAATAAACAGACAGGGAAATTATTGGCGATACTCTTGCTTACTTTATAACCTACTTTATCACCTTGTTTTTATAAAGTGCATCAATCCGTGGATTTACAAATATGCATTTAAGTATTATTTATTCCCTATCCTCCCTAAATTTAACTAGATTAACTTCGCCAACACTATTTTATGCTTATATTATCAATATTGGTTTCCTAAACTACGCGTAAGAGTTTTGTTTGCGCAAAAGGTCACATTTATTTTCATGTCGATTTAAGTCCTTCTTTCTTTGTAACATAAGATTATCACGGTTACAGATTGCTCGAACCCCTGTTATTATACAAAGAAAATCATAATAGCTTAGAATGCCATATAGTATCTTTCAATCTTCTAAATATCCATGATCAAGAAAAATCTGAGCAGGAACATATATATGACCCTAGCGATTATTGTGAAACTATAAACAATACCAAACATTACAGAATATAGTTATATAATAATGATAAGCCCATTGATAGATACCTATAAAGTTTCTCATCGTATCAGTCCACTCTCTGTCGCATAGTCGTTTTCATCAACCATCATTAAATTATAACTGTTTAACGAACGAAAATAAATTCAGTGAAATGTGCAATTTTTTAATAATATCAATACGAGAGCAACCATAACACATAATGTTTATCCAAACTTCAAATGAATTATCATAAATCTAGTTTAAATTCATTCTTCATTATATCAGTATTTATTTTCCATGGGAATGGTTACAATTGAATTTCATTCTATTTCAGTAAAATTAAGTGATGTGGCTACGTTTTCATGTATTTAGTTATTTTAGTTTGTATGCTATGATGTTAGTTTTAAATAAATTAAACTTTGAATAATCTGCTTCAAATTAAATATGATATAATTTATCAATAATCTTGAAATAACTGAAGTTATCAATGGGTACTGACTCATTAGTTTCAATCTTAAGTAATTATCCTTGAACCGCCATTATTTGTGTTCAATCCTTGATAAGGTTGTAGATGAGCATAGGTCAGAAATTCCATAGAAGGACAAATAGGGTCGTCCAATACTTCTAGGTTTATGATGACTAGATAAACTAAGTTAAGTCTGTAGATAAACTTGTGTGGATGTTTGGTTAAGTATATTCATTAACTAAATCTATGTGTAATGCCTCGTTACGAGAATTGGAGACGTTGAATTATAGGCACGTTAGGTTCCGATAATTAACTATTCTTAGTGCACGTAATTCTATCTATCCCACATTGACTTCACGCGTATATTCTAATAAACAGATGTATGTAAATTAAGGAGTTGTTAGGCTAGATTGCACAAACTGATACTTGAAGCCAATTAAATTCAACAGTCAATGGTAGCTTAAGCAGCTCGCTAGACTGGAAGAAAATGCTTGAAGGAAAGAGATACAACTATACCTTGAAAGTACACACCACACAGAAATATACAATAAATGTAAGTTACAATGTCCATGTGAAAATCAGGGCCTTTACAAGTTTATAGCGTCTAACTTTAAATCTTGATCTCATCTAAATACTATAAAAGTATATTTTGTTATGGTATCAAGATTAATTCTTTCTTCTTTTTTTTAAGCCTAATGAAGTGATATTTTAACTAGGTCATTTTGATTAACCAATGACTTTAACCGTAATCTATGAAAGGTGTTATTACTAAATGAAAAGAATATTGATTTTAATACAGATCAAAAAGTACATCGTAAGTTTAACAATGTACATGTATATGATAAAACTTAATCTCATGATTTAATTGTATAGTATATTTCAACGAAACTAGTTTTAAGCAACCGAACATTTAGTGGTAAGTTTATTGTAGATAATTGTTATATCGATAAATATCTGTTATGACGGGCACTTAAAGAAGATTAATTATCTCTTAGAACTATCCTTTCTGTAAACGATTCATTATTTTTGGTTGTAGACGAAGTTAGCATTTTATTCTTATTATTGTTACGTTGCCCTTATCCTATACTCCTGTTTAAGGCATTAACTGTTGTTATATCATTTCTCATTTATAAACTATAGTTAATTGACTGCATATACGTTACTCCAGTTCACACTCATTACTACTCCTATTTTTTATTAATGTCAGTTTTCTAATTGTTCGACGATGCGGTCTGATTTTGTGTATATATAAAGGCATGATTGAAATGCAAAACTGATCTCTCTGTTTGGCTCATCAATCGTTGTTTTTCCTCTATTCCGGTTCGGGTACTGGTAGCGCGGGGCAGACGTGTCTGGACAGTGATTAGCGATCATCAGGGGCATTGTATATTTTCACAATACATAACAATATCCTACTCTAAATCTAGGCGGTAAAATTTGCCATTAATGTAGCTCAGTATAATCATCAGCTGCATACATTAGCTCAACTTGATGAGATTGGTTATCCCGTCCATTTAATAGTGACATTTAAAGCTACTCACCAGTTTCTCAATAGAATACTGCAATGTTGTCCATTTCTTTCATTTTCAAAAATTTAATGTTCATAGTAGTACCATTACTGATATTTATCAAACACGAATTAAGTATATTTCAAAACAATTGTATAAATAAATAGCCTATGAATTGACGTAGTTTGTGGACAATGATATTAAGTTATAGTTGATTGAATTTTTTATGGATGGATGTTCGTTGGGTATCAGAGAAAACCAAGGAGCACTGGAGAGCTGTTTCCTCCTAATACGGGACTCCTTAGCAGTACGCACTCTAGCATATGAATTTGATAACATCAACTGACACGCTCTACACAATCATCGAAAATTAAGGAGCAGTGAATAGCTGTTTCGTCCTAGTGCAGAACTCCTTAACATGGATCACTATTGGTCCCACCAAGAACTAAGTCCTGAACTTTTAGGTCTCAGGGAAACAGGTGAGCAATACTGAAGAGTTACATTCAGGGGCTAGACAATTGTTCAGTGTTTTCTAGTTTGTAATAACTATCAAAACTATATCAATTCAGTGGTATTAAATTCATTTTGAATATTTATTGAAGCAAATAACCATCACCTGGTATTTGTTTAAATTTGTGATATAAGGGCAAAGAATCAGAAATCCCAATTTCTCGAGTCTGTTCTTAATGCTATTTGAATCCTAATGGCTAAGCTGCGTTTGGGTGAACATACAGTAACTACAATACATGTGTTGCTCAAATGGAAGTCTTATCAGAGACTCATTAACGACTGTCATGTATGTCTTCCATCGCGAATTATCGTAACCTTATTTTGATTCTATTATTTCGAACCTTGTATGCAACTCCTCTGATTCAGCCTTTATTATATTTCGCAATTTGTGTTACAAATTGGCCCAGTATATGATATATAAAAGCTATGGTTCTTACTCAATAAACGAGTTGGTGTTAACCTTCATTCGTCACTGTTTCTTTTCTATACCTAAACCTCTGGGGAATGTTCTAGTCACTCAGTAACTGTGTCAACCAATCATCGTTTTGCAAGTCTAACAGATCGTTTATGCCCTGAAAACTGCAAGGTCAATTAAAAATTATGCAGTATTTTTAATATAACATTACAGCTTTTACGTAGCGAAATATGATTTGTACATTTATATTAAACATTGATTCGTTTCATTGTTCATTCAACACGTGTAACGAAATTTTTATACTCTACAAGATGATCATAGTTCATATGATTGAATAAATGGATTACTTGTTTTACTAAAAATTCGTTTAGAGAAGTGAGAAGTATTATTTTGGAATGAATGTCAGTTGGTTGGAAGGGATAGACGGTAACTCATATTAGTCAGTACTAGTAAGTCTGATGTATCTGCAGTCTTGATGGTACTGATGTTACGTATGGAATCAAAAGTTACAACCAAATATATCACTAATAAGTCATCCACCAAACTTTAAACTACCCGTACATCAAAGACATGCACTCTTGATTGATGTGAATTAATTTTAAACTTTGCAGTCCCATTTAATGTACATGAAAAAAGCATATCACTTTCTTAGATTTAGGCGATAGCACAATAAAATAGTACTACTTTCAGAAATAATGAACAAAGCTTGGACAATAATGTTGAAGCGACTGTCTAATATAGAATATTAGTTAACTAAACTGTCAATTTGTAATATCTTTTAATATTTTATACATATCTACTAGCTGATTAATCATTTTTAATACAATACTAGACTCCGCATTACATTTACGGTGAATGTGACTATTCTAACGGTACAAATACTTATAATCAACAAAACATAAGTCTATTTTTCAGCCAAATTTATACAACTTTATATAAATTACGCCAAAAGTTTAAAGGTTATACTACTTGATTTACACTAAACTCTATGTCTTTGATCTTTTGAAATAGAAACTAAATTTGTTCTTTCAGTAGATGATATCCAGGAATAATCAGAGACGAAATGATGATAAAAAGACAACAGTAGACGAATATTAGATGAAGCTGTTTGTTGGTGATGTAATATGGGATAATTATTAGTTCCATACTTAAGAATAAGTGGTGATGCATAGAATGTATTTGAAGTTAGTCAAATCACATGTACATACATAGTAGTAAAAGTGTATAGTATACAAAGTTATTATGATAATCTCAAACAACATTAAAAGAAAATACTTTAACACGAGTATCAAAGAAAATCTAATAAGTTTTCTTGCAGAACTAACATTTTCACGTCAGCTTGTACGCACCTCTTCATAAGCGGTGGTGAGTTTATTTTAAAATAGATGCCAATATATCCACTTGTTTTGGATAAGATAAAAAAACTCTCGTTACTTAATTTTATCAACTTTATTTTGATCAATTTTATATTATTTTCTATAGTTAAAAATATTTGGTAAATAATGAGTTTTATAAATATTTAGATCAATGGATTGATATACTGAACAGAACCTAACAGATTATTCTATCTTAAAGCGACCTAACTAGATTATTAATTTAATCAAGATCATTTAGTCAATCTAATCAGTTTGAGAAATATGCGTAGGTGATTAGCACTGTTATACGACACAGGAAAATACATAGTTTGACAATACATTATTTGTTTTCACTTTCGAATAATTAGGCTTGACCTAGCGTTAGGCATAGGACTCTAGACAATATTAAGGTTTTCACGTGATATTTATGGTTCTACTTACAATATACTCCATATATTTCTATAATGGTAAACAAACAAATTATTTGTCATATGATTCTAGAGGAGCAAATTATAGAAGGATTTACTATCTGCTTTGGATACACACAAAAATTCAAACAAAATGGACCATTTTAAATAACTTTTAAAGAACGACCTTCTTTTACTCAGTTTAACAATATTCTTGTAATAAATAGATTGGAATACCTTAAGACAAGTTCAACAATAGATAATTATTGTTGTATCACAAAAATAATCATTCGATATTGGTGTTGTGTCAGTATTAGTGGACACTAATATCCAAAGGCGCTCCATATGCTATTCCTGTTTAAAAATTGACTGATGGTTTTGATTATGGGAATGTGTAGTTTACCTATGCTTTTATGATGAATTTAGTGAAACGAAATCGGTCAACACCATTTAGGATACACTGACGTAACTATGTACGTGCACCGCAATAAAACTGATGAAATATAGGTTTAACGAGACTATAGCAATACAAGGAAAATATAAGTTATTAATAATGACATAGTAATTTATAAGCCATATCTCCTATATGGCCATTATTCATCAACAGGGACAGACGAAGTCTTGCACTATCGTGAATTCATTGAATTCAGGAATGTAAACTACTGTCTCAGTAGTCTAAAGATCAAGCGCTTACTGATAAATGTGGGTATCTTGATCTAAAGCACCTTAGGGGGAATGAAGATTCACACTACTGAGAAATTCCATACTAGAATGAGGAAGCTGTCCGGTTCTTCTTGGTTTTCACTGGTTGCACAATTGGGGTGGATCAGAAAAACATGGATAATTGACCGATATCAAGTTTGCCTTGTCTTTATTTCTGATCAAACTTTATTGAACAAATTACCATATACCCATCACTAGTCTAAGTAAGTCACTATTACCTGCGTAAATGTTTCATGTTAGTTTGTTGAAACCAGTCGACAGGAAAACGTAGATCTAAGGCTAATGCAGCTATCGATATTGTCAATAATTCAGTCACTCTGGAAACTAGAGCATAATTTTCATTAAAAATATAATTTCCATAGCCCATAAATATTTCTTGTGGACATATTTAACAAAGCACAGCCTGAAATCCAGAGGAAAGAAACTAATACAATTGAAGTTAGAGTTTAAATGAAATGCATTAGTTCACTAAATGAATGAAAAAAATGATTGAAAATGGTAAGTACAATGCTGTTATTGAGCATTAAAAACATTAAGGATATCTCTTTATTTAATTTGGGAAAGCTTCATGTAAATAAGGTAATAAAGTTGTTTTAATAACAACTACGCATTCGTCAGATAGTTTTTAAAGAGAGTTTTATTATGGATTGCTTTCAACTGAAAGCATGGTGCATTGCATAGATTTTCGTATTTGTTCCAAATACTTTCAGAAAATCATCGTATCAAAGACCCAGTTCAGCATCAATTTAGACCTTAAATTAAGTGAATTATTTTTAAATCACTGAATCTTCTGTTTGTTGTATGTATCTTGCTTGTCGTAATATGGCTAACTATTGCTATATTTAGGTAAGTTATTATAAGGCAGCTGTAGTTCAAAATCTTGAATATACTTTATTTAAAGAACCATTGAAATCAACAAAGGACTGGACATCTGCTTCTTTCTAGAATGACATATTTTAGTGGTCAATCATTCATTACCCTCCCCCCGCAAGTGATCGACTTCATGAAGAAACTCGATTAAAAAGATGGGACTAGTGGTGTTCATAAAAGTCGAGTTAAAGGCAGTTAACTACCAACGGAGCTGAATGAAGTCACGTTTTAAGCCAAATTCATTTTGGTTAGGAGAAAAAACTGTTTGTTGACAAAGAAATAAATAGAGGGATAATTAACTAATTTGAAACAATATTTTTCTGAAAGATAGTGCATGTTCATTTTTGAAAAAGATTAATAAGCTCTCAATTACTTACTTTATGGTTGGTACCTGAAACAGATTAGTTATTATTGCATAGTGTACCTTTTCTAAGTTATGAATGATTCTCTGTATATCGGTTATTGAGTATTATTGTACCCTAATGTTCTGACTTTGCATAACAAGCAATTTGATGCTTTTCGGTGAGTAGGGTCAAGAAAACTAACTATGGATACGTTTAAATAAAACTAGCTATTGCAAACCTTCCCATTTTCGTACTTTGGACTTAGTTAGTGAGTGGGTTGAGAACAGTTGCTATGGTTCAGCTAACAAATTAAAATGTTCGTCTATATATCCAATCAATCAAATTTTCCATTAATATAGATGTTGATGACAACAAATGTTCAATTATTTAGTTAATTCTCGTAGTACACTTGCCGCTAGTTAATTTCATTTTACTTCATTTAACACTTACATTCTACTTCAACTAATGACAGTCATATTTATCGACGTATATGATGTGCACTTATATATTTTTGTTATGTGTCAAATTGGTTTAGTTGTCCCTATCCATAGCCAAAAGCTTAATTTGCCATGATGCTTAATAGCCTTTATGAATGAATACACACAGCAGTATGTAAACATGTTACTATTTGATAGCACCTTATTTGACTCATACACACTTAACACTACATAAACAATTCTTATCTGGAGTATATATATATATATATATATATATATATATATATATATATATATATATATCTGTGATAATATTGATTCTGACTATTTCTATCTGAAGAAAGAGGGGCCAGTTTGTCAGGTGAAACTTTAGAATTTGTCAATTTGTTTTTTAAAAATTAAGTGTTTTCAAAATTAATTTACTTTTATTATCGTCTTTTTTTCCATAACTTCTCTAAAATGGTATCTATGACATCTGACATTCTGTCATCATCACATGTACAAAATCACTTCAAAAATCAGGACAGGAATGCTGAAATCCTTCGGAGCCATTTTAAACTGCAAGTCATAGTGCTCACTTTCATCTACTTCAAGCCAGCTGCAAAGCTGATTAATTAATAAAAAAAAGGTGCAGGATCATGCACACGAGGAATTTAACAGACTGTAAGAAAACTTACGTCAAACAATAATAGCTCATCATTCACTTACAGATATTTAAATAAATACTGGCAGTAAAACGACACGAAATACTGTCGCTTATATCAATCCACGAAGGCAAATACGGTCACGAACTTAACTAGAAAGACACTATAATTCTGATGAAGCAAATCATCAAAATGCTGGAGAGTTTGCATGTTCATAAAATTTATCTTAATCAACAACCAATCGACAGACGGAAATATATGACGTATTCAATCAGTTGGTTAGAGGCTAACTGAACGGAATGGTCAATTAAATGACATTGATTCACGTATACAACTAAATCTACATTGTTGACCACTTACAGACTTGACTGTTTTGGATTGTTTTGGCACGACTAAGAAAGCACTACCACTTTGTAAAGGTTTTCTAACACTACTGTTGTGCCAATATTTATTTGACACGTCAGTAATGCATATTATATTAGTACTGTTTCAATTTATCATTAATTCTGTTGTATGTAACACCAGCGTTTTCTGGAGCCCTGTATGTTTTATTAGATGGCACTCAAATAAATATATCTTCACAAGTCCTCGTCCTGAATCAAGTCTCTTTTGTTGATATTATTAATAACCTATTAATTCCTGTTATAAGGTCACCGAACGGAATATTTCTGCTTCACATCTTCACTTAGAATCACCAGTTGTGTACTATGTCTTACTTTATTGGTTCTACAGGATGTCAAGTTTACTGGCTACCACATGTGTTTGACACATATCTGTATCATTGCCTCCAGATCCTTATTTATAATTGTCCAAAAAAATGTTTTGTTATTAGTTAACTTTACCTAATTCAGTCCAATTGTAATAACGGTTAATATATGTTGCACATTTTAATTATCGACTGTTATTTATTATACATTACTCACATTAACTCCGCAGCCATCACATGCTCAACACTCATTGCTATTTTTTCATTCATTTAGTAGGTGAATATTTGTTATGGGGTAGAAAAAATTGTGGTTGAAGTATCAACGCCAATGGGTGTCTAGTCGATCAGTGCACATCTACCCTGTGCCTACTCGATCTCAAGCCGAAATAAGAGAACATAAAATTGACGAACCAACCAGACAGATTCATATTGTATTTCAAGCATTCCTTTATATAAACGCAAAACCAGATTACACAGCGAACCAATTAAAAATTTTACATTAATAGGAAACAAAGGGGATAGTGGTAGTAAATAGGGGTAACTTGTACACAACTATTTAACTGTAGTTCATAATAAGAGACAATATACTAACAGCGAATATACTAAACGGAGGGATAGGGTGAAATGGACGTAACAATGACAGAAATGGAATGTTTATATTACCCACAACTAAAATAAATGAAATGGTATTCCAAAACACAGTTTTAGAGTTCGTTGCTTGTCTGTAATTGTTCAATGTAAAAATACTGCATGTTTAAGTGTAATATTCGTTTATGATTTTGTTTAGAGCTCTGACTTTCATTCCGTATGTTTGGTTTCTTTATGCTGACCACCTGCATAAAAGACAGTTGTAGATAACTATGAGCATTAATTACTCGTGAAATAGCATTAAGAAAATTTAAGTTTCATTGAGATAGGAGCTAATGATACTATCTAGAACAATAACAGTAACCAACCAAGTAAATAATTCCGATCTATAAACGTAACGTTATACAAGACATTCTATATTTATTAACTGAAAATAGAAAATTGAACAATAAACAAAATGAATAATGAAGCATCCATAACTAGGATATATTTGAATCTTCCCGTAGACTTGTTATAGACTGAAGCTGGTCAGTCTCTGTTGCTAAATGTGTATTCTGAGACAATTGCCCAGATTAAGCAATCAACCACAAGTATTGTTTAAGTTCGCTTGTGACTGCCAAGCGGAACGCAAAAGACGCGTTTCGTCCTATTTGGAAGTCGTTGGCTGGATGTACCTGCATCCCAATGTTGACGCTCACACCACAATTCAAACTAAGTTCGTTTCGTGCTAAACGCCACCGCGTTTACTACTAGGTTAATTATATACATACGTGTTGCACAATTGTGGCATCTGGACTCGAATTGAGTTCGAGTGCGAACATCAACACCGAAATACAAATAAATACACCTGACGAGTCATAAATAAGGTAAAACGAGCGTCCTGGATTTCGTCTGTCATTCACAAACCAACCTAAACAATGAACCATCTATGTTTTAAAGCTTATTAAAAATAGCATTTAGTCAATCATCTTATAAACAAAAATAAGAAGAGCATTAATTATAATTCATAGTGATGTAAAGAAAAAGTCACCTTCACACGAAGGAGATTTCGATTTTATTAATTGAAAGCGCTAGTGTGCACGAGCATGATATCATATGATCAGATGTAATGGTGTTTAATAAATAATCAATCAATCGATCAATCAGAATGAATTGGAACAACTTATCATCAAGTTACGCATCACGTGGCTACAAAATTATCAATACTATTATTTTCTTTGTTAAATTTCTTACTTGACAAAAAACAAATGGAGTTATGAGGTAGTATTTATAAATTAAAAAAAGGTGATCTACATAGCACTTATGGCGATAACTATGAAGAAAATGATGTTAAACATGGTAATTGTTCAATGTTTTTTATATTCAGTTTTAATACAAAATGTATCGTTGTATAAACTATCGGAATTCTGTCATTGTTGGAATACCAATTAGATTACATTATCGAATATACCAATGAATGAAATAAGTAAAAATCCTACGAGAAACATCAGTTTATTCGGCATTGCAGTTTCACCTAAACCTAAGTTCAAGGCATTTTCTTCATAGTCTTCCATCACTTGACAAAGGTATTCATATATTTTGATATAGTAGTTCCAAACGGCTTAATTTCATAGATTTATACATGTTGATTTACTTGGTTAATCATCATCAAAAAACGGTAGCTCATAGCTAAGTTAGGGATATTGATTCATTTGGGATTAAAGATATCTCAACGAATAGCTGGTTTGTCTTTTATATGCTGTTGGCCTAAATTAAAATAGAAACTGGCTACTGCATGAACTTGGTTGCTCTCCGAATAGTTCAAAGTTATTGTCTCAGACCTGATATCATCATTAGTTCCCTCACTATTATACGTAAACCTTTGTGATAAATGCCACTTAGTATGAATTTTAGTTCAGGTGTTTTGTGTTGACTACCTTTAATCACCTAATATCAACAGTGTATTGCACGTAATATCCAGTCACCTTGATCAACAGATTTCTGATCAGCACTTGAAATTATGAATCCGCAGTTAAGTTTTATATATTAACTCAAATACCATTAAAATGGAATCCTTGATCTCTATACAGCAAATTTGACAGAAAAATTTAGAAATTTAAAGAGTTTCTCTATTGATGATGGGTTCTTGGAATTTTTCATAAAATGGAAAACACCCATTCAGTCATGGGAAACAAGAATTTCGTTCAACAGAGAGACCTGTTGTCGGTGATTTCATTTTCACAGCTCTATAATCACATATTAATATGATAAGAAAATGTAATAACAATCTGTTAACCATGACAACAATAAGAAATGTAGGTTAAATTGATGACCACAAATAAACAGATATCATACAAAAATTCAAAATATATGAAATTATTTAGACTGTCTTAGTGAATAGATTAATCTTTGAAATCAAGTTAAATATGCAACATTCTAGAAATTTCAGAATAGATGAGATTATCGAGATAGGTAACTTGATAGTAATGTTTTTAGAATTGGATTAAGTTAGAAAATAAAACTTATCTGAGAAGCGGTTGGAAATAAGCGAGAAAGTGTTTTTCATTTTGTCAAAGAGAGACAGAAGGAAACGATAACGTATAAGAATTTCATAAAATAAACACGATAGAACAAAAATAGAATAAACTAACAATCTAAAGGACACTATGTAAGAAATGTAGGTTTTCATAGTAGGACCCAAGACTGAACTAGTTTCTTTTGTTAACTATGTTTTGGTTTCTTTGTTTGTATGACAACAGTCACAGTGGTATATTGAAGGCACAGACTTGCTGACGTCGGTAGACCCACGTTGACCATGTAGATAAGTATGAACAAATAATTCTTGCTGAGCAAGTGGCTGCTAGATGAAATCCTCATTTTTATGACTCAGCGGGTGTTTTTCATTTTATAAAAACTTTCAAGGACTCTTTGACAGTAAAAGAATTTAGCGGGATTCTATATCTTTTTATCAAACTTCCTGATTTGAGAATAAAGACTGAAATTTTATATGGTTGCATTGATAAACACAAATGCCTGAAATTTTACTGAAAAAATACTACCATGAGACCATATCTATGCCAATTCTGAATTTCTTAAATGTCATACACAAAACACTGTCGATAATATTTACCAACATGACTCAAATATTGTTTTATTTCGTTGACTTGTCACAGAAGTTACTTTCATCTCTAAACAGTCTAAAGTCTCAACAATAATAATTAATGACTTGAAATGAACTGATATTTGATTACTACCATAATTTGCCTTTACCTCTAAACATGTTAATGAGATTTCCAAGATTGAACATTTTTTGAGCACGGTATGCCTGTTCAAAGGTTCAATTTTTAAGACATGTGTTTAACATTTCCTATTTAGCATCACCTGTTCAATTTGATTGATTGCTCAAGCATATATGACATATCTTTGTACTTTACTTTCTAATATCATGTTATTGTTTGTTAGAATTCAGCACATTATTGTATTTCCTATCTAGGCTTTTACAGAAGTACTTAGAATTCAGTAAAATATTTCCAATGAAATACATAGCTCTAAGTTTATCAACGAAATAGATTAAAGAAAATCCTAAAATCTAACTGCTACATTACTATTGTATACATATTCATGAAATCTTCGAATGAATTTCGGCGAAGTACTTGCAGAAACTTGGACTCAGATTAAATTAACTTTCTTAGAGATAGTGATAGAAAGGAAGGATGGACACAAAGAAGATATAATCGACTGAGGTAGAAATTTACTTGTTTCTGTTACAGTACGTTTACACAGAATTTCTTCAACCTATATATTCTACACGTAATATTATGTGAATCTTATGATCATATGCTTCCTTTGTCATTTCTGACACCATGATTCATTACGGAAAGATACCTCACTAAAACGAATACTACAACCAATAAAATAAGGACATGGAATTCTCACTCCTTCAGGTTTGAACTGCAACTAAGCCAGCCCATACGTAATAAGAGAAGTACAAGGTGACTATAATTCTCAATTATACTTTATACACTCCTATAAATGTGTTACATACACAGACCACAATAACATCACATTTAGACTATTAACATCGATACAAATTAAAGTCATGAATGATAGACAATTAAGGTAGTGGATACATAAAGAATTAATTCTAGTTCATGAACGGTAAATGACAATAACAATTAATGAGTCAAGTGAGAGGTAAAGACTGTGGTAGGGGGGGGGAGGGGAGAGCGATTTATAAAACCAATAAAATCAAAGTGTTTAACTGTTAGGGATTCCTAATCCCTAAAGATACAATGATTGATTTAATAAAACGAAAGAAGTCGTATTGATTTTTTGTAAGCTTCATTTGTAAACTTTCATCACATTGATTTAATTTCAATGTCAGTACTACTCCTAAATACAGTTTGACAGTATTTCATTGTATTAATTAAATGATAATGATTTAACTTGATGAATAACCACTGTAAATTAATTGATATAAAAATCGATGTATTTGTGTAAATATGATTCGCAGTTCACTAGTGTTGTCTGATTGGCTTGTGTTCTCCTTATTTTTGGCTTGGGAGTAAGTGGGCATAGTGCAGACGCGTATTAATCTACTAGGCACACCTCATTCGGCATTCGGTCACCCAACCCCGATTTTCATGCATCACAACATTAACACATATGAAACCAAAATATTTAAAATAATCTTCCAAAAATAGTTGTGAAACCTCTTAACTTCTTCTGTATATCAGCTCGTTGACTAAGAACTATTATATAGACTCAAATGTTAATTATTACTAATAGGTAAATGAAAATGTAAAATTTGATCCAGAGGATGTTCAATGAATAATTGATCAGTTCTTTTATCCAATGTCCAATAAGAACATACATTAATGTGATTCGAGTTATGATACGCTCTTTAGCAATACAGAAGAGAAATATTATTGAGTAGATTGAAGTAAACATCTAATAGAATGAAGCGTATGGATTTCACTTCACCAACAAATATACCTTCTGCTATCGAACATTCATTTTTATTTTATTGTTGCCGAATCTATAAAAAATTATTCGACACAGCTTATCAGATAATGATTTTATAATCTATTAGCCTTCCGTAACTGTGAACTGTGATTATATTGTATACTCATTATCATTTATAACATTTCTTAGAATTAAACTTTTATCAATTTTACATATCTATATTGTGCTATTACTGACTTGAACTAGTGTCAGCATATTTTCTTTTCTTACTTTCAATTCGAACGAATCATTCAGAAGAAAACTACTAGAGATTCTTAACTAAACATAAACTATTACTAAAAAGGGAACGACTATAATTGTTACTAAGTAAAAAGAAAGTAAAATTATTCATGTTAAGTGAATTTTATTTTTAAATTTGTATTATAACAATGTTATAGTTGAGTGAACATAAATTTAACTGAAGTTAACTATAACGTTTACGATTTTCAACAAATGTGATGTATTCAGCATATTCTGTTATTTTTAATTTTGATCAATGGGAGAAAGGGTGTTCGTTAAGTCATTTCAAAATAATAGATAATGGGAGTCTACTATTATTGAACGAACGATTAGCAAAGTATTGTACTTAGTTTGGAGAAATTTTAGTTCATGTACAACCAAATGGGTAAAGATGTAGGAACAATAAACACTCGACATCAACGTTCGTTCGAAATACTTGTGGATACCTTTCAAAGGAGTTCTAATGTGAAAGTCAACAAAAGGTATAGGAGATACAAAGCCAAAACAACTGAACCATCTCGAGTAATAGGTTGTAAACGGAATGGAGTAACTAAGCTACAAGTGAATCCACACAAAAAATGACGTTTGCAGAAACTTTAAAGATAGAAGATATTTGGGTGGCTTAAAGAAACGTCGAAAAAGACTACAAAAGGCCTGAAGGAGCCGAAGACATTTCGTCAAACCACCATCCAATAAAACTCTCCAGAATTTCGACATTGAGTATTCCGATAGAATTGTAGTTGGAAACTACTGCTTGTGAATTGGATGAGTTATAATGACAATTTTGTTGACAAAAAAATTATGAAAACTGGAGTATTTTGTGTATCGTTAACGCTTACTGGGATGAACGATCCTTTTAACTTTTCTTTCTATCATCTGATTTCTTAGTTTAGAGTGTTCAAGGCTTTCCAGTCCTGTAGTTATATGCCGTATTATCAGTAGTAAAATGCATGGCATATTAAGTATAACTTATTTTTATATATCTGTTATGCTCCCAAGAGATAGTTACAAATAACGCAGAGTACAAGAAAAAACCCACTCCTAATATGTAATATCCATCAATGGAAATTTAACTGAAAACCCATTAGATACAACTTGCTTCGTGAATACTGGAGTTATTGCAAGTGATATAAGCCTTTCAATTTCAGATTGTCAGTCTATACGGGGAACGGAATGATGTAAACACATAATACATTTACCACTATTCAATCATAAGACGCCAATCCGGTACTGTAGATGATTAGGCGTTCGTCGAAAGAACTAAAGAACCTGTGTTTGATTACCTCTCGGAAGTAAGAGGTGGTACAGCTAAGGGGTCTGAACTAGGACGTAACAATATTCCACTACTCTCAATCAATGATGAATCAGTGATGAATACAGTCACTTAAACTTAGCACCGATCTCCACAAAACCCCGTCAATCCTACTACTTTAATAATTCATGGTTCAATAAATTGTTAGTTCAATGTATTGATTCATTTCCTTTTAAAAGTACTTGTGATTTAAAACATAAACAATATACAAGTTTCTTTTTTTAAGAAAATAAAGAAAAAATAATTCAATATCACGTTTACTTCCACATTTTAAAGAAAATCAATTATGAAAAATAGTATCCATTGTTCTGATATACACATTTTTAAAAGATAGAAACAATTTTTTGTTACCATGTACCACTTGTGTAAATGGTTTATTTTATATATTTGTGAAGCTATATTATCTTTTATTTTCCATTAAATACTTTAAAAATTGACTATCTGATATTAAGAATAAAGGACAAAGTGTATAGACAGTCAGAAATAACCGGTATATTACCTTATTGATATTTATGAATCAAGGTATCTTACAACATATAAAAAAGGTTAGTAATATTTTGTAGCGAAACATCTTTTCAGATCAAGGAGCATCATTACTGTTGATGAATATTTTCAAAGAGAAACTAAAGCTTCAAAAGAAAACCTACGGTAAAAATTAAAACAGATTAACTTATCTATTATACTTATACTGAATTACTGAAACAAATCACAATACATTTCTGTTGTGTTGAACGACTAAAGAAGAGTATCAAGCTTTCAAAACTGTCTTAGAAAACTATTTCATTTATTTTAGTTGTGAATAATGTAAACATTTTATTCCTGTCATTGTTACGTTTCCATTGCCCTGTCTTCCTGTTTAGCATATTTACATGTATTTATGAACCACAGTTAAATAGTTGTGTACACGTTACCTCTATTCACTACCATTATCTCCCTTGATTTGCATTTATGCTAATTATCTAATTGTTCCGCTGCGTGGTCTGGTTTGTGTGTATATAAAAGATTGCCTGAAATATAATATGATTCTCTCTCGTTGTAAGCTCAATTGTTTTGTCTTTTTCATTCCGGAATTGGGAGGGGGGATTATCGATCACAGAGCAGGAGTGTGGGCGCATACTGACTGGCCATATTCTCCCATTATCATAATAATCCTTTTGCTGACCTCATAATATATGTGG
This sequence comes from Schistosoma japonicum, assembly GCA_025215515.1. NCBI lineage: Eukaryota > Metazoa > Platyhelminthes > Trematoda > Strigeidida > Schistosomatidae > Schistosoma > Schistosoma japonicum. Next base: position 16,588,110 of record CM046066.1, read on the forward strand.
CGAAGGGAGAAAAATGTGTAAACCGGTCACCAATCGGCCAAGTAGTCAGCCTAATCAATTTATTAATCAAGCAATCAGTCTCACGTTCGAGCTGCAAAAATTTCATAGAATGAAAAATAATTCAATTACATGTCAAAGTAGAATATGTCTTACAAGTGGAATAATGTCGGCGGAAACTTTAGAAATATAAGTCGATTAGTTTAGATTAGATTTATTACGATAATGTAGTCATTATTTCTTTCAGGATGAAGATGAAATTCAACCATGATTTCACATAATCGTCACTTTCGTTACTTGTACGATCCGTTAATTGTACATTTTCGATGTATGGTATGTATATTGTGATGTATCTGAGCATTAAACATTTCTACATGATAATTTGATATCACAAATCTAAGTTTGATAGCCGTTGGAAACCAGAAAGCACTGGAGAGCTGTTTTGTCCTGATATGGAACTCTTCAACTGTGCTCATTTACGATCTCATCAGATATCGAACCCAGGACCACTGAGTTGTCCGTCTTCCAACGATTGATATGCCAAGCTCAGACTATTCGCGATATATTTTTTTCGACCTCATCCATTACCAATGGTGGATAACTGTCTCAAATCCGATATGGTTGAACTTCAATAGTCACATCTTCGCAATAGCAGTCTATGAGTTACCGCGAGAAATTAATCACTAGTGAACTGATACTGATTGTAATCGGGTGTAGTGGGGATTATTGAATTTGAATTTGATATCACGAACAAGTTGCATTGGTTAATCAACTTGGGTGATCGTATGTCTTTGACGTGTATAAACACAATATTTAGTGTTTACATTTCTATATAAGTGAACATAAATCAGTTGAGTATCCTAATACGAAAGTATACTAGACTATATCATTTAGGAGTTAGTACTAGAATATTTCCTGTTGGAATAAAAAGCCCCCAATAAAATTATTGTGATGATATCAGAGACTATTAATCTGTAAAGAATTAAAAGTTATGAAGTATTCAGCATCCAAGTAATCGTTAATGATTAGGAGTTCTAATTAATCATACTTTATAGCTGCTGTCATTCATTTATAAAACGCAGAATATTAGCAGCCAATTATAATGTTCACAGGTTAGACTAAGAACACTTTAGGAAATTTCAACACAAAATTGTCTAAATTTTAACAGTTCCATTATAAGTAACTAGACGATATCCACAAATTATCCTGCCAACTCTGCTTGTCTTTAAATTAAAATTTGCTTCCCTGCTTGATGTCTCTTTTACGAGAATCTACATTGCCAATACTCCTATACTATAAGTTTTATTTGGATTGTAAAGACTACTGTTACCCCTAACACTATGATGTTTGTACTGTATGTTTCTTTATTCATATTTGTACCAAAAATTTAGACTGCAGTGTTCAACTTAACGTTAGCGCATTGCACAAGTTGTGACGCTGGATTCTTTGGGTTCGAATAGATATATGTCGCATCTTTGTTCCAGACTTCTTGATCATACGCGTAATTCTCGATTGTTGTGCGCGTATAAGTCTTGTTATTGACGAAGGCAAACTTACTGAACAGATATGTAGTTACTAGATCTAAAGAGGTTGCAAATCCAGCAGTATAAACTGGTTACAACAGGATGGCTAAGAATCTTACTGAGTATAAAAATTGGGAAATAGCCAATATTTGGTAGCACCACTAACCGATAATATCAAAAATAGGAAGAAATATTGTTCTTTTCCTCTTTATTTAAAATTAGTCTATTTATGAAGTTGAAACTTGAAGAGGTTTAGGTGCTAGTGTAACTAATTTTATTCAGTAGAATGATGTTCGCTAAGAATCAGGTAATATATACAATAAAATAACAGAGACAAATGGAAGTTGAAAAAATCCAGGTTTGAGACGATTATAATAAGAATAAGAAACTTTGTATGATACTGTAGAGGTACAGATTATCCCCTTAACATATCAGCTTTTATAATGTACACTCCTATGTGCATTCATGTTCATTATATGCATAAACTTTTCGTTCCTAGCTGCTTAAACCATTATCATTTAGTGGATTTTAAGTCCAAATACATTTTATTTAATTCTTTGTGTAGATTTTTTTAATTACGTGCACCACATCAACCGTATATGTGCTTGAATCTAGTCTATATTCAAGAATTATATGCACATAGGATTTAGTTTAACCAACTTTGGAGCAACTGTAACTCCACAATATCAACAAAAACGTATATATATAGCCATTTGAAAACTGCCAAATAGTTTATTGGTGAATTAGAGATCTGCTGACATTATAATTGTGATGTTAAATTAAACATTCAGGTCTTCAAAGTTTAAGGTTGTATTGTGGTGGGTACCACTCATCAGGTTGTCCATAAGTAGTAGGTAGCGGAACGTCGCGTGAAAGTGAGAACGGTACACAATATACGAGGTTGTGCTGACTAACTTAAAGACCTTATATTTTGTTAAAGTTCATCAGTGTTATGTATGTAATAAGCTTTTGCATTAAACGTTATCAATACATACTGTACTAATATTGTTTAAATGTATCACTAATACCATTGTACACTACTACTACTACACTTTTACACACTTCGCCCTTGGCGCCTGATATTGTCTGCTGTTCGAGTGGCAAATATACTATCGTGGCAACGTCTTCGTTTTGAATTGAGTCTTATTCACTGATTGCTTGGAATTATAAATAATTCCCGTTTTACAGCATCAGGACTAGACACTCCACGTCCCTGCCGCTCCTCTCCGCTGAACCGACTGGAATAAAGCTACACTGGACGTTTGCGTTTTTATATATATATATATATATATAGCATGTGGTGATCATTTGGAGAACCTATCATTCGCCTCAAACAGCGCAGCTAGTCCAAGTAAACTAATTCTAATTGACATTGAATTAATTATTTGTACTTGTATTAACTGTTAATATAGTATTTATTCTTACCTAACTGTTTGTAAGGCGTTTATTTACTCGGTAGTGTTCCGTGGCCGCCACATGTAAATGGTGAGCCCGTCTTTTCGTTTTTGATATTATTTGTCACGCATATGTTTACACTTCTAAGTTTTTTTTCCTGTGCTTTATTGTGTTATCATAACTAGGACTCATTAATAGACATTTGCATATCCCTAGTTATTATTTTCATTTTTACCGTGTAGTATTTTAATCACTGGTCTTTATTCCATTATTTTGTGTGTATATATTCGCACTAAACTAGTTTGCGCATCTATCACTACAGTTACACGTTTATTTTTTTTTTTGCTGCCCTCCATTTTGTGCATCGTTAATCACTATTTATCTTAATTCATGGAGCCACACCTTTCACCGCAACCCACTGAAAATATCCCGTCACCTATCCAGTCGACACCCATCGTCAATGCTGTTACGGACCTGCGCCTCCCGCCATACAGCATACATAACCCTCGCCTTTGGTTTGCGCAGGCGGAAGCATTTTTCCAGGCCAAACGCATCAGCACCGAAGCCACTCGCTACGCCTATGCAGTAAGTTCATTACCGCCAGAAGTAGCCGCAGAGGTGTTAGACCTCATTGCTCAGGTGCCGGTAACTAATCCTTACACGATGCTTAAGGAGGCCGTCATTCAGCGGACTTCCGTATCTGACGAACAACGTTTGCAGCACTTATTAACGTCTTGTTCTCTCGACGACCGCAAGCCATCACAACTTTTGCGTCTTATGCAGCAGTTGGCTGGGCCATATAAATTTGACGAAGACGTCCTTAAACACATGTGGTTGCGCCGTCTTCCACACACCATCCAACAGATACTCAGCATTTCTGTAAACTCTACTCCCTTACCAGAGTTAGCAGAGCTAGCAGACAAAATATTTGAGGTCTACCCCACCCATCAGGCGATTGCAGGCGTCCACCATCCATCCACACCTGGAGATTCCGACGTTTCAACAAGGGCACTTCAAGCACAAATAGCTACTTTGACTACTGCGGTGGCTAAACTACAATCCTCCATCGCCAGTTTCACGAAACAGGTGCCACACTCTACTCGTCGCCGCCGATCCTCCAGCACACGCCGACGCAGTTCATCGCGTGCACCTCAAGTGTGCTGGTATCACCGCAAGTTTGGAGGGGAAGCTAAAAAGTGTTCGAAACCTTGTAGTTTCATCGTGGGAAATGGTAACCTTTCGAGGAAACCAACTTGCCAGGCAGTAGTGGTGGCTACTGCTAATAGCATGACACCCAGCCGCCTCTTATACGTGCTGGACAAGATTTCAGCACACAGGTTCCTAATTGACACCGGAGCTGAAGTTAGTGTCGTCCCTCCAACACACAACACAAAACTTTCCTCAGCCAGTTCCACCATGCTCCAGGCGGCCAACGGCACTACGATCCGCACCTATGGTGAGTGTTCTTTGACCCTGGACTTGGGTCTTAGACGACGTTTCACGTGGGTTTTCGTGGTTGCGGATGTTAAACATGCAATTCTTGGTGCCGATTTTCTGCAACACTACAGTCTAACCGTTGATATGGTTACACGCTCACTGGTCGATAGCACGACGCATCTGACCACTACGGGTGTAGTTAAGCCGGCCGTTATTCACGGCATTCATCAAGTTTTACCGTCAGACAACAAACTGGTTGACATATCAAGACAGTACCCTTCAATCACCAAGCCCAATTACAGTGCAAAACCGTTATCCCATTACACGGTCCACACTATCATCACTAGAGGTCAACCTGTGCGGGCACGTCCACGTCGGTTGCCACCCGACAAACTCAACGTCGCCAACGGATATACTTCCTCGCAACTTGTCTACGGCACTACACTCACCTTACCTGGACAACTCGTAAGCCCACCCGAAGAGAATTCCAGTAGTACTACAGAGTTCGCTAGTCAACTTATACGACCTATGCAACAACTGAAGCCAGTTTCGCCCCGTATGCACAGTCGGCCGGAGCAAATTAGTCAACATTTAGCTTCATGTGCCTTCGTTTTTATACGGATTGACGCTACTCGCAAACCTCTGACGCCCCCCTACGAAGGTCCGTTCCGCGTCCTTAAAAGAGCAGATAAATTTTTCACCGTAGATAAACACGGTAAACCTGAAACTATCTCCATTGATCGCTTGAAACCCGCTTTCGTGGATTCATCAACTGATACGTCAATGGAAAACATCCCACTTCGTACTACTCGCGACCAAACACAAGTTCCGAATTCTGCTCAGCATCATCAATCTACTGCCCCAACAGCGTCACAGTCATCTACCGCACCTCCTACCAAACCTTATGCAACTCGTTCTGGTCGAATTATTACAAAACCGAAGAGATTTGTTCATTTTGCCGACTAATACGAACCATAGACACTTTTATTCAAGTTACCTTTTATTTCGTGACTATTCCATTTCAATTACTTTAACACAGTTACGACTATATCTGCCTTACTAACATTTAGCTTATCATGCGCCAATGCTTCAACTTGTACCTATTTGGTATTTTCTATATGTTGTGCAAGCCTTGGGCTTACCTGGTTTGTAACATTCTTTCCAAACCACTGGGTAGTGTACATATATTAGTCTGATTTTTTTAACATGTACTCATGCTCTAGATATTGGAAACATGTGTTAGTTACTGTTCCATTTTCGATTCCTACCTAAACATCCTATTCTATTGCTATTTTGTATTTTCTGATTGCTATATTCATAAATAGCCATAATTACTCATACTGCATGTATTCATATTTCTCATGTGAACTTAGCATGTTTCGTATATTTGCCTAATGTTCGCATTCAAGCTTTAGTAATTATCATTGTTTCTGTGCATGACTCATCATTTTTGCATGTATTTGCACAATTTAAATTACCCCTCACGAACATAGCTAATTATTTCTAGACATGACGTCATACTTTTGAGTTCCATATATATGTATGTGAATTTGCACCTAGTTACGGACATTTTTGTAGTGGTAATGTTATTATTAATATTAATAACATCGTATTTTTTTTTACCTGCTCCCTTTTGTTATTATGCCCACACGTGATTTTAAACATCATGTTGCATACACCTACTATTATCAAAATATTGCTTTTATAATTAGGTGTTATTAGCAATGTCTGCTCCCATATTAAATGTGCATATTCATAATACTTACGGCTTTCTAACTTTCGTTATATTCAAATTAACTCCTGCCTTAGCCATCCGCACGTTGTTTGCATATTTTAATATCTTTTAAACGTTCCATACATATTTCCGTAAACTTCCTAATATATACATTTAAATATATTTTGTTGTTGTACCTGTTATATTCACTAATTCAGCTTGTTACTCTAGTGTCTCCTCCGGACACTCCGGGGGGGAGCTATGTGCTGACTAACTTAAAGACCTTATATTTTGTTAAAGTTCATCAGTGTTATGTATGTAATAAGCTTTTGCATTAAACGTTATCAATACATACTGTACTAATATTGTTTAAATGTATCACTAATACCATTGTACACTACTACTACTACACTTTTACACACTTCGCCCTTGGCGCCTGATATTGTCTGCTGTTCGAGTGGCAAATATACTATCGTGGCAACGTCTTCGTTTTGAATTGAGTCTTATTCACTGATTGCTTGGAATTATAAATAATTCCCGTTTTACAGCATCAGGACTAGACACTCCACGTCCCTGCCGCTCCTCTCCGCTGAACCGACTGGAATAAAGCTACACTGGACGTTTGCGTTTTTATATATATATATATATATATATATAGCATGTGGTGATCATTTGGAGAACCTATCATTCGCCTCAAACAGCGCAGCTAGTCCAAGTAAACTAATTCTAATTGACATTGAATTAATTATTTGTACTTGTATTAACTGTTAATATAGTATTTATTCTTACCTAACTGTTTGTAAGGCGTTTATTTACTCGGTAGTGTTCCGTGGCCGCCACAAGGTGAATTGCGAAGTGACATAGGAGGAATTAAGACAACCAAGTAGAGAAAGCCTACAACCAATATTGATCGAGGAGCGTGAAGGACATGTAAATAGATAATTATAAGTAATGTATATAATATGACGTTCTCTATGTTTACAAAATAAACAATTTACCTTGGCTAAGTTGATTTCTCACAGTACTTCTTCACGGACTAGAATGATGTTCTTTTTTTACGTCTGATAGAACTATTGTGAAAGGTGATATTTGTTGCATCAGCCTAACACAACATTTGCGAAAATTAAACATCAAGTTGATCTGGTGTTTGTGTGAAAGGATAATGGTGTCACACATTGCTTAGAGTGTCAGTTCAATTTCATTACATGATAAATTCACTTGACCTCGTAGACTTCTGCTTATTCTTAAACTAATTCTTGCGCAGCTACTAAACTACGTCTGTACATCGAGGGGATGTAACGATACTAAACTATGCTGGTGAACTTGAGAAAACCAACAAAATCAATGATTCAGATTTTAACGTCGCTGGCGTATTCGAATCAAAAACGCTTAAATTGGATCAGTTGATTGCAATTCTTAATGATAACGTTGTTTTTAGCAATCTACAAGCTCGTATATTGTCTTGTACAACGTTTACTTGCGTTTGTGAATTGAATATGACTGTAGTACGATCAGGAGACATTCGTAAATGAGTTATTCTGCGTAATATTGACCGTTGGCATAGAAGACAGTCAGAACGTAACTTTCATCAGTGCCTATAGATCAAAACTAGGACAAATACCAATTCCGGTTGATCTATGTATGATGTAGTTACCTCCTACCCTGGCACTGACACTTGTAAACTAGAGCAAAGATTCAGGGGTTCTGTGGTGTCAACACTGCCGAGACGTATCTTTGAAAATGTTAATGAAACGACTGTTATGGTTAGCAGGTATAGGCAAAGTCGTTGAAGCTGATGGAACTGCCGTTAGGAGAATAAAATATAACAAAGAAAGGAGCATGAAGACGAAGTGGTATATGGATGCTAATAACCTTAGTTCTAGTTTTAGGTATTTATGGGGAAACTTTTGGTAAGGAACATTTCCAATATGTCCCGAACAGAAAGGCGACATCACTAATCCTAATTATTCGAATATTTCTTGGATCCAACCATTTGGGTGCATGCATATCGTTCTTGCATAAAAGAGTTCCTGAGACTTTACTACGATTTCAGAAATAATATAGTTTGGAGCCATGTGGATAAGTTCTTCTACAGGGCGTATTATAATTCCAAAATAAATAAACCTATTCCTAAACTTACTAATTTTGTGGGCACGTTTAAATACCGTCTTCCCATTACTCTTCTGATTTTTTATCGATTTTTAACCAAACAACTATTTGACTTAAAACTAATTTCTCATTGGCTGTTAAATGTTTCAAGGTTACCATAAGAGTTTAGTTCCACCGAGGAAATTAAGATACCTAATATTTTAATAACCATTACATCCACTCAATACGCTTTTCTAGAAAAAACTAGCTGTGTGATGAATGTGACAAAACATTATCGTTCACGAGCTTAATACTTTTATAAACTAGTACTCACGCTATCTAGCAATCGACATATATTTTAGATTGGTACTGAGTGGTAATATCTACTTTGAAAGCCTTAAGTGTAATGCTTTAAAAATACTTGTTCGGGGCTTCAAATGTAGTTAAGGGGTGCATTTATACTATATTAAAATCTATTACATTCTCTAGGTTTCTTAGACTTTTGTCACCTCCAGGTGACAGTTTGTTAGCGACCAATAAAGTATTCCATGGAACTAGTTGGAACAAAATATCTTGATGAAAATATGAAATGACAAAATGAAGCACAAATGATGGATATTTTGATAAAATTAATGTGGAAATACTTAAATCCAACAAATGTTCACATAACATTAAGTGTGTAGCTGTAGATGATCCCCAAAATAAATAGTTGCATAGGCTTTCAACATTGATGGTGAGCATATTTGTTATGATGGACACAATTAATTGAAGGCGCTCGGTCACGCATCACAAACAGATCACGATGCGACACACTGTGAGAAGCACCTGTCTCTAGTTAGCCAGCATAGACGTTGCAATCCCATTGACGCTTTATTTACGATCAAATATAAATTATCTTCCATCCTTCATTGCTTTCTGATTTATTCTCATTCGTAAGAGTAGATTCAATCGTTAGAAGTTGATCTGGTTATATAACAAACTTAACTTGTTTATAAACCGAGTGTTCTTCAATTTAATTATTCACGATCATACTCGCTATGCATTATTGATTCGGTGTGTGCTGTAAGATGGGTAGCACACACTAAACGTTTTTTTCATTTGGCTTTCCTTCTATGAAGCACCTGCATATGCTAATGATATATATAATGAAGAGTAAGGACCCTAGAACACTATCTTGCACAATTCCGCTGTTTATAAATCGTGGTTTGGACGTTACAGTGCCTACTTTCGTTATCTTATATCGGTCTGTAAGAAATGACTTGAACCACCCTATGAGAGGATTAGTGATTACTATGGACTTCAGTTTGCAGTTTAGTAGATTATGTGGTACCCTGTCGAGAGCTTTTTCTATGTCGAAGTATGTTGTTATCACTATTTTTTGATCACGGTTTGAAGTAATCTCGTCAAACAGATCATTGAAACATGTGGCTCATGACCTTCTTTTGATAAAGCCATGCTAGGATGCACTAATTAAGCCTCCATTTAGTAGGTAGTCACATAAGGTTTTACTTTCAGATGACATCGACTCCCAACAGCAACACCAACGATCTGCACAGTTAATGCTAGAATTAATGTCGGCCAATAACCGAATTCAATCTGACTAAACAACGTTCAATAGTACCAACATTCTATCTTCCTTGGCAGCAACGCTTCCAAATAGTACTTCACTTTGTACTTTATACGAAGCTAACTTGGTGCTTTGATCTCCCTGACCTACTTTTTGATTGTTAAATATCTACGTCTAACCCTATTTAAAAGACTCATCGCTGTGACCACACTGACGGGAAAATTGAATACAGACCCTCTGCAGAAAATTCATTGACAAGAAAAACAAAAACAAAATTTTAATTCATTACAGCAGAACCAGGTAAACATCCCTTATTAAAGAGCGACTTTGTAGATCCGTACTGACTTCTGTACAATGCAAACATGTTCAGCGTGTAAGGCCCGACCAACATCTACAGAAACAGCTCCCTCGAAATGGAGCTTAAAACGAAGGTTAAATGCTGATATAACAAAAATGACAATAGTTTACAGCCTGGAATTTAGAAAAACTTGCTAGAATTATATTCAACTATAAGCGTCTATCCCAATCCTTAAATAAATAAACAGATTTTATTCTGAAGTATCATTTTGCACAGGTGTGCATGCCTAAGCAGCTTAAGCAACTGTATTCTAACGTTTATGTTTGATACTGGTTAGGTGTCTACATTAATTAAGTCCACTCAGGTTACTTTCCTATGGAAATTTCAGTTGTATTACATTCGGCTGAAAACACATCACGTGTGCATGTGAATCTACAAATATAAATCTGATTTCACGCACAAAAACGGATTATTGGGTACACTCAAATTTAGGAGACGTTAAGATTAATTAAGTAACAGCCCAATCAGAACCAAGTTTATCTAGTAATCTATATTCAAAAATCTAACAACCAAGCGATTTTTAAAGATATTCCGCCATACCTTGAAAGTGCTGACCAGAAGAGAGAGGTAGTGTTAAATCCCCAATCGAGAGAAAACAATCATGGCCTCCACACAACCGAAGGCAGATGTATTCACATTATCTTCTACTATGTTCACTGCTTCATCTGATCCCTTAGACCATTTCAAAACATTTCTATTTCACTTTCCCCCATTTTTCTTTCTTTTTTTGCCTTTTTTGCCTCTTCTTATTTACATATGCTGTCGCTTCCAAACTCATTGTCACGCTTCTTGTAATCAAACAGCCTACTATTTGAGGTAGGACTGCTATTATCCAGGTTGTAGATGGCGGTAAATGTTGCGTGTCCTTGGCGTTTTGATTCTGCTTAAAGTCAAGTGGTGGTTTAAGACTTTGAATTGATTGTAGTAAGTTTAACCAGGTGACTAGACGAAATTGTTTTCCCCGGCCTACGATTGAAGATGCGCTGGATATCTCGTCGAATTCGGTAGGGCTTACCACAAAAACTAGTATCTTGTTATTGTTAAGTCAAGACACATCCAGAGGGGATAGGTACGACTAATTGTTAGTGTATAGTGGAGGGGACTGGCCAACTTCGAATTCGCAGCCAGGAGTAGACACTTTTTAAAGACTAGTTTATGATAACACATATTTTGTACGCATTTTTTCCTCTCTTGTGGCACTCATATATTCCTTATTAATAGCTAAGGAGTTTAACTGAAGGCATATGGCAACATCTGCCTTTGTTTAACTTAAAGCTTTGTTATGCTCTCCTCTTCCATTGGGGTTTCAAAACATTTCACCAACCACCAACATTTTTTAACCAAACACAGTTGCAATTATAAATGGCATTAAGACCCCCACTATCTAGTCGACTTTGCTCATTTTCTTAGCTTCTACCTGTTGTACAGAAGGATTTTTGGTCAAAACCAACCACAAAACACTCCGATTACTCCGAGATTTTTGAGAGGCAGGAGGCCAGACTGCTGGATGGCAAGAGCGTCTGCAGGGTTTTCACTTTAATTGTCAACACAGATTAGGTTAGGAACTTGGTAATGCAGATGAATTGTCACAAAAACCAGTATTATTTCATGCGTTTGTTCATCCTACTATGACGATCATGTATCCAGTAAGTCTATTCTCAGAGTACATATAAATAATTCAAATTATAACCATCTGATACAAATTATGCACTATATACAACAGTATCCTTACAAAAGACAATAAACTATCAACAGAGAAAATATTCAGGCATGAATAAGAAACACGGAGTTTATGGACCCTGTGAGACAAACTAAATATATCAAATGACATTTATTATTGTTTATTCGGCCAAAAATACATTTGACGAATAGGTATGCCTCGATCTTCTGAAGTAACGGTGTTATCTGCATTAATTAAACATTTAGAACATGCTAGGACAAAACATGACTGATGTTGCATGGAAACGATATTGGTAGCCACATTAGATTAGGAAATCTACAAATAATTTGCAATTCTTGTTTACAGTGTCAGAATATCAAGAATCCTCATTACTATAACAGAACATTATTGATACCGGCCATAGTCGGACACGCTAACAGTCCCGTGTAAATAGATATTATGAGATCATGACTAGTAACGGCAAACAACAATAACATTTTATTGATGTTAGGTCATTTCACCAAACGGTGCGAAGCGATTCCCTTGGTCCGAATATACGCCAACACTGTTGTAAAAGCTGTCTTTTATCACTGGACTAGTAGATAATAAGTATCATAATACCTTCATTTTGACCAAAGAGCTGATTTTGAAAATATAGTAGTTAGTGAATTTTGTCGTAATACGGGTAACTTGAAAAACTAAAACGACCGCATACAATCCGTATAACAACATCCTAGTCAAATAAACAAACAGAACGTTGAAGGCATTATTAAATATCTTCATGGGCCAGGAAAATCCTCTTGATTGGGAATCAGACAATCGTTCAGCGTCCAGTGTCTTACAGAGCAGGAGTTCATAAATCTACACGTCACCTACCTGAAGTCATGGTTGTGAGACGTAAAATGACTTTACTAGTTAATCTGACGAGGAACGATTACAAAGATATTTAATCAGAAAGTGATTTCAGCAAGACTTGATGAGAAATGCCCCACAAACATAATAGTCATATTTGGAAGAATACTACGACATAAATATATGATACTCTGTCATAACCATGTTAGAAAGTGTTATTGTTGAAGGAGACTCAACTTTATGGGAGGCAACGGAAGTTCTTCAGAGAAAAGAAAGACTATTTTTTGTGATTCATCGTTATAAACTAGCCTGTCAAAAGCAAGTGGGTCAAATATTGAATATTGAAATCCTCAGAAGGATATAAGATAACCTAGAGCTATAGCAACCAAACAGCTTCGCACTTTTCTAAACAACTTTTTTTCTAAATTATAATGACAAGTGTTCTGTCTTCAAGAAATCCGGAAGGAACGTACACTTTTGCCAGTCAGCCTAAAGTTGTCGCAAAAAGAAAAATTTATCGAGATAATATGTAGTTAAAATTCCTGTTATACTTTTTACACAAGATCAGAGAAGATATAACTTATAACTATGGAAATCTCATGTTCGATAGAAGGGTCATCAGAGGAAACACTTATGCACTACACGTCTTGCCTGCTCATGCTCAACCAGATCCCATTGAAATTCAGAAACAAATAGAAAGGAAGCGTAATGCTATCGCACGTCGTAGGATGCGTGAAGAAGTATGTTTGCATACATGAAGTCTGCGAAATAAACTTTCATTTTTTGAAAACTGTATGTGATAAAGAAATATATTTCCCTATAGGGTTTATATCTGCATACTTACATACGAACTATGCAGTGTTAGCACTACAAGTATTGCACTATTTTCTTTCACACAACCTTAATGAAGTTCATTATCAGCTTATTGAAATTGTTTGTAGTTGTTTATTTTGTTAACTGGTCTCAAGTACTTGTCGTGAAAAAAACTAATTGTAGTCAATATTTTATAGTATGTACCTAGTAATGACCTTGTTTCTACATTCTTATTTGCTTAGCTCTTGACATTCTTCTTCATGTTTCTTGAAATGTTTAATTTTCTTAGCTATTTATATCGGACATTAGAAATAATAGTTGCATGGTATGTATATTAAGCCTGATAAACTGCTTTATCTCAGAATACAAGGAAAACAAACATAACAATTTGATGCATGAAAGCTACTCTTAACTTCCAAGTAAGCTGCATAGTACTTGATAAAATGAGAAATCAACCTTATCAATAGCATAACTTAGTTTTGACATTTAGTTTAGCGCAGTTACAACTATTTTAACATGTAGTTCACGCAAAGTTTGACTATCTTGGATCCACAGTGCATAAGCAAATTCACTTAACTATAAATACGTCCCTTAAATTATTTGATTTATAACTGTATATGCTGTGAGTTTATTTTCAGTCTTCAGCAAAATTCTTAGATAGTTTTATCAACCGATGCTGTACTTCCCTCATCATTTATGAGACATTACTATTCATTTTACTGCGGATGAGTTATCTGCAGTAAGCTAAACAGCTACCTTGAAGTTCTGTCACTAACAGGCATTGAGTTACTTGATGCTATTGCTTCTTGCTCAATAAAGGCTGAACTTCAGGACAATTAAATACTACTGACAACCCCGTTGTATACCAGTTTTGCTTAACATACTACAAAATGCAGCTACATTTAGTTGTATGGTTCATTGTAATTCGACTACTGCATTTAAAGTGCTTCATAATTTATGTATATTCACAAATCATCTCACTATTAACAATGTTATGTTGTTGAAAAACTTAGATGAGACTGAAATCTCCATTACCTTTGGACGGTAGACTGCATCAACCGGTTCAAACAGAACTTTACCTAGAAGCCCTTACAGATCATGTTGAGGAGGCAGATGAATGTTGTCAAACGGATGATTTTCTTGATAGACCTCCAACTCCACTCTATGTACCAGCAAAAGTTGGTGTAGATATTATGACTCAAATATATGAAGGAGATGTAAGTTGAATATTTTTTCACTGTATGACTGTTTTTATGTGTTATTTGGATGTGAACAGAATTTTCTACATGAATTACTACTAAGTTCAATAAGTGTAGCATAAAACAATTCGGTTAATATCTGCGTAGGGGCATTGAGTCAACAATTAATGTTGCACTACCTTAATAGAAAGCAAATAATCAATAATGTAGCGCACCTGACGACCCACCTCTAAATTAATCCTATTTTCTAAATGCTGGATCGATTTGATTTACTTATGTCCATTTAATTTATATTTCAGCTTTTTAACTTTGATTTAGAAGTCATACCAATATTAGAAGTTTTAATTGGAAAAACAGTTGAACAATCTCTATTAGAGATTGCTGAAGAAGAAGAGCTAGCTAGTATACGCGCACAACAGAATGCTTTTGAAGAAATGCGTCAGGCTGACCTCTTAGAAGTTGCAAGACTTGCGGAACGTGAAAGACGCTTACAGTAAGTTATACAAAACTATACATTTGATTGACAAATCATTTCAAACAAATTAAGCGGTTATGTAAAAAGAACAGTATAGAACAATGTAACATAAGATGGATACTTATTGATGATATTATAAATGCAATTTAGCTGTTTTTTCAGCTTATTTGTAATAGGTAACATTTGGTAAGTTGTAATCAATACAGAACTCAAAACAAGTTTAAATTCATTCATGTTGTTATATTTAATACCCGCACTGAATGTTAACCTTTGACAGACGTTGAAACAATGGTAATACCCATGATAATTCTAAGGAAAAATACAAAATATGATATGGAAGTGACGTATAAAGTCGAAGATTTAAATGTATGGACTAATATGACAACTCAGTTTAAGATACTCCGACTAATTTTGACTTATACACTGTGTGGTACCTCTCCATTGATGATATTAAGCTATGTTTCTGCGTTCTTCATTTGGAAGGCTGACTATGCTACACTGATACATAAATAGAAGTCGCCCATGGATAAGTCCAGACGGTTGCGATCAAAAGTTTGGTAAAAACTACACTTTAATTTAAAAAATCACCCAGAAACGATCGGAAAGATGACAGAAAGTGCCGGACACAGAACACTTATTGGATATTGAAAACGTTAATGATAACCCTAGCCACCACATTTTGCTAAAAGCGCCTTAATTTTATTTCTGGAATACATTTTTCACTTAAGAAAAATCCAATCTTGTTCCTTGACATTTTTAGAGAAGAAAAAGAGCGACGTAAAGCACAATTTTTAGCTGTTGTCGAGCAAGAAAAAGAATTGGCTGCAAAAGTTGCTGCGCAAGCATTTGCTAGAGCATATTTAGCCGATTTACAAACACATGTTTTTAATAATTTGGCTGAAGCTGGTTACTTTTATGATCCAGTTGAAAGAGGTAAATATAGATGCAGGTAAACTAAGCTATTATATACAAAAAATATTTCCAGTTTATTCTGACAGTATTTTATAGCCGAATCCATTTCAAGTATACATTCAAAATGTAAATACTTTGTAGTTTAATGGATATTCCAAAGTACGCAAATGGTATAGATTATCTACGATGTCAACAATACCCAATAAAAATGATGTATCCAGGATATTTGGAGTCTTTTCGTACATTTAGTTTGATTCACATCAATGATTCTACTTCCAGTATTCAGATTCCCTCGAAATTGGCCTTTAATACATAATATGTCAATGTAGCACAACCTAACATGTCGGATCCAGAACACAAAGATAGTGAATCTTAGAGAAGGAAGAGAATTTCTAATGATAATTACACTTTAGAATGCGGTATTCCCGGACCCAATAGACAGAAGAGAATGACAACATTGAAGAAGACCTAAGCCATCGAAAATTCAAAGAGATAATTATCTTTCACTTTTAGTATCCATTATAAATGCGGATAAATCCTATTGTTAACTATGACAAAAACATCAGAGCAAATTGAAGTGCCATATTTATTATTCGTCATGATATTTATTCATACATCTTCGAATTCATTTAAAAAACGATCTACATGTTGGACACGAATCTATCTATTAGACTTTGCGAATGAGGAGAAAATCGCTTCAAGTTTACCAAAATACAGATTAGTTGATAACTGTGAAGACTTATTGTCGTTCTATAGCTCCGTAAAACACTTATCTGTAATGTTATCATTTTTGTAATTGCCTTGATAAGCATGGTAAAATGTTCACTTTATAGTGAAGAATACCCCCAGAACGGTGCATTTATTAACATTTAATGTCATTTTCGTAAGCTAAATATTTTCGGATGACTTTGTTTATGGTCAGACATAGTCATTCCATCCAAACATAGAATTTACAATGGCTGAAAATTAGGGATATTGTATTCCAACTCAATTGATTAATAGTAACATATCCACTTGTGCGCTTGATTTAAAATGAGATTGAGAGTACGAACACCATTTAATAGTAACAAGCTGCGATAGTACTGCTATCTGATTTTCCTTAGTATCCTAGAATTCTACAGTTGATATTGACAAACGATCAGAACTATTTTAAACGTAACAAATCGTCTATTGAGCCAATAGATCCAGAAAGACACTAACTTTTTCGACGTTAATGAAGCTACTTATGTAACGGTCCGAATATTCTCGTTATTGATATTATGTGCCAGAATTATATCGGCATAATTACATTCTGAGTGAGTTGGAATCTAAAGATTGAGTGGCTAAATCTAATGGATGTAGTTTAGATGATTGTAGTCACATGGAATATTTCTGGTGAAGACTGGTGTAAATATTTATTAACCTTTTACCAACTGTAACTTCTACATACGTATTTATGCGTAATTTTTTCTGTAGATGTTGAAGAAGGATTTTTGCCGTGGCTTGTAGAAGAAGTTGATGAAGAACTTGAATTATGGAATGATGCTTGTCTATTATTAGACGGAATGATTAGAGAAGTTAGTTTTACCAGTTTAATCTTTTCTTGATGAATTTTTCAAAAATTTATTCACTTGATTTACAAAAATAATGCGTCACGGTGATTACTAAATATTGGTAGATTTGTTAAAAATAAGTATTATGTTAGAAAAATCTCTTTGGGTATAAAATTATCCTTAAATATAGTTACTGAGGTAATATTATTATTATTTTAACACAGAAACTATACAGTACTAGATAAAGTTTTTCATCATCTTATATCTGCTCAACAACGACCACCGACGAAACTCAGATGTTAAAGCAGGTGTGACACAAATTCGACTACTAACTTGGGGACAAAATAGACAATATTGTGCAAAAATGTCAGCAACAAACTCCGTATTTAACCACTATAATTTTCAGCAAAACTTATTTCTAACATACACTTCATCCACTACTTTCTTTTATTACAATTAGAAATATTACTACGAAACTACTTGAATCCTCATTGGTCATTCACAATATTTAATTCTAAATTCCTTTTAATTGAT
Organism: Schistosoma japonicum; assembly: GCA_025215515.1. NCBI lineage: Eukaryota > Metazoa > Platyhelminthes > Trematoda > Strigeidida > Schistosomatidae > Schistosoma > Schistosoma japonicum. The sequence continues at coordinate 16,606,166 of CM046066.1, forward strand.
AAACATAAATGGTTAAAAAACATAAGATCCGAAGCCTTGGGATGACAGTTTCTTACATTTTTGTCTATCATACAATCTTAAACCAACCAATCATCATTTAGGTTCTTCAAGAAAGACATCATGAATACAGACAATTAGAACTAATGGCAGCTGAAATGGCGCTGATGCAAGAAGCAGGTGTTGCTTTAACAGGCAAAACAGATCGACCAACTGATGAACTTGATATGGATAGGAAAAGCGAAAATATTATTGAATCACCTTTGAATAATTCACCTGGAGAAGAAGACAACGACGATGAAGAACAAACTAAAAGGGATGACCAAAATGATGAAGGCCATCTACAGACAGAAGCAGAGAAAGATGAAACAAATAGTGAGGTAAGATTTTGTTGAACTGATGTAATGCAAATTCTAAGGCTAATAGGAGATTCCTAATCGGATTAATCGTTTCGTCACTTAGAATAAGCATTATATTCCTGCATAATCTTCATTACTTTCCACATTTCTCGTCCTGATGTTTCCACGCTGTATGTTGAAGCTTATAAAGTGAAATATATTGGATGCGACAATTAATTCCTAGACAATTATCTATTATTGTGCAAAAGTGAACCCATCTAGTGATGTTTCAATAGACGATAGTACAATAGTAAGCGATACCCTCATACTTTGTAAATTGGGGTTCATTAACGCTGTAGTATGCATTCTATGGCGACCCGTAATATCATCTTCAAATATGAGTGTCTGAACAAAGATATTGATTACTGCAGTTGTAAGGCTTATTTATGTAAAAAGCACTGATATGTGTAAGAGTAACAGGAATCAATAAAAGATTTCGTTGAAGGAAAACAATAATAAGAAATAGTAAAACTAAGACAAATTACTCGAATTTATCTAGTCATATTACACTTCATGGTGTACTTTAACTAGTAAACAGGTTATTCTGTTAACCAAGTTCACTGTTTATAAACCCTTGTCTTATTCAGTTTTATTACGTATGAATACGCATAGTGATCGCTTTCACATAGCCTTTAGCGACAGTCTCCGATGCATCATTTTTCCTGTCTAGTTGGATTAATCAAGCAACGGGAGTGTTTATGATAATCAAATCAAACCCTAAAATCCAATACAATGCAAGTAAATCATAGTTTATTTTAATTACTTAACAATATATTGAATTTACAAGGCACTCAAACATGTATTTATAAATCGAATGAAGTGCATACTGTTTCTTCCCACAGCTGCTGAAACTCGAAATTAAAACTTGCAATAACATAGCAATAAACTGAAGATTCCTTGTTTGTTACGACTGTTAACTCATCACTAGTTCATACTTACGACGTCATTCGTAAACCAAGAACGAATACGTGTACTCAGCTTTCATTCACGCACATTTAAGCATGACTTCTACAGATACTACTGGGCTGCCCAAATAGGAATAGATGTAGTAAAACTTTAATATGAGAACTAGTGGTCGAAAGTAAAACACCCTAACCAATTACCTATAACTTGACCCTAGTTCGAACTATAAATTCTTTTTAAATATTATACTGTGTTGTCATAACTAATGTTAATATGCTATCTCTTTAAGGTGTCAATGTTAATTTAAGCTGGAAACTATATTAATGAATGAAAACGAGAGCTTGTATAGTTCTTCCCATAATTATAAATTTCACTGTGGTAGAAATAATTCTGGTTGAATAATACCAGACTGATTTTTTTTTCAAGGATTCGAACCAACTGCTTACAACCTAATATATATGTAATATTCTAAAAATGGAAGGTGTAGTTTTTGGGGTTAAAGATAACAGCAGTGTGTTAGACGGAAGCATGTTGATTAATCATTTGTGCTAATCAGTGGATAATTTTGTAAGCGAATAGACTGATGTGGTATGGCTCATTTACCAAGTACATACTCATATATTCGATATTAAGTCAAGTTGTTCGTGTGGTTACTCGTACTACTCGGATCCCCGAAAGAAAGTAAGTGGAGTAGGTTTAAACTTTCAACATAGATGAATTTTTTAAAGAAGAAGTCACCTACGGTGTTCTAATTAGCACTTAGGATTAAAAATTGCAGTCAAGTAGTAACACAGTGAGAATTCAAATGTAGTAATAGTAGTAGTAGAATTGTGTTGTATTCACATGTAATAGGGATCTCAAGCAGCCGGCAGTCAGCAACCACGCAACCCAACAATGCAGTAATGCAGGAATACCGTTTATTGGGAATCGAACCAGGAATATATATATATATATATATATATATATATATATATATATATAATGCATAGGCATGTAGGAATAATAACGTCATAAATATAGATAGCCACAAAGGGGTGAGAAGTGGATAGCCGATGATAAGTAAAGAATCAGAAGGTCAGACTAACATACGTCACTGAAAACAATATAACATAGGGATGAGCAAACAGACATACACAGTTAAGGTGGAATACATGAATTACGAAACATAGTAACGCATTTGTAAAAACATCAGCAATAAAAGTACAGTTACATGATTATCTGGATTCACCTGAACTAGATGTTGGAGATCACCACATCATATCCCCTTTTTATCGCCTTGGCTGTCGCATAAATATTTAAATCTTACTAAACCTATACGATGATATATTAGCATAATTACCGTATTTCTATTATTTGACACTTCCTTGGTATTACTGATTAACGCTGAATTACAAATGAGAAGTATGCCGCATAAGTATGGGAATAAATAGCACTGGATTTTAAAAATTATTTGAAGTAATGAATATGATGCAGTGAAATCGTGAGAACATGGTTTGTTAAACGATCTGGATCTAAGTAAATCATAGCGATAGAATTTTATACTTTCTTTGATCACACTGAGGCTGCTCATAGGACTTCGTTTGAGAATTTATCATGAGTATAAACGTAACAGTTCGATATTGTGTTATCAGCATTCGAAACATGAATGGAATTCAAACTAGCATTAGTATTAGAGAATTTTATATTTTCATCAATTGAATTAATTTACTTTATAGGAAATAGGATTCTAGTAAATGAACCATCTTCTTTATTAAAAATGATTAGACTCGGCTTATTGAGATTAGAGTTACCGTCCAATATGCTGACATCACTTCCCCCCATCTCATTATTGGTATCATCAGAAGCTTCAATTGAAACAGAAGTCGAATTAGATATATCATTAAAAATTCCGTCCGAAGTAGGAATTGAATAATGAGTCTCATGTAATTCTATCTTCTCAGAGGTACCAAATAACTATTCAGATATGAATTCTTCATTATCAGTAGTACTGTCAATAGTAATTAACGCGGAAATGGCATTCGACTTCTCCATCATGTGTGAATTACCATCATAAATTTCAATTAGGGAAGGAAGTGAATTACGAATTTCATTTGCTTGTAGCTATTTATAAAGAACATCAGTAGAATAAATGCCACCATTTAATTCGGATTTGGACTGATTAGCACAAAAAGCATAATGATTACTTCCCACTTCAACATTCGAATCATGATCAGAATACAAATTAGCATTATCATTAGGAAATTGTATGCTTCCGCCGATTAAGCTAATATTCCTGATATGAAGTAAACTCGCTTAACTACTTTCTTTACGAGAAATCACTGGACTTGGTTTATAAGAATTAGGATTATTGTCAAATGTACACACATCACGTGTCTTCTTCATCTCATCAGAAATATCACTGGAATTTTTGACTGAATTACGGACTGGATAATGAATATTACGTAAACCAATTTCCCCAAAAATGTCATCAGATTTAGAAACTATATTGGAATAAGTGAGAATTTATTTCTGATCCAGACTGATTAGTAGTAGAATTTCGGACATGATTAACAACATCAGTTTGCAATTGTCTAAAAATGATGCTAGAGACGAAATATTCGAACACGAGTCTTTTTAATTCAGAATATGACTGATGAACTAATCGAACGGGATATGATATGGATCTCAATATAGAGAAGGAGTTCTTTCCCAGGGATAAAATAAAGCGTGCATTTATTCTTCTCTTTCATCCTTCCATTTGTTGCATACCATGCTTTGAAGTCCTTAAAATCCCGAACTATTTCAATAGATGAACTGGAAACATATAATGCATAGAAAAATTCACTCATTTTGAACTGGATGAATTATGAATTTCAAATGACACCACCAACGTCAGTTGTAGTAGTTGAACAACAAAACAATCCTCTCAATATATCCTGGATGCCACTCGAATCGTAGAAGTAATACCGACCACACGATCCGAATTAACCACCTCGTGAATGAAACTAGAATTGTAGTATAATCGTAGACCAGTCAAACCATTGTGATCCTGATTGAGACACTAAATATGATACACTAATTAGCACTTAGAATTAGGAATTGTAGTTACGTAGTAACACAGTGAGGACTCAAATGTAGTAGTAGGATTGTATTGCATTACTACTCCACGAAAAGAACATTAGGGCAAAGCACATTTAACTATAACAATGAAAAAACCACTGCCAGAGTGAGAAGATATTCCGAAATGTATCTCAGATGAAGAAGCGCGAAATAAAAGTTCCAAGCTCTAACCTCGTTTCACCTACTTCGCTTCAAAAAATCGGGTAGCGTCATTAGCCTTTACACTTAGAGTGTGGCAGAGTCAAGTACATGAATCTTTACCTACTTAATGAATTTGCAAATGAAAGAAAATGCGTTAACACTTTTACCGAAATTTCCATTTAGATAAACGATCAGATTGGTGAAGAAACAGAAGAAGAATAACTTTATTCCAAACAGCTACTCAAAATATTTGATTAAAATTACCAAGTGAAATCTACAAAACATGATTGCTTCCACTTATTCTAATGATTTGTATTTATGAGATATTTAATTGCTTAAAAAAAAATACAACCGAGTAAGTGATAAAAAGGTTTTTTCTTCACGTCGCTTAGTTTTATTTCTTAATATGATCTTAAGTTTGTAAATGATATTCTAAGGTGGTTCCAGTGATGCTGTACATAATTATAGTTGTGTTTATGAATTGAGCAATTGGTTGATTTTAAACCACTATCAGATAGCTACTCTGAGTATTTCTCAGACATTTATTCAGTAAGTGAACTTTTGTGCAGTCAATATAACCCGCTCCACAGAAATAAGAGAACTGTGAAGGCTGCATTGAGTGGGTCGACTCCTTGCTATTAGGTATAGTTAAAAATTAGTTAACTTACTTCGGTCTAGTCCATGAGTAGTAAGAGCGTACCAATGTAATAATGAGTAAACGAATGTTAAGTCATGTCCAAAAACTGAGTCTATCTGGATTAATTGGACTACGTTGGTGCAATAGCTACATATTAATGAAGGCTACAAATATTTCATTTATTTAAATTTACAGCGCGATCTCGTGAATAGTTTAAACTAGCTGATGAATAGTTGATAATCTCCAACTACAATAAGCGTTTTTGGAAGAATAGATTTTGTGTGTTACCGATATCAGACATGAACCATCTGATCAACGAAAATTTACTGGTAATAACGGCACTTAGATATACAGTAAACCATCACACAAAAGTATATGGATTACTTCCTGGTCGTCTATACTGCGGAAGGATAAAACTTGATTTGCTTAAAAAAGAAAATTGGATTAGTGATGACCTTTTCGACCTGAGGAAGTGATTTCACAACCCAGAAGATAGTTACATAATCCCATACGTACATTGCTTTTCGGTGAGTTCTTGAAGGATCAATCCTCACTGTGAGATACAAATACTGATGAGGTAAGGTGAGGTTAGATATTTTAAGGGCTGTCTTTTACTAAACCCGCTTTCATTATAAAGTAGTATCGCTGGCAATAATTATCTGGGAGAAAACTAGCAACTTCCACAACACCCAAGAAGTCAGTAGCACAACTTCGCCCTCATAAATTAGGTTTACTGTCATTAGTCTTGCTGCTCTTCTACCAACTTGTTAAGCTTGGGAGGATATGAACAAACAGGTATTTCAACCGGAAAGCTCGATTGGTTCATCGAGATAGACAGGCCCCATCGCTACGCCAAGGTAACGGCTACGTTGAAGTTATAACCTCGTACACATTAACTACTTTATCTGTGTCTAATGATCATATTCAACAACACAAGTGGTCCATACACTGAAGTCGTCTATTGCGTAACGATGAAAACTAAAGAAAAAAGCATAACGTTTGGAGAAAAGCTTTTGTAAAAAATGTCAGAAAACTGTACAGGGTGAAATGTGCATTGGTTATTTACAGTTTTTGATTTTTCTTTCAGTCGCTATCACTATGGTCTGAATAAACCATTCCAGGCAAAGATAGACATGGATGAGGATTGTTATTATTGTCATTACGGGTAGTACGTGACATCGGTTGACTAGTTTCACCATCTTCTGATTTATCACTATCTTGTGAATTATTGATCATGGCACTTGAAATATCAATCTCATCTACGATTAATGCCCTGGAATTAGTATCGAGTTTTTTTACTTTGGCTTCGGATGACTGTTTCTGTATGAGTAAAACACCTTGGAGTTGTCTCTTTAAGTATGACTTTCCAATCTATGAAAGAAGTACAAATTATAGATATTAGAGAATGTGTAGTGAAATAAACAACTAAAAAAATAACTAATTAGTAAGTGTAGGTACATACAAAACATTTTTCGTTGTGACACGAACTTCATTAGGGAAAATCATAATTTGCTACAACTGATTGTGCTCACAGACAATGAATGAAAATTGTGATCATTTGGTATTAAAAACCTGTGCACAGCTAAGTAGTTGACAATATCCAAGTAGTTTTAAAAAAATAATAAATGGAAACTTAACAGCTTCGAACCATCAGTATACTTTAAGGTAATTATGTCTGAAATCACATATAAGGACAGACAGACAGATACAACGCAGAACTTCGTACGTACGTACATCAGTTCAGGTCGCCTTACCACATCAGCACAGAGACGCAACTGTCAGTTCAAATCCAAGAGTGATAACGATAATAGAAGTATTAGCAGTAATGCAGAAAAGTAGGGAGCGAAGATATGATTCGAAAAGTATAATTCAGTGAGATAAATTTGAAAGGAGAAAGATAGAGAATTCAGAAGGTTAGATTTTGAGAGAACACAAAGAGTGGATGCACCTGCGCCATTGCGAACGATTCTGAGCCATGTCGTTCAAGGTCTCTAACCATTGGTGACTTTCGTCTCGCGGACCCCAACCACGCAGCCTACATCTACCAACATGACTTAGTCTGCTTGTCAGTGACTTCATCGATTTCTGCCATGTTTTGGTTTGGCCGCCCCTAGTTTTCTTCCAACCTATTCCTACACCGCAAAACATAGCACGTCGAGGCAGTCGGTAGTTAGACATATAAGGAAGCTATAAGGAGCTGGGTGATATACTTTGAAAGCACTTATTAACTAGTAAAATAGATAATGCATATCAGTAATCAACGTTTGTTCGCTTAAATTTGAGTGGTTGGCGCATGATACTACAGATACTGAGGCATCAACCAATGACTATTTCATACAATTATTATCAAGAACAAAATATTTATTAGAATACAATGAATTCATCCTATTTGGTTGTTTCCTCCTCAGCTACTTACAGCCCTAAGTTGCTGACCTTAGGCAAAGTGCCTCCATATCACGTGCGGCGTCGCAATATAGTGAACTGTTATTTTTCAGCGTACCTTGAGTTGAGATTTTGCTGCGCAATTTCAGTTTTTCGATTTTGTGCATCTTTTTTGGATGGAATACTTGTTTAGATTTTGATGATCTCATAAACATTTTATTTTGGCTTTCTCAACTTCCATATTCCCTTGACTTCCTCCAGCTAAGTTGGTGAAAGCTCTGGAAAATTTAGTAGGTTCCTGTTCACACCAAGCTTTACTTTGTTTTCGACTAACTTATTACTTGGCTTTCTAGGTAGGTAGAGTGGAACTAAAAGTCTAATAGTTATGAATCGTTTATTTAGATTAAAAGGTCAAGGCAATGGAAAATATAGCAAAAGTACGCTTTCAGTTTTGGCTGTACAATAACTATCGTTACCTTATATATTTGAAGCCCACAAACTACAGGAATAATCCAACTTTATTTTTCATAAGGAAGCATCAACATCTCTTTTAAGGATATTGTTAAGTGAAATACACTACTGGGAAACCGAAAATTTTCACTTATATGCAACATATAAGCATATCAATCACAATTCGAAAATGACCAATACTCCTGTATATGGATATTATTTTATATAACCATCCTGTTGATATAATACAAGTGACTGATTATACTATGGTGATCAGATAAGTAATTCATTCATACAACCACGTCCCAACACTAGTAAAGTACTTATCATAAAATAAAGCCTCTGGTCGGGTGTTTGCACACTTACAATGTTCACAGAGTAGACTTCATATTACCTTACTAAATGAAGATTGGGCAGGAACGACGTCTGAACAACAGTTTTGTCTTAGTAGTGGTGATAATGTTGTAGGAACACCTTGTGAATCATTTGCATTTCACGAAGTGTTATACTTGAGGCTGAAACGTCTAATGCACAGACAGCTAATATAAGGTAGAAAAACTCATTTCGAAATTAACAATAAATAACAATCGTTTACAAGCATGTCCATAAATCCAAAAGTACTCTTGGTCTATTAACATGATCTTCTATAACGTAAATTAACCAGTTAATTATGCACAGATAAGAAAAAAATAATCCAAAATCAATACAGCTTACTTCGTTTGGTGCCTTTTTAGTGGATTTCATCAGGTCCCTTAAGGCTAGAGAAATATGAAGTCAGCTATATCATTACTAACCAGGCATTTTACTCGGTTTCGAAAAACAACTACTGTCAGACTCCACCGGCAATGAATGGAGCTGCTCCGATCTGGAAGCAAGTAACTCCCTTTTTAAATAAGATCGGAAAACAAGAGAAATAACCCACTTTATTAGTGCATCATCTTCTTCTTTCTCAGCCTCCTTAACAGCTTCTTCCTCTTGCCACATTTGTCTCAATAAAACATGATCTGCCTCCATGGTGGCTTGACGTTGATTTAACTGTTTTAGATCTTCGATTACTTCTACCATTTCCATTTCTTGTTTGCTCTGATCAGTTCTCTTTTCCAATAACTTCATAGGATTATTTGCAAGTTCCTCTTCCTCTTCAGCTTGACGTTTAGCTTCTAGTTCTTCTGCCGTTTTCAATGCTTCAAAATTTCTTTTTGCTCCACTCTCTAGCACATAATCACCACTTTCTAAATCAGTCTATGCATCAGAAACCTCACAGAGGGCAATAATAGAGAAACTTACACGCCAAATAATCTCAGCACAGCATAGAGGGCATCGAATGAAAAATCTATAATGTCTTAGGCCTAAGTAGTCCACATTTTCCGCAGTCTCCATTCGTGAATTGAATTTCTTAGCTTTGTATATATATCCATTGCATGTATTGCATCTGCAGGTATGACACTATTAAAAGAAAAGTACCTCATATTGAATGGAGCCATCGTTCTAATATTAAACTGCTTACGTCTATCACCTCTCCTAAGACGAGGTATTTTCGAAGGGTCATAATCAGGGGGAAAATACTTCTATAATCACTAAGTATGAGTAGGTATCTTCTCAACCTACATTTAGAACTTTGCGTTCAGTCATTGTTAAGGACCAATCTGTTAGAGTACCTGTAAAGAATTGAAATGTCAATTATCATTTGATAGCGTGGCTATGCATACGCAGATTTGAAGTTGATGAATCAAATCACTACGGAAAAGGGATACTAATATAGAATAAGGTCATGTGAACAGTGAAATCAAATCGCACTGAACAAGTAGGTTTAGTTTTAGTTACTGCCCAGATGGTACAATATGGATTAAAGATATAACGGTATATGCAGGAAGTATGGGGTTATTTCATAGTCAACTCAAAGCAGTAATAACAATATTATGAAAACATTTACTTCATAAATGCTTTTATAAGTGAAGAGACGAAGTCTGCATATTGAACTAGTTGATCACGATTCTTAATGATATTGTTGTTAGTAATCTACAAGATCTGGGATGAATTCGCACGTTAACCTGCATTTATAGACTAAATGTCGCTGTAGCACGATAAAAAGATACTCGTGACGGAGTCATCCTACGTTGCAACGGGCATTAGAAAAAAGTTAATCCGAACGGGAGGTTTCTATAGTGCCTTTCGATTAACAATAAGGTAGATGTAAATGTCAGTGATGTCGGTTATCTTATGGACGATGTAATTGCTTGTTACGCTAGCGTTGACACAGGTAAATGTGAGAAAAGTCCCGTGGATCTAATAGTATTAACACCGCCAAAATATCTGCTAGGAAATGATGTTGAGACTCAAATTATCCTTAGGAGGGGCCAGTATAACAGTTAATGTTGATGAAACAATAAGCAGAAGACGGAAATATAATAGAAGTAACATTAGAAGGGAATCAGTAAGTACTAATAGATTTAATTCAACTAGCAGGATATGGAATGCTTAATAGAACTTTCGGTAAGGAAAATTTTTAATGTGTCCTGAGCAGAGTGAACTCAACGGTAATACAAACTTTTCAAAACGTACGTATTTGTCGAGGGACAACTATATACGTAGATGACTGGGAAGGCTACTAGTCTCTAAGATGACTTCAGTATGTGGATCGTATCGTTCTCTATCAGTGCGGGACTGGACTATGATGGTTATCTTGAGCAATGTGAAACTACCTCTTGAAAAGTTGGCACTAGATAAGCATCAGTCGAGTTTGACTTGGCGCAATACGACCTCTATGACCTTGAGAGGAATGTAAAATGATTCATACAATTTTGATAAGCTTTAAGTGATACAAAGTAACATGACTGCTCTCACTGCTAATCAGTACAGTTATCTGTCTCTAACTTCTACGAACTTTATATAACTACACATACAGATTGATAAGAATATGCCAGCAAAATTTAGTTGCAAGTGAACTCCGATAAACTTTCAATATGTTGCTCGAATGTCGATTTCTATAAGTGAAATGTTTCTGTATTTCTGTTCTTCATCCAGCGAAGGTTATGTAAAACTTTAGTTTTGCATTGTTGAACTTCCTTTGCACATTTTCATTACTCTTTGGTAACTCTTCAGGCACCATGTAAATCGTCCCAAGAATGATTCGGTATTTTCAGTGATAAATTGACCATCCATCAGCAACCTTAGTGCAATTTCAATCACTCTATCCTTATAAGTTCTGTCATTCAAACATACAATACTTCTTAACATTGGATATAAGATAGTAGGAAATATTATCTCTATTCGGAATAAGGAAGTTAATGAATACATGAGCTTTATTATTTTAGCGTATGCTTAACGTTTAAAGTCAACTCTTAACTATTTAACCTAAGCTGCTACATATCTACTCATTGGCTACATACACAAAGTAGAATCTATATTAAAGTATTTTGCTTCTTTTATATTAGATTGGAGTAATGGCCAGAGATATCTGACTTGTCGGATAAAAAGTTGACAATCCTTCTAATCAGGGGTCCTTAAATTAACTAAGTTTTATGCCAAACTAATAAGTTAGTATTTTGAGAACCAAGATCGAGGGTCAAAATAATACGAAAACTAGTCTGAAATATGTAGGGAAACAGTTTTCTCATTTTCTAATAACCCAGTGTATAGTGTTGCTGTCCGCAGGTTGGCTGATCACATTATTCATTGAAAATCTTTATTTGTATCTTTCAGTATTGTCGGATTTATTTCATTAAACAGTTAGTACTTCATCATATCCTTATGTACTGAAGTGTACCCGGATATATGACCAAGTTACGCTTGTCGTACAACCAAAGCAACTTCTATCGAATGGATCCACTCTCAGGAATGGGAAGAAATCAGAAGGCACTGTAGGTTGAAAGTGAAATTATATTTTATTGTAAACAGAGCTTCAATGGGATAGCAACGTCTAGGCTGGCAAACTAAAGAGAGATGCTACCCACGGTGGTTTGCATCGTGTTCTGGTGGTGATACGTGACCAAGTGCCTTCAACTAGTAGTGTCCGATAAAACAAACATGGTCAGCATCAATGTCGAGAGCCTATGCAACTATTTATTTTGAAGATTTTTTACCGCTACAGCTCACTCCCCCTCTAATGGGTTCGTGAGGACCCTAAGACTTACCAGTCAAGGAATAAAACTTAATGCGTCAGACATTGGTAAACGTTCCTTCGATAGCTGGTGATGTTGTGCAGCTTCTGGACGTCAGTCCTGACACTGTGGTGTCGTTGCATAAAATATTTGTGCATAAAAAATCCTCATTTCTTTCACATCCTTCTGAATGTTTCCATATGGCCTGGAAGTCAATAAGCAAAAATAAAATTAAAATATGTGCATTTTGAATACAAAAATAATTGTTAACTCAATGCGTCTATTAAAACGTGTTGAACACAGACAACAAATAATCAAACGCTTTTTTTGACAAGAAAATTTATAAAATGCACACAGTAAATTTTTTTAAAATAATAATGATGGGTTTATCGATTTTTATTTATTTTGTTATTATTTCTTTTAAGACAACAACAAAAAATTGTTATACGTACGTAGGTAGTGGGAGGAAATTAGTAGACATAGTATTCGTTTATGTGTTCTGGAAATTGTACTTTTCTACCAGAAAGCGTAGCTCTCAGAGTTATGGAGCTCTTTGATATTTCCACTTGCGTGTTAGTCGTTGCTTGAGGCGTAATGACTTCGTTCATGTCACGTTTTGCAGGTGTTGCAACGAATTCGACAGTTAAAGGTTTACTATCTAGGTAGGCTACTATGAGGCGGTCAATGCTGACGTTATCCTCGTGACCATTCTTGTCAATCGTATAGTACTTTGTTTCACGTTTAAGAACCTTGTATGGCCCTTCGTAAGTTGCGTCGAGAGGTCGGCGTACAGCATCACGACGTACGAAAACGTGTGTACTATATTTTAAGGCAAGTTGGATACAGGTGTCTGTCGATTGTTGTCGAGTTTGAACTGGCTTAACTGAACGCATAGCATTTGTAAGCCGATACATGTAAGAATTCATATCCAGGTTTGCCGAAGTGGAAGCGGTTTCCACAAACTCACCTGGTAGTCGAAGAGTCGTTCCGTAGACTAATTCCGTGACACTGCATCCAACATCTTTTACTGTGCTGCGAATCCCGAATAAAACAAGCAGTTAGGCGTTGATCCACTGAGGGATGTTTGTAGTTGAAAGTGATGCTTTCAGTTGTCGATGGAATCTTTCTACCAAACCGTTAGATTGTGGGTGGTAAGAGGTCGTCCTGAAACGCGTAGTTCCAAGGAGTTTGGTCAGAGCGTGGAACAACCCAGATCCGAACTGACGTCCACGGCCTGTTGTTACTGTGGATGGACAACCAAAGTTGGCTACCCTTCGTTCGACGAAAGCGTGAGCAATCGTTTCACTAGTGATGTTTTTAAGTGGAATCAATTCTGGCCAGCGTGTGAATCGGTCCACGCATGTCAGAAGATAAGAAAATCCATTTGATTCTGGCAGAGGTCCTACCAAATCAAGGTGGACGTGATCGAATCGAGCGTCAGGGGTTGAGAAATCGCCTAGGGAGCATTTATTATGTTGAATTACCTTGTTCTTCTGGCAGATTATGCAAGTGCGCGCCCATTCTTTGATATCCTTATTCATTTTCGTCCAGCAGGATCTCTCAGTAATCAGTTTACTTGTAGCACGAATTCCAGGATTCAAGGTTGTGCAATGTGTTAAAGATGACTCGTCGATAACTCCTGGGGACGACTGGACGGGCTATACCTGTAGAAGAATCACAAATTAAAGTGTTCTTACCTTTTCCAATCGTTTTAGTATGGAGTTGGAGCGTTGTTGCAGCTAACTCGTGATGAAAATCGATGTCTTTGCTTTGAAGTTGAGCTAGTTTAACAAGGTCGATGCCTTGGATACGATTCAAGGAATGTATTTGTGATAAGGCGTCGTCAACTATATTGCTAACTCCTGATATATGTCGTATTTCAGTAAAGAATCGGGAGATATAGTCTAAATGACGTGACTCTCGTGGAGAGTACTTATCTGAAGGTGACTTCATCGAAAACGTCAGTGATTTGTGGTCGGTGAATATTGTGAATTCCCGGCCTTCGATGGAATGTTGAAAACGTCGTACAGCACAGTACATGGCTAGTAGTTCACGTCCAAAAGTGTTGTACCTCGATTCAGTGGCGTATAATCGTCTTGAGAAGAATTCTAAAAGCTGCCAAGCTTGGCTAACCCATTGTTGCAGAACTGCGCCAATGGCTGAGTCAGAAGCGTCGACCCCAATCCTGACTGGAGCTTCAGTATTGTAGTGTGCCAGCATAGTTACCTTGGCTATTGCCTCTTTAGTCGCTAGGAAGGCTTTCTTTGATTTTGAATCCATAGTGACCACCTTTATATTTCCACGAAGCTGATCCGTTAGTGGTTTCACAATAGATGCACGGTTGAGGATAAATCGTCTGTAGAAACTTACAAACCCGTTGGAAGCTCGTAACTGCTTAACAGTGGTTGGTTCCGGATACTCCAGAATAGCTGCCACCTTGTGTTTTTGAGGCTGTATACCATCAGCATCAATAGTATGCCCCAGGAAGTCTAACGAGGTTGTACCGATTTGGCATTTTTGTATATTAATGGTAACTCCGTATTGCTGCAGTCTTCTAAAAGCTGTGTCTAGACGTTTGATATGTGTTTCTCGTTTGGGCTTGCTATCAAGCAGTCGTCGACATATGCATGGACATAGTAAAGTCCGCGGAACACGTCGTCGATGAAACGCTGAAATATTTGTGCTGCATTCCTCAAGCCGAAGGGCATTTGGGGAAATTTGTTAAGACCGAATGGGGTTACAATAGCCGTTTTTGGTATGTCATCGACGGCCATCGTTATTTGATTGTAGGCCTTTACTAGGTCAATTTTTGAGAATACTGTCATTCCCTTCAACGTGGCCTTTAGGTCGTGGATGTGAGGTAAAAGGTAACGATTAGGCGTAGTTCACGCGTTTAGACGTCGGTTATCACCGGTGGGGCGCCAATCATTGCTATCTTTTTTCGGGATCATATGTAATGGAGATGACCATGGGCTACTAGACAGGCGTATTATTTCCAGGTCAATCATATGATCGAATTCGTTCTGCGCGATCCTTAATTTTTCGGGTGCTAATCGGAGTGCTCTGAAGAATGCAGGTTGACCTGTAGTCGTGATGTGATATGTAACATTGCTGGTTACACATGATAACTTCGACATCGCCTTATTCAGGTCCAGATACTTGTCAAGTATTGGCTGAAAATAAGAGTCAATTAAATGTTTAAAGCGAAGAGGACATAGGCTACAACCTGTAGCAGTGGTTCCACGCATGTATAGCTTTGTGTCGCCGTCAATTAGCCTCTTTCTGAAAGGGTTCACAAGCAGGTTGTGGTGGCTTAGTAAATCTATGCCTATAGTAGGTATTTTCACATCGGCAATAGTGAAAATCCAGTGTATAGGTTTGCGCAAGCCCACGTTCAAGTAGACATATTTTTTTCCATACGTGGCTATTTGTTTTCCGTCGGCTGCCTGCAAATCAAATGCAGCTTCATGTTGGCGATCAGCTGAAGTTGCAGGAAGGGTGCTGACTTCTGCGCCAGTATCGACAAGGTAGCGAATCATCGTTATCACATCAGTGATGAATAAGAGTCGGCTGTTTCCACAGGCTACGGTTGCCGCTAATGCGTGCCGGCGATATAGTTATCTGACGCATCAACAGTGGGTTTGCAGCTAGCGAAACAACAAGTGTCTCTAAACTTCCTTGAGTCCTTGCAATAAGTGATGTGGTACCAACACCAATATGAATTTTCCCTTCGTCGAGGTCGAGATGAGGGTCTTTTGCGTTATGAACATCGTCGTCGAGGATTGCTTGGTCGGTGTTGTTCCTGTAGATCGAAGAAACGAGAAAGAGTATTGCACAATTTTGTTATTTCGTTCTTGGTCTCAAGAGGTTTTTCTGTGGCGGAATAAACCTCATTGTGGCGAGTCCTGATGATCTCCAGAATTCGATCAGCAGATGGAGCTAGTTCATCAACTGGGTTGTTGTTAAATGTTACCAATACAGCTTGCACTTGTTGTGGCAGATTTGATAGAAAGAGTTGACGGAAGAAACCTTCGTCAAAAGTGCGTAGACCAATTACCTCTTTCATATGCGATAACATTTCGGTCGCTGAACCGCTACCAAGCTCGATGGTGTGAAACATCTCATCAAGACGTTGTCTGTCAGACAAGTATCCTCGTTTGAGAATTGATCTTTTGAGCTGTTCGTATGGTTCTAGGAAGTCGGGACTGAAAAAAGAAGGGGTGACGTACCTGTTCATTTCACGCGGAAGTGACCTTGCAACCGCCAGAAATCGGATGCGTGGATCTGTCCCACCGTGGTCTCGAAATTCCGCTTCTGCGTAGCAGAACCAGGCTTCTAAATTATCTGACCGAAAAGGAATGAGCTGAAAGCTTGAAGGCATAGAGGTTTTAATCCTAATTAGCTTAGGAGTCTGATCACATATCATAAAAATAGTAAGGTATGCAAAAACAAAGATATTGTATGCGGTAAAAAGAACACCAATAATACTTTGTAAAAAACTATAAAAAGGAACGAACTCACAATAGTGATCGTGTCCAGATCACGTCGTGCTCACCAATGAAGTGTACCCGGATATATGACCAAGTTACGCTTGTCGTACAACCAAAGCAACTTCTATCAAACGGATCCACTCTCAGGAATGGGAAGAAATCAGAAGGCACTGTAGGATGAAAGTGAAATTATATTTTATTGTAAACAGAGCTTCAATGGGATAGCAACGTCTAGGCTGGCAAACTAAAGAGAGATGCTACCCACGGTGTTTCGAGTCGTGATCTGGTGGTGATGCGTGACCGCGCGCCTTCAACTAGTAGTGTCCGCTGAAACAAACATGGTCAGCATCAATGTCGAGAGCCTATGCAACTATTTATTTTGATGATTATTAATCGCTACAGAGTAATACAACAATGGCATGCAAAATATGATCATACTACATCAGTGGTTTATAGTTTGTTCACTACAAAGTAAAAACAATATAAATCATGCACGATAATTGGTAATAATATAAACCTAACTTAGATTACGTAAGTGGTCTAGGACGACGTAAATACACTGCAGTTCGTTTTTAACGATAGTAAAATGTAACCATTATTTCTTATAAAACTTAAAGTGACATATTTCACAACAAGAAAACCATATACAAATTGTATTTCCAGAAATGCACGCCTATGATTCTGTGGTAGCTACGCAATTTAGTGCAATCAACAATCATGTAGGATAGTTTAATATGCATTAACAGTTAAAATATCTATGATAGATAGTGTGGATTTTAACAATAGCTGATTACAGATGATTTTAGTAATGACACAATGACTGGTTAGGATGTAACGTAATTACCTAGGCTGATGAATTGGAAGCCTCCGAAAAGTTTCGTAACATCAGATTATATGGGTGGGCAGAGTTCAATATCCAATAACGGTTTCCGATCAACCGATATCAACGTGGTTGCATCTTGAGTGTCTAGGTTTCGTTACCTAGTCTGGCTACACCGTCACTAATGACCTACAGCTTCGGCGGCTATTTTATCATTTATTTTTTAAATTAATTTTCGTTTGCTTTTTCTTTATTCTTTTCGAAATATTTTCTCTTGTTCAAGATTTTGAGAACGGTTATTAAGTCTCTTATTATGTGGCTGAGCCGGACTAGGCTGAAGGAACGAGGCTGGACTTCATACAACCCTAGGCTGTGTCTAGTGATCCACTTCGTGGCTTGTCTCATTTTCAGAAGGTTCGCGTCTTGTTTAAGCATGAAAGTAGCAGTTACTATATTTAGTATTTCAAAACATGATCAGATATATGTGCTGTTGGCAATGAGGAAGAGTTCAGCGGTGAAAGTCCCAAATTATCTTCAGACAAAGTGGAGCTTGGCGTAAACTTTGGCAGCATCCAGAAAAGTGTATGGTACTACCAGGAAGCTGTCGTTTAGGTGTCTACGCATGCTTATAATGTTACAGACCGTAAATAAGAGTAATTATTACTAATCCAATATTTGCGTGATGATTTACAATAAACCAATTAATATCTGGACGTTCAGATCTTCTCCGCTGATAGTGGTTTTAATTGATTTAGAGATATCCTACGGGTTTCATCTTATATATAGTTTCGCAGCAGCCACTAATAGCTCTTGGTACAGTATTTCACTTGTTGCACTTTCTTGTTTTGTATATCTGTCTCGGTGTGAGTGAACGGTTGAACTTCCGTTAGCCGCACTTTTTGGAATTTGTTTATTCTGTTTTGTCTCGCTGAAATAAACTATCTCGTACCAACCAACCTTTCTTATTTCATATTACGTATGGAACCCAAGTATTGACTGAAGATAGCTCATGAGTTATTTGGGTTTATTTCACTAAATGATTCAAACAGATGCCGAGAATCATCTAAGCATCATGGTTAACAAAACTCATAACTTAAAGTTTCATTAATTCAACATCGTCGGATTTCACAGTCTTATGCAAACCCAATGATTTATTTAATAATATTATTAATTTTGTTTGATTTATACACATACATGACAATCTATAACCACCTTTAAGTTTTGGGGAGGGTGAACAAACTTTATTTATTCCTTAGAAAGTCAGTAGATTCTTAATGAATTCCTGAATAGGTTGTAGGCTGGTTTATGTATGTCCCCTGCACAATTTTTATTGACTTACGGGCGAATGCCGTCGAAATCGATTGGATTTCCCAGCCTTAGTAACTGTATGCCGGGGCACTTTTTCTGCGATTTTCAGGATTTTATTCATTTTCGGAGGTGATGATTATGAAAAAGATTGTTGTCTGAGCGTCCTTGGCTTAGTTGCCAGGTGAAGTGAAGAACAGAAGGGTGTCTGCTACTTCCTTACTAGCTAGGTCTTCTCCACCTAGTCACTCACTGAAGAATGATCCTTGCTTGATTTTTATACATATAAGTATAAACTAATACAACTAATTCACATTGGACCTTTACTTGTTTTTCCGCTTTATTTGGAATGCCATTCTGTCATTTCTTATATCCTAGAAATTAGCGGGGACGATTATAAAATTATACCCAGCCTTCCTTTACGGATCTGAAATGTCGCTTAGTGAGTCGTTTTAACCAGGATACACTTTACGTGATCTTAAACGGAGGGAAATCGGATGAGCTTATTTTTATAACCTCTCAGCGTTGGTAGTTCGTTAGAACATTTTCATTTCTCTCGCGCACTTTGTTTTCAAACGGATGCGATAGTAATCTTTGCAAAGTGTTTTGGTGAAATTTTCTCAGCTGTTTATTGTTTCTGTTAGTGAGCAGACTAAAACATCACCATCAAAGTAGGTACCTTTTGTTTAGAGTTAGTTTCAAATATAAACATTTGCTTACCAGAATTAATGAACTATTGTTTCTCAAAAGTTTAGTTTATAACAGTAGGAATGACCTAAATTATAGAGAGTATTGAGATTGTTGTTTTCCTTCTACCCTTTGATAAAGTAGATAAAATAAAGAGTTGTGGAATCATGTTTTACTGCCTACAACTAGGAAGGGAATCCGTGAGAGTGAAGTAAAGAGTTTCTCACCTGATTGTCATTTTCAAGCTTTATACTTCCTATTTAATAAAACTGGATGATGAAGTATACTGCTGAAGTACACCCCCGGTATATGACCAAGTTACGCTTGTCGTATAACCAAAGCAACTTCTAGCGATTGAACCAACTCTTACGAATGAGAAGAAATCAAAAAGCAATGAAGGATGGAAGAGAAGTTTTATTTGATTGTAAACAAAGCGTCAGTCGGATAGCAACGTCTAGGCTGGTAAACTAGAAAGAGATTCATCTCACGGTGGTTTTCATCGTGTTCTGGTGGTGATGCGTGACCAAGTGCCTTCAACTAGTAGTGTCCGATAAAACAAACATGGTCAGCATCAATGTCGAGAGCCTATGTAACTATTTATTTTAGGGATTACTTACAGCTACATCGTGTTTATTTGATTTAGAAAATGGTTCTCTACTGGGTAGTTTCATGGATTAAAAATAATAAGCGTTGTTGCTCCAGTCAGCCTTTTTCAATAATAGCGGTGGATAAAATAGAAAAAACAGACTGAAGTTCACCATAGTTAAGGACAAGAATGACTAATAAGTTGCGATATCATCCGTCTGTACCTTCAGTGAGTTAACATACATCAAGTATCTGTATAAAGGATTCAATAGGAGACATCAACACTAACTTTTCAGGTGAGGAATGCAAAGTGTATTTATTCCAATCACGAAATGTTTTCACGAATTTCAGCCTGACAGCACCTATCTACTTTATAAGACTATCATTTTAAGTTGTTTAATATGCAGCTGCTGAGGGGTGAAAAAGATTAGGAGTTATGCAATAAATGAAAAGTATACCCCTTATATAGGCTGCATTATAATGGATTCAAGTTTAGTGTTTTGAGTAGTACTATGTTGGGCCTATTTTTCAGTCTCACTACCTTTAGCTTGGTTCCTCTTGAACACGCCACAAGATATGGAGGCGGGTAATAAGAGGTTTTTTAGGTATTGTCTTAGACATGTGTGAAAACAATGAATAGTTCAAAACCCCAGTACTACAAAGTCCTAGAAAGGAACTTTATGGTGGATTAGGCTTTATTCGTTCGAGAATCCCAGTGAGAAGAGACATAGGGTATCGTTAAGGGTTACTTCGAGGTTTGTTTTGAAGTGAAGCAGGTGATACTAGGCTCCTCAAAGATGAATTCTCATAGTTCACCAATGATCAGAGTTTATTTTTTGGAAAACCAGTGCACGTTAGTTTTACAAGTGAAATCAATTCGGTACAATAAGCATAGTAGAAATTTATCTAAGTAAAGCTATTATAAAAGCATTAAAGAGAGCGTCAAACATGTGCTAAATTTGGTAAAAGATCGAGCATAACGTTCATTGTGGAAATACTTGTCATTAACAATGGGACAGCTACAAACTGGACCATATTGTAAAACGGGTGGGGCTAAACAAAGGCTCGAGTCACAGAAGTTGGATAATCTATAGTCGTGTACGTTTAAGTGTATCAACATACATATAAATGGGACGACAGTGCAGCTTCTGTGGGAAAAATGAGTATTTTTGACCTTAAAGGACCTAAGATCTAGGATTTATGACTAAAGTAGATTGTTGTTTAGTATAAATTCAGTAGGTCATTAAAAGAAAAAATTTTGTGCAGCAAGTTAGTGAAACGTAGGTAGAATTCGGAAGTTCTAATATCCACTGTTAAGTTGTTTCATAAATAAGAAAATATAACCGGCAGTAGATTAGCTCCATGAGGGATATTTCAGGTTCTAGTTGTAATGCAAAAAATGTGGTCACGTATACCATAAAGGGAAGAGATCTTTAAATTATATTTCATCGTATGTAGAGAACTCTCGTAAAATGCATTTGACTTGTGTGAAAATCCCTTTATTTTCACTGTATCAGAAAATTGTTTTTAGCTTGTACTTGGTATCACCTTATTATACTCTATCTCCAAATTAAACAACATGTTTGTTGATTTGTCTCTTTATTTTAACAGTTGTTGGATTCTTGTTAGAGATTTGGTTTGTATATGTCTTTTGTTGACGAATTTAACTTACAACTGATGTTTGAAGTTTTAACCAACTTATTTTCCAGATCTTGTTGCAAGGCATATTAAGTTGTTATTTCAGTCGTCTGTACTTGTGATTTGACTTAATTGGTTGCAGTATATTGGCTGGTTGTGTTAAATATTTTTTTCTTGAACAGATATTTTAATTTTTTTTACAATCTATTTGTTTAATAATGGGGAAAAACGTTTACTGTTATACACGGAAGGACTAACTACAACTCTAATCTGCTTAATTGTCTAAGCCGGCTGATAATCGCAATCGTGACCAACAACTAAACAACTGATAACTCACCCCAAGCCAAATCAAGAAGACACGAACGCATCACTAGGAAGATTCAATTCTATTTTGTTCTAACTATGCAGATATAGTTACAAAAGCGACCTTGTATCAATTAGAGTAAATAGCACACTAAAAAAGCACCCCAGCCAATCACAAAGAGCAAGGTCAGAGCAGAAAAAATAAAAAGCAGTAGCGGTTACCGCCTACTTAACAATAATCAAAAAAAGCAAAAATAAGAATATTCACATGAAAAATAACTAGCTCTTTCTCTTCTTAGCAATCTGTTGTCTGATAAATCTACTATGAGAATTGTCTGAATTCGTTTGTCAATATAGGAAAAGCTTACTTTTGAGGTTTGTATACTAAGCTTGTGTTTACCGCTAAGTATGGTATTGTATTTGCCCCAATAAGTTGTGTTATTGGTTACCATATTGTGATTCATGCATAACTCAAAAATCTGTTGGCACAGCTTAATAACATATTGATTCACCAAAGTCAACTTGATCTTGGTTCTTAAAATACTAACTTATTAGTTTGGCATAAAACTTAGTTAATTTAAGGACCCCTGATTAGAAGGATTGTCAACTTTTTATCCGACAAGTCAGATATCTCTGGCCATTACTCCAATCTAATATAAAAGAAGCAAAATACTTTAATATAGATTCTACTTTGTGTATGTAGCCAATGAGTAGATATGTAGCAGCTTAGGTTAAATAGTTAAGAGTTGACTTTAAACGTTAAGCATACGCTAAAATAATAAAGCTCATGTATTCATTAACTTCCTTATTCCGAATAGAGATAATATTTCCTACTATCTTATATCCAATGTTAAGAAGTATTGTATGTTTGAATGACAGAACTTATAAGGATAGAGTGATTGAAATTGCACTAAGGTTGCTGATGGATGGTCAATTTATCACTGAAAATACCGAATCATTCTTGGGACGATTTACATGGTGCCTGAAGAGTTACCAAAGAGTAATGAAAATGTGCAAAGGAAGTTCAACAATGCAAAACTAAAGTTTTACATAACCTTCGCTGGATGAAGAACAGAAATACAGAAACATTTCACTTATAGAAATCGACATTCGAGCAACATATTGAAAGTTTATCGGAGTTCACTTGCAACTAAATTTTGCTGGCATATTCTTATCAATCTGTATGTGTAGTTATATAAAGTTCGTAGAAGTTAGAGACAGATAACTGTACTGATTAGCAGTGAGAGCAGTCATGTTACTTTGTATCACTTAAAGCTTATCAAAATTGTATGAATCATTTTACATTCCTCTCAAGGTCATAGAGGTCGTATTGCGCCAAGTCAAACTCGACTGATGCTTATCTAGTGCCAACTTTTCAAGAGGTAGTTTCACATTGCTCAAGATAACCATCATAGTCCAGTCCCGCACTGATAGAGAACGATACGATCCACATACTGAAGTCATCTTAGAGACTAGTAGCCTTCCCAGTCATCTACGTATATAGTTGTCCCTCGACAAATACGTACGTTTTGAAAAGTTTGTATTACCGTTGAGTTCACTCTGCTCAGGACACATTAAAAATTTTCCTTACCGAAAGTTCTATTAAACATTCCATATCCTGCTAGTTGAATTAAATCTATTAGTACTTACTGATTCCCTTCTAATGTTACTTCTATTATATTTCCGTCTTCTGCTTATTGTTTCATCAACATTAACTGTTATACTGGCCCCTCCTAAGGATAATTTGAGTCTCAACATCATTTCCTAGCAGATATTTTGGCGGTGTTAATACTATTAGATCCACGGGACTTTTCTCACATTTACCTGTGTCAACGCTAGCGTAACAAGCAATTACATCGTCCATAAGATAACCGACATCACTGACATTTACATCTACCTTATTGTTAATCGAAAGGCACTATAGAAACCTCCCGTTCGGATTAACTTTTTTCTAATGCCCGTTGCAACGTAGGATGACTCCGTCACGAGTATCTTTTTATCGTGCTACAGCGACATTTAGTCTATAAATGCAGGTTAACGTGCGAATTCATCCCAGATCTTGTAGATTACTAACAACAATATCATTAAGAATCGTGATCAACTAGTTCAATATGCAGACTTCGTCTCTTCACTTATAAAAGCATTTATGAAGTAAATGTTTTCATAATATTGTTATTACTGCTTTGAGTTGACTATGAAATAACCCCATACTTCCTGCATATACCGTTATATCTTTAATCCATATTGTACCATCTGGGCAGTAACTAAAACTAAACCTACTTGTTCAGTGCGATTTGATTTCACTGTTCACATGACCTTATTCTATATTAGTATCCCTTTTCCGTAGTGATTTGATTCATCAACTTCAAATCTGCGTATGCATAGCCACGCTATCAAATGATAATTGACATTTCAATTCTTTACAGGTACTCTAACAGATTGGTCCTTAACAATGACTGAACGCAAAGTTCTAAATGTAGGTTAAGAAGATACCTACTCATACTTAGTGATTATAGAAGTATTTTCCCCCTGATTATGACCCTTCGAAAATACCTCGTCTTAGGAGAGGTGATAGACGTAAGCAGTTTAATATTAGAACGATGGCTCCATTCAATATGAGGTACTTTTCTTTTAATAGTGTCATACCTGCAGATGCAATACATGCAATGGATATATATACAAAGCTAAGAAATTCAATTCACGAATGGAGACTGCGGAAAATGTGGACTACTTAGGCCTAAGACATTATAGATTTTTCATTCGATGCCCTCTATGCTGTGCTGAGATTATTTGGCGTGTAAGTTTCTCTATTATTGCCCTCTGTGAGGTTTCTGATGCATAGACTGATTTAGAAAGTGGTGATTATGTGCTAGAGAGTGGAGCAAAAAGAAATTTTGAAGCATTGAAAACGGCAGAAGAACTAGAAGCTAAACGTCAAGCTGAAGAGGAAGAGGAACTTGCAAATAATCCTATGAAGTTATTGGAAAAGAGAACTGATCAGAGCAAACAAGAAATGGAAATGGTAGAAGTAATCGAAGATCTAAAACAGTTAAATCAACGTCAAGCCACCATGGAGGCAGATCATGTTTTATTGAGACAAATGTGGCAAGAGGAAGAAGCTGTTAAGGAGGCTGAGAAAGAAGAAGATGATGCACTAATAAAGTGGGTTATTTCTCTTGTTTTCCGATCTTATTTAAAAAGGGAGTTACTTGCTTCCAGATCGGAGCAGCTCCATTCATTGCCGGTGGAGTCTGACAGTAGTTGTGTTTCGAAACCGAGTAAAATGCCTGGTTAGTAATGATATAGCTGACTTCATATTTCTCTAGCCTTAAGGGACCTGATGAAATCCACTAAAAAGGCACCAAACGAAGTAAGCTGTATTGATTTTGGATTATTTTTTTCTTATCTGTGCATAATTAACTGGTTAATTTACGTTATAGAAGATCATGTTAATAGACCAAGAGTACTTTTGGATTTATGGACATGCTTGTAAACGATTGTTATTTATTGTTAATTTCGAAATGAGTTTTTCTACCTTATATTAGCTGTCTGTGCATTAGACGTTTCAGCCTCAAGTATAACACTTCGTGAAATGCAAATGATTCACAAGGTGTTCCTACAACATTATCACCACTACTAAGACAAAACTGTTGTTCAGACGTCGTTCCTGCCCAATCTTCATTTAGTAAGGTAATATGAAGTCTACTCTGTGAACATTGTAAGTGTGCAAACACCCGACCAGAGGCTTTATTTTATGATAAGTACTTTACTAGTGTTGGGACGTGGTTGTATGAATGAATTACTTATCTGATCACCATAGTATAATCAGTCACTTGTATTATATCAACAGGATGGTTATATAAAATAATATCCATATACAGGAGTATTGGTCATTTTCGAATTGTGATTGATATGCTTATATGTTGCATATATATTTAAAGTTTATTGGAGTTCACTTGCAACTAAATTCTGGTGTCACATCCTTATCAATCAGTAGGTGTAGTTATATAAATGTGCAGAAGTTCGAGACAGATAACTGTACTGATTAACAGTGAATGCAGTCATGTTACTTCGTATCACTTAAATCTTTTCAATTTGTATAAATCATTCCACATAATGATGAATATATTTTTGCACATTTTTAATACGGCTTTTTTACCATAGCTTGTTACAGAGAATACAATGTACGGAAGTTAATGCTAATCGTAAAGTGAACGCATTTTAATGTTTACGTTAGCAATGTTAAGATATAGCCTTTCCTTTTGGTAACCGTTTATAATAGCATACCACATGTAAAATATTACGTTTCGGGATCTCATTCAATTTTGTTATTTATTACGCTATTAATAAAAAAGAATCACTTTTTTCGAATACATTTTCACCTTTATTATAGATTCTTTTAGTATCAGCTCTCCTCACACGTAATAATCTATTCATCTATGTCATGAACGATTTTTATTCTTAGCTGAGCTAACTAGCTAGACAACTCAAATGACTGGTTAAATAAGTGTTGACTAACTTCCCAGTATTAACATTGTAACGGTGAATATTGATAACGCCGATTATAAACAGTTGGTGTAACTTGTTACTAAGATGACACTACTCACCTATCAGTTTATTAAGAATCAGGCTAGGGGATCAAGGCAAGTAAGCTATCGGCGTAGGCCATTAAGCCTATTACTAGAAATACACTAATATGCGCAAACTATAGTAGGCGAGTATCTTATGGTTTTGAGTACTGTTTACCGCACAGAAACATATTTACTTGCGCATTGTTACATATGTGCTAGCCATTTCATTTTAAATTAAACTGAGAATGATTTTTAGCTAATAATGAGGACATTTCATAGTATCATATCAAGTAGTCGCACTTAAGCTCCTGAGATATAACGCATACATTGCCGCGTACACTACGAACCCTAATACACACCACTGTAATACTACAAATATGAAAAAAGGCAAATATAAAGTATTAACCATTTATTGTAGACAAATCGTTATTATTGGATGATATATGCAGATTCTACAGTGACTGAGGTGATTAGGGAAACTGTAGAACACATAAAAAACACTAGATTTTAAGATGAGAAAACTTATTTCATACTTATTTTCTAAGAATCCTTGTTGTATAATTTTCAATCATGGTAAACACATGCACTGCAATGCTTTTGCCAAACTTTTGAAAAATCAATCGCCTATTTCTCTGTGTATTCATCAGCTTTTGCAGTAGATGTTTAGCCGGCTTGAAACATGAAGTAACGCTGTTTATCTGGACACTTACGTTGGAACTGTGCATCTAACGTTTAATGTTTAAGCATATTATTAACTATCGACTCAATAAATCGCAACTGGATTTATATTTTCCTTTTTCTCTTCTGATATGCGTCTAAACCAAGGGTCACACCTCATAAAAGATTTCGTGCAGGAATAGTTATGCGTCACGATGTAAGAACGAACGATTTATTCATTAACATTCAGCACTACACGAAACATAGATTTACAATCCATTTATTAAAATCTGAAGATGCTACAATTGCAGTTCAACTTATGGTTTGTTTCTCTGACCAATCTCATGAGATTTACTTATATTACCAAATGCACATTTAAAAACTACAAAAATGTATTTAAAAGACGAAAACGAGGTACTTTGAGAATGAATTTAGTGAGTGAAGGTAATCAACGATTGAATTAAATTTATTAACTTACAGACTGAAACTCTCCAACTGCTTGCTCTACATCCTCTAAACTGAAAATTCGTCGGCTAAGCACTGTATTTCCAAAGGCTGCTTTCAGATCAACACTTATTTTTCGTGAGGAACAGGTTAAACAACTATTATTCAATAAACAGATACATAAAAACCGTAGACTCACCTATTTTTAGTCCTATTTCTCCGTAAACAGAATGTTTTTAAGATTTGTGAGAGTAAATAAAGGATGATCTGTCTGCCATACTGCAAATGTGGAACTGCCACTATGCACCTAACCGCTCAAGGTCACAAAAATGTTATATTGCAGCAGATCAAACTCGGCTGATACTTATCTAGTGCCCCCTAATAATCTGGTTTTTTCTGTCAAATATAATGGAACGTACCAAGGGGTTAAGAATATACACCAGTAATATTCAAAAATAGACTGTACATGTATTTTATACAACATTCTACCTGCTTCTTGTTTGTGGAAGTTTGGGAGAATAAAACCTTAGTATCCTCAATTTGTGAGTTATTGCAGCAACCTGTTTGAAAAAAGAGACTACTAGAATATGCTAAGTTCAAGTCAGTATCCCTATATAATCTCGGTAAATTTATGGAGTTGATAGTCTATAGTATGCTTGTACGCCGTGTATATAGTGTACTTAGTCTAATTTGTCAGGGTGAAACTGTAGCTTCCAAGTGAAGCACTGATTGATTACAAGCAATAAATTTGGACTAAGTATGAAAATAGAGCTGTTTACTATTAAAGCAAAGGTATTTGACTTCAAGTTCATCAGCAAACACAAATAACTTTCCACAAGAGAAGCGATTGTTTATACAAATAATATATAGTCAGGAGGAGATGATCAAGAATACTTTTTTGAAAAAACTTAAGGTTGCAGACGTCAAACAAGTTGAGCACTGTAGCATTACTACTATTTCTGCGGAAACCGGACTTCTTCAGCACAGTGAAAAGAGATTTAGGCCTAACCCTAACTAACATAATAGACACGAGCAATAACTAACAGGGAATCGCACCCAAATGCTAGGCTATGTTTAATTTCAACTGGAGGCAATTGGTTATTTCACCTATGAACTCTTCAATATTACCTATCAGACATATCTAAAAGCACATAAAACAGTCTTTAAAGAAACGCAAACCTGTCGGAAAAGGTACAGAGACAAGCGACGAAGTATATCACACGATTTGTTTCGAACTCGTACAAAGACCGCCTACGACCACTCTGTCTATGCTCGCTCGACAACAGACGAATGAGGTGTAACTTTTTAACATTTTACTAGATTCTGGACAACACAGTTCACCCATCTGAGTCGATACTGTCACAGATCTCTCTACTAGGTTATCCCTACGGGATCTCTCATCAATTGCTATCACTCACTAATGGTCTTTCACATCTGGAATAAACATCCCACCTACGCGACTCCAGTCGATCCATTAAACACCTTTAAGAAGCAGTTGGTCGAATATGTATGCACGCATGTAACATTATCCACTTCTTGGAGTAAAGTTTAATCACGCTTTATCAGCTTTACAAGTTGCAAACCTAATATCTACTACTGCCACATTCAACTCCACTGTCAGTTCATTCAACACATCTACCCACCTATTTATAATCATTTATATATCTTTACGCATCTACGTCTCCTTAATCTTAGCTTTCGTTTTTTATTACTTTATTGCCCAATCGACTGTTTAGCAATCTGGTAACTACTAATAACCATGAACTTAACTCACTGAGTTGAATTCACTCACATACAAGCTAGATCAGCTAACAAGTCAACTGTCAAAATCAGAGGCATTAGGCAATCGAGTAACTATGTCACTCAATTTGAATGTTGCTGAACAGCTGGAACGTCACATTAACAGAGCAAATAAATCAATCGGTTTTAAACTAGCTCATCAGAAAGATACTGGAAGGAATGACCTGATCCAATCTAGTAGGAATTGGTTAAAGTTACACGTCTTAAAGTCTTCAAGTTTTAGCAGGTAGTATTTCGCATTTGTTAGTAATATGAGATCCTTTATACATAATATGTCTTACACATATACCTTATTAGTAAGAAAGCTTGGTTTTCATTTACCCGATTATGCGTTTTTTGTCCTTGATGCCTTTAGCAATGTGAGTTAAATTGATCTCTAATCCAAATACAGTTATAATTACGTGTTAATCAACAACTTTTGGTTCCTCAACAATATTTTTGTTATATTTTTGTGAACTAACTCAACGTGGAGCTATTGGATGACCTTGGTGTACCCTTGCGCGCTATGTTCACCTGCTCGGCGGGAGTAGCGTTTTTAAAAATTGACTAATATTTAGGTAGTCATATCGATAATGGACTCAACAGATAACCCTTTTGCGTCGCTTGTTAAAAATGCATCTCTCGGTAATGTTGATCAACGCTTCAGTATAATTATTGTATAGGTCTCGGCCCAGCAATTTTTGGAGCTTGTGAAACTGAAGTTACTAAAATCTTGGAAAATATTCTGCTCGTTACACATGATAAAGGTATAAAACCATTTTTTGTAGATCACTTTTAGAACTTACTCTTGGTGAATCCGGTAGACCTAGTCATTTACTTTACATGCAACCCTTCTCTGGTGGGAATGTACAGATTTATGTGAGCAGTTTAGATGAACTTATTTTTGATCGCACGCAAATGAAAGAATTCAACGACTATGATGTTGTTAGCCTTAGCACAGGGGTTGCTACTGATGTTAGTGATGTTTTGACGCCCAACCCAATTAGTTATTTAGTCTCCTCTTATCACCGTGCTTTCACAATTAAACAAACAAGCGCAGTAAGTTTATCTTCTGGAATATTTTTTAGTTGAGCTTACATTATTACTTAGTACCAGGAGAATTCAAAAATATGTTATTTTTTCAAAATAGTAAGGAATTTTTCACTAAGGATTCCTGGAACCAATCTGGAATTAATAGGACTTTATTCGTATGGCTAGTAGATTACCATATCTCATTCCTGCCATGCATGTGTTTTCTGTTTATGCTAGTTTTTGAGCAGTATTTATACCGATCCTGCAGAAAGTATTTAGGCATTACTACTAATCGGTGTGACTTATTTGAGGTGTGCAGCTGTGTTTTTAAAGTGCTCGACTGCCCAAAAGGGTATTTATGTAGATTTTTGTGTGGAGTACCTTTCAAATCTTTCCATCACCATATGTATCAATATCCTATGGAAGCATTTATCATATCTATGTAGTTTTTCTGATTTGATTAAC
This sequence comes from Schistosoma japonicum, assembly GCA_025215515.1. NCBI lineage: Eukaryota > Metazoa > Platyhelminthes > Trematoda > Strigeidida > Schistosomatidae > Schistosoma > Schistosoma japonicum. The sequence goes on from CM046066.1 coordinate 16,637,049, forward strand.
AAAGGCTTCGGTACATATGAGTTTATTTGACAACTATCTGTGACTGACCAAGTGTTTTCGTTTTCTGAATACTGTTTACGTATGTCATGAGTCCGTAAGATTCTGTTGTCGCTTTTGATAATTTGGTATTTACTCTTAATAGATTGTTTAATTGAGTTAGCCAGTCTATAAATTTTAAGAAGTGATAGTGTCCGGGATTGCTACTTACCCATTCTTCGCACCAATTTGCGCTCAAAGTGTATATTTTGTTTATTGGTTAAACTCAAACCTTGTCGCTACTCTGTACTTTTTCAGTCATATATTCCTTGTTCATTTGAGTGTAAATATTGGCTACTTAAGGATTCCTAGCTGATAAACAAATAGCCCAATATTACTTAGTGGAAAACTGAATGAGGATAATTTTTTAGAAAACAGTCAAATAATGCGTCATACGATTTCTTATAGAAACCTTCGTCACTACTTTTTTCCGTACTAGAATTAGTAGATATGCATTTAGTCCTGAATCTGTATAAGTTATTTTAAGCAAGAAAATTAGATTTTATGTTTCCCCTTTAATAATCACATTTTGGAGTTTATTTCTGTAAAAGACAAGATCTTTATTTGCTTTCAACCCGGGCATCTAAAACGATAGGTGAAACGATTCAAAGAATAATACATTTGGCCTTCAACTATACAAATTCGTTATTTGTAAACAGCCTGAAGGAAAGTCGACAGAGGCCCACCGACTCTTGCGGAAGTTGAAAAGCCATAGTTAATCTTATCTGATTGAACACAGTGAGTCTGGATGGATTAACTCCAGAGGCACTTAAGAATGGTGGTCCAGTTTACTCATCTAGGTTGTCTGATATATTAGCCAACGCCTGAGAGCTGGACATAATCCCATCTGATTGATGTCGATCGTTTATCGTTCCACTGTGAAACAAAGGATCAAATTCGTCTTTTGCTAACCAAAAAGGAATTGACTTAACTAATGTGGTGTCTAAAATACTAAATTTAATAATTATTGATACCACTGGTTAAGTAATAATGAGGTTAGATATAAGGTATTAGGGAAGATGTTAAATTAGTTGGTGCAGTCGTAAATCTCTATCGACTGGTGTTATGACATGTCTTACCTATACCCAACCACTATGAAGCAAAATGCTGACTGTTGTTGGGGACAGATGGGATAAACTAGGGGCATCTTTATCAAAACATAACATCAGTTTATGAGGTCGCTGAGTGCTAGTCTAAGCCATGTTGTTCGATACGGACTACTTAGTTTTGGTCCGTGCAGTTGTAATCACTGGTTAGGGATTATTGGTGATATGGCTCACAATTGATCACGGCAGTGCAGGTACACTCACTCATTGTCTTCTCTTAAGTTTTGGGCTTATAATTTTTTCATACCTTTCCACAAATCAATCCTTAACTATCGTATCATACTCTGTATGTTCACACTTTCTTATTACCATCGGTGTAACTCCTAGTTATGCTTCTTCGATTTCCATTTTGCTGTGCTAATGAGGTTTGGCAACTTGGAGTGCTGCACGTGTCATGTTGTACTTTGTACGTACCTAAGGGATGAACTTAGAAATTCGGTTTGATTATTGGCAAAATCCAGTGTTGTTTATCCTCATCTCATTGGCCATTTCTTATTAGTTCGCTACCTCAGAAATTCGTATTCTTACCGTTATGTCGACTAAAATAAAGTAAGCAACAGCGATATTGCTGATATTGATTACCGACCTTTAGCATTTGTTTATTTACTGTGCGATTTCTTTTATCAGCTCTCACAAGTCATCGAAGATTGTCGCAAAAGTATTGTTAGGCAAATCGTGCTTCTGTTGCTTGTTGATGCTGAGTCTGGTAACCCAGAAAGCAGTACTAACTTGTTTGACGTTATTTATCAATCACTCTGTACAGGTACGTTAATATTAGTGTAACGCTTCGTTTGCATTCTTTCCTGTTATTTTTGACCTGTTTGAATTGCACCTTACTGCTCTTACAAATTAGTCTTCAAACTTTTTGCACCACTTTCTTTTCGCATAATAAATGGTTTTCTATCTTTTCAATTTTAACAAAAGATGATTGTGATCAGATTACGTACATTCAAACGATGCTTGAGGAAGTTCTTAATCATTTGGAATCGGAATCTTTATCAGATGTAAGCATAGTTGAATCTTGTCCTCAGTCCTCACTAAACAGTTTAAGGCCGTTGGTCAATCGTCTTCTGGTTCAATTAAGCAATATTTACTATTCTGCAGTGCAGTCACCAACAGTACCACATAGCTTTGTAAATAAGCAATTAGTCAGTGCCAAAGAACGAATCTTATTCTGCCCTCAACGTCGTCCTCTATTGATTATGGCAATATGGTTATCGAAATATTCAATTACTGCTCAGGTATATTCATTTAAGTTCATCAAATACATTTAATAGTCTGTTTCCTATTGCCAATATTTAATTTGTTTATATCAGTGTTGATATATTTTTTTGCATTGTTATTGTGACAGCCATTGATTGATTGTATTTTAGTATAAAAAGGCTATCTCTAGCTTCTAGATAGTGTTCCCATTTATTTTTGGTACATCGACCAGTCAGCTAACTAATAGTTGTCGGTCCTTTTCATTCGAGGAAAATCTGCTTCTGGTATTCAGTTAAATACTTTCTAATGTGATTTCATTAGTATTGTGTTTTTTACTGCATGTGAGATAAACATGTGAATTGTTGATTATTTGTCGATATATTTATATTTCAGCAAACAAAGTTGAGTTCTCTCTGTTACTAATTTGATGTACCTAGTTGGACGTATTATGAAAGTCATCCCACGATTAATTGGAATTCAGCATCGTTCGGTATATATATATATATATATATATATATATATATATATATGGCTAATCGAGATATTTCTATCCGTAACCTGGACAATTCTCCAATTTTTTGGTTATTTATTAAGAAAAGGTTCATATGTATGCAGATAAATTAGTTATGTTGTCATTTAGTTTTTAAGTCCTGAACTGTTAAGTTGTTCACATTTAATTACTACTTTTGTCACGCTAAATAAGAAGCAGAAATTACGTTAAAATGCATGATCAGTTTTTCTATTACCTATTAGTTCTGTTTGTATTAGAAAATTGTGCATTTAAGGACGTATATATATATAAATTAAACACGTACATTCTTTATTAACATTTAAACTGTTTTTACATCGATTCGTTTTTACAGCTTCTTATTGAGTTATCGTTTCCTCAAAATTTCTCCAGCGGTTCATATAGACCAAATGAATTTGAAGGTGGTTTATTGGGTCGCCTTCTCGCTCCTAGCCATTTGCATTCACCTCAATCAGCAGAAACGATATTCTTAACTAACCAACCTCAAGTTGGTGAATTTTTCACTGAAAAAGTACCTTTAAAGTCAGTTGTTGAATCTGAACAACGTACAATATGGCAGGTATGTTACCCGTATTCATTATACTTATACTGATATTTTGGTATTACTTCTTTGAATTACATTTTGTAATCATTAATTCACTGGTAAATGAAGTGTAAGTATATCACCTATAAGCACATAATTATGTATTAATTATTTTATATGAGCTAATATAACTGGTAGTGACGTAGACGTTCTTTATTCACTTGTAAGAATATAAATTGTTGCAGTACATATAATATTTCTGTGCTGTTTAGTTGGTTTTTGTTTTGTGCTATTCGTGTCTTAGTTTTTGAAGCAATCATCACCTAATGTGCCAGTCCGATTTCGTAGTGCCCTGGTACGGCCGAGAGGAGGGAAAGTTTACACAACATCATTGTTTGTTATCTATCTGAAACTTGTAATTAGTACTCTGGTAAAGTACCACACATTTGCTTCCCGTCTGTCAATTCGATAAGTGTGTTTCACATTCGCTCATCCGGGAAGCCATGTAGCATCGAAATTCGGTTCTACCACCTCAAGGAAGTGCGTTCAAAAAATATTGTAGTACTAGCTGGAGATATGAATGCACAGGTCGGGCGTCAAGGTGCAATGAAAAGTCACTTAGGCAGCCAATAGATGTGGGGGGACTTAATGGTTCTCTACAACTTTATGCAAACCACAACCTGCTTCTGGCCAACACCAACTTCCAGCACACCTACTGCCGATGCACTATCTGGTGTTCTCTTTCTGAAACTGAAGCCTGAACACAATTTGTTTCTGTCGCGACTGGTTACCGTTGTCGTGGTTGTATCCAAGACTGTCATTCCTTTTCGAAAGTCTATGTAGACTCTGATCATGGTTTTTTTTGCGCCATATTTGTCTTACGTTTCAGTGGCCAGCAAACGTCTTGGTCTAAACGAATTGATACTAGTAAATTGACTTCAGCTTCTATTTTAACAAAATATCAATCCGAGTTAGGTTATAGGCTAAACGCTAGTTCGCCAGATAGTGTAAATGAACGCTGGTTGCATTAACAGGAAACCAAGGAAGTGGTGAATCACGTCTCATGGAGTTCCGCGAAACGTCCCACTTATAAGCATTTGGTTTCTGCAGGTCCCCAACAGCCCATTGAAGCACATCGGTCCACTCCGATAATTCATGGGTTTGATAAACGTAAATTGTTACATCAGGAAATCATAAAGCGCCTATCGGATGAATGGGAAACCTGATGATCTGAGCTTGACAAAGAGCTGGGAATAACAGCTGCATCTGGTAACCTCTAAAGTCGTCTTAGACGATGGGCTGGGTTTTTGATTTTCAGTTCAGTTGATCTGCTGTCCCAACAACTATCAGATTGTCCTCCTTTCCATGGCTGGTTACGACTAATCCATATAACAGAGTGAGTGTACGCAAGGGACTTCAACTTATGAATCGTAACAAATCAGACCCAGGTGACTTGCTCCCAGCTCTTTATGAAGATTGTGGTGAACTCCTAGTTAGAAATCTGGCAAGGTTGCTTGGAAAGGTTTGGGCAATTGAGAACATCTAATCATTTTGGAATGAAGCGATCGTCGTCCCCAATTTTAAAAAGGCCCCACGTGACCAACGTAACATCTGTCCAGGGGGCTATGGGTCTACTGTCTATTGCTTCCAAATTACTGGCTTCTGTTATACTTTACAGACTGTCCAAAACGCATGAAAAGCTTACTCACAAGGAGCAGACCAGTTTTCGATCAGGTTGAGGATGTGTTAATCACATTCTCACTATCTGCTAAATGTTAGAACACCGTCACACTCACCGCAGGCCAACAGTCGTATTTCTTAACATTAGGACTGCCTTCGATTCGTTGGACAGGACTGTGCTGTGGAATTGTCTATTGCAGAACGGCGTTCCTGTAAAGTTTATCAACTTTCTCGATTGCTTCGATCATCTTCAACGTTTTCCATCGACAACATTCTAGAAACATCTCTGAAGAAAGTGAGTGCTAGTGGTGTGTTGTTACCTCGAGAAAAAGTTTCTGACCTTGAGTACAAGGTTGATTTTGTCTTATTGTGTGGTAGCACATAAGCCATCAAAATGCCACTCAGTTAATAATTAGTATCCGTAGATATAGCATATACTGTGCACCTTCCAAATGCAAAGCACTTCTACAAGACTGACAGGAATGTGTACCTGCTGTCATTCTTTCTGGTGAGCAGTTGGAAGTAGTCGAAAGTTCATGCATCTGGGTAGTTGTGTGTGATTTTGATGGCGTGCTACGTGAGATCTCCACGTAATGGAAGCCAAATGGGTTGATACTGGATTGAGCCATCGTTTGCGCCATCGCGATGTGAGTCTGACTGAAAAAGTCAGGTTTGCTACGTTTCGGTGATAGCAGTTCTACTCCATACCTGCGAAACCTGATTGCCGACGTGAAGATGTTCGGCGTCTATCTGCGTTGGATCATCGTTGCCTCCGAAGAATTGATGATATCCGGTTGGAACACCATGTTAGTAGTACTGCGGTTCAACATCTTGCTTTCAGGCACCGCAATGACAGCCGCATCGATGTTACCATCTTGAAACACCGGCTTCGGTCTCTCGGTCACATTTTGAATGTCATCCTAGCGGCTTGCATATCATACATTATTTTCCAACACCGGGATTAGTCTGAGAAAGCAGGGAGGTGATCAGTTTATGACATGCCGCCGTGGAATGAGAGAGCTGTATAGGACTGGGATTTGTCGGTTGATCCCGACTTATTGGTTAGGGTCCTGCAAATGGTGCAAATCAGTAATTTGAGACCCCATCAGATATAGCACAGAATATAAACCAGTGGGGATCTTGTCGCAGTTTCCTACGACAATTTTCATAAAAGTGTAATGACATTTCCTTATAAAAATAAGATTTTCTTGTTTGTATTTCTACCCTAACTGTATCTTCCACTTTATAATTATCTTGTTGTCCTACCAAATCATACATTCTTTCTTTGTTTGCGCTCTCCCTATTTTCTTCACGAGGTTACCTTTGTACTTGTGTGGCGCTTATACATTTTGGTGCCATTTTGTACTAAATTTTGTGTTTAAATAAGTTAACAAAATAAAATATGTAGTCACTTAGTTACAGATTCGAATCGTGGCCCTTGTAATTTATGTAATCATTTTTCAATCACTTTGCACCATTCGTCACTAGATGTACCTATGAATAATTACTAAGTTTTAGTAGTGTTCTGCATTTTTTTCATGATTTGCAAATTCTTGTGTGAAAGCATTATTTTGAAGCTTTAATTGATTCCTAAGCGTTTTTGACTAGTTCATGCTACGTATAGTATACAAATCAATGCTCTTCGCTACCACAATTTACTTCATTGATTATATTATGCTTTCAGTATGATTAGCTGTTTGTTAGTATTACACTTATTACTTATATTTCAACTACTTATAACTTTATATGATAAACGTTTTAATGAAATGGTTGATTACATCTAATTTTAGTTTTTTGTCCTCCTAATTCATCTAATCTTTAATACTAAAATGCTTAATGCGGGAATCTGATAGTAAAGTCATTTGCTTTCGTGATTACTTTTTTGATAAACATATATTTGTCTGGAATCACGTTTTAGGCATTCATGGACCGACTTACACCACCTATTTATTACTAGGAAACGTATTTGATCGGAGATTTTTGTTCCTTGTTCAACAAATCCCTACAATACAGTACAACCCAACCGTTGCTGCTATCTCGACGTGATGTCAGGGCTTACCTATCGTAATGAACCAGTCGTGCTAGACTGGCTGAAGCACTCATTTCTTAAGGTCCTACTTTGTTATGCACGTTGGCTGCAAATCAGTAAGAATAAAAGAAGAAAATCTGAGGTCCAAGGTCGAAGTTGTACTACTGGTTGTACAGAGGAGTGATGGTAGTAGGGTGTTTCCGCCAGATAACCATCATGGCTTTGGTTAATTCTTCATATTAATGGGTACGTAGGAATGTGTAAAAAGCAAATTTCAGTCAACTAACTGCCTCAATGTAGCACGTAGGCTAACGTAGAACCGGCTTCTACAGGACGTCATTTATGTAATGCAAAACGTAAAATTTGTAGGTGCTTCTTAATGTCAATGACTAATTATTCATTCTCTGTTGGTACATATTAATCCTGAGCGGGTTTTCTCTATATCGTCGCTTAGCCACAAGTAATAATGCTTCTTTCAGACATAAGATAACCTATCGTTACGCTCGGTGTTTTATTTTGAAAAGAACAACTTATTTTGTTTTCTGAGATCGAGTAGGTGTTTCTAGCTGTTGTGTAAATGTTCTGATGAATGTTGTAAGAAAAATTTGCACATTATCATTGATCTTCTACGTCATAATTCATTTGTAGTTTGTGAAATTTATCTACTTTTTTAAATATATTTTTATATTTGCTATCCGTTGTGTTTAAATTGTTTTCCAGCTAACTGATCAAATGGATTTAGAGTTGAACACGTTGTTCACTAATTTACTCAGGGTTGGTAAACGACGTCCATACATTAAAAAGTTGCTGTTCAAATGGTTTGGTGCATGTATTCATGCTAACAGAGGTATGCTCTTGTGTTTCATGTTTTTAACTGTTTAATTACTTTTACTTACAAATATTCATATATATTCAGAAAATTCACCGTTGTTAGAAGTATTCCTTATCTGTATCCTAGGAAGTTTCTTCCTACGATATTTTTATAGACATCTGTGGCCAGAGCCATAATTTCATATCTATTTATTGAGATGACAGATTTGAGAAAACAAAGCTAGTACTTGTGACGCGAATTATATTTAGTTCGGTCCAAACCAACTGGTTCCTCAAATGCAATTATGTATAATGGTCAGCTTTAACCGTTAATTTGCTACTCCATCTTAACCTTCGTAGCTGGTCTGTATCACTAACCATCACATTTAGGATGTAACTCGAAGCCAGCCGCACAAATCTATATCTGGTAAATTAATTAATCGTTAGTTAGTTATAAACAACACAGAACCTATCATATATGCACATCGGTCCGAGTTGCCGTACCATATTAGCACGATTAGATCACACTTACGAGATTAACAATAACAATATTATTTAACAGGAAGGAATGAAGCAAACGTATTTACAGAGGAATAACGAAACATAGGATCCAGAAAAACATAGACTAAATACACTTACGCTACTATGACCGATTTTGGGCCACACCATCTAGTATCTCCAGCCACTGATCGTGATTATCATGTGGACCTCAGCAGAGCAGTCGACTTAGACTACCAGTCGAAGTCTTCGTAAACTGATGCTATGTTTAAGTTTGGCGACCCCTGCCTTTCTTCCATCCTACTCCTACACCAGCCGATACCATGTCTCGGTGCATGCGTCAGTCAAGTATACCTAACACATGTCCCAAGGTTTACGGCCTCTTCAACTGACGTGTCATTATTTCCTAGTGCTCTGTATTTGGCATCAATACCGCTCACTCTCTTATTCTATGATATACTGGCGATACTTTGAAGATTTCTTTAATCAAAGACCTAGAGCCTACTCATATCATCTATTTTCATAACCAAAGTTTCGCATTCATAGATTACAACAGATCGGACTGCTGAATAGTATGCTCGGTCTCTAACTGCGACACAGATGTCTCGTCTACGCCAGAAGTGGTACAAGTCAGCAAAAGCCAAGCGAGCTTTCTAAATCCGAACTGAAACTTCGTCAGACACCAATCTACCTAGGGTGATGAGATTTCAGACATGAGTGGTGGTTTACGTACTCAACTATTCCACTCTCTATGGCCAATCTAGGTGATGATGCAGACCAATCCTGAAGTAGCATTTTTGATTTAAAGGGAGAGAAATGCATCCCGAATATGCTTGTATTGTTAGTCAAAGTGTTAAGGAGACTTTGAATATTGTTAGCGTCTTCGAGGAATATGACTATATTGTTTGCGTATTCTGATTCGACAAGTGGACTTCCTTGATGTAGATCATTTCCTGAGAGGTTAGGTGAAGAAAGGGCAACTTCTAGAAGAATATCTTTGAAGAAATTAGATCAAAAGTATGGGGGTTGGATGGATAAGGGAACAATTCCGATGAACACCACTTAGCATTAATATTTCTCATAGCTGTTCGCCATAGGCTGTAACTTGACCATTGGGGTTTGAGTAAAGGGTTTTCATAAAGTTTATGTATTTCTAAGGTATGCCTTTTAATGATAAAGGACCTCTCGATTTACGAAATCAGAAGCTGCTTTCAAGTTAAAGAACATCACTATTTTCGATTGATGATAGGTCTGTCTATATTCTAGGATCTGACGGAGAGTAAATTACTAATAACAGGGGTTTGAACTACCTACCGCGTAATTAATTAATCAAATGTATGCGAACTTGGTTATCTAAACGGTCTATCATATTCTGTTTAATTCTACACATGCGTTTTATTTACGTTCATATTTCACTGGGTAATATGATGTATATATGATCATTCAATCACATCTTTTCTCATCGAGCTCCATAAATTTCACAACATATTACTTGTTAATACAACCCTCATTTCTCTATCTGTCTGCTTATCTGTAAATATGTATGAACAGGATAGTATTATGGTTTTCAATTACTATCCAGTTAAATGTAGACGTGGTTTGATAAAAAGGCCTACGTAATAGGTTTGACTGTATCCTTACGAATGAGACTATTGCAGATTATGTGCAGAATGGGTGTTTACTTAAAATTCATATAATGATGGGAAGGCTAGGGTGTGTTGAACAACTGTACTTGTGATATCTAAAAAACCTGTCTATACTACCTTACCGTTCAGATTGCTAGTCAGATAATCTTACATTCAAATAAGTATAAATCCATTGTCAGTAGAACGTACTATGGGACTACATTTGCTATTATTGAATAAATAATTTCTGTCTTTCAGCATAAGCCTGTTTACGATTTCGCATCCGATTTACTTGTCTGTGGATACATACATAGGGAGGACTAATTGTGATATGCAAATTAAGATGACTGAACGTACATTGAAACAATTTCAAAACAAGTATCAAATGATAATAAATGCTCATCTTCCATTGTCTAATACAACTGAAACAGGTCATAAGACTAGTCTTAACTCAGTCTTTATAATTTTGTTGGAATAAGTTACAAGTAAGTGATCAGTTCATTCGAAATGTATCACATTAATATGTCACATAGTTATGATAAACTGCATGCAACCATTGCGTCATTTAGATACGTTGTTTTTATGCTCACTAATAGTTCCCACCTCGAACTGATATTATCTGAGGAATTACTGGGAAACAGCATTGATTAACCGACTCACTCATCGTAGTTTAAAATTCCTCAATGGTGCACACACAACCCCACACCTAATTGAAGCAAAGACTCCCCTATTTCACGGTGAAGATGATACATCTAATCCACTGATCCACATTCTCGGTGTTAGTCAATGCCATATTGTTATGTGACGACTATTCATGATATTCGATTATAACTACGGCATTCTCTATATGATTCGATTTTAGCTACAACTTCTCACACATTTCTTGGAAATCTCAAACCTGGTTATTCGTGTGAGCAATCAAACTTGGGCAGAATAAATGTCTAATATATCATAGTTCCCATCTCTTGCCAGTCTGCAATGAAAGTTGTATTTAAACCTAACTTATCTTTGTAAGCCGTCACCAAATTTTAAGCTTATTGAACTGATAATATTGATGTGATCCTTAATAAATTTTTGTATATTTAAAAATTTCAGGATGTGCTGTAAATAAAAGCATTATAACTGGTTTCCAATGTATATACTCTTAAATTACTTTCAATCTTTCATGTATATATGAGTGTGTATGGGGAGGGGGGATCATGTTGTGATTAGTTTTCTTAGTCTTCACGGTATACCATAAATCGGTGGCTGTTTGGACCTTCTGCCATTAAGTTACAGGTTCGAATTCCACTCCACTTTCTTCTGTGTACACCGTCTAGCAGCATCTCTCCCTCCGACGCATGATGCATAGCTTAAAGTAGATTGCGATAATTCATACTTAGTGAATGAGTTATATCAATTACGTATGGTCATTCATTTTATTATCTTTGACCTTTATATTATGTGGTATTTAACAGTTAGTTAACCAATAATAATTACTCTTAAAGTGAAAATATCCTAATATAATGTTCATTTGAATGTGTATATAAATATGTGCGTGGATAAAACGATTTAAAAACTTCCCGTATTTCTTTAGCTTGTGATAAATCTATGGATTTATTTTCAGGTTTCAGTCCATTCTCGTGTTTTTTTGCAAAAACTATTCATGAGATCTTATTCTTTTTTTTCACTTATTAGTATTTTTTTTCTATTGACTTCTTCAGCTTTATTATGTTATATAGGCTCATTATTAATTATCATATTAAACACAAAAGCGGCCCATAAAGTTATTGACTGTTGATCTGTTGCGTTAAGCACATACCGTCTGGGTGGGCTTCACATTATTATCGCGATCATTGGTTTGAGACACCAAGTGATATAACTCAGATGCACTCACTCTTTATAAGTTTTAAAACCACTTAATACTTTTTACTCTGTGATCTTATTCTTTTCGAATCATTTCTACCGTGTTTAATAGTAATGCTTTAGTATTTATCTTGGTAATTTTATCTCTGTGCTGATGTGGTGAACTAATTTATATGCAAGCAATGTGCTACCTTGGATTGAGTGACTGACTAAAAATTGGTACCTCATGGCATTAATAGAGATAGATCATATCAAGTTTATTCAATGGTGATGAGTTCTATCTGTCTTCGGTTTCTGAGTTGTCTAAACGTTGTTAAGCACTCGTGATTATTTGACCCTGACATTCACCCTTCATTTATTAAATTTAGATTCAGTTCTGTCAACTTTGGTTCCGACTGGCGAACCAGTTTCATTTCTTTTTTGCGCATTAGCTTTGTTTTATAATTTACACACAAAGCGCTTCCAAGAGTCTTTAATAATCAGGCTCATCAATTATTTTATCGATTTACAATTTTGTAGAATCGTGTGCACACCGTTTTTCCATGTTCACTTCGTTAACAATCATCGCGATAATGAATCGGCCATCATAAATCATGTATTTGATCTCATCTTAGTGGGTCGATTGTTATATTTGACTAGAAATAACCCTTGTAGTATGAACGTTCCTCATTCTAACAATTGATTCATTTGGAAATAGTTGTTTTCTTCAATGAAAATTCTACTAGTTTCCCACAAGTTTTACTGATAATTTATTACTGACTTGGCGTATTGATTAGTCAGATTATGTATAGCATTTAATCTATTTGGTCTCTATTGTACTTGCTTTTAAAAGCATCATTAATTTTAGTATATCTTTTGCTTTTATCTATGCAGCTCGTGGGCAGTTGGCACATTCAATGATGAGTCATGATTTATTAAGTCAACCAAACACACCACATTTAGCTGATGATGGATTTCTTAATAACTTAACAGCGGTGATAGTTCGCCTTACTGGACCATTAGTAACACTGCCGGATAAGCCACCGTTGGATAAGATTTGGCCGGTATATGCTAAAGATTCGTGTTCAGAAAGAACAGTCTTGCCAGGTTTGTCTTGATTTTTATTTTTTTATTGAAGTAGATGAACAAGCGATATATTTAACAATAGAATTAACATTTTTCCTATTGTGTTTTGGAGATTGTTGTATTTTAAGTTTCATATCATGGACTAATCTTTGGAAATCAAGAATTAGTAGACAGCTGTTTCGTTCTAGTATGGGATTCAGCAGTATTTTTATATGACTCCAACAGAAGTTGAGCCCAGGACCTTCGAACCACTGACTGCTGAATCTTCATCGATTGGTTCACATTTCCCTCTTCAGTCAGTTTACGATATTTCGTCATGATTGTCCTGCCGTCGTCACCATGGATTGAAGCCCATTAACGGTAATCTACATTGAAGTTTTAACTTTCTTCTCATGTTGCTAAGTGATCGCGACCTGGTAGAATTCTCAAAATTTTTGGGATAATTTATGGTTCACATTGATAATTTATTTTGTTTTTGTTTGATAATCTGGATTAGAATGTTATATACTTTGCCGGAGATTTTCATGCACATCGTCCACTCCTGTTCATCACTCAAGGAGTTTTCACTTAGTGCATGACACTTAGCATCAGCTTATTTCTCTTAGTGACCTGTACGGATTTTGATTACTGTTATTTCGTCCATAGTTGCGCGTTTCACTTATCAATCACTTTATTCTCCTTTAAAGTTTGTAGGAAATTTTCTCATATACTGACTACTTACGATTCACTGACTAAGACATTTAAGCCTCAGACACTAAGTTACTAGTTTATAACCTACTTCACCTACTTTTTCTTAGGCACTCGAATAGTATCATTAGCTTTGAAAGCTGCGTGTGTGTCCGTTAAGTTAGTTATACATTACCGTTTGTCGAATAATCGATGTGCTTTATTTTCTGGTCGTTTGTCTACGTTATGTAAAGTTAAGAAAACATTCGTACTAAGAATTCACAGTCACCGCTACAAATATATGACTCAATTATTATAATTTGTTATATCTCATTAGTATCATTCAAAACCATCTACAAAAACATAGCCTGCTTGTTGTGTACTTTCGATCAATATGTTTTATGATTATTCTAATTAGCATACATTATTTATTTGCCTTAGATTTACGTGAACAGACACGTCTTGCACCTGCATCACCATATAATCTACCTTTAAATGCAATAACTGATACAGTTGATAATACTTCATTAGAGAAGAGTGAAGATTACCCAATTTTGACAGAATTATTTTTTCTTGCACATGCGGCTATACGTATTGGATGGACACCATTAATCGCTAGACATTTCGAAACCGGCCAACAACTGCATCGATTAGAAGATCAACTACAACCGTATGAATCAGATAGTTCGAATAGTTCAAATGATTCTCAAGGTAAGGTGTTATATTATCCTGTGTTAGTATCGGGATTTTTTTTCATTGGTTCTCCTATTCTGATAATCAAAAGTAATGAATCACGTAAATGCGTACAATGCTTCAGAAGATTTGTAGCTTGGGTAGATATTTCTTACTAGTGTAGCTTTTTGAGCTAGAGAGATTTGTTGTGTCTCTGGACAGCAACATCGTCAGTGCATAATTCAAATACGAATGGACACTTTTAATTATTTTAAAGTATTAAGTTATTTCTTCTCAGCTTAAAATAAGCAACATTGCCAAAATTGTCTAGTGTTTTCAGTGTTTAACTTCTCTGTCTGGTTTAGATACTTCAATTTTTTTCATACCGATCCAAACGCCATTCGTAGCAGCAATCTACTACTTGAATTTTTGCCAAGTAGGTCGTTAGTTAGAATCTTCCATACACTTTATTCTTTTTATTATTTTCAAGACAGCAAGAACAAATGTTTGTACAGAATAAGATAAATTTATTTTATTTCGTTGAAGCAATACTACTCTTTTTCTCATTGGATCAGGTTTAACGTTTTTCGTTACATCACCGTTTTTGGAGGGTTAAGTTCAATTTATTTATTCAATTAGATCATTTTAAGTTTAATGACTGAGCTTAATTCACATTATTCTCAAATACTTCCAACCACCTCTTATTGTGCAGTCATTTGAACTCTGATCTCTATTTTGCCTTCTGGTACTTTCTTTTATATCGGATACATATTTAAATCATTTTCTCCAACATTTTAGTTATGTTCACATGTCTAACATGTTTATATAATTTTGATTTCAACCAATTCTAAGCATTCTCATGAGCATGTTAAACTTTGTTTCAAATAATTATTTTGCAAAATATTATTCTAGGTTGTGTGCAGCTGATAAGAAGCCAACAAAATAAAATGAATTCATCTTATTCTCCACAAATATTTGTCCTTGCTCTCTTAAAAGTAAGAATCTTGTCTCACCTATTGTGGTTAGGACAATCGGAAAGTCTCACGTATAGTATTACACAAGTAGTGCTCTTAACTGTTTCCTTCCGTCATGAAAAGGTAACATTACGTAGATATTAGTTGTTTGAGCAAAATGTTTCATCTTCACACCCCAGTTTAGCTAGTAGTACGATTTCGCCTTCAGATTTTAGTGTTTCTGCATTTAGATCTTTTTTAGCTGACGTACCAATCTTTATAGGATCTGGAAGGATAAGTATTACAACTAATGCAACTTAAGTTTGTCACCACAATGCACAAGTCTGACTACTACGTCAATGTAGCAGCTGTAGTTGGAGCACGTGTTTTTCATATCAAAACGTGAGTGTAGTTCATTGAGGTATATTCACCAAACCTTGTTAATATATCAGTTTGAAAAAAACTATCAGCAAGTTTGTCATCCATACGTTAATTGTTTTCTCGAGGTGTAACCATGTAGAAACTAATTTATAACCATTAACATAATTACTGTTTTTCCATCCTTTACTCTTTTCGTATTTTTTACAGTATTCTTTTTACGTCGTTTTATGCGAGAACGTACAGCTAGGTATTTAGAACAATCTACCAGTCTATCATGCATAACTCGGTTGAAAGATCAGTTGTCGTTTGCTGTGACCACATGCCGTTTTCTTGTCAAATTGGCTAGGTGTACACTGGATAGTAATAACAATGCTACCTCTGACTTGTCAGTATCTTTGTTTTCCCATGGACGTCTTTCTGATTTACCGGAGTATTTAGTCGATAATGTTGTTGAACTTGTCAGTTACTTAAGACGTGCCAAAGATGAATTTCTTGAAGTTAGTAATTTATTGTTTTTTCCCTTCTGTTGATATTTTTTTAAACTTGAGGCATTTTGCAACATCCTTAATTTCAGTTAAGAATGTCATATCCAACAGTACCGATCATTTTGATAAGTGTAGTATATTAGAGGGTAATTTTCACTGTCTGGCATGAACATGTTCAGTGTTGCACAGCTAAACATGCCGGAAGTAAAACGAATACTGTAAAAGTTGGGGCCTAAAATGAAATCTCTAATGCTAATTGTACTCCAATATATATCGCCTATCCACTAATTGAACAAAAAGATGACAGTAAGTGCTGAGTTCGACATACTTAATGGACGTTGAAAATGTTGCAAACAACGTAAGTCACATTTAAATATTCGTTGTTTTTGTTGAAATTCGCTTCAATCAAAAATTTATACTTACATAGAAAAATCAATCATACACAACACTGAGCCTTCTACATGTATGGATTGTCTCAATTGGCTATATCTCAGTAGCATTAACGAGATCAGATTAACAAGATGAATGCAAAATGATTTAACATGAAAAAATGAAAAGGTAGGTATTAAAGAATGACGGCACTTAGAATTTGAAAGAAGCTAAGTAGTAGTTTCACCTATTCCATTGTGATCACTTTTCAGCTGTCACATAATATCTTCATTGATTAGAATTATCACGTGACTAGTCCTAATCAGGCCTTAATCTTTTACTCAGAGACAAATCCAACTTATTGGTCACAGACCAATACTTAAATCCTTCAACTTTAGAAGTTTCTTGTGGTATTAGCCAAATTTTTCATAATGAAGTTTTTCCCTGTTTATTCCTCACTCAAATTACAGTAAATATAGTAAATCATAACTCTATTACAGTTAACGTTTGTTCGAATATTATTGTAACTAAGCTGTAGCTACCAAATCGATTTATGAAAGAGATAGTGGACACAACTCAAATACACTTCAGCAGAGTATTAATAATTCTTGACGCTAATTGTTACGAATATAAAAGAGAGTTGCAAATCTTTCTTCACAACTGGGAAAGTACGTATATATTCATACATATTTTAAGGATGCCTTTTAGAATCATATGCTCATGGTGTGAGTTTTACGTCATCTGTTTTGATAGTATGCTCGTGGTTTGAAAACTAAAAGTAATGATTACAGAAAACCCTTTTTGACTGATTAAGTTCAAATTTTTAGGAAGTAATGCATATCTCAACAAATAGTATCATTAGAATTATGTATTTAACAGTAGTGCAATTTCATACAGTACTCTAAATTGTGTTTATTCTGCGGTGTTTGTGAAATGTAATGTACTTCTGCATTCCTCTCCAAAGTTCCTAGTTATTCCATTTTGGGATAATTTTTCCTAGTGAACACTGGACTACTCTGTTTGACTACGACATTCAAATTACATAAAAGTGATAAAGGCGACGGATAATCTACACCGATTTTTTATGTTCCCCTAGTTCCCATGTTTATCAAAAACAAAGACGTTTGAACGAAAAATATTCTTTTCGATAAATGCTCATCAGGTTCTACATTTATTGGTTCAAAATTATTAGTCACTGGTGTTTTCTACCCGCTCCATGGTGGTACCGTGAATAAAGGATAAATTACCTAAGCTTGCCACTTCATTTTGTATCTATCAGTTCGACTGCTCCTGTGGAGCAAGTTCCATTGGCAGATGCTCAAGGAATTTACTCCTCCGTGCTCGGGAGCACATTCCGGTCTGGTTAACCAAAGGAGTTGTCAGAAGTATCAACAGTTCCATACTAGCTCACTTAATTCAAACAGGTCATGTGGCGAACATAAATCAGTCATTCACAATAATATTCTGTGTAAACAGTTATCTTCCAAGATCGGTTAGACTCAAAGTCCTTAAAACGGCACAGACGATAGCTATACAGGTCAAGAAACCAGACCTGAGCATACAGAAGAAGTACGTTCAATCCCTTCTCCTGCCATGACCGACGCAAGATCCACTAAACCAATCACCACCTTAATCATGCGACGATTTAATGTGATTAATGCATATGTATTCTCCCTCTGGATGTGTATTTCCATATCGTTATTATTAACAATAATAATAATGATAATAATAGTAATAATAATAATAATCAAAGTACACAGAATTAATTTGAATATCACTCTATCTTGTCTCCTAATTTCATTGTCTTTGTAACATTTGAAGATCAAACAAATGAACTGATCATAATTATGTCAATTATTGTTATTTGTTACTATGTGACGAACTTTGATTATCGTTCACTCCATTTTACAAACTCTTACCAATTCGGTTTCATTTTAAATAGAGTTTGACCTTTGTCTACAAACACTTGATCTAATCGTATTTTGCTACCACCCCATCTCCTATGTCATCCATATACAGAGATACCTATATATATTTGACTAATAATCTTGTTTACCTCAATTGTCGTTTACGTTTCACAAGTTACATGATGATGATTATTTCAACATTAACATTCGTATTTTATAAATAACCCGAAGAAGAAAACTTTATATCCAATTATCCTTGATATCTAAATAATGTTTCCCTAGTTGCTGGAACTACTCAAATCAACATAGAAACACATATATGAATCACATTAGGTTGGATAATTACCAATACTTTGTTACATAATAACGCCCCTGTATACTCACAACACACTAAGAAATTCATGTATGTATAATCATATATTGAAAATCAATAGATATTGTAATACCATTTATATTTGCTTTATTAACTATAAATAGTGACAGTCGTAATAGTTAAGAGAACTTCATTCTGTTGTCTTCTTTTCATTATCCTAAGTAATGATTATTATTTGGTACAGTCTTCGTCATGTGCATGAAGCATATACAGAAATTAAGCAAATGGCTCAATAATAATTATAGCTAACAGAGATTCTTTTGTTCATAATTATTGGTTTCTTAGTGTTTACTTACTTTGTTGTCATATCAAGTATTCTGTTGAAGATTTTGTTTACGTAGAATGCGCATACCACTCTCGTGCTTTAATTAATAATATTTGTTAAAAGTCGATCGGATACTAAGCATATAGAGGAATTTTTTATTAGAAGTATTTTCCGCCACGGACTAACTGTGATATCTCTTAGAGCAACAATACGTTAATATAGTACTAACAAAATTAGTTGCTGGTGCAGTGGTTACGGTATTCCATTATTAACCACAAATTCGCAGGTTTGGATTCCACTTCATCTACTTCATTTTTGATCGCCAGGTAACGATGCTAGTTCTCATACTTAAGGTGCAGCTTTTAACCTAGTATACAAGTCTGGTCTTGGTGAGCAATGTTTATGTTCCTTCACGTAGCCTGTTGGATACCTTGATTTCCTCATGACTTTCAAATTGCTTGGTCTGCAACGAAAGAGCGAATAAAGCTATCGTTATGTATTATATGCATGCGACGTACTTCGTTAACATTATGTAGTTGGAGCTCAGTAGTTAAGGGATCCGACGTTCAAACAGCAACCTTTCTGCACCTACTTCAATTCGGACAACCGAATGGTATCATTAACGTTTAAAGTGTAGCTCATAGCCGGGTACATGAATCTATACTCGTTGTATGAGTTTTTACAAAAATTGTTATATGATTTAAACAGGAATAGATCATTTAGTGATATGGTTTTCATCACTTTTGTAATATCAACTCCATAGGAAGAATAGAAAACACACTTATGTAAAGATGTCGAGCACTCTGTTTACAAAATACGAAACCGTGACCGACGGTTTGAAACTGTTACTCATTAACTCTTTTGGTGGTGGTTTTGTAACATCATAAATTCTCTGAAGATAAATATCTGATCCCACTGGCTCTCAATACAATATCCGAAAGATATGCGCTCACTGAGACGCCTGATGGTTCTGGGTCTAATTTTTGGAGTTGGGTCATAAATGAAGTGTCGAGGAGTCCCGTACGAAAGCGAAACCGTTGTCTAGTGCTTCCTAGTTTCCAATAGTTGTCCAATTGCAATCAGTTAGTGATGTATGTTACGAACTGTGTATGGAGTATTGCACAATTTCTGTCTTGTCTTATTCTTTTATTTTTCGATATACTTCATTAAGACAAGGGTAAACGAGTATATACAAACCACAGCAGTAAATTCCATAAGCTTTTAGTGTGTGTATATTGTGTAATATTAGTTAATTAAAATAAACTGGGAATCGGAGAATCATTCCTATGCTTGACAGTATGACTACATTATAAATAATTTTTTTTAAACTTAAGATTATTTGGTTTTTAAGCAATAATTGCTCTTGACAAGGTGAAATAGCGATGTGAAATTCTTCAGCATCATTATTTCCTTTTTACTGACAGCTCTGATTCTAAAATTCTTCTTTCCTCCCTTTTTTCTTTCTTTCTTGATTAGTCTGTTGAAGTGTCATTGATTCCATTGGAGCCATTGTTAGAGTTCAGTATACTGTTTATGAATCATACAGGATTGTTAACTAATCCACATTTAAGAGCTCGTCTTGCTGAAGTACTTGAATCATTAATACCACAACGTGATGACGAGGCGTGGAATACAAATACGGGTTCTGGTTTATTGAGTTCGCTGAATTTATCTTTGTAAGCGTATTTTTACTTTTGTTTAGAGGTGATGTGATATTATCTTTTTCTATCCTGTACAGGTTTTTAAAGCTAACAGAAACTTTGTAACTTACAACACCTGATATATATTTCAGGTAATTTCGTAGTATTTCTAGTGTGTTTATAAGATATAAAATGTCATGTAACGAAACTCAGTTAACAGTGTAGATTATAGTGCACATGGTTTTTACATCGGACTTGTTATGAAGGTTAAAGTTACCAATCGGTTATCTAACTAATCTGAGAATCGTAAGAAAAGGGGTTCAAGTCTGTAACTTATTGTATGGAATTTAGCACTTGAAATACTAAGACATATGAAGCAATTACTTTCCGTGATTGACTGGAGTAAATGTCTCAACTTTAGAACATTAGATTATACGACAGGCTTAGGAATTATTTACCTTTATTTACACACGTTGTAATAAAAAGCGTTCACATATGTCTAACACGTATCTAGAATGAGTATTTGGGTTAAATAAAATTTTATTTTTGATAATTTCTTGAAGTAACTACTTTAAGACTAAGTTAGGCAATAAAATGTTTTAACCATTAGGGATAATTTGGTGCATATTATCAGTTACAAATTTAAACTGATGTATTTTAGACAAGTTTATAAATTAATGGTTTCTGCATCTGTTAAATGGTTTGACGTAGTTGGCTTAAAATCACTAGATTTAGGCCTTATGCTAGTTGGCATTCGTCAGTAGTTCCTGCATACAATTTTGAGAGTACCGATGCTCTCTAGTGGATTCGGTCTCGTGTGTTTAAATTTAGAAGTATAGAAATACATTAAAGTACTAAATGCTTAAATTGATTTTTATTGAACAGGTCTAAGAATGTTATCTGTAATTTGCTTTTTTATTAACTAACTACTACTTTATTTTTATTCAGCCATAGACGTGAACAACTTATGAATTGTAATCTAGATACAACAGATGATCCTGTATTAGGAAGTGCTGTTAGAGCATTACTTACAGCATTTGTCTCCATTGAGCTATCACCTGGTACTGGTGTAGTTGGTAGTGCTGGTAGTGCAGCTGATACGGTTATTGCCGCTTCTTCATCATCGACATCACAAACTTCATTATCACGTCCATATGATGGTCAGCTGAACAGTGATAATAGTCAAGCCAGTGCAAGTACCCCTGGTGATTCTAGTAACAGTGCAACTGACACTCAAACAGCATCTGTTGGATTTGAAGAAAAGTTTCATTACCGACGTCCAATGTATGCTTGCTTAAGATATTGGTATGGTAAACCGTTATATGATGTACAGTTTAAGGTGAGAAACTAAAACTAAACATAAATATTACGGTGATGTATGTTGATTACTTTGTAATTTTTTTTAAAAACCAATAAGTTTTGTAAATAATCAGGTTTTCTTTTCCTGATCGTATATTCATGATAATGCGAATCATTAGTCTTAGCTGATGGTCGAAACTTCTAGCGATGCGGCGCATATACAGTAACTTTGTGTACCCTTTGATCCTGAGTTTTAAAATGACGTTATACTTAATTCATATTTTCTACTCCGATCATGTTTTCATTATATAGTCTTCGTTTACTACCACCAATATTATTAGAGCTTTTACTATTTTGACACATTTCTCTCTGTGATACGGTAGCTTTAACCGATGAATATATTTACATATATGTGCATGGTAAGTTCAACGTTTCGTATGACTGGTAGACTTAATGAGATTTTAATCGATACAGCATGTTTTACACTGAAGTAACATGCTAGGTTGCAGAAATCAGACGTCTTTTTTCCTTCTCGACTAGTCAGCTAGTTCTATTTTCTAAAATCGGTCGAAATTTCTCTTATGAAAACCTTAAATATATTGATTCAACTCAGATAGTTTGAAATTTATCAAGTTTTCAACCATGGGGTAGGTTTTAGATAATTTGATGAAGGGTAGCTTTTGTTCTTCGCAGAAAAGCTAGAAAACACTAGCCAGTTATTTCGCTTTCAGAAATGCACATCCATAACCCTACACAGAATCACACCCGAGTTCTCTGATTTTAAAAGTGAACAAATTTCAATCCAAATACTAAGTTGTTATTCGGTATACAGCGTTTACAGTTTGAGTCGATTCAATTCCATCTGCAGTGTGTACCTCATCATTTATGGGTTGAACTTCACCAGTCACAACTCACTAGAACATCAAAGATTGTCACTAGTTATCTCCACTCCATAAAGGTTTTGACTTCAATATTAAATGTCCACAATGGTGCTATGAAGCGAAACTGATATCCAGTGTTTTCTTAATTTCAATGCTTTTTAACTAATGATCAAAGTCTATGATGAAGATCAACTCTGATGTATTTCTTTATGTATTGAGTATTGATTTTCAGTGATTTGGAAATATTACCTTGAGTTGGTCTGGATGGTTATGAATTTCCATTACTGTACTTATTATCCTGTCTCTTTTGTTCCTGATGACTTGATGAAATCGTTGCAATGTTACTTATGAACTTTAAATTTTAAACACTTGTGTTTAAAGTTAAAAGGTTTGTCACGTTATCAAAACCTAGCGTTTCACATGTTTCAGCTGATTGTATGCCTTCAATTCTTACATCACACACTGACTTTTGTCCAATCACTGATGATAACTAATGCGTACTAAACAGCAATTTCGTCACAATATGAGACGACAGTGCACATCGACGACCCCATCAAAAATTGAACTTAAAAGCTTCACACCTCGCGGCGAACTCTTAAACTTCGAATGGCTAAATCAGCATTCAGTGGTTTATATTTCTCATTTTAGTATTTCGTCGACCCATCCAATCCGATTGGTAAGTGCTTCACCTTTCACTTGACTGAATCCCACTGATCACGTCTTTTCACTAGAGGCACTTAATTAGTTAGCGGACATTGATTATAGTTGCGTGTTGTGAAGAATGTCGGGATCATATTCAACAATTTTCACATCTGATTGTAGTATCAGTTTATTTAAGACGTATAATTAAATCAATCTTGTAAACATGCATTTTATCCTTTAAAGGAAGACAACTTGTTATTTAAATTTCTGGTATATAATATCAATTGTTAAAATCCACTGGTCGTTGATTTAAGTTAAGTAATCAGATCTAGTTTGTTAATATAATTCGAATCCTAAAATTGCCAGAAATTTATAATTATATCTTATCTCTTAATCAAAACTAATAATGGCCTCAACAGACTCACCTTTGTTTTTTGGAATTTTTATATTGATCTTCATTAATTACCCCTTCTTTTGATTTTCATTCTCAGTAGATTGTCATGGCTTGATTTGATGTAATCGTGCACGGTATTGTATGTCATTGTTTATGCGTTTGTCTCATCAGTGACTATAATTGTATTATTTTAGGGTGCACTCTTCCCACGTGATTGTTTTTCGTAAATAAGTATTATCATGTTGTTCTTTTATCAGTTAATTGGTGACTGATTTCAAGAGATAACTCTAAAGCTCTAGTAAAAAGATGTGACCGGTGGATTTAAGGTATGTAGCGTATAAAATAATTACCCACCAACTGCATTTGATGACGTCGCGCGATTTCTCGAATTGACTTAAGCTAGAAATGTTAATTGTTGAATGATGACCTAATTATCGAGCGCTCACTACAAAGCGTGGATTCTATCTCCTATGGGAACATATGTACACACAGTTGAGTACAATATTAAGATGTATCAGCTATCCAATACTTCTCCATTGTCATTGATAGTCTAGTCCTCACACCATATCTTTAAAAATCATTCTTATTTATTGCCATTCCTACTACATTATTTCGATTCCTATGTTAATTCAATGTAATTATGCTGGTGTTGTAAAGCAACATCAGTTGACATACATTTTTGCCTGACCCTATGTCCGTTATGACTAATTTCAATGTTGGTTATCTGAGTTTATTGCTTCTGGAGTGGGCGGGATTTAGGACTCAGCACAAATAAAGCGTCAGCCTCATACCAATATTTATTTTCTGTATTTTTTTATTCTGTACTTCTAGTTAATTGCCTAGTTTAATATTTACCAATGTTATTTTTCTCTGTGCAGCGTCTAGAAAATGAAGCATTGATGCATATAGATGATGCAAATCCTCCATTATTTCTGCAATTTTTGTCTCTTTTGGTGAATGATGCCATCTTTTTATTAGATGAAGCACTTAGTTTACTAGCTCAACTTAAACAAACTGAACGTGAAAGGGATAAATGTGGTGGACGGTAAGCTGCTATTACTTATTATATGTGTATTATCTATTTTCGTAAGCCAACAATATTAATGAAATTTAAAGCTTCACATCATGAACTGACAATAATTAAACTATAAGGCACTGAACAGCTGTTTTACCTTACTGTGTATCACCTCATCTTAACGCATCCACAACATCGCTAAATACCAAACCCAGTAGCTCCAGGCCCCACACCATACGTTTGACCTTCAGGCCATTGGATTGACTCTATACAGTTTACACATCCAATTTCAGTCGATTTGTGATATTACGCGACCATCACCCTTTGATATTATCAATATTTATCTGACGTCTGATATAGTTGAACTCGCTGTGTACAATTTTAAATTCAATAATCTCCACAATACCATGTAGCAACAATAAGTGTAAAATTCTCTTTGTATGTTATGTGAATGGCCAGCTAAATGTTGATTATTTAGAAAAAAAAAACCTTATTCGCATTTAGCTTTATCGGCTGTTACTTATTTAATAGCAGTTGACAAGACGACTTTTCTTGACCTTAATTTACTGCCCAATAAAACTGCCATTATTTTCGAGTACTTTTGCTTAAATTCACTTTGAATAACTGGTGTGTGGTGCATTCACTTTATGTAAAAGCTATACGATATCACGTAGTTACTCAAACTGGGCTAAACAAAGTGAAATTTTAACCCACTGGCTTATTGCGAAGCTTGAAGATGCATTCTATCGATCACTATTTTAGTAAGATGATACAGCTGCACAATACTGCCTAGTTTCCGCTCATTCTCTAACTGAAGTCAATCTGTAATATGAAATTACAAATCAATGACTTGATTATGCAACCAATATACCATGATCCATAAGTTGAGGAGCTAGTTCAATTATTGAAGCGTGGGTTGGAAACTAACACTTCTACATTCTGATTTATTATGTTCATTCGAAATACATTTATTTTTTGAATAAGACAGACAGACAGATACAACGCAGAACTTCGTACGTACGTACATCAGTTCAGGTTGCCATACCACATCAGCACAGAGACGCAACTGTCAGTTCAAATCCAAGAGTGATAGCGATAGTAGAAGTATTAGCAGTAATGCAGAAGATTAGGAAGCGAAGATATGATTCGAAAAGTATAATTCAGTGAGATAAATTTGAAAGGAGAAAGATAGAGAATTCAGAAGGTTAGATTAAGAGAGAACACAAAGAGTGGATGCACCTGCGCCATTGCAAACGATTCTGAGCCATGTCGTTCAAGGTCTCTAACCATTGGTGACTTTCGTTTCGCGGACCCCAACCACGCAGCCTACATCTATCAACATGACTTAGTCCACTTGTCAGTGACTTCATCGATTTTTGCCATGTTTTGGTTTGGCCGCCTCTAGCTTTCTTCCAACCTATTCCTACGTTGCAAAACATAGCTCGTCGAGGCAGTCGGTAGTTAGACATGCGTAACACATGTCCCAACCACCTCAACTGATGAAGTTTCAATACCTCATCTTTTGATTAGCCATCCTTTCCTAGAACCCGTTTCCTAACGACAGCATTGCTCACTCGGTTGTCCCACGATACTCGAGCAATGCTTCGGAGACACCTATGATCGAAGACCAGTAACCTACGAATGTCCTCTACTCTTAGAGGCCATGTTTCGCTCCCGTATAGTAGAACAGAGCGAACTGCTGCACGGTACACTCGTCCTTTGGTTAGCAAGCGGATATCTCGCCTGCGCCATAAGTGGCACAACTTGGCAAAAGCCAATCGAAGTTTCTGTATCCGTGCTGAGATTTCGTCAGTCACCAGGCCATCAGCACTGATGAGACTCCCCAGATACGTGAAGCGGTCTACACGCTCGGCTTCTTCACTCCCTATCACTAGTTCAGGTGCCGATGCAACCCAATCCTGAAGCAACATTTTGCATTTCGATGGGGAAAACCGCATCCCGAACATGCTTGCATTGTTGCTCAGGGTAGTCAGAAGACTCTGCATTTTGTCAGCGTCTTCACCAAATAGGACTATGTCATCAGGATACTCTAAGTCAGTAAGCGAGGCTCCTAATAGGAAGTCAACTCCTGAAAAGTCAGACGAAGATAAGGTTATATTTAGGAGCGTGTCTATGACAAAATTAAACAAGAATGGGGAAAGTGGACATCCCTGACGGACACCACTTGAAGTGAGGAATCCCGATGACAGTTCGCCATAAGCTCTCACTCGACCTGTAGTTTTAGAGTAGGGAGCTTGTATAAGGTTAATGTACTTCTTTGGTACACCTTTCAATGACAGACACTGCCACAGAACCTCACGATCAACAGAGTTGAATGCCGCCTTTATGTCCAGGAAGACAACTATTGTAGGACGCTTAAATGTGTGTCTGTGTTCCAGGACCTGTCGCAGTGTGAAGATGTGGTCTATACAGCCACGTCCAGGTCTGAATCCAGCCTGGTTTTCTCTAGTCTGCTCTTCACGAGCTCTAGTTAGGCGTTTAAGTATAATCGAGGCTAACAATATTTATTTGTTGTAGTAATTATCTATTCAAAATTTATTAGTTCTAACTTTACGCTTCATTTGAATTAAAGCATTAAGATATACTTTTCCACATACCTGTCTTTTCTTTTCGGTATTTCTTATGTACAACCTTTTATTTCTAATCTCTGAAAATTAATTTCTTACTAGCCGGAAAATCCCTAAAAACCAAGCAGCGCTATACAGTCGTTTTATCTTCTGAACTCATCAACATTGCACATTCATAAATCCGTCGGCATTCGAACGCGTTTAGCTCTGTGACAAGCATTCGCACTTTTATACGATTGATTTGAAATCTAATTGTCCACGCATTCCGGTTTAGTTAGCTTGTAATGTAGCACTTTCCTCATTCGATTTTCAACTATTAGGCTGGAGATTTAAACTAAACTGTGTACATGTTTCATTTCAAATTGCTAAATCGTCTTTTTAGAGCCTCTCAGACACAAAAGTGTATCAAATCTACTTTCTCAACCATATATATAGATAACGATTTTCATCATATATGGACCCTTGAAACGGTGATAAGGAAGATTTATAGCGTAGGTGAATGTTTTTAGTTGTGTTGTATTTTCCGAACTCTGCGGTTTTGTTTTGAAACTTTCGTTGTCATTTTGGACAATACCAGATCTTAGTTCTATGATGATGTTTTACAGAATGACAACGAGAGCATCGTAATTAAGCAAACGAACTCAGTGAATACAATGCATCATTTAATCCACAAATTGTATCTGTTTATTCATTATTTTTCTTGCAGTATATTTATACGTTTAATTCCTTATCATTATTTTTTGTGTAAATTAGATTGTCTTCTTCTTCAGACGAGGCATTGTTTGTACATACAGGTCGTTTGGCACGACATCATATTATGCTTGGATTAGATACTATTGCTGCCCTTCGTCGAGTGATCACCTTATGTTCACAGTTGATTACACATCCAATTTTAGTTGATCGAGTCGCTTGTATGCTTAATTACTTCTTGACAAGACTTGTAAGTTAAACTTTTGTGATGACTATTTCTTATTCACTCAGTAATTGTTTATATGCTATGAACATCTTAATTCTTTTTTAACCGATCATGTTTGTTTGATTTACAGATATACATGAGCATCGTAATGCTGTTTATTTACTTGTCCCTACTCTGGGATTTGGTCCGACAATTTAATCTTTATCTGCTAATTGAGGCATGGCAACTTGAACTGATGTACTCATGTACCAAGTTCTACGTTGTAACTGACTGACTGACTTATTTACTTGTAAGATGAGTTTACTTATGACAGAGCGTTTTAGTATTAGGGATAAGCAACTATGCAATCTCTGGTATGTATTAATTCTCAAGTGGCTTTTTGATATCTTTTTCATCGATTTTACACCTAACTTTTAATTTTAGTTGCTCTTAGTTCTTTGAGCTTGATAGTTTGATTACGAAGTCTTCATTTTCGTTCTAAACCACCTCATCAGCGCTTACTTGACAGAATTAGGATGTCCAATTATCTTAGGATTGCTGAATCAGTTTGTCATGATGCGAGTGTCTGTAAATGGTTGTTTCATCAGCTCTATTTGTCTTTGTACTCCTGTCGACTGTTTTGCTTAGTTGGTGATTGGTTAACCTTTGTAGATAAGTTGAAAAACTCTATCCATGTCAATATATTTACTGATCGCAGTAAAATATTAATGTCATACTTTCTGAAATTATATGACGTTTGAATCTTTTCGATCAAATTAATCTCTCTATTTGTTTGTTTGAAATTAATTTTCATTACAAAATAACTGTCCCTTTATACATCGAGAATCGTTTGATTAAATTCAAGAATCCGGTGATTCTATTGCTGATTCGTTGGTTACTGGTGATTGTGTTCACTGTGAAACATAATGGTGCTAAATTCGGCCCTTGGTTCGGTCACATACATACACCGTTGAGACGTTTTATAGTGAAATGAAGCAATTGTCTAGTGCTCTCTGGTTTTAAGCGCTAATTAATCATCTTAGCTTATTGCATACTAGTCTGTCTAGTTAGTCTGCTTAAACCTGTGAGCTGTAATCATTCCGTTTGTTATTTTTTGGATGAACTATTTTTTTTAATAATAATGTTTGTTTTTCGGTAACACATCTGAGTTTGTATTTAATAAAAAGTGAATCATAATGAAGATATGTTATATTGACTGATCACTGATTGGTAATTAATGTTGTGTTTGTTTGGTTTTTAGTATTGCTCAAATTTTATCATTAGTCAAGTTGAGTTGTGGTTACTAGTCCTAGTAACTCAACATCGCGTACCTTGTTTTAATTTTTGGTACTTAGAGGCAGTCAGTTTGAACTCTTGTGGTTGTTATTGTCACTCGTCAGTATGATGTACCATTTACTTAATGCTATCTTGTGATTCGAGCATAATTCAATACTCTGAGTATTAGACGTACGTTTTCGGTTGATTAGTTACTTTGACACTGTTGACATCACAAGCTATGAAATTATTAATTGGTTATTTTAAAACAATACAAATAAGTAATAAAGTTTACTCCTTTTGTATTTGTGGTAAAATGTGGTAGTTTATATATATATATATATATATATATATATATATATATATATATATATATATTACTCATTCTTACAATTGATAGGTTGGACCGAAACAACGTGATTTAACGGTACGAGATAAAGCTGCTTATGGTTTTAAACCAGACTTAATGGTGCTGGAAATCTCTGGAATATATCAGATATTAGCCCGCGGACCTGATTCATCAACTGTTACAGATAATACAACAACTGGTAAGTTCATTATTGATTTCATTTACAGAATACTTTAATTTTCATATTCCTGCATCTTACATTAGATTGACAATAAACTTTTGGTAATTTGAATATATTTAAAGGCTGTTTTAATTTTAATCCATCGACCTTATTCAAGGAAGTTGGGTTACCTGTTTTATGGTGTTTTCGGGGAATGAATTTAGTTAGTGTAGTGAAATGACCAAATTAATCAGTAAAAGAGTAGTGTTTTATTGCCCAGGATACTATTTTGAACAACCCAATGACACACTTGCTTCATCGATTACACGAAATAAATCGGAATGTATGTTGGGGCCAACCTCAATCAAGCTTCATTTCCTTTGTATATTCAGTTATGTGCTTACTAATATTAGGGTCAAAAGGTAGTCTCGGAGCTGTAGTAAGTTGTGGGCAATGACGTTCAATGATGTCGATGTAAGTCAGTTATTCACTAATGTATTAGATAAGGTCGCACAATATTGCGAATTTAAGTAAGCAATGTAATACTAATTCAGTGATCAGATGGTTGGTAGTTCATGACGAGGCCTGAAAATGATAAATCCGACCCATAGTGAGATTGTAGGTGCACACAGCTAGGAATTTTATATTAGAACAAGATGGGTTTCTAGTCCTTTCTAGTTTTCAGTGGTTGTTTAACCAAAGTCAGTCTGTAATGTGAAACTTCATATTCGAGAATGAATTATTTCCATGTTGGACGTGATTTAATAATTTTTAACCTTCCTTTTAGTTCTCAGAATATCATGAAAACTTGTTATTGTTTCTATTCTGTCCCTTTTCTATCTTCGTTATGTTTTTGATCGTCGTCATTTATTTGTCTGTCCATTTATGCAACCTTTACGCTAATAGTAAAATGTAGTGTTTGCCCAGTAGTTACTTTGCTAATCTTTCAAATCACTAAGTCACATTTTCGAATTCCGCTCCATTTGATATTAATCACCATCTTCATCCTGTGTGTGGCTCTTAATTTAACATATGAATACATACCGGGCATATGAGTTATTATTGATAATACAATAATAGCAATAAAAGTAGACACGTCATTGGATTCTTCACAAATGCTTATTCCTTTTATTTGAATCATTTCTGTTTTATCACACCATATAGATTCCTTAGTTCTACTTGCTTTTGAAAGTGCTTCATTTGCTTTTTCTTCGTTATTTTCGTTTTTCCTCCTAAAAAATTAAATGTTCAAAAGATACTTCGTCATCATCAACAATACCCTCCACTTCATCGTCGTCATCATCATCCGAAGCATTTCGTCGTGCTGTTGTCAGTGATGAGCGATCATTTACACCAGATTTATTAGATCAAGCATGTCGCGTGTTGGATAGGATCGCTGCACCGATGGATTTATGCCAAAAATTCTCTGAAGCAGTTCGTTTAATTAAAGTATGTTGAATTAATCATATACTGACTTATTTGTGTATTTGATTAATAGAAATTCGATTCAGTTGTTTATGTGTTTGTAAAACTAAAAAGTGGAAGTTAATGCATCTAGTATTTGTTGTATGTATTCTTCACAGACTGATTTCAGCTGGGTACTACTTAAAACCAGAGTAGGGTGCCTAATGGCTTTTTTGTTTCTTTATTTAACTTTTTATTAGTGGAAACCCCTAACACCATGCATGTTATTAGTGGTACCCAAGCGAGATTAATCTCTGATGAGTTCTTACAGCAAGATGTAACCAGTCTTCACAAAACCACAACATAATTCAGCAACCACCCCCCTCCATTAATAACTTTCAAGACCACGATTTTGATGAGAAGTCGTTACTAGTGAAGTTCAGACAATCAGCGAGTGTAACAGTTATCGCTAGTAACATTGAGTGACCGTCACCCTATATCACAAACTATTAAAATGTTCAATCCTACTGTTGTCGTTTTCCAAGTGCTGCTTATGACATTAATTTGTATTCATTACAAACTGATCTCTGTTAGGATCTTCTGAATATTGCGAATCACTGATCGCTTGTTTCGTCTTAGTACAGTACTTCTCAGTCATACACACCCACAATATTGGATGGTCGTCGCACCACGTCAGAAGTTGGTTTGGATTGTACTATTGGACACCGGCCTACTGATCCTTACAGTAACGTGTTCGCTATAAGACTTGAAGGTCCTACCGTTGATCCTTGATTTTGGGTCCACACCCGAATACCAAATACTTTGATTCTATAGTGGTTTTTTTTATCAAACTTCTTGTTGTTTAATCCCATTGGTTATCTGACAAATTTATTTTTACAGTCAGTTTTCTTTGTATTTACATTGTCCTTACAAAGAAAACTGAGCTTCAACTCTCTTCATTATAAGATTTTTGCTCATAAACGTCTTCGAAGCATCACCGAAGCGATCGAGAAAGGATTACTAAGGTTAGCTACAGAGTACTAGTTAAAAAGGGCAAATCTCTTGCTGAGGTTGTAAATCTTTATTGACAGAAGTGGTTGGGGTTAGAGCATAGCTTTTAAACCATGTATTTGGCATTAAAAGGTAAACCCAAGTTTTGCATACTTTTTTCTCTCACTAACCCACACTTTATTACGTTGTGCGTTTTCGTTTTCCTTTTTTGCTTATTAGGCTGAAAATGTGATAAAAACAGAAGAAGAATTAGATGTCGATGATGCCCCAGATGAATTTATTGATCCTATCATGGGTTATTTGATGGATGATCCTGTGAAATTGCCCACTTCTGGTCATGTAGTTGATCGGAAAACTATTTATCGACATTTGTTAAAGTATGTTTATTGATTAGCTATACCGAAAATTTTATCAGCTGTATTGTGTACAACTTTTGATTTAATATCTTATATATCCTTCCCAAGAAATAATCACTTTTTCATTGATTGATCTTTAAATAATAACCGATGTCACGTATTTCCAGTCTTTAATAATATTGCTTTCTATTTATGATCAGTTCGCTGCGTGGTCATTAGTCTATGTGGCTAGATACCTCATGCACTATATTTTATTATTAGATAGTTTACAAAAAACCTCGAATTTAGGTTTCTTGATGATTGTCATTCATTAATATTGTGTACTTGCAGAATTCAAATTTGAATAACCTAGTTTCAGTACTTAATAGTTTGTTCCTGAGTTATTTAGGCTGCTACTAAAACACTTCGGTTCGAATCCCATATGAAGCGCCAAACCTCTCATTATGTTTGTAGGAACGTCTTGTTATCTGGTGTAAGCGGAAAATATAGTCCCAGTATGACTAATTCTAATAATCTTATATGATACTGATTACTAGATAATGTCTAAACATTTATTCTGTGATTATTCATTTATTTGTTAATTTTTAGTGATTCAACAGATCCATTCAATCGTCAGCCTTTAGCAATGTCACAAGTAGAACCACAAGAACATTTACGTTCAACTATTCGTGCATGGATTAATGAACGTCGAGCTCAAAGATTACAAAATAAAACTCAGGGTGATATAAAGCCTTCTTAATATATACATAATATACATATACTTTTATACACACCTTGCTATTATTACTACTAATTATTGATACTATTTATCTCCATATTTTAAAATTCGAATTAGCGAAACAATATCACTTCTGTTTCACTGCAACACTTGATGAGATTACGCAACTTTGCATGTATGGGTGTATTTTCCAGTTGAGTTTCACATTGATCATCATGTGTATGCTTTCACATTTCAATTTTTTCATTAGCACAATACATTTTTAAGTGATATCTATATGCAGCAACAGTATAAAATAATGTTGCTAATAGAAAACAGAAAAAGGTAGATTCGATCTACATGGTGTGTAAAAAGAAAAGATCAACAATGTAGATCCGTTTTCATTCTATGTTTTACTTATGATTTATAAAGAAAATTAAGAAAATATTTATCTAGAAAGAATTACTCGTAAAAATCAATTTTCGTTTCATACAATTTCTCTCTCTTTATGAATTATAGAATGACAAGAAAAACAATTTTAGCAGAATAATTCATAAATTCATTTTGTTTCGCGGTTTGTCATCAGCTGCATACAGTTTACATTTAATGATCATTAAAAAACAACGGGTATACGTACATTAAAAGAAATCTTGAAGTTGATATGCAGATGTAAATCAATAAGAAAACAGCAATTGCATAAGAATTAAAACATTGTCAACATAGTTGTTTAGTTCTAGGTCAACTATTAGAAAACTGTAGAAAATAAAGTAAAACTATGGAGATCATAAATACAAAATTTGGAAGGTAAATAACATAAGTTATATAGTAATGAGTACGAGCAAAATAATTATCGACTGAGTAAAGCTCAGGTGAGAAGAATTAAAAATTAGTATTGAAAATACTACGTAACTGAATCTTAAATTTAAAGTCACTAAGGTATAGCAAGGTTCTTTTGCACACATAAATTTAGTTTAAATATTTTTATGGTTGTTGGTTCAGCACAGAGTAGGAGGGTTGGATTCGCCTGTTTATTCTGAGACATTGATATTATGGCTACTACCAATTAAGCGGTAAACAATCGCACTGGTGGAAATGCATTGTCCTTTGAAACAGTTCATGCATCATATGTTCAGAAATGCGGACACTGACTCTTTTCTCTGTTCTTCAGATTGATGTACTTCAATACAGCCATGTATGTTATCTTATACAATTGAATATGAAAGTTGGAGATTCGTCCATCTATTTCTGTCATAAAAAGGAATTAGATTGAAAGATACTAATTTTAGTGGCCGAATAATTTGACCCTCATTTTAAAATCACTCAATTTGATTATTTCATTCCTCTTGTAGACAAGCTTTAGAAAGATGGGCTTTTTCTCAACCTTGGCTTATTCAGCTTTTTTTATTTTAGATTCTCAGGCTTTTTAATAAACTTTTGCGAATAAGAATTATCACGAAACAACGTTCGTTTCTTTGATTCTAACCAGTTGGTTACTTTGTATCCCTTAACTGATGATTAGCAATCTCTTCAATAAATTTTGATACTATCATCAGTTTCATACATCTAATTCCAAGACAACCAAAATGAGTCCGCTTTAAGTTATACCTTTGATGATCAATGTAAATACTCCTGGCTCAGGTTACCATGGCGATTATACGGAGACAGCTCCCTGTTCACTTTGTGCTTTAATTAATCCTTTAGAATTCGACCATCCTTGATAGCTTCACAACATTCTGTTACTATAAGTCATCCGAACCTCATCTACAGAAAGTCACTCAATTTAGTTTTATAGTGCATAGTACATTATTCAACTACATTTAACAAGAAACAAGTACTAAAATCTGTTGGTGACTTTTAAAAATTTAATCAGCATTCAGTCGATTGTCTAACATTCACTCTGGTTGGTTGTGTCTGTAGCACCTGTCGCAACAGGTTCTACTGTCGTAGATATTCACAAGATAATATTCATATCCTGTTGCAAAGTGATTCAGTCGAAATCTACATAAAGAGTTGATTGTGCAACATATGTGCAGTAGCCTCAGTTGCGTTTCATTATAATGCCAGCTTCACCTAACAATGTCTTGAAAAAGTTCTAGTAATCTTCGATAAATCACTAAGTTTTCCGAGTTAATAGTTAGTCATTACTTTCATGAAGGAGTGAATATCAATAATTTGCATACTTGGATTCCTCCCTTTTTGCCTGAATATTCAGTTAAATATTGGAAACAGGCTGAACGACTCTCTTTTTAATAATGTTGGCAGTGAGGGAGTTCAGTGATCAGTGATCCGTAAATGAATTATGGACAAATGGTCACTGTATTCGTTAAATGACATGTATGTTTTATACAAAGTATTGGCGACTGAATCAAACAATGGAAACAACTTTCATAATTATATACACAAATTTAGAGTTATTGCAGTTGGTCCCTGGGGGGCCATGTTTCATGTCGAATCTATCTTTAACTAGATGTGATTAAGCAATAACGATACTATATGAAGCGTGTTTTAGTGCGTTTGACCACTATGACGCATGTTTGCAACCCATTCCGTAATGTGGTGTCAGCGACTGCGTAGTATAACTAGCCTTCAAAATTAACGGTATGTTTTGAAGTCAAGTAGACGGTTTTTTACTTGATAGTTGAGTTAATAAAAAATATCACGTTTTATTATTGCAGATACGTTTGCTGATCGGCAGAGTTACCTGCTAATTACTTCCAGATCGGCTTATAGCATATGGACATGACTATAATTTGGTGTTATAGAGATTGTTGAACTCGATTTCACGAATCGGCCTCAGGTAACCTCTAGAAACTAGGGAGTACTAGAAAATTGTTACATTCTAGTGGCCTAGTATTTAGGCGCTTGACTCGAAGCCTGAAGGTTTTAGATTCGAATCCCTGGTCGTATTGCTGGTGTGCACTGCTGAGGAGTCCCACATAGAAAACAAACAGTTCAGGGTTTCCTAGTTCCCAATGGTTATCTGATTAAGACCAGTTCATGATGTCAAATTCAAAAATGGAGATGGATCCAAATAAGAAAATGTTGATATTATGGAGAATGGAAGCGTGGGGTTCAGACCAATTGTAGATTAAGAGACGCATCAAAGTAATCTTATTTATCAACCCATAATGGAAGATAACAACA
Source organism: Schistosoma japonicum (assembly GCA_025215515.1). Taxonomy (NCBI): domain Eukaryota; kingdom Metazoa; phylum Platyhelminthes; class Trematoda; order Strigeidida; family Schistosomatidae; genus Schistosoma; species Schistosoma japonicum. The sequence goes on from CM046066.1 coordinate 16,673,819, forward strand.
GTAGACTACAACAAGCAGGAGCTCAAGAACCAAAGCAGACAGCGAAAGTTCGAGGACAATCAGTTATAAGTCAGGCCATCATGACGAACTAATTTAGCGCTTTTGAATAACTGGAAAGCTCAGTCTTATATGAAGTAGACGCTTATGTCGTCCGAAATCGTAATGAAAGTTTTTCAACTGAACTATTGACCTCAGAATACCGTCCAACACATTCATCTGACTTATGAATCTTCGTCACCATAATTCCAACTCAATGACATTCTCCTGCTTATTAGGCCAAAGTTTTGATCCTGTTTAGCTAAGTATTATGCTTGGAAAGTAAGAAACTATCTCTACTCCTAGTATCTGTAATTGTGTCGCAGTACTTACAGTTTAAAGCTTAGTAAAGTAAAACTGCATAATTATATATCTGCACATGATAAGTACCTTATGCATTTATCCAAGGTTTACAAACCCATGTTCTAAATTGAGTAATTACTTAAAGAACCTCTACCTAAAATATTGATAACGAATATGAACAATCCCAAAGTGAAGTGTTTTTCCTCTTTACAGTTCGACCAGAATAAATGAACGAGTTATCAAAGTATCATTTTGAAACGATTGAATTTAAATCTGGTGCTTGAGAACTCCCATTCTTAGTGACAGATTCTTTAAAATACCTCAAGTGTTTTTATAAACACCCAAGCCTTCAATACCATGATAAGGTTTTGCAACTTGGATAGTTTTTGCTTCCGTTGTTTTGAGCTTTATGGCATGATTATCATTCTAGAGAAAATCATCACATCACATTGAATTGTTTCGTTGTCTTGCAACCGTCTGATTTGAAGTTGGTTGGGAATGGTTACCTCAGGTGGCTTCAACAACTCTAATTTTCCTTATATTCTTGTCAGTTGCTTTATTCAGTTGACTTCACGAAACGCGATTAGTCGGTCTTTCTGTAGATTTTAGTAAAGGATTCTGTTGGAATGCTAATCAATTGCAGTTTGAGCTAAATCAAATAGTTCTATGGTATTTGTTAAATTTGCTCATTTGATATCTCTGCCATTTTTTCAATTAAATCATTTTCTATTGTTGCATGTATGTTAATATAAATGATGACATAGCGTTTTATCAGTAGCCACTGTAAGTGTACGCAAGGAGAGGGAATGTTCACTGTGCTGCTTATTGTATAAAGTCACCAGGAATATTAAAAAAAAAACATTTCCTACTCAGTGTGATAAATCTAGTGCATTTGATTACTTTTTCAGGAATTTACTAGACTAGCTCTACACAGTAGTGCAAGTTTCGTTTAGTATTTCACTCTAATACGACTTCCATGATATTTGTCATCATCCCGTCTACGCTACATTAACATGTTCGTTAAAGTCAGTTGCATATAAACATAGTGTTGAGATATCCCGATAATGTTCTAATTTCGTTTAATATTCTACGATTCGACAACGACGCCGACTTGATCCCAAATCATAACAAGAATAGAGCAGGTTGAAGTGTATTGAAAAATAACAGTAGAAGCAGAAAGTAAAGCAAATAAATAATTACACTAGAGTTTATACAAAATCGGTATGGGAATATTCTAGAACCTTCACGACTGTTCGTTGGTGCTGATTGGCTGAGAATAAAACAACCATAGCAAGGATTTGTAAGCATGTTTTGATCAGGATTGTTTCGTGCTAACACCCAGGTACTTGCAATGAAATCTTTGTTGAGGGTTACATTAACATACAGTAACCACTTACTAAATGAAATAAAGCTCGATCAGAAATACTAAATACAACATACCTAGTGAAACGTTGCAGATTTCCTCGGTCACAATACCAACAAGCACAATCCACTAATAAGGTCATTAGGACAAACTATTTTAGCGATTGTGGGACAATCAAAATGCTCATTTCTATGTAGTGAAAAACGCTGTTATTAAAAGTTAATAACAGCGTCTCGAGTAAACTAATCATCTAAGAGAATACAACAAAGAAATTAACACTAACTCATTGTCTGGCAAACCACAAGTAAAAACTGTTTTCATCTTTTCTCTATTATCGAGTTTAATTTGAGTTAGCTGAGAAAAGAGAATAATCAGAACTTTTTTTGCACAGCAAGTTAGGTTTATTGAATTTTAAAGCCAAATCAATACGCAACATCAACCCAATTTGATGAGGGTCTTACTGGAAATTAGCATCACGAACTGACCTTGACCAAATAAAAACGTAAAATTAAGAAGGACTGGATAGCTGATTTGTCCTACAGTAGAACTCCTAGGCTGTGTTTACTTAAGACTACTACGACGAATCAGTGGCACATTCCTTTCATGTTTAGAATGGTCGCCTAATTAAATTCAGTTCATGATGTAACACATTAAATTAAACAATCTCCACAAGACTACCAATAGAAATTTTTTAGTAAACGGTAGTGGGGAGAATAAGTCGCTTAACTTGGTTACACTGAAAATTCTCAATAGGAAAATAATGAATATATTCATACATATGTATTTATTGGTATATAAGCATATATTTACATCCTATGAAATTGCAACAAAAGCTTCATCATCATACTAAAACATAAACAACAACATGAAAAAACAAGACTGAAAAAAGGTCCATTACAAGGAATTATCTAAAAAGAATTCAGAACATTCATCATTCAATATCAGTCGTTATAACAGTGAGAAGTCAAAAATAACACAGCAATACATGAAACAATGAAGATTGATGTTGATAAAAGGAATGTTCTTAAATGATTCATTCAAATTGGTAAGACAATCAAGAAAATCAATGCACAAAGATAAAAGGTATTAAATCCAGGACAATAAAATATCAAACATTTATTTACAAGACACAATTCTACAACATAATGTTTATCACATACCTAAATTTTAAGCTAATAACCATTAATATTTATTCGAGTGATTAAGATTGATACTACTACTATCATAATTATTTAGTAGTATGTCAACAATTCCGAGTAAAAAACTGCTCTAGACAGGGAAATATGAAAGACAAACTAGCTTAACCAGAACGCCTTATCACATGTATTATATATATATATATATATATATATATATATATATATATATATATTCAAATTATGCGTAATATAGATCGTTCCATAAGTGATCAAGAGAATATTCATACACGATTTCATCGAAATTTCGTGACAATCAATAGTACACCAAAAACAATGACTAATCCAGATAGTACCAGGATAATAATCATTTTACGATCTTTCGACTGATGACTCTGAGCTTTCGTCAACTGTTTCAAGCCTTGTTCAACTCGAATTTGTGTATGTTCCACATTGTAATCGATACGATCAATCAATGTACCCTAGAAAAATGTACATATGATTAAATGATAGAGTTAAAATCAATTGTAAATGTGTTTACCAGGTTTCCATGTTTCGTGAAAAAGCTTACAATTTACACAGTAAGAAATTGAAGATTCATATAAAACTACTTAATTTACCAATGTATTTTCCGACCATAGCCACTAAACTAATAGTAATTCTGCTAGTTTATTGTGATGAATTAATCGAGGTATGTTATTAAAAGTAATGATTTCTTTAACTCTTACCATATTAGTTATGCCAACTAAAGTGCTAAGAAACCACAATCCGAAAAATAGGGTTCAGGAGCAAACTTGTACCATAGTCATACTGAGGATATGATGATAACCGGCAATGTTGCATTTTCGTAATGGAAAGCGATGAGTTAGAATAGGTCAGTCACGAAAATATCACATATCTCACGGATTTCACAAAGTATATGTATGTAACTGACGTCAAGTAGTTGTCTCATAGACCACTTCTAATCCAGTTCCATCCTCAGGTCTGTCAAGTAGAAGCATTATTTGGTGATGTTGGAAGCTTAGGAGTGACAATCCCTATTATACTCCTAATAAAACCAATTGACTATATTTAGGATAACTGCTAGCAACAGATAGAGAACTCTTAATTTCTAAAACTTGTCAGTTAAATGGACCAGTAAACAATCTCACACTAAAATTAGTAATGAGATTTTCATTCCGACAGTGTTTGTCCTCATATATAACACAACGAATTCGTGCAATATTCCTTTTGCATAATAAAACTGTTTACTAATTAGAGGTTTTAAAATGGGATAATAATGCTTCACTCAATAATCGAAGTGTTCATCTTAACATTGTAAGACCCTAATATAATATATTATAAGAAGCACGCACAGTCACCTAACTTAGTTTTAATAAACCCGTAAATGTCAAATGCCCTATTGATTTGAACCAGAATTCTGAAATCGAAAAACATATTTCGCACGATAAATTGGTCAGTTTAAGATAGAAACTTAGAATATAATATGCACGATTAATTTCAATAGTTAACATAAGAGTTTTGCTCAGGTTACAAACAAGTTTCAACGTGAAAACACTGAATGACAATGAACAAGCATAATTCAAGATTATTTACGTAAGTAAAAAATGCATACTGATAATATTAGATTATCATATTCGTATTGATTTTTACGTTCTACCAATCTTAGAATATCTAATAATACTATATTGCATTTATGAATAGAAAAGTAGTGCCGAAAATCGCACCCTTGTGAATTTTATGTAACCTGATTATATTACTTATAAGTAGCTGTTGTTTCATGGCAATTTGCCTGCTCATGTTTTATAGATTAATGCAGGAATTGAAGATCCTGAGATCGTAAGTGCACTACCATTGAGGAATTTCATACTAGAACGAGCAAGTGTCCAGTGCTCAGTAAATTTCAATGGAGCTTAGATTCAACCTGTGACGAATACAAACAGTAATTATTATTTGTTCAACAATACTAAAGCGATTAATTTCTTTATTGATTATGCTTAACAGTGACCATATTGACCATGCCGGATAAAAAATTATTTTTCGTTGTTACAAAATAATCAGTCATTTGTAAACAACATAGGTCCAAGTTACCGCAGTACAACACAGTGAGATGGAATTATCAAGGTAAGTGGCACGGTACCGTTTGTAATACTGAAATGGCTAACATACAGAGGGCATGGTTCAAAAATATAATGAACTCACAAAACAAAGAGTATACGAAAGGTTTAGAACCTACGATCCAAGGTAGATAAAAGTATCCAAGCATCCATTTTGTTATGACCAATTTTGAGTTACGTTACCAAACGTCTCCAACCACGCATTATGGACCCTCCAACATAGAACAGACTAAAAGCATATGACTTTGTGTACTAATATCACGTATTTAACTGTCCACTACAAGCCCCCCTTCCAACCTGCAGAACCAGGTGGGGTTAGATATTGAGGTAGGTGGTGGCTGGGGATGCTTAACACGTGTACTAACCACCTAAGTCGATGATGATTTACAATCTTACCAAACGATTAGCTATATTACACTAGTATCCTGCGTCTCAACTCAATTTCTAGGGCCGTAACCTTAAGATAAGCAAACGATGCTTCAAGTGCGTCAATAATATCAGTCAAGAAATATATTCTCATTTTGAAGGCTGCATTTTATAATCATGGAGCAAAATCCAGCAAATCGCTCAGTTGATTTGTTCTTTTGTTAGCGAACGGATATTCTGTCTCACCAACGTAAGGTGAAAGGTCTTCAAAATCCATGTCAATGATTCCATCAAACATCAACACACACTGGGGTTAATTATGCTTCCAAGGTAAGTGGAGTGGTCAACAAAGAACCATGATCACACATCATATGCTAGAAATAATATACTAAAACATATTCTTATGATAAACAGTTTAAAGTTCTATGCTCTTTATTTTTGAAAATAATGTTGTTGTTTTTAGTAACATTCATAAAAGTTTAGTTAATTAAAATGTGGTCAACATGTCTCATACTAGACAATCAAATAGTAAAATACACTTAGGCTTCTTACTTGGTCAACAACCATCTGTGCAACATCTCGAAAAATTTCATTTAATTCATGGATAGATTGGACAATCTGATGAATTTCTTGCTCACGTTGTACAACCATATTTGTATTTTCTGTAAGAAGTAAACTTCGTCTTTGTTTTTGAGACTCCCACAGCTAAGTTCATTGCAACAATTGAACATTTTAATGAACGTAAAAATGGTAGTGAACTGAACAATGATGAGGTATATATGAAGTTGAGATAAAAATCTGTATTCTCGTACAAATGAGACAACTAATACCTGCAGTCAAGCCAACTAAACATTCAGTTGACAAATAGAAATACTTTTCAGAAATTACAAAACAAGTTATAAATTCATTTAGTTTGATTGAACACACAACTAACTGAATACAATAAATCGTTAAATACTGATATAGAATAACTTACAGACAGTTTAAATTTCTCTACACATATAGGAAACCAATTTTAAATGACTTTTCCTGACTACACTGAGGTGAATACAGAGTTGTAGTGTGTGGCGAAATAGTTCACTTTATGATCAGCTATAACTTCTATAATCAACTTATATTCTTGCTTTAAGGTGTACGTATTTCCGATATGCTTTCTTCTCTGTTATTTAAACGCCGACTGCAGCTGCTACCTTGACGTGGTGGTCGGGCTTGCTTATCGTGATGACCCAACTGAGCTATATTGGCTGGAACGCATGTTCCTCAAGGTCCTACCATGCCAAGCACGTCTGTTGGAGAGTGATAAGACCAAAGGCAGCAACCTAAGATCTGAGGGCCAAGTCGCACTGCTGACTGCAGCGAGGTGTGACAGCAGTAGGAGGTTTCCCTCGGATAACCAGCATCTGGAGCGATGCTACCTTCTTAACGGAAGGAAGGGGTTAGAAAAGGTCGACCCAAAAATGTCACACCTCACCTTACTACACGGATTTCCATCTCAGGCAGTAAGGCCTTCTAAAGAAGGGAGCTAACACTTCAAAAACTCCCCATAACAAGGCCGTGCGTGACAGGCCTCAAGCAGTTGTCCCTTGGGCTCTGCGATCGCGCTCCCAGGTCACTATGACCAATACTAACCCAGTTTCTTTTTCAGGTACTTCAAGAAGCAATATCCTTCCATGGTGTGGGCAGCCAGGAAGTGAAAATTGCCCTCATACCTCTAACAGCACACGAGATCATCTTGTTCGAAGCCAAATCCCACCTTCAACTCTTAATAACTCTTTTATCACCATGCCTAATCCTTTTAACATAATTTTATCACCTCGCGTCTCTAATGCTACTGATTTGAGTTCACGAAACGCTATCCCTGGTCTCCTAAAACCGCACACTAAGTTGTATATTGGAGCTTTCAACGTTCGAACCTTATGTCAAATAGGACAACAGGCATCCTTAGCCATGACTCTAGAATCCCGCTCCATCGATATCTGCTGCATCTCTGAAACGCGTATACAGGATCCAAGCATAGTCATTTGCTTGACCTCACCTTGTGAAAATAGGGAATCTGCTCGGTTCACTCTTCGTGTTTCCGGGGACCCCACTGCTACCACTCGAGGCCTTGCTGGTGTAGGTATAGCACCAAGTTTAAAAGCTGAACAGGCTCTACTCGACTGGATTCCAATAGACAGTCGCTTGTGCGCAGTCCGTCTAAATGGAACGGTAAGGACTCGTAAAGATAGGGACACACGCCGTTGTTTCTTTGTTGTCTCTGCCTATGCTTCCACTGACTGCAGCTCAGACGAAGTGAAAGATGAGTTTTACAGAAAGCTTTTTGACCTTCTATGTAAAGCTAAGCGCACTGATGTAGTAATAGTGGCGGGTGATTTTAATGCCCAAGTAGGTAGACTAGATGAAACCGAAAGGCACCTAGGTGGATCATACGGTGTTGAGGCTCAACGAACAGACAATGGCGACCGATTACTACAACTTTGTTCAGATAAGCGTTTATTTCTCGCAAACACCAACTTTAAGCATAAGGAAAGACATTGGTTGACATGGCAGCCTCCGAAATCAACCCAACGCTGGACTCAAATAGACCACATTGCTATTAGCCATCGTTGGAGAGGCTCGATAGAAGACTGCCGCTCGTTTCGGAGCACATGTTTGGACTCAGACCATGCCTTAGTGCGAGCGCGTATTAGTCTGTGTCTCACTGGACGTAAAAGATCCATGACAAGGATCCCCCTCAGAGTTCAACTTAATGATGAAGAAGTCAAGAATACATTTCACAAACAACTAAAAAACCAATTAGCAAACGGCGTAAACTGTACTTATCCTGAGCTAGCCTGGAATGATATCCACAATGCTGTTGAAAGAGCAGTAATATCTACTAATAAACTAAACCGAAAGGTTAGGAAAACTTAGTGGATTTCAGCTGCATCTACTGAACTGATAGATACTCGGCAACACATCCCGTCTGGTTTTGAACATGATGAGGAACGAAAGCAACTTAAACACAAACTGATTAAAAGCTTACGCAATGATCGTGAGCAGTGGTGGGTGGCGAAAGCTAAAGAGATGGAAAAGGCAGCAGCAATAGGTAACAGTAGGCAACTGTTCAGACTTATCAAGGAAATGGGTATCAGAAACCCAACTGTAAGTAAAATTATCTTCGAAAAAGATGGTTCCATTATTCATTGTCAATCCAGAAGATTAGACCGATGGGCAGAACACTTTAGGGAACAGTTCAACTGGCCCACGGCGTCATCTCTGCTGCCCACCATCCCCAAACAATCTGAATGGCAAATTAACATTGGTCCCCCAAGTCTCAGTGAGGTTGTGAAGGCTATTGGAAACTTAAAGCAAGGGAGAGCGGCAGGACCAGATGGATTGACCCCTGAGATATTTAAGGAAGGTGGTCCAGTCTTAGCAGCGAGATTAACTGAGATCTTGGCTAGAATTTGGGAACTAGACGTAATCCCATCTGACTGGTCTCGAACACTAACCATTCCAGTCTTTAAGAAAGGACAGAAGTCCTCATGTGACAATTACCGAGGAGTCAGTTTATCGAACATAGTGTCTAAAATACTAGCTTCAATAATACTTCGACGTCTAACTAATGCTCGTGAAGAGCAAACTCGAGAAAACCAAGGTGGTTTCAGACCCGGACGTGGTTGTATAGACCAAATATTCACACTTAGGCAGGTTCTGGAACATAGGCACACTTTCAGACGCCCAACAATAGCTGTATTCCTTGACCTTAAGGCGGCGTTTGACTCTATCGACCGTAAGGTTATGTGGCAATGTCTCTCACTGAAAGGCGTGCCGGAGAAGTACATTAACCTTATACAAGCTCTCTACTCGGATACCACATGTCGTGTTAGAGCATATGGCAGATTGTCTTCGGAATTGACCACTTCTAGTGGTGTTCGTCAAGGTTGTCCGCTATCTCCATTTTTACTTAATTTTATCATGGACATACTTTTAGAGTTAACATTGTCATCGTCTGATTTCTCTGGGGTTGACCTCTTTCCAGGAGATAAACTTACTGACTTAGAATATGCCGATGATATAGTTCTACTGAGTGAAGATGCTGACAAAATGCAGAAGTTTTTGACAGCCTTGAACATGGACGTAAGCATGTTTGGGATGCGATTATCCCCATCCAAATGCAAAATGCTACTTCAGGACTGGCTTAATTCGGCACCAAAGTTAGTGATAGGGAGAGAAACTATTGAATGCGTTAACCGTTTTACTTATCTAGGGAGCCTCATCAGTCCTAACGGTCTAGTGTCCGATGAAATCTCGGCCCGTATACATAAGGCCCGATCGGCTTTTGCCAATCTGCGTCACTTGTGGCATAATCGAGACATTTGTTTAATGACGAAAGGACGCGTTTACTGTGCAGCAGTCAGATCCGTTTTACTTTATGGATGTGAAACATGGCCTTTAAGGATAGAGGATATCCGTAGGATCCTAGTATTCGATCATAGATGTCTCCGAAACATTGCTCGTGTTTGCTGAGACCACCGAGTAAGAAATGCGTGGGTTAGGAATAGAGCACTAGGTAAATGCGGTAAGTTTATCAATGAAGTAGTGAATCTTCACCGGCTGAGGTGGTTGGGACATGTGTTGCGTATGCCTGACCACCATCTACCTCGACGAGCAATGTTGTCTGGTGTAGGAGTAGGCTGGAAGAAAGCTAGGGGTGGCCAAACGAAAACATGGCACCAATCCATGAAGTCATTGACAATTGAGCTGAGTCCTGTTAATAGATACAGACTACCTGATTGGGGCCCACGCGATGTTCGTAACAAATGGTAAGAGACTTTAGGTGATATGGCTCAAAATCGTTTGCAATGGCGCAGGTGCATCCACTCCTTGTCTTCCTTCAAATTCTAGTTTTTGAGCTTCTCATAATTTTCTCTTTACTGAATCACTTTTTGTCTCAAATCTCATCTCTAATCTCTATGCCTTCCATGAGTACTTACTCTGTTACTACCTCCTCTACTCTGGAATTCGGTCCGACAATTTAATCTCTATCAGCTTATTGAGGCATGGCAACTTGAACTAATGTACGCATGTACCAAGTTCTACGTTGTAACTGACTGACTGACTGTTATTTAAACCAAAAGTAGTATCTAAACGGCATACATTAACCAAGGCTTCTTGCTATTCGTCATGCTCACAGTAAAATAAACCATCAGTGAACTAATCAAACCACTCATTCCAAATGGTAATTGAAATATAATTAAGAAATTATTAAATTACTTTATAAACTTACAGCGTATTCATTATCTTCAGGTTCGTTTACAAAACTGGTTGACGATGATGTATCGCCTAGATTTAAATCTATATTTAAATAACTTCGTATTCTTTCATCTCTAGATCGAAGTTCTAGAAAACAATTAGAAGATACCATACTTTAAAGTTAATGTGGCTGCAAACTTTCAGTTATTTCGTACTGAAATAAAGAAGAAACTAAATATTTCAGATTATTAAGATTGGCTATTGGTTGATGAAGTGTTGAATAAACGTCTTACCTAATGTAATAGTCAAGAGGCACTGAGCTTTAAACTAACCGGTTAACTTTCAAACTCCATTCCATATATATTCGTTTAAGAAGCTCGATCGTATCAACAACTTTCACGCATATTGCCTTGAAGGTTGGTAGATAAACTTGTACTTGTTAAATTAATTATATTCATCTTGTTATAATTTATTAGTCAAGAATACTAAAATTTGAAGAATTATGACGATCACTCGGTGGTTTATATTATATTAAATACAACATTTTAAAGCTGATAGTCCAAAAGACTTACTGATACTAATGAGTCACGATTTCTTTAAAGCACACGGAATTTAACCAAGTAGTTTGCGTCCACCATAATAGTTCAGACAGTCAGTAACTTCAAGAACTGATGTTATGTTTTGGCTTGCACCACCAGCTTCCTTTGATTTTATTTCCACGCCAGTCAAGATTATGCAACGAAATAGGTGAAGGCTAAGAATACTTAGTCCACATCTCAACTACCTAAGTTGACGAAAGATCACAACCTCACGGAGTAATTAGCTGTCTTTCTCTAGTATTTGCGCCTAACATCAATATTGTTTACTCAATTATTTTATGATAGACAAGTGATGATAATGAGGACATCTATGATTAAAATCTAAAACCTACGTATATTTTCTACTTTGGTATCAAGTTAAGGTTCACGTACTGAGCCACACTTTATTTGTGTGAAAGCCAGCTGCTTCATTCGACTGGTCAAAACAAAGTAATTAAATAGGAATTTGAATCTACTATCAGCCAGTTGAAAATCAAGTGCTATCACCACTAAGCCGAAGCTTCCAAGGCAGTAAGTCAAGACGCCTAGTATATGACTATACGTAGAAGACTATGCAAATTGAGAAACGTGAAACTCAAATGCAAGTCAATGAGTGAGACCTATGATAATTGTAGAAAACGTGGATGAATAGAACTCCACTGCACATGTACACAGACGTTTATGTGCAACAAAAACAACGCATAAACACCATCTGTATGATAGTTTAATAGTCTGGTGAGTATTTACGTGAGTTTTACTACGTACAAAAGAGATATAGGAAGATGAGTCTGACGCGAGAGCGCAATGTATGGTGTAAGAATAGCGAGAAATACCGTAGTAATAATAATAAACTACAAAATGAAGTGGTAGACAAAGGTACTACACATAATTTCAAAAAGTAGGTGAAGAATTCACTTTACAAAAACTGAGACTATATTTCCCAACTAAAACGGTTAAAATAAAAATTACTATTTAGATATTCTGATTGTGCCTTTCGAAATACCACTGAGAGATCTTGAAGAGTTCGCGCTAAATTGCACAAAACATTTTCTGCCAACTTGGATTCTTGAGACTCCTGCCATATTGATGAGGAACGTTTTAATTTGGATAACTGACCAAGTTGGCTATGTGATAAGTTGAATAACTGAGAAAATCAAAGAACCAGATTTTTAAGTGAGAATAAAGTTAATGAAAGTATTAACTTAATTACGTTTTTTTAAAAATCATGTCAGTATAGGCTAAAATGCTTATCAACTGCCTAGAACTTTACGAATAACCCAACTCAGCGAACTACTTACGACCTAAGCATATCTCTGCCTTCAAAACAAAACATTTCACATGAGTGGAATGTGAAATGCTGCACAAGTCCATTAACAGGACAAAAACCTTTCTCAGAAATATATAAAGTAACCATAGATCTAAAGACTTCAAAGACTGTTTGTCAAAATAGTTTCATGTGGCAACTACAAATCGAATTTCCTTCCTTCATTATTAATTCAGACTACAAATTATCTAAACTGGTCAAAAGAGGATGATTTCGACTTTCGTACTCCGACCAGTTATTAGTTAAAGGTAAAATTTGGAACATACAGTCGTCATGAATGTATGTACCACATAATTAGTAAAAGAGTATTATGCAAAACAAAGGAAGCAATCATGCTCCAAAAGGTAAAACTTAACAAAACAAGGAAATAACACAACAGATGACTTGTGATGGGAAGTAAAACCAAAAATTTCATTTCATCTCATCAGAGTTAGCGAGAAACGCACTATGTGGAATTCGCTAGGATAAAATTTGAAATTTATGGCTGACATTGAAACCGGTGTTTTAAGATGGTGACAATAGCTGAATTGTCGTCACTGCGCCTGAACACATTGCCGGACCTATGAGCACGGTGTTGCCACCGAATTTCAGCAGTCCCGTGTCAGTAGTAATATCGAAGCACAGAGGGCCGTAGAATTCCTTCAGATCGGATAGGTCAGGTTTCTTTAGCAAAGAGCAAAAATGCTCTCAGTAGTGCGTCGTAAACCCAAACTTAAACAGCCAGATTTACATCACAACAACACCAGAGATGGTCGAGATTGGCGTATGCCAATCTGGCTCCTATTAAGCGTGAATCAATCGCATATATCAAACCACCAGCAGCACTCACACAAACACTCAGATATATGAACTTTTCCACTTCTTCTAAAGGTTTATTAAAGGAAGAGCAGGTTGAGGCTTCTATCTATCTTAAAAAACTTATACGGTGAATTGTCCATCCCATACTTATGGACACTAAATGGCAACTGATTAGGTATCATGTGGATGAATTATTTATCGTCATACATTAAAACAACATAATTCGCATACTTAACGTCGAAAATGCCTACTCTCGGTAATCAATTAACATTACCACACACTTCTTTAAGAGGCGTTCTCAGAATGTTATCGAAGGTAAAGTTAAGAGAAAAAGGTGCTATTCGTAAACCCTGCCTAACGCAGCCTCGACTAGTACTTTATTTAAACCATTAACCTGTATTTAAGTTATTTGGTCGTTATCAACATATTACCTGGTATGCATATGCGTCAATTAGACTACCTACATGTTACATCAATCTGAGAGAAAATTACCATGAAAATCGAGTTTTTTTCAACTACAAGGAAAACCCAGAAACATTTATAGTACAAAAGAAATATGTGATCGGAGGATGAAACTTCAAGAATGGTACAAAATGAATACAAATACGACACCACTTCCAGTTCTAACTGATATCGCTCGGTCTCCAAACAATGATTAAGATAATTAAATGTATCTCAACCAGAAAGTCTATTTATTATCGTTGAAAACTTTTGAAATCCAATCGACAGGACAGGGTCGAGATGGTAATCAAGATAAACTTACTAGAGACGATAGCCGAGTGATCACATTTCTTTACTAAATTGCGAGTCATCTGGTTTTGGGGAAAAATAATGCCTTTTAGTATTCCACTCGAGAAATACAAGAGAAACCTTACTACACAAGTAACTAACACACACTTGGGATTAAATACAAAAACTTAGTAATAGAATAACTACCAAAAATATTTATATGAAACCATAAAGTCAATGTAACATGTTTAATAATAGTAGATATGTAATCTGAAATAGATCAGCAGGTAAGATGAGTGTAGTCATCAAATACCTGAGTAAGTTCTTTAGTTTGAAACTCTATTTCTTGATCTTCATCCAAGTTATCATCTAAATTTGAAGCCATGAGATGTCTGTCGTGAAGAGCAATAACTTCTTTCACTAAAATTTGTATAAATTTAAAAATAAATATACTTACTTTTCTGTCGTATCATGCTGAAAGTATACTGAAGTGAGTTCACCGTGTTTTGCCTAGAATTATAATCGCCATTAGAGGAGAATGGAAAACCAACCATTCTTTACGAAACTTTTCAGAAGAGCTTTTTTCAATTCCTTTATTTTTAGATTTAGATACTAATGACTCTTGATCAGATTTCTAAGAACAAACAAAAAGTTTAAATCTACTTTACAACTTAAAACAATCTTGAACTCTACTGAAAATAAAAACAGCAATCAGACATGACAGAAAGCAACTCACTTCACGGCACCCTGAGGGTCTCGAAAAACTAATTGGATTTACGGATTCCAAATTGCCATGTTATTAAAACAAACTTCCTAGGTAATTAATCACAAAAATGCCAAAAAACTACTTCTAGTTATATAGAAGACTACAAAACTGACTGAAGATAATCCAACTATTCCGAACATTTCTCTACTAATAGAAACGAAGCACCTCTCTTGCACTATGGGGATCCTGACTAGCAGAACGTTGATTAACAGGCTGTGGTTTGAAAGTGGAGATTAAAAACCAAGAATCGTCACTTGACGTCACTTTATTACTGGGATCAAAGTAAACAAGAAAGTGAGATTATGGTGAATCAACTACTAATTACCAACTAGCGTTACCAATGAAATCAGTTTAACAGTATAAATACATGGAAAAACTATTAAGGTGAGGTCGCTTACTATTTAAGCAATAAAAATGATAAATCGCAAACCTACATTGATCCCTTTGATTACTTCAAGGTTGTAAAACTCACATAAAACAGTCACGAACGTTCTCTCAGGTAGTTACCTGTAAGTCATTTCGATGCGTAGCAAGTCTGAGGAACAGACTAACAAAAGAAGCGAACAGACAACTTACACGTAGTAAATGAAAACAATGACAAAAACACTGCATTATATTTCTTTTTTAATACCCTCAAATTATCATAGTTAAATACGAAATTCTGAAAGAAAACATACATCGTCACGATAAAAATTCCTATTCTGGGAAGCATTGTTTCGCATAAACGTGAAGCTTTCTGTGAGGGACCTAATCGCCATCTGTAGGGTCCAGTCTTTGATAGTTTGCGTCTAGCCAGAAAGTACGTTTTGTGATGGAGTGCAAAGAGTAGTGTGAAGATAACCAAAATATGAGGAGAAAGAGTCAGCTGACGATCCGGTAAGTACACTTGATGCAAATGTATTTAGCAATGTAGGAAACTCCTGGAAATGAGGAAATATACGATCGTGAAACGAGGACGATATGACGAACGGCTACAGGCAGTTGCCAATCGAAAATTGCACTAAATTTAAGGTCGTATTCCAATTGGTTTATGCATTTTTGCAGAAGGCGGCAATACAAATAGTAGTTTACAGTGCAGTGTTTCGTAATTTGTTTAATACAAATTGAGTTCATACATCTAAATACATCTAAACCCTGTTTCATTCTGGCTAATTACAGTAAGTCATGATGTAACCAAATACTATAGTGTCAAAAAGTTAATGCAACCAAATGATACCTCGTAAATCAATCAGTATTTAAGTCGGACATTACATTGTCTTAACAAAGTATAAATTTAACTAAGTGATGAAAAATCGTAACATCATTTATTATCGTAAGTCATATTTTGAATTATTGTTATGATGTCTTATTGTACTAGTACACAGAAGTAAGCAGCTAAGGGCACAAGTTACGCATCATTCAAATTCGACTTCCCGCAATGTGATATTTTTGTTACCCTGAGGGGATAGACCCGTGGCAGAAATTTCGCATTCACAGTGTGGTAGACTGGTCACTCTTTATTGACTCTCAAAAATTTTAATAGCACTCATACAAGAAATATGACTAACAGTAAGTGAATCGTTAGTTTTTATTGATTTCGATGAATAATTGTTGTTTGACCTGTTCATCATAAAAATAACTGTTGACCTGAAAGCAGCCTTTGAAAATATAGTGCCTGCTCGACGATTTTCTGGTTGGAAAGATTTAGAGCAAGTAATTGGAAAATTTTTATTTCGTGAGGAAAATAAATTTATTGCAATCGTAGATTACTTTCACTCACCATGCAAAATTAAGAAGCCTCGTTTTCGTCTAAAAAATGCATGTGAGTTGTTTTCGAAAGTGCATTTGTTATTAAATGATAGTTTGTCATCGTATAGGGTAAATCTAATTTCCAGTGAATGCAGTTGCTGCATGTTCAATTTGTATCGGTATCGCCGCATGTTCCTAGCACATTTAAGAAGTAGTACTTTACCTGGTATGTATTGTCCTTGTTGCTATTTATTAAATAGTAAGTCAATATTGTACTGAGACACTGCATACGATAGATGTACGGTTACAACGTAAATGTCTCAATAGACTGTATTACTCTATTTCCAAAGCCATCTAAACAATCACTTCAAAAATCTTTCAACATACAGAGGAATGGAAAGTTAATTTTTCAAAGATTCAGTGAAAATTTGGCGATGCTAATATTTACAAGGGTCAAAATAATACGAAAAGGATTCTGTAGGGAAACTGTTTTCTCATTTTCTAATAACCCAGTGTAGATTATTGCCGTCTGCAGGTTGGCTGATCACCTTATCCCCCCTTAATGGGTTCGTGAGAACCCCATGACGTACCAGCCAAAGAATAAAACCCAGTGCGTCAGACATTGGTAAACGTTACTTCGATAGCTTGAGATGTTGTGCAGCTTCTGGACGCCAGTTCTTACACTATGGTGTTGTTGCACAAAATATTTGTGCATAAAAAGTCCTTGTTCTTTTCACGTCATTCTGTTTGTTTTCAGACGGCCTGGAAGTCGAAAAGAAAAAAAATTAAATTTCAATCTGTGCATTTTGTATACAAAAATTATAAGTGTTAACTCAATGCGTCTATTAAAACGTGTTAAACACAGACAACAAATAATCAAACGCTATTTTCGACAAGAAAATTTATAAAATGCACACTGTAAATTTTTTTAAATAATAATGACAATGGATGAATCGATTATTATTTTTTTTGTTTAAGAACAACAAAAATTTGTTATATGTACGTAGGTAGTGGGAAAAAATTAGTAGACATAGTATTCGTTTAGGTGTTCTTGAAATCATACTTTTCTACCAAAACGCGTAGCTCTCAGAGTTATGGAGCTCTTTGATATTTCCACTTGCGTGTTATTAATTGCTTGAGGCGTAATGACTTCGTTCATGTAAAGTTTCGCGGGTGTTACAGCGAATTCGACACTAAAAGTTTTACCTTCTAGGTAGGCTTCTTTGAGGCCGTCGATGCTGACGTTATCCTCGTGGCCATTCTTGTCAATCGTATAGTACTTTGTTTAACGTTTAAGAAACTTGTATGGCCCTTCGTAAGTTGCGTCGAGAGGTCGGCGTACAGCATCACGACGTACAAAAACGTGTGTACTATATTTTAAGGCAGGTTGAATAAAGGTGTCTGTCGATTATTGTCAAGTTTGAACTGGCTTAACTGAACGCATAGCATTTGTAAGCCGGTTTATGTAAGAATTCATATCCAGGTTTGCCGAGGTGGAAGCGGTTTCCAAAAACTCACCTGGTAGTCGAAAAGTCGTTTCGTAGACTAATTCGGAGTTACTGCATCCAACATCTTTTACTGTGCTGCAAATCCGGAGTAAAACTAGTGGTAAAACGTCGATTCACTGAGGGACGTTTGTAGCTGAAAGTGATGCTTTCAGTTGTCGATGGAATCCTTCCACCAAACCGTTAGATTATGGGTGGTAGGAGGTCATCCTGAAACGCGTAGTTTCAAAAAGTTTAGTCAGAGCGTCGAACAATTCAGATTCAGACTGACGCCCACCGTGTGTTGTTACGATGGATGGACAACCAAAGTTGTCTACCCATCATTCGACGAAAGCGCAAGCAATCGTTTCACTAGTGATGTCTTTAAGTGAAATCGCCTCTGACCAGCGTGTGAATCGGTCCACGCATGTCAGAAGATAAGAAAATCCATATGGTTTTGGTAAAGGTCCTGAAGATGACTTCATTGAAAACGTCAGTGATTTATAGTCGGTGAATATTGCGAATTCCCGGCCTTCGATGGAATTTCGAAAACGTCGTACAGCACAGTACATGGCTAGTAGTTCACGTCCAAAAGTGCTGCATCCCGATTCAGCGTCATTTAATCGTTTTGAGAAGAATGCTAAATGCTGCCAAGCTTGGCCAATCCATTGTTGCAGAACTGCCCCAATGGCTGAATCAGAAGCGTCGACCGCAATCCTGACGGAAGCTTCAGTATTGTAGTGTGCCAGCATAGTTACATTGGCTATTGCCTCTTTAGTTGCTACGTAGGCTTTCTCTCATTCTGAATTTATTGTGACCACCTTTTTGTTCTTATGAAGCTGATCCGTTAGTGGTTTCACAATAGATGCACAGTTGGGGATAAATCGTCTGTAGAAACTTACCAACCAATTGAAAGCTCGTAACTGCTTAACAGTGGTTGGTTCCCGGATACTCCTGAATTGCTGCCACCTTGTGTTTTTGAGGCTGTATACCATCAGCATCAATAGTATGCCCCAGGAAGTCTAACGAGGTTGTACCGATTTGGCATTTTTGTATATTAATGGTAACTCCGTATTGCTGCAGTCTTCTAAAAGCTGTGTCTAGATGTTTCATGTGTGTTTCCTCGTCTGGGCTTACTATCAAGCAGTCGTCGACATATACATGTACATAGTCAAGTCCGCGGAACACGTCGTCGATGAAACGCTAAAATGTTTGTGCAGCATTTCTCAAGCCGAAGGGCATTCGGAGAAATTCGTTAAGACCGAATGGGGTTACAATAGCCGGTTTTTGGTATGTCATTTTCGTCCATCGGTATTTGATTGAACGCCTTTACTAGGTTGATGTTCAAAAATACTGTCATTCCCTTCAACGTGGCTGTTAGTTCGCGGATGTGTGCTGAAGGGTAACGATCAGGCGTAGTTTTCGCGTTAAGACGTCGGTAATCACCGGTGGGGCGCCAACCATTGCTCTTTCCTCGGGACCATGTGTAATTGAGACGACAATGGGTTACTGGATGGGCGGACTATTTCCAGGTCAGTCATATGATCGAATTCGTTTTTCGCAATCCTTAATTTTTTGGGTGCTAGTCGGCGTGCACTGAAGAATACAGGTCGACCTGTAGTTGTTATGTGGTGTGTAACATTGTTGCCTACACATGATAACTTCGACGTCGCCTTATTCAGGTCCGAATACTTGTCAAGTATTGGCTGAAAATAAGGGTTAATTAAATGTTCAAAGCGGAGAGGACATAAGCTACAACCTGTAGCAGTATTTCCACGCATGTATGGCTTTGTGTTGCCGTTAACTAGCCTCTTTTTGCAAGGGTTCACAAGCAAGTTGTGATGGCTTAGTAAATCTATGCCTATGATAGGTATTTTCACATCGGCAATAGTGAAAATCCAGTGTATGGGTTTGCGCAAGCCCACGTTCAAGTAGACATATATTTTACCGTACGTGGCTGTTTGTTTTCCGTCGGCTGCCTGTTAATCAAATGCAGCTTCATGTTGGCGATCAGCTGAAGTTGCAGGAAGGACGCTGACTTCTGCGCCATAATCGACGAGGTTGCAAACCCTCGTTATCACATCAGTGATGAATAACAGGCTGCTGCTTGCACCGGCTGCGGTTGCCGTTAACGCGTGCCGGCGGAATAGTTCTCCGACGCATCAACAGTGGGTTTGTGGCTAGGGAAACAACAGTGGTCTCTACACTTCTTTGAGTCCTTGCTATAAGTGCTGTAGTACCAACACCAATACGAATTTTCCCTTCGTCGAGGTCGAGATGAGGATCTTTCGCGCGATGAAATCCCTGTAGATCGAAGAAGCGAGAAAGAGTATTGCACAATTCGGTTATTTCATTTTCGGTCTCAACAGGTTTTTCTGTGGCGGAATAAACCTCATTGTGGCGAGTTCTGGTGATCTCCAGAATCCGATTAGCAGATGAAGCTAGTTCATCCACTGGGTTGTTGTTAAATGTTACCAATACAGCTTGCACTTGTTGTGGCAGTTTTGATAAGAATAGTTGACGGAAGAAACCTTCATCAAAAGTGCGTTGACCAATTACCTCTTCATACGCGATAACATTTCAGTCGCTGTACTGCTACCAAGCTCGATGGTGTGAAGCATCTCATCAAGACGTTGTCTGTCAGACAAGTCTTCACGTTTGAGAATTGATCTTTTGAGCTGTTCGTACGGTTCTAGGAAGTCGGGACTGAGAAAGAAGGGGTGACGTACCTGTTCAATTCACGCGGAAGTGACCTTACAACCGCCAGAAATCGGACGCGTAAATCTGTCCCACCGTGGTCTCACAATTCCGCTTCTGCGTAGCAGAACCAGGCTTCTACAATATCTTACCATAAAGGAATGGGCTGAAAGCTTGAAGGTGCAGAGGTTTTAATCCTAATTAGCTTAGGAGTCTGGTCTGACATCATAAAAATAGTAATGTATGCAAATGCAAAGATACTGTGAAAAATATGCGTTGAAAAATATAAAACCACCAATAATACTCTGTTAAAAACTATAAAAAGGAACAAACTCACAGTAATGATTGTGTTCAGATCACGCTGTGCTCACCAATGAAAAGTACCCGGGTATATGAACAAGTTACGCTTGTCCTACAACCAAAGCCACTTCTATCGATTGGACCCACTCTCAGGAATGAGAAGAAATCAGAAGGCACTGTAGGAGGGAATTGAAATTATATTTTATTGTAAACAGAGCTTCAATGGGATAGCAACGTCTAGGCTGGCAAACTAGAGAGAGATGCTACCCACGGTGGTTTGAGTCGTGATCTGGTGGTGATGCGTGACCGCGCGCCTTCAACTAGTAGTGTCCGCTAAAACAAACATGGTCAGCATCAATGTCGAGAGCCTATGCAACTATTTATTTTGGGGATTTTTTACCGCTACAGTACTTTTTTATTCGTAGTAATATGGAACGGCATGTTTTAGGTTCCTCGGTGTACGTCAGATGCATATGTTATATCCCAGCAATTCGTGTCCATTTATTTGTTACTATACTATAAGTTGTCCTCATTGTCTACTAGCAAACATTTGCACTTTTAATGTCTGATGAAATGGCTGGCACTTAGTACATAATGCGTGTGTAAACGTGGTTCTGTATAGTGAACGGTTCTCAAAATTGTAGGGTTTTCGGCCACTGCACTTCACAAACAATAGCGTATTTCTGGTTATAGGCTTGATGGCCTATATCGACGAAATACTCAAATTGATCCTCGAGGCTAATTCTTATTGAATTAATAGGTTAGTGGTGTCATCTTTAGTACAAGTTACACCAACTGTTCATAATCAACGTCATTTTTACTCACCATCACAATATTATTAATAAAGTGCAGTATCAACACTTCTTGTTTTTAACAAGTCACATGAGTTGTTTAATTAGTTTACTCTGTGAGGCATAGAAATCGTTCATTACAGGGATAAACAGATTGTTCTATTTCACATATGCTGATACGAAAAGAATTTAGCATTAAAGTGAAGATATATTCGAAAAGAATACCTCTCACTAGTTAATAGCCTAATAAGGTACAACTTTAGATAACATTCTAAAACGTAATGTTTTTCATGTGATATGTTATTATACATGGTTTCCAAAACAGGTTACATTGAATCGTAGTTATTGTAGACAGTATGAGTTCAACATACAACTGACAGTTTCTGGGTCTTAGTTGCTAACACAATGTGGGTTGTATAGACTTCAGTTTTGAATTGTTGAACCTTAGCTGAAACTTAATAAGTTTGAACCCCTTAATTGAAACAAAACCAGGCCACCACAACAACATATGCGAATGCAGACTGAAAACCTAAATTGGAGCTACACGACTATTGCATGCGAAATATGAACACATTATATTAATGGCTCATAGTTTTCTTATTTCAAAATAAAATCACTATAAAATAATGATAAAAACTGAAAATCATATAAACCTGACTTAGGTTATCCAAGTGGTCTTAGATGACATAATTACACTGTGGTTCTTTTTAGCAACAACAAGATGTATTCATTATTCCGTATACAATTTAAAATTACAAGAGTTAACGTTATAATTCAGCGGCAGGTTCACGATTTAATGCAGTCATTATTTATGTAGAATAGCATAATATGCACACGCAGTTAAAATATCAAAGTTACATAATGTTGACTTTGGTATTAGCTGATTCCTGCTAATTTCGGTGGTTACACGATAAGTGATCACGATCTTACGGAAACACATAGGATGACGTGTAATCATCTCGTTTATGCTTGCCGGTGTTTTCAACGGAAACGTTTTTAATACTCAACATCCTTATATCGAACTGGTTTAAACTAACTAACTTTTTGCATTCACGTCTCGATACTATGAGGTCCAAGATCTTTGGTACCATCCAGTATGGCAGTTTGAGCTACTCAACTTCACGAGGCTCTCCATCTGAGGCAGTTTATTTGTCAGTTAATATCCAATACCTTTGTAATGTGTTTATTCAAAACCCATTAATTTCCTTGTTCTGGCGTTTTTTAATCTTTGTTTAGGCTCCAGTTCTTTGGCTTTCGCCACCAATATGGTAGCTATATGACCGCTATAGTCTAGTTTCGGCTAGCTATTTTTTATGATGATTGTTATGACTCCACTTTTATAGTTTTTAAAAACATTTTTATTATTTTAGAAATTTAGGTGGGTTATCAACCGGTTTTTATTTACACACTTCTTAATAGTCAGGTACATAAGTGAAGCATACAAATTCATCAAACAATATGTGAGTTTAGAGGAAATCGGAAGTGTAAAGTTTGGTAGTGTGACATGGGGCTAGAATATAGGGGATGGCATAAAAGATGAAGGCAGGAATTAAGTCTTTTTTTTAGAAAGCTTATGGTATGCTATGACAGTACACGCTATCATCAGGCTTTCTTTGGAAGCATATGCTGCCGTTACTAAGTCTGACAGTGTCTTTTGGAATGAACAAACCTTAAACATCAGGAATTTGACCCTTGCCTATGTGTTATTTGGTGGCGATGGTTTGGAGATTTCTCCGAGGGCTGAGAAAATATGAATAGGCTGGTGTAGTTTTGTTTGGAGTCAGATCTTGCATAGTATGCTGTATTCCATAGTTAAGTTGTACCAACACCACCTTTACCAAAAGGTGAACAACTCCAGCTATCATAGACGTTTGGTCCCGGATCTCGTTGCTTACTTTGTAACTAGCCTCCATACTTCCTCCTGAAGGTTAGCATCTATGCTTAGAGTAGATGGAGCGATGATATAATGAATTTCCAGATGCATTTAAATATACGTTTTAAATAGAGTCAGGGTCTGGCCTGGTATCAAAATACCTAGTTATCTGTGAACTAGATGTAACGTCAAGCGTGCTTTTGTGGCAGCCACTATGTGGTTTTCCTTGGTCTTCAGAATACTGTTAAAAGTTGATCCAAGTTTTCTCTCTTCGAGATACTAGCTATTCCTTTCCTAACAAGGTATTGGTCCGAATAGTTACCATCTGGCGCGTGGAAATACATTTTACAACGTTTCCACAAGTTGAGAGACATGCCGCTGTGAGCCGTCTACTCTTCAATCAAAGCCAGCTACTTTTGTAGGCATTCTACTTCTTCACTTTTGGTAACTCTCTCTGACTTCATGTCGCCCACGTATGCATAATAATAATAATAATAACAGTAATAAATTTCTTAAGACAGGCACACGTCAGTTTTGCAAGTGTAGTTGTTTTAATACAGAGAGCATTGTTAAACGATATCCAATGAATATCAGCAGAAAAAGTTCTAATATTGCAACAAACAAGTGCTAATTTTGCAAGTGGTTGAGCGTGAAGTTCGAGATTAAAATAATAATAATGAATGACAGAACAGTTACGTACAGGAATATAAAACAAACAAGCTCGATGAAGGTGACATCTAAAAACAGAATATACTAAGACAAATACTTACAGAGTTAAATGACATTAAAATGAAGTGAGACATTCATACCTGTTAAAATTAGCTGAAAGTAAAACCTATCATATACAGATTGAATCTTTAATTGAAAGTTACAGAGCATAAGATTCCAAATTGTAGGAGGTAAAAATATAGGAGTGTAGATTCTGCAGGGGATATGAATAATCTATAAGTTAACGGTTGCATAGGTTGCATAAATTCATCCCCGATAGTCTTGTTATCATAACAGGAAGAAATAATGTTATATTTATCAATAATAGAACCCGGTGCACATAAGTCATGATTGACACAAAAACTTTTGCAGAGGGGTCATAACTTATGTCGAAAGTGAGATGGGATGAAATGTTTGTTACTCCACTTGACCCTGTAAGCTCCTTTGAAAGAATAAGCACATCGAGACAAATGCCAAGATATGTATAAGGTATGTATAAGGTCATCAGTTTTAGAGAACAGAGTCTATTCTTACATATGAATTAACAAGGATAAGCGACCTTAATTAGCAGCAACATAGTTGCAAAAACTGCTGGTGGGGATAATAGCTTTAATTTACAGCGCAGTAAAAAAATGATGATGGGGGTTGCAACTAGCGAAGCAAAACTTTGTGGTCACACCAAGTTAATTCGTGCGCTACATACGCTTTGAGAAGACTAATTTTATTATCTGAAACAAGATCCAGAATGTTATCAACTCTCGTGGGATGGGTGACACATTGTCTCTTACTGTGATTATAAATAGCGCACAAAGGTTCATCATGTTTAGGTGAACCGGCGTAGACATCCTTACTAATGTCTGGTATCTTGAAGGCACTAGAGGTGACCTTATGACCTTATGTAATAATATCAAAAAGACTGGATGTACCTCTATAACGCCTTGGTGAGTCCAATTCTATTTACAGGAGAAATCAGATTATTAGGAAATAAGTCTCCATTTTTTATCGTGGGTCAGAAGACAGTGGAGTTCGATACTAATCATTCAAACACAAACAACTTCTCAACATTCAACATAATATAATAATAAATATACTCCCTATGCAAAATAAGGAAGTAAATGAATACTTAGGCTTTATTGTTTCGGCGAAAGCCTAGTATTTGAAGTTAACTCTTAACAAGTCAACCTAAATTGCTACCACTCTAGTACTTAGAATACTATTGTTGATAGGTGGCTGATGACAAGGAAATGGTGAAGTAGTCTAAGGGATAGTAGAAGGTAATTCAGCACTGCGTACCATAAAGGGTGACAGACGATTTGAAGAAACAGAAATTAATAGATGGGGTGGCGTTAAGATGTAAATGCAAAGTCCGTAGTAGTTTGAATAGGTAGTTAGAATCCCAACAGATATAAGATTGATGAGTCTCTTGTCACCTGAAATCTTACTGTTTGTTAATACCTAATAACGGGTTTGGAAGGTTACTAGGTATTCAAGAGATAGCATCATAATTATTACGGTTATTTTCATTTGTATGCGTATCCATGGGTTTCATATGATGGTGCATATAAGAGATCAGGTCACTTAGGAGTTCCCTACATGTCACACGGTATGATGATTCGTTTGTTGCGAATGATAAGATTTTAGGGAATGCAGAGAAAGCTTTTAACTCACTTAATTTAGTGACATAGTTTTAGTCCCTATGCATTTATCTGAAAGAGTTTTGGGCAGTTGTGTTGTCCTTGAAATGTTTTGAAATAAGATTTATATGGTTTGCGTTGCGTTGTGTAGTATTTCAATAAGGGCTAACATTGATATGATTTGGTTTCGTTAGTTGTTATTTGTTGTGTCTAAAATAGTTTTGATGGAATATGGGGATCCTAAGTCAATAAAGAACTATCCTTAAGTCTTGTTTTGTCACTTGGACTTTGTTGGCCATTAGTTGTCATATAATCTGTTGATATACCCAGATACATTATGCTCTATTCCGTGTGCTTATTTTTGTAATTGTTGGGCCAACAGGCGAAGCGCCCATCATCCTGGCAAGTCACATTTATGTAAGTCACCTTAGGATAGACGTGACTCCGTACAAATAAAAAGAAAGTATGAATAAGGCAAAACTGCTAGTGTTAATCTTCCCGATCACTACACAAGTGCCAATGCAGTCGACATTTAAATAACCTCTGCGGGACAGCACGAAACACCTTAAACCGAACCAACAACAACAAGCAGCGAACACTAACTCACCACCGTGTTCGTCCCAGTTCGTCACTTTGATGTTGGTTGTTGGAAAAGAGCATGCGAACTCCGCAGAAAAAGTTCAATACGAAGCAACCAGGTGAGTTTATCAGTCAGATAGAGATCATGATGCATCTTTAAATCAATCGAGGATAGTTACCTAAACATCAAGATGACAGCCTTAAGAAATCAAATGTTCATTCTACCTCTTCACGCAGATTTTTGTCATTTGATTGGAATGACTACAAAATCAAAATCAAAATTTCTGGTTTGATAATCAATAAACGATGTTATACCATAGAAAGAAGTAAGTTAACTACGGGATATGTTCAGATACATAATAGGTGTAAAGTTATTGGATCATAACTTTAAATCTCTCAATTTACGGTTTTTGTTGAGAAGATAAAAGCGCTACTTTAGACTATCTATCTTGTTTTCGCTACCTTGGATGTTTATTTAATTTAATTGTCAATAATTCCACATGCAAGAACAGTCAAGACGAGATAAGTTTCTACGCATGGTTGAAGAAATGTTTGTAGACCCAGATGAACTGGATAATTTGACAGAATATGAAAAAGCTGCTCTATTTTCTGCCATTAGATCAGTATGAAATTTCGTTATATATTATGTCTTACCTTTGCAGGAGCAGATCAAAAGATACAAAAAATGGAATGCCGATGAGGCGCTTCTTGAAAGTAGGTTATATTTGTATTGTTTTTGCAATCAAACCTTTGAATTAAATGAATAAATGGAATAAGAATTTTTACCAATGTCTTTTGCATTTTATAATTTTTAGTGACTTGACTTGTTAAGACATTTTAGCAGGTTGATAAGGGCTACTATTAAAATATCGAGATTTGCGAGCAAAGATGTTAAACATATACCTGGTCACGAATTCAATATATTTTGGATAATCGCACATGTTATCCTCTAAATAAATTGTTTCTGCTTTCGACTCTGTACCAGTTCTTTTTAGCTTAAAATCTTTGAACAGTGTTTATTGTCTTTGTCGCCTCATGTATCAGGATGTATTTTGCGAGGCAACAAACTTTACGTTCGAAGCAGAAAATTGAGTTCTGTGCATGCACTCTGATGCCACTTATTAGAAATGTAATGTTGAATTTAATTCTCACTGAGAGTTGACAAACAGTTTTGCGTGAATGGTGATTTCAAAGAGTTGATTTTTTAACCTAAATCTCGGAAATGTATCTCAGAGAAAAGAGTAAAAATGTGGCACTATCAAAAACTAGAAAATTCAGAACTGTAGATTTGCCCTCAAGTCCAATACGTTTAACTAATTCGGGAACGTATGCATAGCTCACTCGTGAAGTGAGTACAGCAGGAGCTTTTTTTTGAACAATATCCTTCTTAATACTTCAAATTGTTCTATTTGGTTGTCAGTGTAATGTAAGATGTTGTCACTTGATGTGTTTGTATGTCTAACAAAATGGATCACTTATTTCTCTAGAAAAACCTTTTAGTAGCTGCTACAAAAAAATACGACTAACAACAACTCATATTGTTGCATGTTTACGCAGTAAAAAAATCTGCATTAATAGTTTTACATTCCCTATGGTTTGGTAGTCAAAATGTAGTCATGATTTTAGAAAAGCAGAACCTATTTCATGAATCCTCCAGAACCACTAGTTCTTACACTCATTATAACACCTACTGTCTGGGTTTGATTTATATTCAGCCTAAGCTTTATTAAGTGCCACGTAAAACCTCTCAATTTTTTGTTTGATTTTCGGGTTTACTTGTGTGTATCTTACCTGAAAGTTAGGACTGGATGAATTAATACATGATGTATTTATCACACAGTAGACTACGTAGTAAAATTCTTTTAAATGTTAGCTTCATTTTACTACCGCTATTTAAACGTAAACCTTATATCGTTACTTGTGTTAGTCAGGTATTTTATTTTGAAATGGTTTATTTTCAAGGTAAACTACAGGTAATACTGCTATTTGCACAAATTTTCTACACATTCAGCTACATCTAACGTTTACTTAGTAGCTGACCATCTTGGGGTATTTTTGTCATTCAGAACCTGTTAGGAGCTATTTCGTTTGTTGAGATAATATTTTTGTTAACAATAAATTCTTATTGATCTCAAGCTTATTATTTAGTCAGAGTAATGCATAACTTATGGACTTAAAAATTAATCAACTATATCCAGTATGCCAGAAATGTTGTTTGTAAAATAGCAGATGTACAACCAATAAAACTCGTTTGTATATTCCAAGGGGGGGTATCAGCGACTGCTACACTACTCAATAAATTAACCATAATTGCGAAAAATAATTTTTTTAAACCCAGCTGTCAGGTAAAATAATTTTTAGTGTTGAACTTACAATCCAGTGCATGATTTAGAGACAGTTGGTGGGTGTGAACTGATAGGCTTAAGACTTAATCAAATCTACCAATTTTAGTAATTTTTCGTCAGTTCCGTGAAACATGTGGTTCTGTGATTAAACGACTTCAAAAAATTATTAGATCTATGTAAGACTTACTAAGTTAGTTAAGATATGCATCTTTGCAAAAAATTTGAATAAAAAAGTTTTCTATAGTTTTGTTTTAATTTTTTAATGTTTATAACAAACTATGTCTATACTTTGCAAGGAGTTTATAAGTTTGATTTAACCCGAAAATATAATCTCTTAATCGTAAGCGTTTAAAACTAAAAAACTCAAACGTAGTCAGCTAAAACACTAAAATATGTATTTTATTTGTTACACACATGGAAATGTATTATACATGCTTAGACATTGCCTCAGCAGAGTGCTTGGTGAGTATAGCAAAATATGTTGAGAACGGCTAGTTATATGTAGACTATACAATAAAATAATGTGAAGACTTTAACTTCTGTGTTTTACCCCATATAATATAATAAATTTTTGATTTAAAGTTCGCACGGCAAAGTAAATCAAACGAAAGTGACTTAGGATAGTTAACCTAAGTAACAGTTAAATACTTGTGAATTCATTAATTTATTAAATCCCTTCTTAAGTATTTTGTTTGCCGCATACGTTTTCTACTCAGTTTTACTTATTTTACATGTCTCTCTTTCAGTTTGTTTGTACTCTCGTTATAATTTTTTCAACCTTCTTAACTTTGCTTCTGAGTTGTTTAATTCTACCGCAATAAATGAAAGTAGCGATTAAAACGCAACTCAAGCGAGCAATAAAATCAACTAACTAACAATACTGATATCACTTCTTCTCTTGACATAATAATTTATAATTATCGCCAAACGTTATCTCTTACATGCAGTGGCTTGAAAGATAATTTATTATATGGCCACATTTTTGATGCATTTTTTGAATCAGCAATCAATTAAGTCGGCTGACGGCTGGATTTTGAATGTTTCTATCTTTATATAAACCATTTATGTATAAAATGCAATATATTTGTTATAGATGCATTTAATGTCATTAAATAAATATGATTGTCAGAAATAAATAGCAAATCACACTCAATGTTTTTCACAGAAGTAAATATTTTATAAATATTCTTAATTGTCGCTTGCATCTTACAATACTTTTTTAGAGCATTCTGAGTAAGTACCTTGTAATAAAAGCTACTCAGTTTTGGGAGCTATAAATAATTCTTGCTAAATTTTTTAAATAAATATTAGCAATATTTAAGGCAATATACAACACTGAACATTTTGACTTAAGCAGTTAGACAAAGCCCATTAATATAATACCATTTAGGTATTTAGTTAGTAAGATATTACTTAAAAACTAGTCTTATGGTAAACTGCAATTTCTGATGTTTCTTTCATACATGATAACTGCAAACCATTGTATTTTCTGTTTTTAATTCTCCACAAATAAATTATTGGTTTGTAGCTGATTAATTTGTACTCTAATAAGGAGATCTATTAAATTCATTTCAACATATTAACAACCGTAATATACAACTGGTTGTAAGTACTAATACATTCTAAATGTTTTAGAACACCAAATAATAATGATAGTATCAATAACAACTGCGTTTTTATGTTCAATGCAACTAATACTAAATCTGATTGTTATCTTAATCGTATTTAGTAGAATTAACACTTTAGTTTAACCAATTAATTACAGAGTGTAAGGAAAATCTTTTCTCGATTCACTTACTAACCACTGTCCAGATAAGGGATTTTATTCAGGCAAATGATTTTAAAGATCACACATTGAAGCATAAGTACCAAATAAGTAATCTTGCATAACTGATCGAGCCGTAAATATTTTCAGATTTTGGCCTTAAGAAAAAAACTTCTGGGTAATAATCTATTTGATTGCAACTTTTGCTAAAGTATATATTTAACTCACAATATCTTATAATAATCAACGAAACATGTATGCTAATGAGTAGTTTTAAATTTAAATCAAACAGCTTTTCACAACTCCATCACTTTCGATCGACTGTGATGTGAAGTATCCTCAAAACTGGAAAATCCCTACATACTATAATCACTAATCATCTGCATGATGCAATAATGTGTCATCGATTCACATAATTTATTATGGTTGAAACACTTTCTGTAAAATAAACTTAATGTCACTAACATAATTAATAAGTGAATAGATTAGCTAAAAAACTATTACTTAGCCAAAAGTAGTAGAAAATATTTCATACTAGTTGGGTATCATTAAAAAGGCTAGTGCATTATGTTTTATAAAGTAAAACCCCCTCTTGGATTTGAACATTTATCGCTCAAGTGAGCAGTCTCCGACTGATTCCATTGAGCTATTTGAACAGCAACTTATCTCCTGTAGTACTAAAATGAGAATACTGATTATTAACTGAGTAATCACCAGTGTGACATTTACTCAGTTGAATTATCAAGTCCTTGCTCATAAGTTTGTACAGATAAAGCGAATTACTCTAAACGGTTAACATTTTACTAAGTTTTTGATCATAATAACATAATGTGAAAATAATAACTTTATTGAATATCATGCATTTTATCATAGCAAGTAACTACCAGTTTCAATTGTGCAACGGTACATTAAATTTTTATTTAACATACATTCACATTGCAACTGTTTAAAATGCCTTTTATAATTGATTTTTCATAGTTGGTATCTGCTACTCATCTACAATCATGAAATATTTTCTGACAATTAATCTGTTACAACTATTTGTACTATTCATCACATACGGGAATTGTGGACTCCAACATATTCTTTTGATTTTTTATAAGATAGACGGGAAGAAAAATCCACTAACAGTTGTGGTGTATTTTACTTTTCAGTTCTTATTATCGCGACACTGAACAAGCTCTTTATAATGGCCAAGACTCGTAAATGTTTAGTTCGAACGAATCTAAAATATGCACGTTGATTAAAGTACCTAGGCAGGAAACAGGTGTTTTAAACGTCTATATATGCCACCCTGATACCAAGATTTAAGCTGCTGAAAGTCACAGAAAACCTAGACTCCTAACCATAAGTCATAAAAGCAATCATACTTCACCTGAAATTGAATAGCTTGACCTGAAAAGCAGCATGCTTCTACCTAATTTTTTACATGGCTTCAGTTATGTAGACACATGATTTAATTCACTTTAAATTTGTGCAAAACCAATTAAATAAGTGTTTTAATGAAGATATGTGCAACCGTAAAACTTACGTTTTATTAAAATGCTTTACTAGGTGAAAAAACGACATAAGACGATATAGATGTTAAAACTGAAATCAAGCGAGTACAATACAACATGATTGATAATTTTTCCCTGAAACGTTTAAAAACTTCATTGTAGAAGAGGTAGGATAGTCACTTTTCATAGAAAAACGTGTATCTGCTTAAAAGTGACTCTGTAAGTTACTTGTAATTTTCGACCTCATTAAACTTGAAACCTAGTGCACTCCGTAATTTCATTAACCAGGTCAAATATTAATGATTCATTTTGATTTAAATAATATATCTGTGTAAAAATGGTAGTTTATCAATTTTGCAAATTTGTTTAGAACTTACATCCGTCGGTATTCTCGGTTTACAAATCGAAGTAGTTTAAAACTATCTCCACTTTAATTAGTTTTCCATAAGGCGAAGATATATTTCTACCTAAAATGTTGCCTAAAATTGCGACATATCCTGTAAACCATTTTGTCTACCAATAAATATAAAGTGATAACTACATGTTAAGCTTGTCATAGTTCATTCTCAGTTCTCTATTACTAATCATTATTTAGAGAAACCTAAATAAAATTTAAAGCAAATATATTTATTCTATTATTTACATGACGTTTTTAAATTTTAAATTTACTATCTCTTTATTAATCGAATCACTAAACCTCTGGATAACAAAGTTAGCAAGTGTAGATCAACATATTTTGATGCAGTTAATTCTGTAGTATCAAACGGTCTAGCTGTGTACCTTATATTGTCCTTCCAGATAATACTGGTAGTGCCTGTTTCATGTAAAAAAGAGCTTTCTAATTACTTTGTCAGTGTTCAAATAGTTTGTTCCAGAGCCCATCTAGTTCAAAAAATGATCAAAACCAAAAGTATCAACCTGAACTGTAAATCTCCATTATTTCATGACAATTAAAGGCACAACAATATATTGTTTATAGAAAGACCTGGAGGCTTATAATCTATTCCTGCATAAGTTTGTCTGTGTACAATATGTAGTGGGATTAAAGGTAGTCTGTTTAGTGTTTTGAGGTTATGCTAGCTTTTGAAATTGATTTCATTCACTTCATGAGATGAATAAAGTTGTTTTTAAATTAATTAGTGCATTCGTCAAAATTGCATATTCTGCTAATTAGTTTAATAAGTAACAACTGAAAACTCATTGAAACTGATACTATTTGAATGAAATTAGCTTTGACATACAGGCTGAAATAACATTAAACTAAATAATAATGCAAATTATTTCGTCCACTTCTAGTCATTCGCATAATTAAAGTCAAATACACTCGTTGGATATAGTGAGTCCAAATCTGGGTCGTCCACTTACACAGTCTGTAACTGTTGCCACTGTCCTATTCAAGACACGACTGGTTTCCTGTTGGATTGAGATATATACATAAGTTGATAACCGTACAGTGATCAGTTTTGTTGTTCATCAAGTCTTTTGTAGTGCTGATCGAATTTTATCAATGTAATATGTTTACTAGTCTGAACGATTTGATATCACTGGCACTGTGTAGAGATGGAAGGTGCTTTGAAAATCAGGACAACAAAATATCGATAAACATTAAAATTAGTCACTGCATAGTGATCAACGAATGTATGCAACTCAGTACTACAAGTGGCCAGTAGACGCTTAAAGAATTAAGTAGGAACAATCATGGACTATGAGATCAAGTGATCAGGGTTCGAATACAGGGAATTCCAGGTACGCCATACTGATAAGCGCAAAATGGCACGAAACATGAGTCCAGGATGCCTCTCCGACTACCTCAACTTGTCAAACAAGTTTGTAAAATTTGAGTTAAGGTTATCATGTTAAAAGAAACTGCATGCAACTAATCGTGCAGAACAGTTGTTGTGAAATGTAAAAATAAGCTGAACATGAAGGTGAAATCTGATTAATCAATATACGGTGTCGAATCGATCCCATGACATCACAATCCTGAACTTGATTCCTTTCGAACAGCCAATGTACTAACCTAACGACACACATACTCAAAAGAAACGATTGCTTTTATAGTCTTTATAACTGCTTTATTAAAATTATTATAAAATATAATTTATTAAGTAAAAAAATTAATATATCAATTAACAAGATAATGATCACAGTAAATTAATACTCATTCGACTGATTATCTCATCTCAATCACCAAAACTAGCAAACACAACAAACACATTCACATTGACTTTTCAGCAACAGTTCATTACATATTTCTGACAATACATTATTCTGTCAAAATATGATATGTATTCGCTGTAGGGCAACCGAAGGCGGTGTTGATATATTCGATACCACTCATTAAATACACTTCACAGCTATCTATCCATTACATCTATCCATTACAGTCAACAGCTGACTTTGTGTGAGGTTTGATGGCTATGTGAGAGCATAATTTGATTTAAAAACATTCAAGTGTTTCAAAACCAAATACCGATGTAAATAAACATTTTGATAAGAACACAAGTGCATTCTGACAATAATTACAAAAGTCAAATTAAAGGCATGATTGCTATAATGAATTTGTAAGTGGAATGGAATTTTGAAAGTGTGTAATTAAAGTATTGACAAGTTAAAAAATTCATTTACTGATGAATTCAGTGGATTGATTAACCATGCCTTCAACTGTATAAATTCAAATGTGTCTAACTTACTTGGTTTTTGAATCTGGTAACTAGTATTGTTGCATAATTGCTATGAAATTTACGGAAACTTGACAGAGAAATGTTATAGTAATCCAAATAGTGAGAAATGTTAAACTAGACCAAAAATCTACTTCGAATGTATACATCATTACCAATGTGTTATGAATGTGTTTTTAATTATTTCATTTTTCCAGATCAACTTATTTTTAAGATATTATTCAATGTTAACACGAAGTACACTAATTATGAACTTCTTTGTTACAGGAAATAAGTAAATTTTCGTTTATCACAATAAAATGGAATGCAATTCAACTAGAAAATTTTTAGTTTCCAATGGTAACCTTTATTTTCATTAATATGAGTTAATTGTCAAACAAATTCAGATAGATTTAATAATAATAAGTTGTTAATAAAACGAGTTGCATCAAACTCAAAAGCCTATAAAGATGAAATAACTAATAATAAAATCTGTACAGAATAAAATAAACTTACTCTACTGTGATTTCATTTTCACTTTTATGCGACTAAAAACTTTACTGGAACATTATTGATAACTTGTATCATCTTGTCCTACTGTAGGCCGTAAAATACCTAAAACGTCTGGAAGTTATCAGACTTTTGTTATAGAGTTGATGTATAGGTGATATATATTATTCTGTTTCCAATTATAAACAATACTTTCAAGTATACAAATTTTGTGAAATAGTATTACCATAATTTCATTCAGAAATCCGTATATGATAATTCATTATATAAAATAATATGGTCAATAAGACCATTCGACACTTATTTAAGTATATATATATATATTCTTAGTCATAGTCTTGTGATAGATATTGCATTGAGATACACAAGTAACATTACCCCAGATATATGCATGAAGACAGATTTTATTTTCGTCGCTAATCTCTTGTTTTTGTGTTTTGTTTATTATCTCCACGGGTACAAGATCAAATGGATAACTGAGTTTTACTATCATTTTATCAAATGTTTCGAAAAATCCAATCATATGTACATTACAACCAACTAAGTCGATGAACATTCACTACCTCAACAACCTAGTAAATACATTTTTCTAGTCTAATGTCATCATTAGCCACTTGATAAACACAAAAAATGTTTCGAAGATATTTATTGTTAAATACTAATGACTTGTGAATGCCATTAACCGTTTTTGGTTATGTTTCATGACCATAAAGTAAAAGGAAAATAAATGTTGAACAATTTACTCGCCTCTTTGAGAAACCTTTACTATTTAGTGTTATACACGGTAAATTTAGCAATAGGAGGTAAAGTGGATATATTAACAGTCGGTCATTTGTGAATATATATACATATATATCTTTAAATATCTAAAATAGACAACATAGTTCAACCGATGTTGAACCAGTTAGACTAGTAGCTATATTGCAACCTGATCAACAAGAGTACAGTAGCAATAAACAGGATCGGACATGCATGACACTTGTCACTACCCAATGGTCAATCAGTATATATATATATATATATATATATATATATATATATGTTTTGTCGTACAATAAACCTCATGATTTATTTAATAAAATATTATCATGAAAGATGAGTATATATTTTATTTCTCACCATAAATAGTTCATCATTCAGTAATAATTATAAATACATTTTGCTTATGACTGCTAAAAACAGCATGAAATTCGCATTCTAAAATGTTCAATCTGCTTATTACTGTTAACTATTTATTGTTAAATGTAGTGCACTATAGTATTTACAGGTAGTCAGTCACAAAACAAGACCCAGTAATTGCACAAATGCACACAAATAACGTCATTTATCGATATTTCAATGAAAATAAAAGTCTTAATTTCGATAATTTTGGTGTAATATTTCTATGGAAATAGAACGTATAATAGTGTACAAACTTGAACGGATTACTTGATTTGTGTAAATATAAAAGTTTCTTTTAATAAAATCTCCTATTAAACAGTCACATAAACTTGATACTCAGTTGTCTTTGACTGAGGTTCCATAAAAATAAACATACAGTGAATTTAAAAACACAGGATATGACATATGAAACCATTATCTTATTATGGTTATAACAGTTTTTATCGTTATGATGGATAAGTTTGAGAGGTAAAAATGCAGATAGATTAGAAGATTTATTCTATTTTCAAGATTCCTCATTCTTCAACATCTTATGTTTCACCTAAAATGTATGTCACATGCAATGATAAGAGCTAGGGCAAGTGAATTGATACTTACTGTTATTAGGTGTTATGCTGAAGGTGACTGACTTATACAAACTAAATATTTGGTGTTGATTCATGCTTATTTTAAAATTGAAGCAAATAAGACAATCAAAAATTGATGTTTCTTAGTCCTGAAGATAAAAAGAGTCTTTTTACAAAAGTTGTTTAATTCTTCTGCCTCCGAACATCTTTTTTCCTTACTGCTATACTACTGTTGACTTTCAGACATCTACGAATAGACTACTTCTGGTAAAAATGTGCTGCCTTTGATATATAAAAGGTAATTGCTAATTTTATGGGTATTCTGCTTTTTATATTTACCAATTATTCGTGTCTTATTTCTGTGCGTTATCCAAGATTCGGAGATTGATATAACTCGCAAGCAAGGAAATTCAGTCAATGTGGTATTGTTACATAGTTCATTTCCACTTAAATCCATTTCGGAAAGACACCATCATTGAAATTTAAAGCCCGTGATTTAACCTGTAAGTGAAACGTCCGTTTAAGATACTCGGATACCAATAAGTATTAGAAATAATAACCTGTCGCAAATATTTCACTCATCATTCTATTTCATCTAATCCGATATTCAATAAGAATAAGCTTTTTTTTAATCAAAATACATTTCTGTTATGCAATAATCAAGTTACCAATTAGTATTTTTTTGAAATTAAAATATTCATGTCACGCTTTTTCACTCAAAAAAACAACAGGAATTTACATTTTTCTGAGTTGTTCAATTCGGTCCTTACATATAACCTTTATGCCTTTGCCAATTAAAAAGACATCAGGGATTAACTAGTTACCTAAGCTCGATTTTCCAAACTATACTGTTGAAGTTTTGATATTTCAGCTCAGAAAATGTTTTTTATCTACCGTTGTGATTATTTGCAGCTCCTTATGAATCAGCCACCCACACTCAACAATATGCAATGTAAATATTCTGAAGTCTGTCAGTCTTGTAACAGTACGTAGTCGTATTCTATAGGAGAGTCAAAAAGAACTTCGGAAGTTACTATTTAGTGTTATTATTTGAGAAATATCGAGTTTACGTAAGGAAAAACGAATTAAATAACTTATATTAACTACTTCTTACTTGAGAATTCGCTCACCTGTCATTCTGTTGATAGTTGAAACAGTGCTTATGATTACCTCTGATATTTGTCTGTCTTGGTTTTATAGATGACGAGGGAAAAGTTTCAGGTTTATTTGCAGTTAATTCAATCTCGAAATGTAGAAGTGTCCATTTGATCAGTATCCATTGCCTGTTCCATACTATGAGACTAGAGAACTATTGGAAGACATGGATTTACTGGACAGATATTTAGACATGATATATACCCCATAGAAGTACTCAGCTATGGTTACACCAGTGACTGTGTTTAAAACCTTCAGGTATAATAAATAGTACTTACTCTATGGAACATTGAGATACCGCCTAGTGTTTAAATTTCTAACCCAAGTCGTTTCTCATTATTTAGCGGCCATAATATATTATCATTAGTGATCCTTGTCTTATATCCCACATGGTTAAGTTGATTGTCTAAGCAAATAATTATTTTATGTAGTCTGATATGGCATAGATTTACCATGAGTGTCACACGGCTTAAATAATATTAATTTCGATTCACATGTTGGTGTGGTTGCCCACTGTGAAAGTTGGATTCGGTGAATTTCCAAAACCTTTAAAATTTTCATATCAGTGTGTACTGGAAAAAGGCACTCAAGATCTGTCTAACAATGACTTGATAGTGTGGGAAATTAAAAAAAGGACTGTTTCATATACACTAATACTGCTTGTTAAACCAAACAAATGTATGAATTACTTCTAATACTTTTATAGTCTCATGAAGTGTACAAATTAAAACTGAATAATAATTCTTACTGTTGTAATTCCTAATAAATGAATGTGAATGCGTGAGTTATTTTTTGCTATTTAAACTTCACAATTTTCAAATGAATCACGTGATGACTTTCCTGTTATTAGTTCAAAACTTTTTCTGGGACGTGTATAAGATGAAAAAGCCAGTCCAATGGTTCTTTATTTTCAATCATTGTTTAACTCAGATTAATTAGTGATAAGAAACTAAAATTCATCGATTTTCACAACGTACAAATGTACTACTTATTTCTTAATATGTGTTTAATATAAGATTGCTAACGAAATATTGGTCTTCATACCATCAATATATATATATATATATATATATATATATATATATATACTAACGTTAGGTAGTTGGAGGAAGTCGAAAGAAATTCCCCCACCGTCACCCGTCTGGAAATCAAACTAGCTGACATTCATTAGTAAAGCGTACTAAAAATCGTTATGACATGAAGTAGAATGATATGGGTCGCAATCTGGCAGTGATAATCATTTTCCTTAGGTTAAAGATATGCCGTGTTGAGGACTGTCAACCACCACAAAATATAGGTATCTTGACAACATCGTCTAACTACCTGATATCAATAAATATTGTACACGATATCATTTCAACTAGTTGTGATATGATTGGCAGAACCTGCCTATTTATAAATGCTTGACGAACGTACCATTTGTTACTGCTCAATAATTAATATATATAGATATATTCTGGAATTAATAACTATTTTGTTTATTCACTACTATTCTTGTTTCATGAGAAGCATAAATTGAATTTCATCAACAGCTTATGCCTAAATAGTAAATTCTGAATGTGGATTTAGTATCACGAATTCATGGTAGCAATTTCAAATTCAACAACATTCAATTAGACTCAACATCAGCTCACTAGTTACTAACTCCTCGAGGTAATTCCTGGAGTTCTAGTGTAATGGCGTGACCAAAACAGTTTACCCGTGTTGGATATGAGGCAGTTACCCACCGGTGATAATGGAATAAGTCGTTCAAATATGTCATGAATTGACTGAGTTAGACATATCAACTGTTGAGAGACGGCCGTCTATATAGTTTAATGGTTAAGCTTCTTGTATGAGGCCTAAAGGTCTTGCTCTCAATCCCTGATGATGTCATAGATACGCACTGCTAGAGAAGACTCTTGCTAAAACGAAGCACCTGTTTACTGCTTCCTGGTTTTCGATGGTTGTCTAACGGAGGATCAATTTGTGATATTAATTTCAAATTCAATAGTCTCTATAATACTGAGTTATAATTCTGAATAATTAAAGATAGCTGGAAAAAGCATGCGCTTTTTATGAATGTCACCAATTTTCTCTGATTGTATTGTTTTAATAATATTTTGTAACAACAGATTTATCTGCAATTTCTAAAAATAATGCACTTGTTTTTATCAAATAGAACTTCGAGTTCGATTCATTCGGTGAACTAATTGTACAATGAATGATCTTTTGCCGTTATATTACTGACAAATAGAAATCATTGACGTATTTTAAATAAAATTTACCAGTTGTGTCATCATATTTTTGTAAATCATTTCGTATTTTGTGTTATTTCAAAATAATGAATTCTTTAAATAGGTTAAATCATATTGTTTTATGTCAAGGTCAATCATAAAGCAAAACATGTATTTAATATCACTCGACGTTTGATACTAAACTGAATATTGTCTAGTATCTAGATTCTGTGATTATTTATCAAAGACTATACATTTTCGTCAACAACCGAATTTCGCAAACTTAGAAAGATTGTTCAGTTATTCTATACTGTTCTTGTTTTTTGGGAAAAATGTTCAAAATTTTGATTTAATGAATGAAAACACTATCTATTGTTGACTATATTTCTTACAAAAACTGTTTCGTACCGATTAAATTATTATTCTAGTTAAATGACAAAATAGATCTTTCGTTTCACCTATCCATAAAATGATCACCCGATCAGCAGCAATTAAATAAATAAATAAGTACATTTATAATAATTGAAAAACAGTATATATGAAAGTTCATTAATTGTACATTGAACATGTGTTTTTCGGTGTTTAATCGACTGTGAATAGTTAGTTACCTAGATGATCCCTTCTTTTAACAACTGTATTCTTTCAAATTTTTTTTTCTGTTTAGATTCATTCAGGCAACACATTTGCGCTATACTTGATGAATCATAGATAGCATAAATCTACCAGATATTGTTGTTAGGTTGGAATGTATATATAATATGAACTAATCTAAAGAGTTAGACTTACTTTACATGTCTTATTAATAGGTGGTACAATGTAGTACAGTGTGATATACTGTATCAAATAACCATTGTAAAATATGGGAACTCATAAAAAAACCAATAATGTTGAAAGTAATTATTTAAATCATATTTATTTGATTAGAGGAACATCAAATTACTAGTTATTCAATAACAAGTCCAGTTAAATTATATAAACAATTTAGTTCTGAGTTTAAGTGATCTTCGAACGATCTATAAAAAATTAGTTCGTTTTCAACCACTGAATACGTCATGAAGAAACGCAATATTGAAAAAGACAGTTTTGGCCAGGTTAATGATTACTTGGATTTTTCTTAATGTGAAGCCATAACTTATGATATGTATATTCATTCATATGGCTACATAAAATCTATTAATCCTGTCATCTTTAAGCATCGTTGTTCCCAGTTGAGGCTAAATATTGCTGTCAGAGTTTGGGGTAACGATTTAAACTTGATGTTAGGGCTTGGTTTAGGCTTGTGCCTAGTGTAAGTATTGGTTCTTAAACAAAATGTGGGTCGTTTTACTAGTTACGTATACAAAACTAACAAAAAATGAAACGCACGAAATGCCTAACACTTTTATTCTTACTCCATCACGATAAAAGTAATTTATATCCAAGATTTTAACCGTTTTAACACTACCTTAAGGTTTTACAGCCTTTTTTTATCGAATGCTTTAAACGTTATCCATGTAAAATTTAGATTAGACAGTCAAAAGTGGTCATATTGATGGTGACTGTCATAGAAGAGTATCATACTTTAACCATAAGTTTCACTGATACTTTTTCGTTTGTGTGAATTGAATTAAATATACGTATAAAAAATGAACATAGGTTAGTGATTTAGCTGACATTATTTATGTGATTTAATTGAACACTTGAAACGATTAAATGAAAAAGGAGACGCATAAGAATAATCCAGATATATCTGATACATTTGCAAGAATGATAGTTAAATATTCATGTAATTAACCATA
The DNA here is from genome assembly GCA_025215515.1 of Schistosoma japonicum. Classification (NCBI taxonomy): domain Eukaryota; kingdom Metazoa; phylum Platyhelminthes; class Trematoda; order Strigeidida; family Schistosomatidae; genus Schistosoma; species Schistosoma japonicum. The sequence goes on from CM046066.1 coordinate 16,716,022, forward strand.
TGCTAATTAGTTTTAGACCGATTTGGTTGTAGAATGACAATTCATGAGCTAATCACAAATACTTAAGGTAACTTATTGGTGTCAACCTTTTTCAACCTGAAGAAGGTAATTTCCGTTATTCATCAAGTGCTATAATTAGCATGTTTAATCCTCCTCGCAATCTGTCATTAAACGTCAAGTAAATGTATCATAGCGGTTGGTTGAAAAAGATTCTGTATACTGGAGTTCTTGCATCCAGAACACAATGAAATAACTTTTCTATCACATAGACATTTAGATTTAAATCAAATAGCCTTGTATTATTAGTAGAACGTACTATGCGGTATAGATCATTACCACTAAAAAAACATTACGTAGACGATTGTGTTACATCTTTATGTGTTTGGAAACTCGCATGTGTGTATATGCACAAACGTACGGAATAGTTATTGTAACTTACATGTTTAAAGTGGTTGAACATGTTCCAAAATAAGCAAAGTCAAATATTACTATAAGAGATTATGAAAAACATGTATTTCCATCCATTCCCAAACACAGGTAAAATGAGCAATGAAACTCATTTTAACCCAGTCATGATTGTCACACATAAAAGTTATTTGAAGCGCATACCTAATTTTGTTGAAACCTCAGGCGTAAAAAAGTTATACCACTTTATATGTACATTAAAGCAAGCATACTATAGTGATATGAATTCATTACACTGAGTGGTGTAGTTCTGGCTCTTTTTTCTTTTCATATTATTATTTCCTGATTTTTCACTACTTTAATAGGTTAACAAGTTAGCGTGTAAACAGGTAGTTCAAAATGTAGTGCACTATCATATCACATAGATCTAACATATTGTACATTCTCATTTAATTTTCAAAATCTATTTAGGTGTATATATTTTAAGAACTTTGTAACGATAGAAGTGACAGAAAAATCTGTATTAGTGGAACATAAATAGCTATTATCCACTGTTGTAAAGACAACTTTCACAGCTTCTTTGTGTAATTTTGTAATTAAAGATTTCGTTAAAAATAAATTACTATAAATACTTCGTATTTTATAGTATGGATCATTAAATGTTACCAGACATATGAAAAAATTGAACATTTATTTTGTTTCATGTCATCTAGATTACATTTATAATTTGTCCTCATCATATAGTTAATCATATCATAAAACTTTTCATAAGGTCATATAATAATATTTTTAAGAGTATGCTGTCACACGGACAATGAAAAACATCATTTGCATTCGTTACACATTAGTACAGATTGGGGACTATTAAAAACTAAAGTGAATTAAACAGTTGTTTCGTCGTCGAATGGGACTCCTCACTGGCAGTGTGTATTCATGAGCCCACTGTGGACCAAACCCAAAATCTTTAGGTTATGCTGCGAATGCTAAACCATCAGTACTACAAAGCTGGTAAAATTTACGATTTGGCTACCATATGATAAAGAACAAAGATCATTCATCGCTACTGATGCTAATCTCACTTTCAGTTTGTATACGTCACAGATTGATATGATTTGGATACAATTGTAAGTATTGGTATTTAGCTGTACATTATTGAAGAAATTATTTGCCCTACTGTTTTGAGCTAGATGTTACCAAAAATATCTTTATGCCATAGGGGTAAACTGATAATATTTTACCTACGCGCTCACTCCATCTCCCCACACGTATTTAATATATATATATATATATATATATATATATATATATATATATATATATCAAAAATAAATAGGTGAAAATTCTAAACTTATCTTTTATTGAGTAACCTATAAAGTCTTTTTTGTAATCATTAGCATCGATTGAATTTTATCTATCTTTATAGTATAGTATCCATGATGTAACTACCATGTACGAATTCATGCACTCATCACTGAAGTATTCTTTATGTTTTGGAGTGAATGGTACTATGCAGCATTCATATTTATCATTTAATTTGAGCAAAACATGACACTTTATTGCAATATATTCTCACAGTTAGAAATATTGTTAACTTGAATGTTTAAGTAGTCTTCCTTGATATTCCAATATTTTTTATTCTTATATTCGATGTTTTTACACCATTTCCTTGTTTTAAACAATTTTGAACAATGACAAAATGATATATCACTAATGCTCCATTCTCTTAAATAATCAATGGTTATGCTTAATTTCTCTCTTATTTATCAAATTATTTCATATAAAATAGTAAAACAATCCATATAATAAAGGTAAATATTAAATAATATTATATCTGAAATATGTGTATATTATCTTACCAGAAGTATGATACACTTAATGGGTCGTTACAGATTTACCGATCAGTCTGTCGTGATTGAAAATATTTCCAACGTTATAAAGTGAATAGATTGTTTAGTAATCTAAAAAGTTATGAAAGTGGCTGAGCTTTCTAAATTAAAGTGTAGATGACATGTTAACATTGGATCATTCTACACGTACTTATTGAAAGGCCTCTTAAATTGTTGTGCTCCAGTAATTATAATCATTACTAAGTAGTAACAAATGTGTTGTCTGTATAGTTCTTTAGCGATATTTTAATGCTACTTTTAGTCTAAGTGATTTCACATTACCTGCACTATGTACCGGCAGAAAATTCTTGAGTCTGTATATTATAATTCTCCCTAAATAGCTCAATTTTAGCATTTCTGAATGTAAATAGTTGACAATAGCTTGATTAAGCATTTGCGTTACTGGTTTTTTCAATTCTTAGATCACTTCAGTAACATTCTTGTTTTAGATTTATTGGAACTGTATAACGAATATAAGTGATAACTGTGTGTATACTCGCTTGTGATTATAAAAACCCAATTAGAGTGACCATCTCCCAACGATACTTGTTGGATGGCTTCATGTCTATCGATATGGCTAAACCACATTGAACAGGTTTTATAACAAGAACTGTGGAACTGCCCACTGAAATCAATTAATAATTAAGTAGTATCTCACCAATATCAGTAAATAAGGTCACTCAAAATAAGGATTGTAAACCATCAAATGTTAACTCAGTGATCTAAAGTTTGAGCCTCCACCATAAATCACTAAATGGTAAGCTTGGTTTGTAGGACAGACATCTGCGCAGTGTTGAATAACTTCATATTCGTAGGAAGCGATGTTCACTGTTTTCTAGTTAGTAAAGGTTGCGTACTTATGTTTGGTTCTTGGTGTAAAACCAAGTAACTTTATTTGCTTAATACTTCATAGTGGAGCTATTTAATCTTTTCTTTTCTCTAAATATAGAAACTAATATTAGAACATGTAAATTTGACATGGTATACTTTTACGAGTGACTGTTGTTGACTAAGTATGTGATAAAAGTGAAGAGATTAGCATAATTTTGAAAGAGTTTCACACAACAAATGCTAACATGATGAAAATGTCTACAAACATATAAAATAGTGTATTGAACAGATTTTCGAATAAATTTGTTGAAATGTTCATACCATTTCTTCTCCCTCTTCTGAGTTCATATCGAAAGGTCACTAAAATCCACACTTTAGACTGTAGAAAGTCAGCTAATTACGGGACGAGCGAATCCAAAATGTACAAGTTAAGTTTGTCGAGTAATTGACTTGCTTATTTAGTATTAATAATCCAGACACTATCATAAATTCAGTAGATCATTAAAATGTACACTAACCCATCTGAAAAAATAACAGTTTGGGATTTAATATTTTCTACACATATTTACTGATACTTTTATGATCTGTGCACAGAAAATATTCATTACACAGTTATTCGTTTCTATTTTGTTACAGGAATCCTGAAACTGCTTACTTTGGTAAATTATGAAAAAATTGCTTTATTTAAGTATCTTCACTTCGTTAGTAACACAGTGGGTGAACTTTCATTAAATTTTAGTATACCACATACTCTACAGATATAGGCCTTTCTGGACTTAAGGTTATGAAAGTGATAATCAATACTAAAGTTCTGTGTGAATAACATCCACATTTCTGAGCATTGTTATAATGAATAAGTAACCATGTATCTACGATGTCTTTGAGTATTAGTCTAAGCAGTGCTGGTAGAAGCAAATCACCTGGTTGGTGTCTGGGTAATAACCGCAATCAATGTCTGGAAACACTTGGTAACGTGGCTTAGAATCAATCACAGTGGCGTGTGTCCATTCTTTATATTCTCAGGGATCTAAAGCTCTATTATTCTTTCATACATACCTTTACCTTATTCTCCCTTATTGTATTCTATTCTTGTCAATTTGATCTCCTCATGCTAATGTGTTATGGTAAATTGAACCTATGCATAAATATACCAGTATCCACGTTCTTAATAACTTATTGACTGTCCGATTATGTATGCAATCTATGGACATATTATTTAACTTACGTTATTTATGACGCCAAAATCACAGTGTGAATTACTGCCTTTTTACGTAAACGGATACCATAAAATAATTATGCACAGAATACATAGTATGTAAATACCTCCGTTTACTGATAATTATAACGTGAACGGTGTCAAGTTTTTTAAATCTCTATTAGCTAATTGAATTCTCGTTGCAGTACGACCACCGGTCTGAATAGTTTGACGCTGAGTATAGCATGTTTCGGTAATTAATTTTGTCGACTACCACTGTTCAGCTTACATGCAAGTAATATTTTTTGGTTAAATATTAAAAATTGCAGGAAGAAACTCAGTAGATCATAGTGACATCATATCTTTAAATCCGAAGTTTGAACCACTGATTCAAAAAAATGAGAGCATTTAACTATACAGTTTTCTAGTCCTTCTACAACATTTCGATTTGTTTACTTTCATTTAGTTAGCGTTTAGTATTATCCATATATAACTAATCTCATTTATCAATCTCATATATGATTTAATCAACGTTTGGATAGCATATTTTACCATTATATTCTTATAACTAATCAGTGGCAAGAAGATGGATACTATTTCTTACATAAAATGGAAAGTTATTTATCCTTTACTCAGAATATCCAGCAATGTCATCTAATTCAAATGCTTTTACATATTTAGTAAATTAATTACTATTTCCCGTTATCATCAATCAAGTGCAACCCGCAAAAAAGGATCACTGTAGTATTTTAATTTGAAGTAACTGAACATATACGTGCGTATGTATTTTTATATATCTGATAATATTTCTTATTGTTATTAACACGTGAATATAATCTATTCAGCGAGAAAGTTTACATCGAATGATTATCACTTTCTGTTTCAAGGTTTATTTGTTCATTGTCATTTTTATTAGAACATAAAATAATTACTTTATGAAATAATTTTTTCTTGAATAATAATAAATAAGTAGATGATAGTCACTAGAAAACAGTACAAATAAAAGACAGTTGAATGTTTTGTTCATTGTTAGTCCAGAAGTATTTTATGAGTGATTTATTATTTTATTACGTATCAGTCGAATCTGTTACCGTCACAATAGATAAACTCACTGTTTATTAAAATATATGTATGTAGATAACTTGACAAAACTTTATGTTTGGACTTGTTATCCATTAAGCTAGTGAATTCACGTAGTTATTAACTTATTCAAACAATGTGATAATTAGTTCTATGTATTTGATGTTAATCAACAAGAAATTTTAGGCATATGCTTCGTGCTAGTCGATACTCGACAAGGAGACGTACTTAAAGTCTTCAGAAAACTAATGTTCTCACTGAAATTCGAATCGTCATGGCAGTGCTTAGCCTTCTAAGACATTAATACTCAGCTGCGATTGTTATTATGTTTTCCTGATCTGTAATATCGATTTATTTCTACCGTACTTGTTGCACTGTAGCCACTAGTGTAAACAGTTAGATATCATAAACAGTATGCTTTGATTTTTTGTTAGTTGAGTATAATATAAAGAAAATAGTGAAACTATTGTTTATAGTCAGTAAAGATAATACCACCCTATTACACAGTATTTAACTAAAGTTTTCTGACATTTGACCCGATTAATAGACATACTACAGGACCTTGGCTATGGATGTCTCAAATGTAGGAATGATTTTGATCAGTAGTTTCTCACTTTTTTACATAGCGAAAATTATAAAGTTAAATGAGTTTGGAATATGTAATGTGGGTACATACTTAACAAACGTAGTAGTGTATGCTGCTTACAAATATAAAAGTAGATCGAACTTCTTTTTAATCCTCTAACCAGAACACAGATACTTATCTATCATAAAATGAAAAATTGATAACAAGCAATTACAATAATTATCTTAATTATAAGATGATCTAATTCGTTTAATGAGAATATCAAACTCTCATTTTATATTTTCATAGCTTAAAATCTGTCTTAATCAAATATTATTATTATTACTGTAATACTATTGTGTTTTATGATCGTTCATTTCGTAATCACATGAGCAATTTAATTGAACACTCACATCATTTTACAATTACGTGTCACATTACACATTACGTAATCGTTGACTATATATTTACTTTCATTTACGTTTACTATTATTCATTTGAATCATGCTTACTTTCACGATTTCGAAAAGCGTACATTCCTATTGAAATTAGCATCGAATACTAATCATTTCGAAACTAACAGCTTTACCTTACTTACAATTACAAACCCATATAATGTGAATTAATTTAAAAGAACTTTCTGCTTCAGATTTGCTTATTTACTTGATTTATTAGTTAATTTAGATGTACCATTGTGTAGAACCCAATAATGGTTAATTAAAGAAAATATACTTCATTTATGTATCATTTACTTTAATAATATATCTCATAACATTTTAATGTTGACCTTGATCCAAATTAGGAAATTCGCTACAATACTTCGTAATTTCCCATTCAATAATCATTGTCCTCTGATTTGTTTCTCACGTACAATATTCAATAGTGTTTTTAAATTGTTTTATTTCATACTTCTTTTGAATTACCGTCAATTGAAGCTGAAATGCTATGATAAAAATACTTCTTTTTATAATTAATTATTCTCTTAGTAATATAATGCTTTGTTCTTAGTGCAAACAGGAACACATTTTTGTACGGGAACCATGTGAATTATAAATTAGTTAAATTCAAGCACTCTTTTACCATTTTGGAAAAAATTTCTTCCTATTAAATAGTATCTCCTAGTTTACGAAATATTAAAATGTACTTTCACAACTATTCTTAACGATATCAGTAAACTAGAAAAAAGCATTATGAAATCTTTATTGATAAGAAAACAAAGAACCAAACAAGGTCATTCATTGTACGGTATTTTTTATTGAAACATTGTTTAATGTATAGAATATACCGGCTGTTCTTGTTCATGTAAATGAACTTTAAAACTATTATCCATAGTATCAAAAGTATTATTGCATTAATGTGAAGTATATTTATTACTCGAACCAATATAATAGTTCTTAATGAGGCTTTTTATTCTAGTAATATTACGTCTAGTGTAACTCTCATATTGCATTCTGTTAAATGTCCAACCTTTTATGTTGATTTTGTTCAATGAACTCATATACTTCATACACTTTGTTTCCTTTATTATTTTCATGAGATACATATACAACAATCAATATTTGAGAGTTTCACATTGAAATAAAATTGGATTTAACCATGTATTCTGATCTACGATGGTTGTTTTATAAAAATCAGTTTCTGTTATAAATTTACGAAATTCATCCATCTCTATAAAACCCACTGTACAAACTCACATGCATTAATCGAATTTGTAATAGAAGGTATAACAAGATAAACAATATTCGTAAACAAATAACATGGCTTCTTTTATTTTGTAAATTATTGCCAACAGCATGCAACCCAAAATATTTGTATTCAATATTAGAAAGAAAAGTGTTTATAGTTCTTTCACCTTTATGGTGGTAATTTAGAAATTAAATCACTTGACGTTCGATTAATACTGAAAAATGTTTAAACGTTCCTCCATCTATTTTGGATTGGACAGTTGGATAACTACAAGCTATGGGTATAACTAGAAGTTAAGTACATAAATAATGTGCTCGACAAGTGAGAAAGGGAAGTATTGTCGAACTTGGAAATTACATTGACGCAGACAAGTTTTTACATCTAATTTCTAACGTATAAATTCCCATTCAAATTATATTTCTTGTCTTCATTTTTATTTGGACATTGTTTTCTTTTTATTCTCAGAGAGATTCAGATAGTCATTAATTAATTAATTACTTGTATGTGTACTTTACTGCAAACTATTTTACAATTACTGATTTTAATTCATTTAGTTTTATTATATCTTGTTAATCAATAATTTTATAAACTAAGTAAGAATGATAATGTTTATAGAATAAAATGAATTTACGTTGTATTGCGTGTTTTCTTCTTAGTTACATACACGCTTAAAAGTTAACTTAGTTTAATACATTGACATTAAAGGTCAAATTATTATTAAAATTAAAGTTTCTGAATTGTAATTTTTAAAAATATGAACTTAATGATTGTTCTTAAAGTTTGTAATGTAATGTAAGGTAAGACTTACTAGGAGTATAAGAAAGTATGCAAGAAAATCGTATTTGAACCACTCAATAATAGTAATAACTTGATGGAAGTTGAAAATAAAGTAATTGAGACTGTTATTTATGTCAGCAACTAGAGAATTGGAATTTGTATTCAATATTATCAGCTGTATATTTTCATTTTTTCCCTCGTTTGGCAAGGTATCTCAGTGTTTTACCTTATCCTTTTAATTGAATGAGATTATATCAAATATTATTTCAAATTAATTAGCATAGTCAACAGGTTTTGATTTGAATTAGTTACATTAGTTATTATTCTACAGCAAATAAGCTGGTGGTGCACATTTTCGAGATGAGTTGTTGTTAGAAAAACATAAAAATATACAAAATTTAAAGCGAAGAAATAGAGCATTAGACTTAATCCTATTCAGTTTCTTATTTTATTAGTTAAACATTTTGAATTTTTGAACAAACTGTTGCATATATTATTGAGTTATAATGGATTACACCGAACTAGAGAAATAAATAAATTCATTACATTGTTCTCGCTTGTGTAACTAACTTATAAAATGTACTAGATTTCATGCCATTTTTAAATTATGTAAGCCTTCTTCATTTTATTTAAATGAATATAATTATAATAGTTTAATGTATATCTCTCATTTATTTTGTTTTTTTAATCATTCCTTAATATTAAAAAATAATCCAACCGAAACAGATACTGATGATAAACTGAATAACAGTGATCATTCTGGAAGACGTGTTAGTTATTTATGTGGACCTGATGGGAAATTACTCGTTACTACTGCTACAGCACCAGACTATGATCGAACAAATCAGTAAGTTGTAAATTGATTTGAATTAAATTTGATTATGGTAACTATTATTTGTGGACTGAAATCTACTGCCGATATTATCATTGTAAAATCAGTAGAACGCTAGATAATCATTTAATTCACTAGTTTACAATTAATATATTCTGTAGTGGGATGAAATAACGAACCTTCAGTTTTTATGGTGGTTCTATGATTGATTTCAGACTATGTTATTATATTGAATTACTTTTAAAAATTCATTTTATGATAATTTTAATCTTATATGTTATAATGCTCTATATATGAAGCAATTTAAAAAATTCATATTCTGTTCAGTTGAGATGATTAATTTTATGGTAATTGGTATTTTAATTGATTGAATATGTCACTGATTAATGTTGGCAGGGTACCACTGAAAACCAGGGAGTACTAAAAATCTGTTCCATTAAAGTGTGGAACTTATCAGTAGTGCGCACACCCACCCCCCAGATTTCGTACTAAAGAGTTCAGGTTGGCGAATATCTAGCCCTCTGCACCATTGGATCGGCATCCAATCGTAGGATTCCCACTTCCATCAATTTGTGATATATCACGTGTTGATCATGAAGGAAGTGGGAACTCTACCATTGGATCCTGACCCAGTGGTGCAGAGGGTCACCAACCTGAAGCCGTTGGTACGAAATCTGGAGTGCGCACTATTTAGGAGTTCCACACTAGAACGAAACGGCTGTTCAGTGCTTCCTGATTTTCAGTCGTACTCTGCCGACATATTTTGTTGTTTTATATCATGAGTTTATCCTAGTAAATTATTGATGACCAGTGATTTAGTTGTGATAACTGTTTGGTTTTCAAATGAAACTCCTTATCGGGATAAATTTGCAACCCAACCAGGAATCGAATCCAGAACTGTCGAACCTTGCTATAAGCAGGTTACCTCAAGACAACTGTTTTCACATTTAATGGTCTACACTCCTGACTTAATCTTACTGATATAATTTATCAGTGATGGATGCAAATTCCTGAATACTCATATATTTACACAAAATTGTTGTGAAATAATGCTACATAAGTTTCAGTGGCTGTACAACCTCAAGTCATAAACCTAACAGTGTGTGATAAAAAACATGTTTTCTAATCGTGTTTATTTAAAAGCATAGCAATTTACTAGTAATATATGAAATTAATGTGATAATAATGGATTACAAAACACGTCTAGGTGAGTTTAAGAATAGTAATAGTATATATTAAACAAGTGTTTTGAGAATTTATTAGTCAGTAACCAATTGTTTGTATATGGAATCGCAAAACTGTTTTATTATTTTCAGCTTCTTTCGTAGTTTCAATTCAAAATAGTTATTGTATTAGAGTAAGTGGAATAAAAGCCGTTAGATATATACAATGACTTTATTAGAAAGTAACATTAAGGTTATACATAAAGTATTCAGATTCTGTTATGTATGTCAAACTCGTTACTTTCAGTCAAATTTCCGTTCGTTTAGTGAGCATATGTTTCATACTACGCTGTAACTCTCATCAAGTGTTTTCTATCAAACATTTAGATTTATTCATAGCCGACGTCTATGAACAAGTCAGCGTACGGTATTCAGAGTGAAGAATATGAAAATAGTGTTAGCTATAATCAAAGTAATATCTGTAATACAAACTTTACGCTAATATGGAGCACTTCCTGTAAATGAATTGAAAAGTAACCTAAAATTGTAGATACAATAAACTTAGTAAGGGATAAACTCAGCCAAAAGCAGGTGTACAACGCATAAAATATTCCGTCTAGTTTTTTTACAAATAATAATTACAAATTATCACTTTGATCAACAGTAAACATAAAATCAAATTCAAATGGTTTAGTGAATATTAATTGTTTTTAATTTGCTGTTTATATTGTCTATCGAGCCACTGATGGCGATGATTGAGTATTCACTGAGGGATCTGTAGGTCTGGGGTTTGATATTTTATGGTGTTGTAGGTGTAGCGTTGTTACTTTTTAAGAAATCATCTCTCCAAAATATTTATCACAAGCATATTCAAATATAACATTACTAGTATGCACCTACTTTGATTATTTATATAAAACCAAAAAATGGTGAATGTTGAATGTTGCAACAATAAACTATCGCATGTAACAAAATCTCTTCTGCTTTGCTTAAATACTTTTATCAAACGAATAACAAGAAAGATGAATAATTATTCATCAAAATATTTGTAAGAATGAAGGTTATCTCTATATATCGGTAATTAACTAGTAGTTTTGCGTTTCTGGTCCATTTCTTACACTATCACTGCAAACAAAGTAAAGCCAAGGTATCTTTAAAAACCTTATACTAATCGACTTTTGGTTCATATTAACAGCGTATTTCAATAATCATAACATGAGTATTTTTGTCTACATTATAAACTGGTCTTAGCTAAATACCCATTAAAAAACGAGCGAGTAATACTAGACAACTGTTTTATCCTAATATGAAACAAGTCAAAAACAAGCGCTCACGACCCCATCAAAAATTGAACCTATCACCTCGGAAGTCTGGAAGAGGGCGCTTATCTTCCCAACACTTAATCATCACCTAGTGTTTTGCATTTCTAACTATAGTAAGTTAGCAATACGGTGTAACTGTTGTTTGTTGCTGCTGGATAGCGTCTTACTACTGACATGGATAGGCTGTACCGGTTCTGGATACTATTTCCGAGTAAGGACATTAAGGTGCACAAATGATGTGCAATATATTAGTGCCAAACATCTGTTCATCACTTACTGGCCTTCAAAAGTTGTCTAACAAAAGTCACACCGTTATGCACACCACAAGATTGAACAACCCACCTGACACCATCCTCAATTTTGTAGTACAAACAATTGTTTAGTAAGATAATGTAAAAGCAAATAACATAAGCCTTAATTAATTAATCGGTAAATAGTTTAATAAAGCTTTATCAAATGACTCAAGATAAACATGAGTGATTTCATGTTATGTCTGACCACGAACAACAACTCAAAAACTCAGAATCAGTCTATAAAGTTATATAATGTCATGTTAATGCTCACATTTCTCCCGGCTACAGTTAGTGGGGTATCTATAGCTTTAAATTTTAGGTAATACGACTAAGAATTAGCTACGGTGACTGAGAAGCTTGTATAACAAATTTTACTTAAAATTATACTTTCAATACTTTAAATCGAATCGTTTCTATTCACCATGCTTTTCCTATACGTTTTCCAGTAGTTTTAGTAATATTTAAATTTATTAACCTTTCCTTTTATTGACTTATTTTAATTGTACTGATATATAATATGGCCTATTAGATCACTACGTATTTAAGCTTACCCGTATCTGACAGTTAAAACTGAAGTCAAAGTGCAATTATTTAATAAGTAAATATGTGACGATAGTGAATGTCATTCGACATAATCCAGAGACATTTCCGATTAGGATAATTCAATCATCTAATCAAAAGATGAATTGGCATTTAAGCTGATTTCAACTAATGTTTTTTGTTGTGTTTTATTACAAACAAAGTTTTCTCGAAGACATGAACGCTCACCCGAATATTCAAAAATAAAGTTTAGTTTAACCCAATTATCCGTCGATTCAAGTGGATATACTACATGAACATGATAAGGTAAGAATAACGCAACTAAATACCGAAATGTTATTCAACAAAAAAGAATAATAATTCATAAAAGAACAATGGAATTTAAAAACTAAAATAAATTTAGACTTGATTGTATATGAACTACTATAACTAATTCCCAGCCACATGTATCCAACAACTGATTGTTATTATCACTTCAACCTTAACCAGGTAGTTTGCACGTGTTGGCATTACACATAGTAACACTTAATTACCTAACTCTACGATCTAGTTTAATAATTCTTAAGTTTTCTCTCAGTCTATTCCTACACCAGCTAACATCGTGCATCGAAGTAAACGGTAGTTACGAATACTTGACACATATTCAAACCACCACAGGTAATGAAGATCTAAAACTTGATTTGGATTACATTTCACTTTATTGCGATAAACGAAAATTTACTTATTTCCTGTAACAAAGAAGTTCATAATTAGTGAACTTCGTGTGATCATTGAATAATATCTTAAAAACAAGTTGATCAGGAAAAATGAAATAAATAATAACACATTCGAAGTAGATTTTTGGTCTAGTTTAACATTTCTCACTATTTGGATTACTATAACATTTCTCTGTCAAGTTTCCGTAAATTTCATAGCAATTATGCAACAATACTAGTTACCAGATTCAAAAACCAAGTAAGTTAGACACATTTGAATTTATACAGTTGAAGGCATGGTTAATCAATCCACTGAATTCATCAGTAAATGAATTTTTTAACTTGTCAATACTTTAATTACACACTTTCAAAATTCCATTCCACTTACAAATTCATTATAGCAATCATGCCTTTAATTTGACTTTTGTAATTATTGTCAGAATGCACTTGTGTTCTTATCAAAATGTTTATTTACATCGGTATTTGGTTTTGAAACACTTGAATGTTTTTAAATCAAATTATGCTCTCACATAGCCATCAAACCTCACACAAAGTCAGCAGTTGACTGTAATATGTAATGGATAGATAGCTGTGAAGTGTATTTAATGAGTGGTATCGAATATATCAACACCGCCTTCGGTTGCCCTACAGCGAATACATATCATATTTTGACAGAATAATGTATTGTAAGAAATATGTAATGAACTGTTGCTGAAAAGTCAATGTGAATGTGTTTGTTGTGTTTGCTAGTTTTGGTGATTGAGATGAGATAATCAGTCGAATGAGAATTAATTTACTGTGATCATTATCTTGTTAACTGAAATGTCAATTTGTTCCTTTAATAAATGATATGTTAAATAATCTAAAATCTCAGCTAATTCGATTAGGAGCACATTTTTTTCAAATGTGAGCAACTACTAGCCTTTCAGAGCTAGTTGTTAGCCAAATCGCATTAACCTACTGATTTAGACTCAAAAATGACATATTTCATAATGTAGGATATTCATGTTATTGTACAACTTCTACTCAATCATTTCCCTTGTACTCTCTATATAATTGACAAGAAAGGTTACGTTTTCATTCATTTTGGATGCATTTTGTTGAGTCGTAATTCATTTTATTCTAACTGGTCAAATTCAGTTTCTATCATTGACTTTTGATAATGATAATTTTTATGGGTCTAATTCAATTCCCAAACAGTCTTTTCTAAAAATGGAATTGATTTTTATGAAAATTTCACATTATTTGTACTCATTATGTAATAATGCGAAACATGTTTTTAAACGATAATCGGTGATTAATTACATTTCAACAAATTTATGCATTGATTTAAAATAGTATGTTAGTTAAGTTCAGCGTTAAATGGATATTTTTACTTGTTGTTTCCAGTGTTTACAATCTATCTTCATATTTAATGATGAGTAGGTTACCTCTAGCTTGTGCTGCATATGCTGTTGTGTCTTACTGTCTTAATAGTACTTCTGTGTAGTATCTATTACTTCTATATTTTAAGTCGAATATGCGCATCCACAGGCTGTAGATGGTTAAAGGTAGTCATCTGAAAAGCCTGCTCCTTGGTTTCATTCTGATTATCACTTTTAGATACGTTGTAACTGATGTTACTTGTTGGGTTCGATTCTAGAACACTCATTTTCACAGTGTAAGATTTTACTATTACAGTATTTGGGCCACTACTAGTTTTCTGTTGAACTAATTTATTTATATTGGTTGATTATTGATCAACGGCCAGTGTAGTGTTTGCCATGTTTTTGTTCTTTTTGATTTCTGTCTCACATAAATCGTCCATTCCTTTAACTTGGAAAAAATAGTACCATGTGTGCATAATAACATGAATTCATTTTGTTTCGTTGATTCTCACCAGCTGCATGTAACCTGGAATATTTTAAATCAGTATTTTGAATAAAACTACATACTTATAAGAAGAAAGTTAATGAAAATGCAGAATAATTCAATATGGTTAGAGTTCATTCAAAGTTAAAGGGTTGGATATAATTATTAGAAGAATATCTAAAATTTAATTAGGGTTTTAAAACAGAATCCAAAGTAGTAGTAAAAGATTAAGCGATCACGTAATGTCTTACTAGAAAGCTGTTAACGATAATTGAGAACAAATTGGCCTAAGTCATTTCAGCAAGATTACAAAGGTTATGATATTATGTTAAAATTATATAAAGTGTCTTTTACATTAATAACACTTTGTAATGATATGAATCAGGAATGAAAAAAATACAATAATGCAACCAAATGCATTAGATTCTCTAATCACAAAATACTCTAAGATTCTTCAAGAATGCAGAGAGCTTTCGCTACGAATAGAGAGGCTGGTATGAAAACTAGGTTTATGATTTCTTGTCCACTATCTCTAACCAAGTGACATCAGTACAGAGTGAAGACGATATTGAGTTACTTAGACTAGTAGCCACGTTGTAACTCAAACGACAGAATTCGATAAGATAAACATGGCATTGGTCATCATCGTATGTGTATTACAACTTGATACGGTGGAGTAAGAGAAGGATTTCACGTAAAAAACACTCGTTGATTACTTTATACTCTGTTATGTGTGTAATTAATAGGAATAAAGAAACATATAAGACATTCCGGAAAAGTGACAACAAAAAGTTAAGAGGGAAAATATATCTGTGCGTAACGGAAACAATTGTGAAACCAGTGAAAAATAATATAATATGTAGTTATTAATAGTTGTGGAATTTTTTGCTTTAATTCACGGATCAAATGTAACAAGTAGACCATAAAAGCCTGTAGGCACTCTACGACAGCGGTTTTAGCTCGGTATGCAGCTTTTCATCGGTATGCATCCAACTGGACCTACGGCCTACAGTTCTGACAACGGGTTTACTAGTTATTAAATTGCAGAGACAATTTTCGGCGATCTGGTATGAAATTGTAATCACTGTAGTTTAACCAATACGGAAGTACATTACACAGTTACCTCATATTTTACTGCATCATGGTCGCGCAGTTTTGTAGATTGGCTTAGGTTAGAAATGTAAACCGTTGCAATCAAATACAGTAGGCTTTTTTTTACAATAGCCGAGAGGCTTGAATGTATTTATTCAATCCTTGATATGATCTTGGATGTGTACATTTGAAAAGTCTCATACTGGTACAAAACAACTATTGGACGTTATTTCTTGGTTTTCACTCATCAGTTTGTGAACTTCACAATAAAGAATAAATTCACTAAAATTTCGTTTAACATCCACTTGGTAAGCATGCTAATTTTCTGTTCAAAATTTTCAATTTATTCAAAATTTATTACCTATAACTTAGTAGTTTGAAATATTTTAATATACAAGCAGACATATATTAAAATTACTTAATGAGTTAGTATTAATTCAAGTTTGAAACTAAAACATTTAGTCACAATGAATAATAATAATGATCATCTCCAGTAAATACATAAATACAAACCTTTTTTAAATTAAGCATTTTATTGACAATCGAGCTGATATCATACTTTGACATTATAAATTTATCTGGGTTTGACAATCATACGAAGTAAGGAAGAATAAGTAATGGACAATCGAAATAAACAATTAACGTGAAGAAAACTTTCGACACAAATTCTAGGCATTTCATAAGGAGATTAAAAAGTCATAAAATGTTTATTGATTAACAACTAAACATAGTAATATTAGTCATGCTCTCATTCGACGTCAATGACACAATATATTTTAATTATTATCTTTCTATTTAGATCAGTTGGCAAATATCAAAATATCTATGAAAATGTATTTTACAGTTTTGATCTACAGTTGTATTACGACTGACTTTGTGATAAGTCATAGTGATTATTTTATGAATTATTTTATGTTTACGATAAGGTCATCAGCAATGTTCTCAATGTTCACTAAGTGTGCTGTTTCCAGCGTTTTCAGTTATTTCTCTATTCTTTAGTGACTGAAGATTGAATAACACAGTGTGGTTCTCATTAAAATTTCTATTTCATGTTCTAACTTTTAGTATATTCGTGTCTTTTATCCTGTATATTGTCCTGCTCTACAGTGACATGTTCATTTAAGGATTACAAAATTGTACTCAAATAAACAGTGCGCATCTAATAATCAAGTGTGTAACCGTCCAAAATTTTCAAATGCATCACATATTGAAGACGTTGTGCTTAACTTCGACTACTTATTCTATTTAAGGATAAAGTTTGCGCTCATAAATAACAGAGATTAATGAAGTATTTGTTTTGATTATCTATGCAATACAGAGACTATAACTGCTATATGCTCCGTAGGTCTTAAATTGCACACCATATAAGTGTACATAATTATGTAGTCTTAATAATAAGATATATATTAAAAATACACGAAATTTATTTTAATTTTTGGTATTCTGAATAAAATTTATGCACTTACCTAAACATTACCTGAAACTCTGAATTCCAATCATGATACTGATGATACTAGTAGTAACAATAATAATTGAACAGTAATAATACTAATGGGTCAAGTGCCTAGAAATAATGTACATTTGACAGACTGACAGACAGACAGATACAACGCAGAACTTCGTACGTACGTACATCAGTTCAGGTTGCCATACCACATCAGCACAGAGATGCAACTGTCAGTTCAAATCCAAGAGTGATAACGATAATGTACATTTGTGTCATCACTGACTGATTCATTACTTTGACACTATATTTTGAATATAATTCAAAAAAAGCAAGAAGAGTACAGGGCACTAAGTATTTAATTCACATGTTAATACACTAACATTTGCAGAAATGCATCAGTAAACAATAGATGAGAACACGTATGTATGTACATACAAATCAATCACTTCATATTAGCTGTCTCAAACAAATAATAATAATATTAAAACTTCTTTATGTAAAAACTCTATTCACTAAGCGATAAAAATGTTACATTGAATTTCTGATTAATAATAAAATTATTCCTGCTAAGACTACAACTGCCTGACTGCAACATTAGTTCGCTTTGTTACCTATATATATATATATATATATATATATATATATATATATATATATATATATATATATATTCCATGATAAATATCGGAATATGTCCTCCATGGTGTGCATGTATGTAATATCTGGAGAAATGCTTATATATGTTGTCTGTTAATTAGTAATTTATGCTTTTATATCTACTTACAAGCTAACTAGTCACATACATACACATTTATATGAGCAGTAATAGAATTAGTTTTGGTATCTAGAATCCGGTTAAAATGAATTCTTGAAATTAATCGATTTATATTTACTCATTATTTATTAGTATGTGTAGAAAATTGCATTTACGTTTTACTTTTTGAAAATGAAATGAATAAAATGTAGACAGCTTAACATGTCTTTTTCACCATCTCACTGTCATATATTATGAACTTTATTCGACCAGTGTTTATTGTCTTATGTATGCAACACTGATATTAAGTTCCTTCCTGTTGCCCAATCCTGAAAAGGACGAAAAGCACATTCTGTTTCTCACCACTAGATACATTCTGACTTTGCTATAAACTTGTTACTACATTGATTGTTGAGGCGATATACTGGCGACGTATGTAAGCCAACAGAGTCTGACTAGATGCAATTAATGATATCAAAAATGGTATGATTTTAATTCTGACATATATATATATATATATATATATATATATATATATATATATATACATAACTTCATTGTTATTTTATATACTAGTAGCTTTAAAGACTTAGTGACCTAGTGGATAATGGTTTGAGCATTTTACGCGGAGGGTTCTGAACTCGAGTTGAGGTGTGATCATTATCACTTGGATACAGGTGCATACATCTAATGAGTACCAAATAGGACTGACAACCACACCTCAAAGAAAATATATCAACGCATATCATTGAGCTGATATTGAGTTACCTTAACAGTATAGTTTCTATGTTCATTGTTTTCTAAAATCTCATAGTATTTTGCTATAAATCTTGATATTACAAGTGCTATCTCCGCCTACTGTGAGCAGTTATCTCAGGTGGATATGTATGCTTCATTTGTATATGTACAATTTCGATTAAAATATTAGAATATGTTCTTTAGTAAAACCATCTCTTTCTGGTAAATTCATTATCAATTTGTACAGTAGTAAACACGTACATGTAAATGTAATTTTTTATTCAGAAACCAATTACGTAAAGAACATAAACAATTAATAAACGCGATATAATAGGAAGTTGTAAAAAATGGAAAATACCTTATAGTCCATGCTAGAAAACTGTGAGTTCATTGATCTTATTTCTCTATTTACTTACGATACGTTAGTATGAAGTCCTTAAAAAGATCGTCTACAAAAGATAAATGCGGACCATCTTGCTTCCTAAATTCTATAACTGGGTACGGCTAAGCAAAATTAGGTTCCTCACTCACTCTTTATGTTACTGGTTGATAAAGATATGCAGTATTGAATGTTTTGAGGAAAGACTGGGTTTCTTAAAGTAAATGCTAGCTGAAAATCGACATTCGATACGCTTAAAAACATGAAAAGAACTCGTAAAAGGTTATACGAGTTCTGTTTTTGAGCATCTGGAATTCAAAAAGCACTAAACTTTCGACATACATGAGAACTGTTTGTCTACAATAATCAACAAACATTTTCCACTTATAAACTTTGACTAACTTTCACCTGCAGGAAACTATTCATAATGTATGTAAATGATAAATTTTCACAGTTGGTCGCTTCAGTGTACATCCACTAATTAACCTGCTTTTGCAAAGCAAAGCATATAGGCCATAGCAAGGGTTTCTCTTCAGCCCAACTACCTGAACATATCCCAAAGGGGAAGTTACGTGGGAGCGACATCTTCCAAAAATCAAAGAAATTGTAATTGTTTATTCAACCAACACTTAACTTTAGAGACGTAAACATTTTAATTACCCTAACCCCTGTTAACGTGATAATGTAACCTTTTTCATGATGTTCTTCGCGCGATATATCACAAATTGATGAGAGCGGGAATCCTACCATTGGATACCGATCCGGGGGGGGGGCCGAGGGTTAGACGTTCTTCAGCTTGGAGTTCTTGGTGCAAAATCTGGGGTGTGCACTGCTGAAAATCTCCACACTAGAACGAAACAGATATTCAGAGAAACCTGGCTTTCAGTGATACCCTGCCACTATTAATCTGCTGACATATTCAATCAAGTAAAAATATCAATCACAAAAATGACCATCTCAACTCAATTTTCACATAGATTGGTAAATACGATATATGTTAATATTCCTTTTGAATTACCTAAATGCTATATTTTGAGCAATCGTTTGGCATTTTTTTGAATAGTTTTGAACTGGCAGTCTGTGGTTGTCAATATCCATTGTAATCAATGAGAAATACGAATAAATTTTCAGATAAATCTTTGTGAGACCAAGAAGTAATTGATATACATTCAGCCAAACAGAAACAGACGTTTTTTTCTAATTTCAAAAACTGATGTTAACACATTTTCTTTGGAATTAATTAATTTCATATACTACTGACAGTGTCAATATTTTTTGAAAGTTCTCTCTAATTACAAGTTACTATTAACTGTGGTAATATTAATTAACTTTTTTTTATCCAAATAAACCTTAAAAAAGTTAAGCCTTACTTTCCTTTGTAAACGTTACATTATTCATGAAGTTGTATGTAGCTACATTTTGTTATTGAAGTCATTTGTTTTATCATTAAATGTGCCAAATTAACCAAACCATGAAGATAAAACTACATTATTAAAATTTCTACTACACAGCATTATGGAATGTTTTTATTTGCGGAAGACAGATATGTAATATTATTTGTTGAATTTAGTTTATTCATTTCTGCTGTGAACAGACAGTGGCTTGTAAAAAGCTTATAAAAAGGAGCAAACAATTACGTGACATAAGTCCATGAAATCTTTGACTGCTGGTCTTAGACATGTTGTTAAATGTAGACCTCCACTTTGGGAATTAGCGTGGTAACCGTGATCACTGATAAATGACGTTGGTGACATGTCTTAAAACCGAATATAGTGACCCAGATGTATTCACTCTTTATCATCCTCTAGACCTTGTGTTCAAATCTTTCCTTATACACGCATTTTTATTCGCTCTTCTCTAAACGTATTTTCAATACATGACAATTTTCATTATCACTGGTTCCAATTTCTCAGGACTTATTTGTCATTTCTATAGTTAATTTTATGGCTTCGTACTAATGCGATAACTTGTGCCAATTCACAATTGTTGCAATCTCTTTTGCTGTTCATAATGAAACATATAGGTTTTAAATATAATTTTCATACAACTATTGTATTGACACTAAAACTAGAACACTATTTAAAATGTATTACAACCAACAGAGTACTGGACGGTTAATTCAATTTAATTCCAAACTCCATAATACCCTATTTCCATAAAACTTCCTGTTTAGAACTAAACACAATATTACTTAATCTACTAATTTGAAATCAAATAAATCATCTTTCCAACTATGGTTGTTATCAAAATATCTATCGAATTTATTATAATTTTAGAAAGCTTGTATGATTTTGAAAATTGTCCAATCTATTGTGAGTGATTAGTAACTACTTATATAGCTGAATGAACAGATATCAAGAGTTAGAGTAAATTATCGAAGAAAATAAGTAGTTTGATTTACCACACTTATGTACAGAATATTTAAAGTAAACTAACCATGACTGTAATTTAAGTAAAATTTGAATGATTAATGGATTTTGATTTCGTGCTCATTTTATTATCTTATGAAATTTCAGAATAGAAGACTTATTTATTAAGCAGCATATTAAAATTTGACAAACCTTCTACAGAATCACCTGCGTCATTATGATGAGTCTGCGTAAGATAAAAATAGTGTTTAATTTATTCTTTGTTCCAAGTGCCTTATCGTTATGACAAATAAGCAGGTCAGGCTGATGAATCCTGATCATGACAAGTGAACTATGGATTACAGAATTTAACTGACCTCTCTTTCCAACTTTAGTCGTCATCACTTTGTATATTAAGTCCTTTTTATTAATTCGTCTTTTCAGTGTACACTGCATAAAGTTGAACGCTCTTTTGAAAAACGTAAAATTGTAGTTTCAAATTACACAAAAGTGTGTAATAACACATGAAAACGCTGAATGACAACTCAATAAAATGATTTACAACGATATAGTACACAGTGTTTTAAATATTCTTTTAATTAATCTAGCAGCTCCCCTCTTTTACTTCATTTCTTTGTCACTCTCCTTTTCTCTTTTGTAACAAGATGAGTGCTATCGTTATTATCATTATTACTAGTAGTATGATAAGTGATAATAATACCATTCACTTACTGTAGTTTTAAAAATGTACACAATGAAATTCACTGAACTATTTTTATAGATTCATTGTTGTATTTATCAATTAGTTAGACAGTCAGTTACATTTTTGTCACATTATGAATTTTGTATGTACATTTAAGTATGCTTAATGTAGAATATAATGAAGTGATCATGAAAAATGATCGATATTGTAAAAATTTCTTAATGAATTATTGACATTCAGAATGAAGTACAATTAGTAAATTAAATAACACACAGTTTATTAAATGCCCAAACTGAAAACATTGAATATATTACTGAAATACATAAATATTATGAAAAAGTAGTTAAATGTTCTTAGTCAAAGTCCAACAAAATTATAATCAATACACATCTGGTTTCATCTGTTTCAAGTAGTCCAAGAATTCTACTAGGTATCCTTAAAAAATTAACCTTCAAAGTAACTCAAAAAATCAATGTTAAATGGAGATGGAACTGAGTATGAGACAGAATTTATGCCTAACAAAAGCAATGATTATAGTTCTTCTAGCCACGTTTTATACATATACAATGCATCTTACTTCTAAAAGAAATAAAAACAAGTACCATTCGTTATTTATTAATTTTGTTTCTACTTTTAACTCTAAGCTGAGTGGATTGAATTCAAAACATCCATATTGTCATTCTAGTCAACGTCACCAGAACTTAATGTAGAATCAAGTTTGTTAATTATTTCGCAAGCGTTAAGTCAGCCTGATCTTGTGACTAATTGTTTTCAAGGTTTGTTAGCTTCGTTTGATTTTATATTCCTGGATTTACTTGCGCACTAAATGCAGCACAAAGAACGTAGTCTAACCAAATAGCATCCATTTGACTTAATAGTGTTCTGCACTATGTATTATTTTACCTGCCAATTAGTTCATGCTTATTAGTTCATAAGACTGAAAAGTTACCTAGATATTAAACTACTATTTAGATCGTGAATGTTGTAATTGAATTTTTAATAAGAGCAATAAACCAATTATCGAAACCTATAACTTATACTAATGATAGAATTTATGATTAAACATAAAAGACGAGTGTTATAGTGTTTACCATTACTTGAAATAAATTGTTTTTAATAATTAATTAGTCTTTGTTAAATAAATGATAAATTAGAACAAATTCACTTTTTCTTCACAAATTGAATACACCCACTAAGATATAATATGAAATAATCATTTATATAATTTTACTTGTCTATTAGATCAAACATTACTACATTCAAAATGAATGTTTACCTTCTTTTTTCCTACCATAAAATTTGCCGAAGTGTGTTCTTTGTTCAATTTTATTTATTATATTTTTTCAAGAATATTAGCTCATCACAAGGTAACATTCCATTTCTATAAAAGAAAAAAATAATGACAAATATTAATTTGAGGAAACAACAATAATTAAACACATGATTAATATGTCATGAATTGAAGTAAAATGTTAACCGTTACCTGCCAGGTCTGTTATCTGAAGTCTATGCGTTCATTGTTGCGAAACAGTCCTACACTAATACGAATCAGCTGTTTCAAAGTGTTTCCTAGTTTTCAGTGGCTATCTTACACTAAAGTTAGTCTATGTTTTCAAGCCTGAATGAAATTCTATTATAAAATACTATATAAGAGAATTGTTTAGAAAAGAGAGAAAACAAAACTATCATTGTACATTTAATCAGTTGGGGTCTATGATTTGGAATACTTAAAGAAAACATTTGTACAAAGATCTGCGTACAGTAGTAGATAGGTTTCGAAATGCAAAAACTATCAACTATGTCTTTAAATCATACCATGCTGTATATAAGCTGAAAATAAAAATAATTTTAGTTGGAGGGGTTTAATTTGGGATTTAATTTGTACCGGAGTGAATACAATTTAAAACCTAAGAACAAAGAACAATTATTCTATTTTAAGATTAAACTCTGCAGTAGTGGGTAATCGTCACTGAATAGTGTAAAGTAATAGAAAACAGATATGTTACTACTAGGTATTAACTTTTATGCGTTCACCCTGACATCCTTGTATGTGTGATAATGGAGAGTCCCATATGGGAATTAAATTGTTGTAGTATGCTACATATTTTTATGATGCACCAACTAAGTTCTGTATGTGACAAATACAATCTATAAATAAAATTGTAAATAATAACCAGGGGATTTTAACTCAGTAATTTAAGGGATTACTCTCACCGAAATGTCTAAATGTCTAGCTTAATCATACAAGAATGTGAACACTTTGGGACTAAATAAAATGAACGAATCATTTGTTTGCCAAAATGTCAAGTTTATGGTGAAAATTAATCACTATCATTACACTTTATTCGTTTTCCTAAAGTTACCTTTTTTTGATCTTAATATGCATCAAAACATAAACATAGATTAATAATCTGGTGACATTATTTATAGGGATATTCTATAATGTAAGTACTTTTATGTTCCAATTTGCAATCACCAACTTACTAGTTTTCAAGTGATTAACTGATTAGCATAATTTTCAATATTCTACACTCAGTGCAATGTATTACGTTGATTTTTATTATTATTCTTAATATAATTAAGTCTAAATGAAACTACTCAGATTTTAGCTGTTGAAGGCCATTTTGAACTTTTTCGTCTTCTTTCGATTTATGTAGCTTGAAATGCATCACTGACTAGTTTGTGCAAAACTTGTTAGAAACTGAATACACAAATTTGTTTTACTACCACATACAATAACAACTGTTTGAGCTTAGAAATTCCAGTTACTTCATGAATTACGATGTAGAATAACCTTATATACGGCCTCTAAATAAAGGATTTTTATCTTATTTGTTCGAAATAAACAGAAAAATGAGAAGTGAACAAAGGCCAAGTTTCTATCGTCCCATAAATTAGGTGATTAAACATCCAGTTACAAAAATCGTTTTTTTTTATTCTACACTAATGGCAATAAAACAGTAATTGCTGCTGTTCAAAATTCACACAGGTGAAAAGAGTGTTGAAATATCAGTTTCAGCTCATATATAAGTCTTTAAAGCATTTATCACTCATTGCGCAACGACTAAGTGACTAAGTAACACTAAGATTATATCTAGAGTGCAAAGTAAGGATAGTAGATCTGTTAATTAAGCAGTAAAATTTCTCTAATTTAGAAGAATGAAACGTATGTTGTGTAGAACTAGCCATCAACTATGTCATTATTTATTGCTGAGTAGCATTGGAGTAGTTTAATAAGAAAGCTAATGTTTGCTACGTCAGTCTATCCAGCCAGTGCTTAATGATCTGAGGCATGTGAATAGAAGTAAATCACTCGGTTATTTTTACTTTACATTCCTTCATATGATAAATCTACAGTTTTCTAATATTTTTAAGAAATGAGTTCTAAGTTAAATAAAGTATCTGTTTCATATGAATCCACTGTACACAATACATTTTTACGGTTTTATCGATTTATTGCACAAAATAAATGTTACACCTAGTGACAAAACTAGCTAAACATGTGATAATCAATATATAATTGATAAAATTTATTATTTCAAATAAATGTATTCAATTACCAGCAATGATTCTAAGGAGGCAAATAGCAATAATTCTTCTTTTTCTGATCTATCAGTTTATGATGATGTTTGTTTCACTTACAAATAAAAGTATAAATTAAACAGAATTTTATTTGTTTATTGTGTTTGTTTTTTAAAAAGATTATTCTAAATACAAGTCTTAAAACTTATTGTTTACGTGAGTATTTTAAGAAGTTACTTTTATACAGTATTAAAAAGAGACAAACACATATGCTCATTTATAAAGCTTAAGCTCACTTTTATGAAGATGTGAAATACGTCACGACTTATATCCAAGAATGCAAATGATCAGTCTCTGTTACAATTACACAAATCCACAGTGGATCACTTTATATCATATGTTTTGGCATATTTCAATTGTGGTTGATAGTGAAGTCTAGGATGTGCATTTCGTCAAATTTAGGGGTTGTCATCTGGATCTACGTGTATCTAGGTATTGAGATCCTCACTTAAACGTCTACTCATTTTCCAGTGAGCTACTCAGTAAAGATAAACTTGCTTATCCAATGAGCATGATGCTTATTAGAAAGCTTTTAATTATCCACGTTATTTATGTTTAAAACTGAGTTGAAATAAATCTATGTTCACAAAACTCACTGTGGGTAAAATATTTTAGTATAAATATCTCGACTGGCGTTTGAGCATAAAAGTAGTATTTTTATTTTTTTAAAGCTACTGTCATGAAACTTTAAGCGCTTTTCATGCTTTTAGTCCAGTTGAATAGGTTGATAGCCATATGGAGCCAGTAGTTTAATGACTAATGCTTTGCGTTTATACACACAGGTACTGAGCATTTTTCTTAGAATAAGAGTACAACCATCCAACGAATTTTAGATAGAATGAAACCAGCCTTCTGAACCCCACTACTAGCCAATCTCTAAATATACTGAAGAACTATAAATGTCTATTTATCAATCGGTGTCAGTTAATGACATGAAGATTATCCACTGCTGTAAGATAATTTCTAGCCGGCTAGATACAACAGTTAAGGGTGTTTGATCATCACATTTTCGAATAGGTCGGTTAACACCTTTAATACTATAAGGTATTCAAATACATTAGTTAGTTTGCTGAGGAGAATATTAGTGGGTTTACAAAAATAGATGGAGTCTAAGTAAGTTTTTTTCTAATTTACAAATTGATAACATTTTAAACACTGTATTTACCAAACTAATCAGAATAGAGTTTACAACTATTGATTGCAAACTAAATGTTTAGTACATTAAATGAATTTGTTTATTGAGAAATAAATTATATATTGGGTGAGTATGAGGTTAATATAACACAGATAGTATGAAATATTGAATGTACAGACTATGAAATTAAAACTCAATAAATTAACTATATTTTGTTCTCCATAAATTGTTTGTAACTTTTAATTTTTTTACGCAGAGAAACTTGTGTGTTAGTGCATTAACCAATTTAATGAATGTATCCATTTGTAGTTTTCAATGATTTCAAGGTTGATTGTCAGTTTATGAAATTTTACTGTATTATTCATTGGTTTTCTTTTCTGTAACGTTTTATTGTACCATAACATGCTTTGAATGTCCTTCATGTTGCCAATTGATTTAAATACAACTGAGGTAGAATAGAGACCATATCATTTTAACACAGTTGAATAGCTTGACATTAAGCGATTTAACATGAGACGTAATTCAACTTTATTTTTCTCCTTTTTAATCCTATTGCAAACTTTTAGACAATGGGGTAAAAACATACTTCCACAAATCCGGTTAATATTGAATGTTTTAGTAAAACTGTTGGAATTAGTCAGTAGATAAGTTTTAAGTTATTCCGAGCCAGCAATTTTTGGGAAATTGATGCTCCATTTAGTACTTGAACCCTTATCAGTCACTCCACATTACGATATGTTCCCGTAAAGCTATTCAGTTTGAAGCTGATCTTCTCATCAAACTCTTGAAACGAACCAAACGAAACGTTAATCTTTTTCAAAGTTGTCGAGATGTTTTCTTGAGATTAGATTGATTTGAAGATAGTTTACTTCATATTGGCCCCCATTGTTTATTTAGACAGAAAAATATCTCATCTATTGAATTTTAAAAATAGCAGCATCAATACCAATTAATTAATGCGTAGTTTGAATGGATGTTGAGAAATAAGATTATCATAGATGTAATTTGTGTTTTACAGAAATCTCAGCTACTTGAATTAAACGGTTTTTAACACTTCACCTTATAATTTTGATGTTATTTCTAAAATGATTATTTATAGATTCATATATTACTGTATTAGTCAAAAGTAGTGTCAGCCGTTCACTCACTGTTAAGCAAATAATGAATGTCGTTATCAAAGGACTCATCTCTTGTGAACCCCCTGTGTGAGCAATAATGAGATTAGATTAAAGTAGCTAGGCAAAGATGATAAGTTAGTTGAAAAGGCTCTAAGCTCTCGTCGACTAAGACTTCAAAGACGTATAATAAGAGTTTACCTGAACTCGTGAGTGTGGATAGAGTAAGGGTAAGTTTGAAGGTTAGTGACCACCCGACCACGAAGTAATTATTTTTAGTTAACAACGAAGGCATTAAAAATTAGTTATGTAGCTTAGCAAATCCAGGAACCAAAACAGAATGTAACTGATCTGTGCTGAATTTTGGTAAGGTATCCTGTTAGTTACTCCCAAGAGAAGGATAAAAGAGATCTTAATAAAAGACCTCTATGACTTCTTTTATAAGAAGAGGCGAAGAAACATATGTGTGTTTGACTACTAAGGCATTTGAAATTTCTCTCTGTACCATTGTACAACTGTACCGTTTAGTAACAAAATCACTGCTAACGAATTTCGCTTTGAAACTATTCCATGAATAATCATTACTTACCATCCTTGACTATTTTGTATGATTTGATTTTACAGCTCAGATGGCTACAGGTCATCAGGCAGCGTTTCAGTTAATTCATCTAAGCCAATTGTTCTTATTCGGGAATTTGAATCATTAAAACCATTCTCAGAAGTAAATGCTACCAATCCTATAACTACAACCACAACAACGATAACAACTGCAATAACAACAGTACCAACAACAATCAAATCTATTTTTACTACAAATGTAACATTTGCAACCACAACATTAACGAATACGACGAACTGTAACTTGACCACAAATAATACAACTAACGTGTCCTATGCAACTGAGAATACTATTATGACAAGCAAAAGCGATAAACAGGTTGGTAATGAATCATTTTAAAAGGAGGTATATACACAACTTTAAAATACTGTTGTTCTTTATATCTTTGGACAGCTCCGGTTGTAGAAGGATTTGAAATATCTGTAGTTTGATGCTGTCACTACAAAACACTTCGAATTTTAAAAATAGCTATTATACAACAGATAAATTAACTGCTTAAATTTAACATTGTGGTATTTGCACAAGTGGCTAGTACATCGACAAAGACTGATCAAATTCAGTCCTGAATATCAACAACCTAAAAAATCCTTAATAGTGGTAATGAATATATTTCTTAACCGAATACTTAAAAGTTTGAAAACTGAATAGATTGTTTTGTTAGATTAAATTAATCTTATTTCTTCAACTTTGTGCTTGGACCAGTATTTATAAGATTAGATGTAGAGTACAAAACAGATTGTAAATTAGTTGAAAAGGCCGCGAATTGAAATCGACAGAGATGGATGAGATGTAATTTATGTATACCCAACCCCGATCTGTTCGGATGTGAGATTTTAGGTGGAATAGGAGTGGGTTCTACGAATGGAAGGGACTGTTGAACCCAAATTTTTCATCCGTCCATGATGACACTGATTTTCGATTGGTATAAGCCTCGTTAAAAACGCGCAGATTTCCTGTTTGTTTTTACAGTAGGCAAACAGTATTGGCTGTTGGTGTTGTGAGACGTGATTCATAAGCGCTTTAAATGGGACTCATTTATTTTTTGACTTAATCATGAGTATCGGTGGTATTCGGTTCATTTTGTTCAACGAATGAATTCTTTTTTCCTGAAATATCCTCCTTATATATCGTCTTCCTTGTTACCCATCATGTCGCTACTGATTCTATTACTTCGGTATTGATCACAGTAATGCTGCCTGGTTGTGCATTTTACGAACAACATTTTAATCAATAATTCTCATCTTTAATAAAGGATGTAGAAACCATTTGTTGTTTGACCTTGGTGTTCCTTTGTTTTTACCCCTATGTTAAATAAATCATATGAATATGAGTGTAAGTGAATTGAGAATAAGTAAGCCGTTTCTCAACTATGTTAGGTTATTGAAAGTTAGCTGCGGTAAGCCTTATGAGACATAAGTTAACTCCCAGTTGGTTTTCTCCAACAATGTATACCTATAATAATGAAGGTAATAATGTCCTTTGTGAGATCCAGACCAGGCTTAACATTGTGGGACGTTAACACCGACCTTCTGTAAGACTGAGATATTTAAATTGGTTTATCAGTGAACGGAAGGATGTCATCCCTGTCTGATTTCTTAATTCTGAATTCTGTCCAAAAATTTGAAGTGCGTTTTGATTAGCTTATTTAGATTCTTAGCTCTAATTTACTTTGGTTTCTTGAAAATCTTCAATTAACGCTTAGTGTTTTCACTACTATTTCTAGATATGAGAAATATCTCAGATATAACAACAATATCGAGGAATTTTCACAGGACACTGATGACTTCTACATATTACATTTCCAAATTTCAAGTTAAAATGACAGTAACAACTAGTTTAAAAGGTAGTATTCATAGTAACCTGGTCATCGCATTGTTTACAAGAAGTGTTTTCAGTTATAGAAAAAACAACACCAGTGACGTCTAAGTTTGGCTATATACTCGATACTAAATAAATGAATTCTCTGTCATGACTTTGACTGTCAGTCACACTACAATGAGTCTCAGTGTGACGGTGAGGTGTATTGAAAAAGATAGCTCATTCGCTGACTGCTTTCAGCTTGACCAGTTGTATGTATGTCTGTATGTTCAACCCAAAACCTGGCACATATGTCTATAGAGCCAATTTGCCAAACCTCATTATCACAACGAGATGAACACCAAACTTGTAAAAGTAAAAGTTGCATTAGTAGTAGTAAGAGAAAAGTGTGGAGATATAAAACATGACAACGATAAAGAATTAGTTCTTGGAAAGAAAGGTACAAAATAATCTTACGTTTATGATTAAAGAAAAGATAAAGAATGAATGCTCCTACGCCAGTGCAACCAATTCTAAGTAATGTTACACAATTTCTAATCACTGGTTGAAACAATTGCGGGACTCAAACCAGGTAGTCTGCAATTAACAACACGGCCCAGATTCTCAGTCAGTGACTTTATAGACTGATCTCGTGCCATGGTTTGGTGACCCTAGCTTGCTTCCATCATTTCTCAACAACAGTCATCATTGTTCATCAAGGTATTTGACGTTTAGGCATACGTAATACGGAAACCATCTACTCTTAACGGCTAGGTTCCACATTCATACAGTAAGGCAGAAAGGTTGTTGTTTGTTATACTCATCCTGTGCCTGATAGACAAATATGTTACTTATACTACAGTTAAAATATGTTAGCAAAAGCCAAAAACGCTCTTTGAATCTGTGCCGAGATTTAGTTGGGCATCAACCCAACATGGTTGATGAGACTTCTAAGTTAAGTGGTCAACGTGTTTAACTACTCCACTGTGTTTCCTTAGTTCAGGTGGTGACACAGACTAGTCCTATAATAACAATTTGCATTTAGAGGTGTAAAAGTGAATTGTGAACATCCTTGCAATGCTGCTCACTGAAAACAAAAGACTCCTTACCTTATTAGCGTCTTCACCAAACAGAACTGTCATCTGTGTACTCTAGGTGCTTTCTACTGGAAAGCCAATTCTTAACATTTCAGATAATGACATCGTGTTTTTCAGCAATAAGCCTATTATGAAACTAAACAAAAATGAAAATTGCAGACAGCCTTGATAGATACCACTTAAAATTACAAGTTTGGATGCCACAAGCCCTGGCTCAATTAGTAAAGTTCCAGCAATCAACCTTTACGACCCTTGTGTATTTTTGAGTTATGCCTTTTAATGACGGACACTACTATAAAACCTCTCCGTCTTCGAAGTTGAATGCCGCTTCGAAGTTTAGAAACATTATTAATGTCGAACTTTAGTAATCTGTTTATGTTCTAGAACCTGGGATATGGTTTTCATTTAGTCAATACATCCATGACCAGTTCTGAGACCAGATTGATTT
The DNA here is from genome assembly GCA_025215515.1 of Schistosoma japonicum. NCBI lineage: Eukaryota > Metazoa > Platyhelminthes > Trematoda > Strigeidida > Schistosomatidae > Schistosoma > Schistosoma japonicum. Next base: position 16,748,397 of record CM046066.1, read on the forward strand.
TCTCTGATGTGCTGTTAACGAGTCTTAGTTAAACGTATTTTGGTAGTTTAGACACCATATTAGTCAAACTGATTCCTCTGCAATTATCAAAAGACGGCTTCAGTCCTTTCTTGTATACTGAACTAACCGGCTATTCACAAAAGTTAGATAAGATTACTCCCATCTTACAGATTGCATCAAAAGTATTCATCGACCTAAGTGACAAAACTTGACCACTATCTTTAGTCACTTTTAGAAATAATACATCATGACCAGCTGATATTCTTTGCTTCAAATTAGCTATAACTTTCACAGCTTCAGCAAATTTCAGCCATTCAAACCATCAAGCAATTTTTCATTAGTTTGCATTTATAAATTCACTTAATTTGCAGTGTTACTCTATTATCTGATACAGTTGTTGGATATGTGCTTCATACCTGATATGTTTGGACTCTAGTGATCACAACTTCTTACCATGAATTTAGCACTCACTATTGAGCACGCAATCATTAATGCATGTTTTGCTGAATGTTGTTATTTTCATCATAGTCTAACTATTGCCATAAGACCATCGACCCTAGGTGAAGCCATTGTTGTGAACTAATGATCGCCTACTAGTATCCAGTAAGTGCCTTGTTTTTTTTATTTTTTAATGATTATCTAGATGCAGTCAGTCTTTGAGCAAAATTACTACATTCAGCCATATGCACAAACCTTTTATGTTGTACATGATAGCTAAAGTGCAGTCTTGTTCCTTCTAACTACTATATATATATTAGATCATTTGAATTAATTAGTTTTTATATTTATCTCTAAAAAGAATGTGATGTTACTTGTTTTAGTGTTGTGATAATGGTGTTCGTTTAATTCAGCCAAATGTAATTCAACGAACATTTGATTCATCGGTCTCAGAGCATGATTCTACATCCTACACAAATGATTCATCATCATACTCCTATTCTTCAACAAGTAACTCGTCTAATTCATCGACAAACACTTCTAGTAAAACTATGGATTCAAGCATTTCGGATACTTTATTTATTGCATCAAACCACCCAAAATCTTCCTTGAATAATAATAGTAATAATAATCTAAAGTACAACTATCATCAGAATAATATTACCAATGCATTACTCTTATCTCCCACACCATTCAATCGAAAAATTGTCTTGGATTCAAAACAAAATAATTATCAGTTTACCACTTCAACACCCAATAGTACTAATACTACTATTCCTACAACTAATTATAATGATGGTAGTATTCACAATGGTAATGCTAAACAATTTAATTATAAGGATAACGATAGTAATATTCAGACAAATGGACATCACATTTCTATCATTACATCATCTGTACAAGATGAAAATAATAATCACATTATTTTGCGAAACGTCAATAATCCAGCAACAACGAATTTAACATTGTCAGGCATAACAAAATCCAGTATACAATCTAGTCATATTTATTCACCAGAAAGTCAAACTAGTTATAATTTATGTTCTCATCCAGAAGCCTTCTATAATTTTAGTAATAATAATGTGAGAAACGATGTACAAGTAAAAGGTGGGGGAAACAGGGCTAGAGGACAGTTTGATGATAATCAAGAGGCAATTATAAAGTACAAGAGTAATAATAAGTATCGAAGTGATTACAAATATCAAGAAACATGCAACAGTGACACTGTTATTGTTTGTGTATCTAATAATGATAATAACACAACTTCGAAAGATTCTGCAGTAATGGTAACTCCTTCACCAAATGATAGTATTGGTAGTAATAATGGTTACGTCAGTACTAATAATGCACAGATAAAAACGACTAACAATGATTATAATAAGATCGATATTAGTAACAGTATCAAGAATGGCATTAGTGGTAATAATAATAATATTAATAATGGTAATTATTATTTAGATCTAGATAAACAATCAAATAATTACAAAGAAGTTAAAAACACAAGTATAATTTCCAAGGATTCTCAGATACTTAAGAATGTGTTACAATCCACAGTTTATAGTCGTCTTAACAATAATTTTGTTAATAATAATAATAATAATAATAATAATAATAATAATAATAATAATAATAGTGCTACTACTATTTCCACTGATACTATGATTATAACAAATCAAGAAAGTGATGCATCGATTGATGATGTATTGCCATTGTCACCAATAACAAAAACAATCACGAACACAACAAACAAAACACTCAAACGTTTCGTCCTATCCAGAAGTTCATTAACTAGTCCTTCACTTACATCAGTGATATGTTCCTCACCAGCACCAGTTCAAAATTATCACATTAGTGAAACAACGCCTACTGAATCACCTACAAGTCACCTGTTGCCAGGTAAAACTCATTTTAATCGAATTAGTCTAATAAATACTCCTTATTATAATTCATTTTATAAAAATAATAATAATAACGATCAGCTCACTACATCATTTTCATCATCTACATCAGAATTAGATAAAATGTCTTCATCAATTACAATATTATCAAATTCCTCTAGTCATATAATAAATAATTATACAAGACTGTATGAATCACAACAAATGAAACATGAGAAAAAACCGACAATGTCACCATTGAAATATCAACAGTCTCATGAATCAATAATACCCAACAGTATTAATCACAATAATTCATCTTCAACATTACAACAAATTTCAAATAATACTAATAATTGTAAGTTGTTTAGATTAAATTATTTTCGAAAAATCAAATTTAATTAGCTTTATTTTATCATGCTTTACAAGTTAATCTTCATCTAATACAAACCATTAATAGTCTCTCAATATAAGTGATTGTTAGTAAATGAGGATCGACTTGTTAGGAATAGTAAATTGTTCGCATCATATTTCTTACCATTTCAAATACGAATAAAATTGCTCATGTATGCTACTAATAAGTAGCATGAAATGTTTCGACACAAAATTTGTTAGTTTCAAGCAGCCAGCAAAGATACAAATAGTAATTTTATGATTAGTAAAGTTTTACATATTACAGTCATTAGTACTGATTTCAAACCAAAGTCATTAGGATGAGAAGATAGCACTATGCATGTGCGTAACAGTACTTAGGGCTGGACAATATTTTATTATGTTGGAAGTAGTATTGTATTTGTGATCTGGATAGTGTCGTACATGCTAATAGCGAGAAGAAATACGAGATGAATCTTAACAAACGATTGATTATGCATTTAAGCTACTTAGATGAAATAAAACTGAAGTTGACGTCATAAAAGAATATCTATTAGATTATGTAATGGACAACGATACAATAGAATATTTATTTTACCATGGCAGTGAAGAAAATTAACCAGGCCTTATTTCCACTTATTGATAGAAATGATATCACTTGTTGTAGCAACAATCATTTTGTCCATTATCTAATAAATCTTTAGATACTACACCCACGCATGTTTTACTTCACTTCAAACAATGGTCTCGAAGAATATAACTTTAAAACATTGTAGACATACGTCACTCAGTCCTACCTTTACAAATGCATTAAAACTCGCAAATACATATGGGGTTACTTCAAAAGAGTACTTATCAACTTTTGACTGGTTTAGAAAAAATTGCAGTAACATTAACCAGTTAGTCTGCACGCATGTTATCCAAAGTCAGTAAGACATAAAATTTTATTCGTTTTGCATTAATGAACTTATCTAGGATACAAGAGTGTTTTAAAGAATCCTGTGTAATACACATTTGGTTTTATATTTAATAAAAATAGGCATAAATTATCAACTTCAATAAAATATAAAAAATCAGTTACAATTATTGTGTCGATCACTTACAAGACGAGTGTTGGTATTTTCATTTCGATTAAAGATATTAACTTACTTAAAATTATGAGTAAGAACTGATGATAAAGACTGAAATAAAATAAATAATATAGTCCATAAATTCTATAGAGCATTGTCACAACATTTAATAGTTGGGAATTTCTTGAAGAGTAGGTTAATTCGAATGTGTTATTTGTCTTAGAATTCCATCATTAGGAATAACATGCTTATCTCCAAACTATATTCTCCCGATTTCAGTTGTTTTTTGAATCATCGGTCCGCACTGACAGTAAATCTCATATTAAAGCAAAACAGCTGTCTAGGTTCTGTATTTTTCTGTGATACACTAAGTGATGTCGATTCAACACCTAGTATTCAGCTTTTGTGCAAAAATCAAGGTATTTTTTTGGCTCACACTATGACGGTTTTTGTTTTATATTACTTTCATCATTTCACAGATGAGTCAACATTTTGTAAAGTTGAATCTCCGCCATCGATATTTCCACGGCCCGGTTTCTGGACACCAGATATTAAAAGTTCTCGTAAAATGCACAACGATACACGTCAAAATGATTCTAAAATAAAAGTTTATAAATGGTTTGAAAGTTGTGAAGCTGCACGTCTACTTGTAGATTTTGGGCTGCCAATTACCGGTTTTAGTCCAACTTTATCTTCGTTAGCATTTTCACATGTACCTGAATGGTTTCATGGTTAGTTAGACAATGGATTTGATATTTACACTATTTTACAATTTACTTAATAATAATAATAATAATTTACTTGAATAACATAGGATATTGTATCAAAACATGAATAAACTATCTTATCGTAAAAAATTATAATGTATTTTGCTTTGAAAATAACTATTGTACAATTTATAATTCTATTCAATTAATAAACTTTTGTTAGGGTTTTTGCTTTGTAAGCTTCCCACGTTAGTTCACAGTTAGAAAATAAAAATTCTAATAAAATCAGACAAACTATAAATGTGTTCCAACTCTGTCGAGTCCTAACTTACAAGTGAACATCTCTTGTTTTGTTAAATTAATGACTGAATTCAATGTTGTTAGTCATTGAATTTTATAGGGTAGAGATTCTTGACAGAACCCTATTTGTCAAGTTAAGTGCTTGAGTAAACTTACTGAATAATGACTCATATCATATCTCTCTAACCCTTTAGTGTTAACCAAACTCTATCGTTCGTCATGTAGCAGTGTGGCCACTTATTTATATAATTCGATATCGCGTATATTATGGTTTGATATTAAGTTGTTGGAGGTAGTCAGTCACATTACAAAATAATCGGTAAAACTTAACTATTTCGAAGAATGTAACAAACCTAACATTAATCGTTACTTCTTAGTGATCAATAAGTTAAAAACACCTCAGTCCTATAAAATCTTAGATCATACCAAAATATATTCATTAGGAGCGTCTCAGACTGTGACGCTGGTAGGAATGTACGGTGAACCGTTATCTGATTTGACTAGATCACATACTGTTCAACAGACTTATCCAGTGTTATCACTTTCATGCTTAACAGAAGTAAATCTTTTTTTGTAATGCGAATACTTTATAATTAGCCAGATAAGGTGGTAAAAAGTGTTTATTAAACCAAACGACTTCATTCACATTTCATGATTATACAAGCGACAATAAGTAACAAGAGTAAAATACTACTAACGTAAATAGAATCAATAATCTCTACGTGCAGTACTATACACTTGTTTACAGTAAAGCATTCTCAGCATAATTATATGCAGTACTGAAGCAACTCTTCATCCACCTGTGAATTTTATAAGAAAAACGTATGTATGAAGGATGTTTTAGCAGTGATTTGTAGCTATTCATTTTCAACTATTAACGTTTTGACTAGTTTTTCTGTTAGAATGTTTTTTTAGTCTCATTATATATATATATATATATATATATATATATATATATATATATATATATATATATAACACTTGGATAACACTGAAAATCAATCAGTTTTCCATTTGTTCCTCCAAAGAATTGACGCGAACGGCTAAATATTTTATTGCTTGCAATCGTTTCATAATACTGTTTTCAATATAATTTGAGTTGAAGAGTTTGTATTTTGTGGATTTAAATCTTGTACTGACCATACCTAGTCAAATGTTAAAAAATCAGGAACCTTTTTCCTATCATAATATCAAACTCCATGATAGTACACGTCCACGATCCTAAGAATGGTCTAAAATACAGACTACATGAAGAGTGATTAACCTTTAAACCAATCATTCATCATACGACTTATTTTATTAAATTCTCCAATTTAATAATAGTGCAAGCCTTCATTTATAGTTTTGCATTTTAAACATGAATAGCGATTCGATTCCTATATAATCGTAAGCTAATTTCGCATTTTGAATAATTATTGTGACTAAAAACTTCATGCTATTTGTTTTCGTATCCTGTATTTTAGGATTTCTTTCTCGAGAACAAGCCGAACGTTTGATCACCAAAACTGATAAAAGCGGTAGTTTTCTTCTACACTTGAATGAGTCATTTTTAGGTTACGTTATCAGTTTGTTTGCATCATCCTACTGTAATCACTTTCTTGTATCAGTAATTGCAGGTACACATAATCCAACCAAGAGTACTTATCAATTGTATGGTGTTGCGAATCCAGAGCAATTTACAGATTTAAGAGATCTTGTAAAGTTTTATTCTGTAAGTTGAATGTTATCGGTTTGATGAAAAATCATGATGTTTATTATTATTGCGTCTAGGTTGTTTTCGAAAGGTATCATTTGATACTTTGGAATTGTTGACTACTATTGTATTTGTGTATTAAGTTGAATTATCATTCTTCAGTTACGGTGGTTAGAGGTTCTTGACAAGAAAACATAAATGCAAGTTTTATTTTAATGTGCCACTCGTTAGTATAGTGTACCTAAAATCTTGAGTTATTTCGTGCTCCTTGTGGTATTTAAACCTGAATAATTTAGCTTCGCAATTTTCCACAGGTATTTGTTTCTCCAGTGATTTCCTACAAGATTAAGATACATCAGTTTATCACTCTATAGCTAATAGTGTCATATTTGTGTAAAAGTCGAAATCTCTTGATCAACTTACTGGTTTGATTCTCACAAAAGGTCGTTAATTCTCTTAGTATTGAAAGTAAGTTCCGCTGATAAATGTCAACTATCAGAAAACTTAGTTTGAACAGACTTTCATGCTAAATATCTGTAACTACCTAGAAGACTTGTAAATTGATATGACAATAAAATCGAATGGGCAATATCAATTGGTTTTATACTAATGCAGAATTTTTCATTAGTGTCTTCAACCGTGCGATTAAACAAGGTTTGTATTAAGTTCATTAGATAACACGGTAAGCATGTATTACAATACCATTGGATAAGAATGTAGTGCAATGTATTATCACATTTATTCAGTTCTTTTGTGTTATGTTTATCTATGCATTAACTTGTGTTTATTGTTAATTAATTCACTGTTTAGGTGCATAGTCTAGGACAAAACAACAGTCATCAATTACTGCTTTATCCTGTTGGACAAGAAAATCCAATTCTTCCTGACTATTTAGATATATTTTATTCTAGACCTGAATCAAACTTTTCTACACGATTTTGATTGAGTAATTTCCTTGTGTTATTTTGTTATGTGATGATTTTCACTATTGTTAGTAATAATGTTAAATTTTTACTCAATTCTAGTAAGCCACTGTAATATTATGTACCATAGTTATTTTAACATTCAACATTATGTATGAATATGTATACTGTTTCTGATTAGCGCTGTCATCCTCCTCTTCCACATTATCATATTTCAATATGAACAAATACCGTTATGTTCTTGACTTAATTATATTTTGTTATTCTTATATAAGATCCTAAAATATTTAATCAAATTTGAGTTCATTTAATAATTATTCCATTTCGATAGATGAGTAAGGCAATAATGAATGAACTGAAATGGATTTTCAAAAGCTAATCAGTAAATTACATTTTAATTCACAGTTTGGATATAAAACTTAGTGAAATTCATTAGAACAATTATTATCTCAGGCGACAAACGCTACAACACCTATTACTTATTATTGTTATTGATAGCAGTAGTAGTAGTAGTGTTTTCAAAATTTTCATCGTGTTTCAAAATTCTCTATTTTTTCATAACGTTGGCTTCTTTGAAGAGAAGTCATACACAAAATAAACTATCTAATTTGAACATCTTTACTAAATTATTTTCCTTCTCAATTTGTACATTTTTATCAACTTATTTTTTATAGATACAAAATCTATTTATTTACAGAATTCAAACTTAAATTAGTAAACTGATATACACTTTTGTAGTTACTTTAACAAACAAACATTAATATGCATATATTGTATCTACGTATACAAATATTTGTGGATAAACTGTTTCATGCACCAATATTTCTTTGAAATCTGATATAAACGTTTTATTAGATTAACTAATACATTTATCTATTTCTAGAAGATCTAAGACAATTTATTATGAAGAATAAGATAAATCTACAAATTCTAACAAAGTTGTAACTACTCTGAATGTAACATGAGTTAAGGAGGCTTGAATCTCACGAGAAACATCAGATTCAAGAAGTGATAACAAGAACAAAATAAATGTCGTTTCTACTTAGTTGCTTAACATCAAACACAATATCTCACAGCCTAAAATAGTAACCACAACGTAACCTTAGTGACAGAAATCGTGATATTTATTACTTATGAGTAAGCAGTTAGTACAGATACATAATATCAATGCAATATATGTCACGAACACAAAACAATAATAATGAATAGATGGAAAAACGTTTGCTAAGTGTTCGATGTGTCTAGATCTTTTATTACATGCTTTGTGCCTTCTTGTTGTATCGGGATTAAACGCCTACTGTTATACGCGAACTAACTGTAACTCTAATCTGCTAATTTCCCTACGCCAACTGATAATCGCAACCGTGACCAACAACTCGACAACTGATTGCTCACCCCAAACCAGGATCAAGAAGACACGCACCCGGCACTAGAAAGATTTAATTCTATTATATCCCAACTCTGTATATATAGTTACAAAAGCGATTGTGTAGCAATTAGAGTAATTAGCACACTAAAATGACACTACAACCAATCACAATTAGCAAGGTCAAAGCGGAGGAAAGGAAGAGCAGTACTGGTTACTGCTTACTTTACAATCAAATAAAAAATAAACAAAAATAAGAATAATTACATGAAAAGTAACTAGTTCTTTCTCTTCTTAGCACCTTCCTTTTTTGAGAAAAGTTCACTTTCTTGGAACCTTACTGTGGCTTTTCGTTTCCTCTTGCTTCGTCTTAGTGGCTGTTCTTCTGCAAATGTTTTTTTCCTCGTTGTTTGTTGCAATCATTGTTTGTTTTTCCATGGGAAGCTTAAGATTATCAAGAAGAAGTTCAAGTGCTAGGTTAGGTTCGTCCACTTTTTCCTCACTAAACCTTCTACGTAACTGATTGCGATGTCAAACCCGTATTTGTCCTTCTACTGCTACCTTATATATCACCTTTCCTTTTCTCCCTTTAATTACCCCGTTTTTCTATTTCTCACTTCCCAGTCTGTAGTTCCCCACATACACTTGCGTCCCGTTCCTATAGATGTCATCTCACATAATAGCACATTTTTCAAGGGTTAATGCTATGTTCTTGACTCGAATACACGTTGGCTGGCCAGTAATTTGTGAACTTTATAGGTAACCGATTGTTAACAAAAGCTTTAACAGTAACTAGCTTCAGAATCTATCTAGTCCTAGACACTAAATAAGTACATCTAATGACAACGATTAAACAATCTCAAATCTAAGTTAGATGTTAGATACAGTTTCGGAAATATATATGTATGCCTATGTGATTTGCCTGAATATACACAATTACATTAAAAATTAACATAACAAATAAAAATGGAGTATTCTGAGTATATAATTAAAACATCAAGTACACAAATAATTAATCACATCTCATAAACCTTAAATTGCCAAATATCATATGTTTCTAAATAAACGGAAGGAGAAGAACATGTAAATAATCGCAACAATTAGTTTAAAAACGTGTTTGACAACAGTGTAAACAGTTATTATCAGAAACTGTCCTGAGAGTTTGGTCACTTTTCTTATCTAGCCCACTGTCACAGTCACAGAATAGGCTTCTCATAAACACTTGTGTAGTGTGATTTTTCACACATTAGGATCTTGTTAATAGTGTTATGGTTATGCATTTATTCTTCATAGTCAATGTAAATTAGATTTACCTAATAAATGCTCCGAATAGGTCTAGATGCCGTGATGCATGGTTTGAGCATTGTCGGTTAACGGACTACTCTTCCCATATGGGAAGTTTAAATACGTACTGAAGTGGGTACGACAGCTTCTCACATGATACCCTTAATATAGTGTTTACATTAAGACAAAGGATAGTTACTGTGTAACTCCAGAAAGCAGGGAAAGTAAAGACAAAGTAGATTAACAAATGTCCAACAAATAAGGAGTTGCGTGGGAGTGATGATTTACAGATGTTTCAAACAATTTAAAATAGATGTAGACGAAATAAAATAGTTTTCGCCTTACCGAATTTAGTGCTTAGTTGCAGTGGACCATCAGATCCACCATGTTTAAACCTAGATATATAGAAAACTTATAGATAAAAGCAGTGTTGGCAGAACAGCATGAAAATTTAGTCTGACTTTAAGTATAAATCAACCTTTTTCCTAAAGACCTCGAAGAAAGTTGCATAAACTGTTTCGACAGGTAGCGAGTTTCAGTTCTTAACGAGAAGTTGTGCCTATCATCCAGCCAACTGTATTGTACCTCAAGCTTTCATGTGTTACCTCTAAGATAGTATGTTTGAATTCACTCAAAATAGGTATCCTAGGAGATTGTAATGAGTGTTTACGATTTTAGGTCATAATAAGGTACCATTGAAACCGCCTGTATTCTAAGGGATACACTTCTCGAGTTAGTAGGCATTCCTCATATGCTTTGAACTTGAGTTCACGGACGAACTTCGTGGCTCTTCTTTAAATTCATTTTAGAGTATTTTTATATTTATAAAGTGCTAAGAAGAGAAGAAACTAGTTAATTTCCATGTGATTTTGCTATTTTTTATTTATTTGTAAAGTGAGCGATAACCGGTACTGCTGTTCATTTCCTCCGCTGGACCTTGTTAACTGTGATTGGTCGTAATATCATTTTAGTATGGTAATTTCTCTGTTTTTCCCAAGGTCGCTTTTGTAACTATATATACAGAGTTGAATTACAATAGAATTGAATCTTCCTAGTGCTGCGTTGGCGTCTTCTTGATCTTGTCTTGGGGTGAGTAATCAGTATCGAGTCGTTGGTCACGGTTGTGAGTATCATTTGGCGCAGGTAAGTTCCCGATTAGAGTTGCGGTTGGTTCGTGCATAGAAGTAGGCGTTTATTTATAATATTCCGACATAACAATTGACGACGGGTAATTGTGACTGTGGATCCTACTAAAATGGATTCGTTGTTGGATGAACAACTTAAACTAGTGAAGCTTTTCACGAGCCTGAAATCTAATCTTGAATCATCCTTGAATGTTCTTGTCCCCAACTCTGCACTTTCAGTTGATGGAATTAATAATAGTATTGCTGAGTTTAATTATGATTCAGAAGCTAATGTTACTTTTGATACCTGGTTCCGGAGATATGAAGATTTGTTTACGTTTGATTTAGCTTCTCAGGACGATTCATGGAAAGTTCGCCTACTTCTCAGAAAGCTTGGTGCAGCAGAACTTGACGAATACTGCAACCTAATTTTACCTCAAAATCCTCGAGATAGAACATTCTCTGAAATCTGCTCAACTCTCAGCCAACACTTTGGTGACAATTCTTCTCTATTCAATATTAGATATCGTTGCCTAAAGTTAAAAATGAATGAATCAGATGATTTCTTAACTCACGTTGGAGTTGTAAACAGAGTATGTGAATGGTTTAAATTAAAAGACCTATCGGAGAACCAATTTAAATCGTTAATACTCATCTGCAGCCTACAGTCAGAAAAATTCGCTGATATTCGAACGCGATTGCTACACCGTCTCGACCAAGAACCAACATTGTCTCTCAATGACATTGCCGCAGAATATCAACGACTGACCAAGTTAAAGCACGATACTGCACTTGTCCAGTCTGGTGGTAATGGTGACATTGGAGTTCATGCTGTTCGTCGAAAACCTATTCCTCATCAAGTCACTCCAGCAACCACCTCAACTTACTGTGATAAACCAGCCAAAAAGAAGAATATTACTCCCCCATCCAGATGCTGGAACTGTGATGGATAGCATTTTGCTAAGTTCTGTCCATTTAAGAACTATCGCTGCAGAAAGTGTAACAGGCTGGGACACAAAGAAACTTTGTGCAGGCAGAAAGACACACGCATTCGATCACGTTCCAGAAGAAGATTCTATTCACCGAGTAGGCCGGCTAAGTCACTTTCAGTATCCACTGCGAATCATGCTTATCAGAGACCAGCCATGAAGTACGTTTCTGTTCGGATAAATGGTCATACGGTAAGCCTCCAACTTGACACAGCATCTGATATTACTATTATTTCCAGAAAAACATGGAATAAAATTGGGAAACCTGTGCTATGCGCTACAAAACAACTCGCCATAAGTGCATCAGGCGATCGTTTGGTGATCATTGGCAAAATTGTATGCTCAGTGTCATTCAATGAAATAACCACGGATGGAGTGTGTTATGTGGTTAACAACAACCTTAACTTGTTGGGGTTAGATTGGATTACTGACCTGAAACTAGATGCTGTTCCACTAAGCACCGTATGCCACTGAATCGTAAGAATAAAAGACGAGGAAGATTTCATGAAGCTTCTAAATGAATTTGACAAAGTATTTACAAAAGGGTTAGGATGTTGTACCACAATGAAAGCTTCTCTTTGCTTGACACCGAATGCTTCCCCAGTCTTCCGTCCCAAAAGACCAGTTCCATATGCTTCGCTACCAGAAGTCGACGCAGAACTTCAACGCTTAGAGAAACCAGGTGTTCTTATGCCAGTATCATTATCGGCCTATGCAGCCCCAATAGTCGTCGTAAAGGAACCTAACGGTACACTACACATCTGCGCCGATTTTTTGACTGGTCTGAATGATGCTCTAGAACAACACCATTATCCTCTACCGGCTCCAGACGATTTGTTCACTAATCTAAACGGCGGTAGTTGTTTTGCCAAACTAGACCTGGCAGATGCTTATTTGCAAGTCGAGGTTGAACCGGCGTGCCGTGAATTACTTACAATAAATACGCATCGGGGACTTTTTCAGTACACGAGACTACCGTTTGGAGTCAAAACTGCACCAGCTATTTTCCAACAATTAATGGATACGATTTTAACCGGCCTCACCGGAGTGGCCGTGTATTTAGACGACATACTCGTTGTCGCAGAATCACTAAACGAACTTTACAATCGACTTGCGACTGTACTGAAACGAATCCAAGACCATGGGTTCCACGTACGTCCAGAGAAATGTCAATTTTACCTTACGTCTGTGAAATATTAGGGATTTATATTCGACAAATCAGGTCGTCGTCCAGATCCAGAAAACATTGAATCCATTCAAAAAATGCCTGCACCCCACGATGTACCTACTCTGCGATCCTTTCTAGGACTCATAAGTTACTATTCAGCATTTTTACCGTCGTTGCATGGGAAGCAAGCACCGCTGAACCATCTGCTGAGGAAAAATGTTAAGTGGAATTATATGCAGCAACGCCTAACAGCGTTCGATGGCTTGAAGAAGCTCCTTACATCCAATCTTCTATTGACGCATGATGACCCGAAATTGCCGATCATTGTTGCAGCGGTTGCGTCTGCATATGGTGTAGGTGAAGTTATCTTGCATAAATTTCCAAATGGAAATAAGAAAGCCATAATGTACGCTTCACGAACGCTGACACCTACTGAAAAGCGCTATAGTCAAATTGAGAAGGAAGCTTTGGCTATCGTTTTTGCAGTACGGCGATTCTATAAGATGGTGTATGGACGACACTTCACAATACTAACTGATCACAAACCACTGCTGGCAGTCTTTAAGTCGAAAGCTGGAGTACCAGTGCATTCCGCAAATCGGTTACAATGTCGGGCACTGAAGCTGCTCGGATATGATTTTGATATACAATACAAGAAAAGTGAGGATTTCGGTCAGGTAGATGCCCTATCTCGACTCATAAGCAACTATCCTACGACGAGTGAAGAGTCGGTGATTGCCGCCATCGATACGAGAGTTTACGCTAAAGAAAGATTCATTCATGCTGTGAGAGCACTTACTGTTACCACACAGCAAGTTGCTGAATTCACAAGAAGAGACAAAACGATTCAACGAGCAATCTATTATATGCAGCACAAATGGGCACGTTCTTTAGATGAAGAACTGAGACAGCTATATCAACGTCGACAAGCTCTGTGCCTAGTAGACGGGTGCCTTATGTTTGGGGATCCAGTGGTGATACCATGTGAGTTACGTCAAGTAGTACTCAAGCAGTTTCACGCGGGACACCCTGGAACAGCTCGAATGAAATCAGTGGCACGGAGCTATGCGTACTGGCCAAAGATGGACGCCCAGATTGAAGACTTGGTGAGAAAGTGTGACCGCTGTCAGCGAGCATCGAAAAACCCACCGAAGGCTGAACTAGTAAGCTGGCCAGATCCTGCAAGACCATGGAGCAGAGTGCATCTAGATTTTGCCGGACGCATGTCAGGAGTCTACTACTTGGTGTTAGTAGACGCATATTCGAAATGGCCAGAGATCCATCCGGCAGTTCCTCCGACTACGCAGAAAACCCTGGAAATATTGAGGAACATATTCGCGTGTCATGGTTTTCCAGAGACATTAGTCACCGATAACGGGTCCCAATTTGCGTCACAGATTTTCAGTGATTTCTGTCGAGAAAACGCCATCACACATATTTGCTCCCCACCGTACCATCCACAATCAAATGGACAAGCGAAGCGGTTTGTGGATACTTTCAAAAGAGCTATACTAAAGGCAAAGGGGGTGGGATGCCTAGCAGAAATTATTCAGCGTTTCCTACTTGTATACAGAAATACCCCCAACAACAGTGCTCCTGAACAGAAATCACCAGCAGAAGCACTCATGGGACGGAAACCTGAGAACGATAAATGAGGTAATGAGGCCGTCAAAAGTAAAAAGCAACGATGATGACATCTATAGAAACGGCATGCAGGTGTACGTGAGGAACTACAGACCGGGAAGTGAGAAATGGAAAAACGGGGTAATTAAAGGTAAAAGAGGAAAGGTGAAATATGAAGTAGCAGTAGAAGAACAAATATGGATTCGACATCGCAATCAGCTGCTAATAAGGTTTGGTGAACGAAAAGCAGATGAACCGAACCTAGCGCTTGAACTTCTTCTTGACACTTTCAAGCTCCTCACGGAAAAACCAACATTGATTGCAGCAAACAACGAGAAAGGAACATCCGACGAAGAACAGCCAATAAGACGCAGTGAAAGGAAACGAAGAGCCACAGTAAGGTTCCAAGAAAGTAAGCTTTTCTCAAAAAGAGAAGGTGCTAAGAAGAGAAGAAACTAGTTAATTTCCATGTGATTTTGCTATTTTTTATTTATTTGTAAAGTGAGCGATAACCGGTACTGCTCTTCATTTCCTCCGCTGGACCTTGTTAACTGTGATTGGTCGTAATATCATTTTAGTATGGTAATTTCTCTGTTTTTCCCAAGGTCGCTTTTGTAACTATATATACAGAGTTGAATTACAATAGAATTGAATCTTCCTAGTGCTGCGTTGGCGTCTTCTTGATCTTGTCTTGGGGTGAGTAATCAGTATCGAGTCGTTGGTCACGGTTGTGAGTATCATTTGGCGCAGGTAAGTTCCCGATTAGAGTTGCGGTTGGTTCGTGCATAGAAGTAGGCGTTTATTTATAATATTCCGACATAACATAAAGTGATAGGGACGGTAAACACTTTGTTTCCATACTCCAAATAAGGACTAGTAAAACTACCGATAATTTCGCAGGAAATTCTACTATCAAACTGGCTACGAATACGCTCAAGAGTCATAAGTGTAAGGTTAACTTTGAAGGCATTTTTATCACAGTTATCAGTCGATTTGGAATTATAGAGGATCAAAATATCTAGATCTTTCTTCCCTAGTGACTAGCTGAAGGGAAGATTGTTCAAAGTGTATACGTGACCTATTTTATGCCACGAGCGAATAACTTCGCACCTTATCAAGATAAAAGTTAACCAATTTATCTGCCAATTATTGAAGTCAAGTCTGATCCTTCTGTGATGTCTGCTTATCCTCCTAGTTATTGATTCCCCTCCAAAGTTTGACGCCGTTGGCAAACAGTAGTGGTTTGAAAGATACTTGTTGAGAGAGGTCATTTGTGTAGGTTAGAAGTAGTTGTCTCAGGACTGAGTCAAGGAAAGCACCACTGCTTTATTTTATAGCCTGAGAAAATGAGTAATTTGCTCTCACCTTGTATTGTCGTTTATCGTGATAAGACCGAAATCAGTCTAATGGCTGAGGTTTAATGCCTATCTGTGCCAGTTCTGAATAAGATAAACGTAATTAACTTGGTCAAAGGCTTTTGAAAAATGGAGGCATACTATATCAACGATACTGTTTTAGTCACGGATGCTAGTCCAGTTGTTCACAACAGACAGTGGGTTTGTTAAGCGAGAATGACCTTATTTAAAACCACGCTGTTGAGGTGCAAAGAATTTAATGGATTCCAGGTAATAACTTAAGCTATCATAGAGTAGGGATTCCATAATTTTAACGGTATTGAAATAAGTCACTGGCCGGTATTTCATTAGGTCATTACTTTGGCCTCCTTTGAATATTGGAGTGATATGAACCAGCTTTCATTTCCCCAGAACCACGCCTTCACTTTAATTATGTACGAAATGTTGAGTACCGATTGATGAGCAGACTGTTTGGTAGCTTTTAGAACGATGTCCAGCAGATATTACCAGTATCTACTGACATCACAGTTTAGGCGAGTTTTTCTGTCTGTTTGTTTAAAAACATCCGTCAACACAGCCACTTTTAGTCAGTGATATTTTTGGTGTAAGTTATCAACAGGGCGCTTTGATTTGGTTTCTCAGATAATGTTGAGACGCAGGAGGATGTTGTCATTTTTCCCTAGAGAAGCTAGAACTGTAAAATTGTTCTTTAAGCATGATGGTACTTGACAGTTCCGCTGGAAATACAATTTTCAGCAGCCTGAGTCCCTCGTCTTCAGCCGTATTTGTCAGCTAAGCAGTCTGCTGCGTTAAAACACCTGTTAGCATTAACGACCGTTTCAAGAACCTTCATTTCTGAATGTCACACTATTTGTCCTCTGTATCCGAGCTTTCATCTACTCCTCCAGCAATCACATTCCTTCCTCTAAAAATAATCTACAAGTTTCTTTCAGAAGGTTCTATATTAGGTTACATTGTGAATATTGAGTATTCAGTGGTATCCGCATGTTCCTTCAAGGCTTCAACACTTGGCTTGTTGGGAGAATGTCTTTTACTTCCTCAGTGCTAGCAAATGCAGCTTTAGGTAGTCGTGGTTGATCAGAGTGAGTGAAGTCCTTGCACATGCTGAGCCTCAACATCAACTGTTTAATTTCCCAGAGCCTGAGTTTTCAACTGATTTCTTACCATGGTAATCCATCATGACTGCCCTGAAACATAAAGTATATCATAATGGCATCTACTAAACTTTACAGATAAGCTTTAAAGAATGCGACAAACACGTGCTAAATTTTGTGAAAGTTTGGGCGTAAAGTTAGAATTACAATAATAATTAGATGAACAGAATAGTAACATGCAAGAATGTAAAACTGACTGATAATTTTCGACGAAAGTGACAACCACAAACCCAGAAGTTTGAGATAAATACCTCCAGGGTTAAAGAGCATTTCAATCAAATAAGACATATGGACTTGAGCAATCTAGTCAAGAGTAAAACAGATTATATACAGATGGATTCAGTAATTAAACGTCAAGGAATATTGTAGAAGGCAACAAAATTGCACATACAAACTGCAGCATGTCTGATGTAACGGTTGAAAATAAAGAACAGCCGTCATTAAAGATAGATAATCCTTCTATTATTCGAAATACCAATTGTTAGTAGAACACACATGACGCAAGAGTTGGATAACGTACAATCATGAACGTACTAGTGTATCTATAAATAAGTGAAAGAAAAAAATGTTACTTCTGTAGGATATATGAATAATCAATACGTCAAGGAAACCTAGGATCTAGAGCGTATGACTAGAGTTCGCTGTTGTGGGGCATAAGTTAAGTAAGCCACCAGAAAAAAGAAATTTTTGAAATAACTTAATGAAATTTAGAAGGAATTAGGAAGTGCTAATGTCAATTGGTAGCCTTTTCTATATATGGGAAGATTTAACCAAAAACAGCTACCTCATAGATGGGTTATAAAGGTGTCAACCGTAATGCTATATATATATGACTACGTAGATCACAGGGGGAGCATTGCTTAGACTAAAAATGTTTACAGGTCAGGAATACCAACTTGTGAAGCTATTTGTAAAAAAATATGAAGGTATTTTTTTATGACGCTGAAGCCAATGAGGTGAAAGCTTAATCACCTAACATCTTGTCAAATATTCCTGCTCTTTAGTATTTCTCAATATTTGAACAGATTCTAGCTTGTGTTTACCCTCTAAAAAACAAACGAGCAATGTTCTAAAATGGGCCATTAGTAAATTTCATACAAAATTAATTAGGCTTCTTGATTGTGCAAAATGCAAAGATTACGATTTTAACGTCTTAATGATCTGAGACTCAGTGTTGTAACATTTTCGGAGAAATAGAGGTCGTCGAAATATGCCAAGCCAAGATTAATAACGCTGTATAATCTCGGTAAAACCATGGAATAGAGGGTTGACTGTATGCTAGTTTGTGATTTTCAGAAGCATATTCAGCTACATTTGTCGGGGTTGAACCGCAGCTTCCAAGTAGTCCACTGGTCCGTTGCAAGTAACTAGTCATTTTGCATTAAGCCTAGAAACCGGGCAAGTTAACCAGGCGGAAAGGAGTATGCTGCTTCGAGATAATCAGCAAACATGAACAACTTACCATCAGAAAAACTATCACACGTAATTAATATAGAAAGTGAAGAGGAGGGGTCCAAGGATGCTGCTTTAAATAACTCCCAAGGTTACAGGTTTTGTATTGGAGAGCATAGAGTCATAGCTAATAATTTGTGTGCGATCACTAATGTAGGACCTGATTTGCTTTAATAGATGATAGACGATATTAATTGTTATAAGGTTCCTTATTAATATCAGGTTGTCAACATATTCAATAGCTTAGATGTCAAAATATAACGCAGGAACTGAATGACCTTTATCCCGGTTACTAGTTATGTAGTTGGAGAAGTCTACGTGACAAGTCATACACGGCCGCGATTGTAGGAAACAATGTTGACTAGGTGTGATTAGTTTCAGGGATGGTAGGTGTTTAGGCATATTAACTTTGATTATTTTTTCCATAACTCTTGAAACGACAGTAGTAATGTTAATTGGTCAGCAGTTGTTAGCATCCGACGTGGAGCCTTACTTATATCTAGGAATAATGAAAGAGGTTTTCCAAACGTTTGAGTGAGTAGATGATTCTAGTTAGATAGTAAAAACTGCAAGTAGAATAGTCAAGATTCCATGTTCATTATGTTACAGTGTATAAGTAAATGGCTTTAATTGTTCTGAAGTGTCATTTTGTACATAAGAGCATGTTAATTTATAGGCATGATCAGAATGCGATTAGTTTACATACATACAAATATTTCGATTAAGTGTCACTGTTAAGACATTCATTACAAATAAAGATATGAATTCAGAACTAGACCAACGGCTTAAAAGTATACAGTACTTGGACGCCAAATATATGTTTCATATAATGATACATATATGACTAAGAACCGCGAGCTTCTTGACCAGGGTGTTACTATTCCAAAAACGGCTAAGAGTTGGCAAAATGGATCATTAAGCATGTTTACATGAGGGATTAGACCAACAGTACTTAAAACTTAGGAGTTGAAGAGAAATCAATAGTACATAGTCATCTACAACCAGAAGGGTGACAAAAGCAGGAAGAACGCAAACAACATATTGGTATATGTTGTTAACAAAACGAATGGGTAGTATTAGTATTGATATATCTGTTTAAAAATAGATTAAAAGGGAAAAAACACTGGCATATGACTAAGATAGATGATTAGTGCTTCCACAAGTCAAAGTATCTATTATTTCGCTAGTGAAGTAAGAAATAATAGTTGGTGTGAGCATTTTTGATTAGATATCTGATGAAATAATATTACCAACGTGTCGTACAAATAAAGAATATGAATCTGTTTCTCGTGTAGCGGTAAATAATCCCCAAAATAAATAGTTGCATAGGCATCTCGACATTGATGCTGACCATGTTTGTCTTAGCGGACACTACTAGTTGGAGGCGCGTGGTCACGCATCACCACCAGATCACGACTCGAACCACCGTGGGTAGCATCTCTCTCTAGTTTGCCAGCCTAGACATTGCTATTCCATTGAAGCTCCGTATACTATCAAATATAATTTCTCTTTCAGCCTTCAGTGCCTTCTAATTTCTTCTCATTCGTAAGAGTGGGTCCAATCGATAGAAGTGGCTCTGGTTGTACGACAAGCGTAACTAAGTCATATACCCATGTACACTTCATTGGTGAGCACGACGTGATCTGGACACGATCATTTACTGTGAGTTCGTTCCTTTTTATAGTTTTTAACGGAGTATTATTGGTGGTTTTATTTTTGTTACCACATATTTTTCACAGTATCTTTGTATTTGCATACATTACTATTTTTATGATGTCATAACAGACTCCGAAGCTAATTAGGATTAAAACACCTATGGCTTTAGGCTTTCAGCTCATTCCTTTTTGGGCAGATAATGTAGATGCCTTGGTTCTGCTACGCAGAAGCGGAATTTTGAGAACAATATGTGACAGATTCACGCAGTTCAATTTTTGGCGGTTGTAAGGTCACTTCCGCGTGAATTGAACAGGTACGTCATCCCTTCTTTTTTCAGTCCCGACTGCCTAGAAGCGTACGAACAGCTCAAAAGATCAATTCTCAAACGTGGAGACTTGTACGACAAACAACGTCTTGATGAGATGTTTCACACCATCGATCTTGGTAGCGGTTCAGCGACTGAAATGTTATCGCGTATGAAAGAGGTAATTGGTCAACGCACTTTTGATGAAGGTTTCTTCCGTCAACTCTTCTTATCAAAACTGCCACAACAAGTGCAAGCTGTATTGGTAACATTTAACAACAATTCAGTAGATGAACTAGCCTTATCTGCTGATCGAGTTCTGGAGATCACCGGAACTCGCCACAATGAGGTTTATTCCGCCACAGAAAAACCTGTTGAGACCGAAAACGAAATAACCAAATTGTGCAATATTCTTTCTCGCTTCTTCGATCTACAGGAAGTTCATCGCGCAGAAGATCTTCATCTCGACCTCGACGAAGGGAAAATTCGTATTGGTGTTGGTACTACAACACTTATAGCAAGGACTCAAAGAAGTGTAGAGACCCCTAGCCACAAACCCACTGTTGATCCGTCGGAAAACTATTCCGCCGGCACGCGTTAACGGCAACCGCAGCCGGTGCAAGCAGCAGCCTGTTATTCATCACTGATGTGATAACGAGGGTTTGCAACCTCGTCGATTATGGCGCAGAAGTCAGCGTCCTTCCTGCAACTTCAGCTGATCGCCAACATGAAGCTGCATTTGATTAACAGGCAGCCGACGGAAAACAAACAGCCACGTACGGCAAAATATATGTCTACTTGAACGTGGGCTTGCGCAAACCCATACACTGGATTTTCACCATTGCCGATGTGAAAATACCTATCATAGGCATAGATTTACTAAGCCACCACAACTTGCTTGTGAACCCTTGCAAAAAGAGGCTAGTTAACGGCAACACAAAGCTATACATGCGTGGAACTACTGCTACAGGTTGTAGCTTATGTCCTCTCCGCTTTGAACATTTAATTAACCCTTATTTTCAGCCAATACTTGACAAGTATTCGGACCTGAATAAGGCGACGTCGAAGTTATCATGTGTAAGCAACAATGTTACACACCACATTACAACTACAGGTCGACCTGTATTCTCCAGTGCACGCCGACTAGCACCCAAAAGATTAAGGATTGCGAAAAACGAATTCGATCATATGACTGACCTGGAAATAGTCCGCCCATCCAGTAGCCCATTGTCGTCTCGATTACACATGGTCCCGAGGAAAGATAGCAATGGTTGGCGCCCCATCGGTGATTACCGACGTCTTAACGCGAAAACTACGCCTGATCGTTACCCTTCAGCACACATCCGCGAACTAACAGCCACGTTGAAGGGAATGACAGTATTTTTGAACATCAACCTAGTAAAGGCGTTCAATCAAATACCGATGGACGAAAATGACATACCAAAAACGGCTATTGTAACCCCATTCGGTCTTAACGAAGTTCTCCGAATGCCCTTCGGCTTGAGGAATGCTGCACAAACATTTTAGCGTTTCATCGACGACGTGTTCCGCGGACTTGACTATGTACATGTATATGTCGACGACTGCTTGATAGTAAGCCCAGACGAGGAAACACACATGAAACATCTAGACACAGCTTCCAGAAGACTGCAGCAATACGGAGTTACCACTAATATACAAAAATGCCAAATCGGTACAACCTCGTTAGACTTCCTGGGGCATACTATTGATGCTGATGGTATACAGCCTCAAAAACACAAGGTGGCAGCAATTCTGGAGTATCCGGAACCAACCACTGTTAAGCAGTTACGAGCTTCCAACGGGTTGGTAAGTTTCTACCGACGATTTATCCCCAACTGTGCATCTATTGTGTAACCACTAACGGATCAGCTTCATAAGAACAAAAAGGTGGTCACAATAAATTCAGAATGAGAGAAAGCCTACGTAGCAACTAAAGAGGCAATAGCCAAGGTAACTATGCTGGCACACTACAATACTGAAGCTTCCGTCAGGATTGCGGTCGACGCTTCTGACTCAGCCATTGGGGCAGTTCTGCAACAATGGATTGGCCAAGCTTGGCAGCATTTAGCATTCTTCTCAAGACGATTAAACGACACTGAATCGAGGTACAACACTTTTGGACGTTAACTACTAGCCATGTACTGTGCTGTACAACGTTTTCAACATTCCATCGAAGGCCAAAAGTTTAGAATATTCATCGACCTACTAAATCACTGACGTTTTCGATGAAGTCATCTTCAGATAAGTACTCTTTACGAGAGTCGCGTCATTCTGACTATATCTCCCGATTCTCTACTGACATACGACACATAGCGGGAGCTAACAATGTAGTTGCTGACGCCTTATCGAGAATACATTTCTTTTGATTCGTATACAAGGAATCGACCTTGTTGAACTATCTCGACTTCAAAGTGGAAACATCGTTTTTCATCACGAGTTAGCCGCAACAACGCTCCAACTCCAAAGTAAAACGATTGGGTAACGTGAAGACACTTTAATTTGTGATTCTTCTACAGGCATAGCCCGTTCAGTCGTCCCTAGGAGTTATCGACTAGTCATCTCCGACACGTAGCTCAACCTTTCTCATCCTAGAATTCGTGCTACAAGTAAACTGATTACTGAGAGATTTTGCTGGCCGAAAATGAATAAGGATATCAAAGAATGGGCGCGCACTTGCATAGCCTGCCAGAAGAACAAATTAATTCAACATAATAAATGTCCCCTAGGCACTTTCTCCAACCCCTGACGCTCGTTTTGATCACGTCCACCTTGATTTGGTTGGACCTTTACTAGAATCAAACAGATTTTCTTATCTTCTGACATTCATGGATCGATTCACACGCTGGTCAGAAGCGATTCCACTCAAAGACATCACTAAGTGAATCGATTGCTCGCGCTTTCGTCGAACGATGGGTAGCCAACTTTGGTTGTCCATTCACAGTAACAACAGGCCGTGGACGTCAGTTTGAATCTGGACTGTTCGACGCTCTGACGAAACTTTTTGAAACTACGCGTTTCAGGACGACCTCCTATCATTCACAATTTAACGGTTTGATAGAAAGATTCCATCGACAACTGAAAGCATCACTTTCAGCTACAAACATCCCTCAGTGGATCGACGACTTAACACTATTTTTACTTGGGATTCGCAGCACAGTAAAAGAAGATGTTGGATGCAGTGTCGCCGAACTAGTCTACGGAACGACTCTTCGACTACCAGGTGAGTTTATGGAAACCGCTTCCACTCCGGCAAATCTAGATCTCAATTCTTACGTGAACCGGCTTACAAATGCTTCGCGTTTAGTTAGGCCAGTTCAAACTTGACAATAATCGACAGATACCTTTATCCAACCTGCCTTAAAATATAGTACACGCGTTTTCGTACGTAGTGATGCTGTACGCCGACCTCTCGGACGCAACTTATGAAGGGCCGTACAAGGTTATTAAACGTGAAACAAAGTACTGTAGCGATTGACAAGAATGGCCACGAAGATAACGTCAGCATTGACCGCCTCAAAGCAGCCTACCTAGAAGGTAACATTTTTGTGTCGAATTCGCTACAACACCTGCAAAACGTGACATGAACGAAGTCATTAAGCCGCAAGCAATTAATAACACGCAAGTAGAAGTATCAAAGAGCTCCATAACGCTGAGAGCTACGCTTTCTGGAAGAAATGTACGATTTCCAGGACACCTAAACGAATACTATGTCTACTAATTTCCTCCTGATTCCCACTACCTACGTACGTATAACAATTTTTTTGTTGTCTTAAAAGAAATAATAACAAAATAAATAAAAATCGATAAACCCATTATTATTATTTAAAAAAAAATTTACGGTGTGAATTTTAGAAATTTTTGCGTCCGAAAAAGCAATTCATCATTTGTTATCGGTGCTCAACACGTTTTTATAGACCCATTGAGTTAACAAGTATTTTTTTTGTATACAAAATGCACAAGATTTAAACTTTTATTTTTTCTTTTCGACTTCCAGTTCGTCTGGAAACAAACAGAAGGACGTGGAAGGAACAAGCACATTTTATGTGCAAAAATTTTATGTATCGACACCATAGTGTAGAGACTGACCTCCAAAAGCTGCACAGCATCGCAGGCTATCAAAGGAACGTTTACCAATGTCTGACGCATTAGGTTTTATCTTTTGGCTGGTGCGTCTTATGGTCCTCACGAACCCATTAACGGGGGAAGTGAGCTGTAGCGGTGAATAATCCCCAAAATAAATAGTTGCATAGGCACTCGACATTGATGCTGACCATCTTTGTCTTAGCGGACACTACTAGTTGGAGGCGCGTGGTCACGCATCACCACCAGATCACGACTCGAACCACCGTGGGTAGCATCTCTCTCTAGTTTGCCAGCCTAGACGTTGCTATTCCATTGAAGCTCCGTATACTATCAAATATAATTTCTCTTTCAGTCTTCAGTGCCTTCTAATTTTTCTCATTCGTAAGAGTGGGTCCAATCGATAGAAGTGGCTCTGGTTGTACGACAAGCGTAACTAAGTCATATATCCGGGTACACTTCAAGCTAATTATGAAGCATTTGTTTTCGTATGGTCACCCCAACTATGAATACTATGATTGAAACACCTGTCAGCACAAGACCGACAGATCAGTTACTATGGAAAAGTCAGTTTCAAGTGGAGGAGAATGAGTTGTTTACTTTTTATGGTCTACATTATGATGTTGTGATGTGGTTTCGAGAGGACTGAGAATCAATTGTTGACATAATTGTCTTCTTGTTCATGCCTCACTGATTCTTTTGTTTGTGTTTTTTTTCTAAATAATCGCATTGTGATATATTCTGAAAATAAGAATCATCTATACAGTTATTCACATTGAAATGATCTTCATAAAAATGAATTCTTGAGAAACCAGTCAGGATGGTGTCTGAATAATGTGACGTTAAAATGCATACATTACAAGCGTAGAAAGCACTCAAATATCTTCAGTGAATTCATTCATATTGTAACTGACATGTTTAAGCTAATTACTTTTGCTACAACTGATGTTACTGCTATTATTATCATTTTTTTAAGTAGGTGGTAACTGGTACTGCTCTTCATTTCTTTGCTTTGACCTTGCTAATTGTGATTGGTTGTAGTGTCATTTTAGTGTGCTAATTACTCTAATTTCTACATGGTCTCTTCCGTAACTATATATACAGAGTTGGGATATAATAAAATTAAATCTTTCTAGTGCCGGGTGCGTGTCTTCTTGATCCTGGCTTGGGATGAGCAATCAGTTGTCGAGTTGTTGGTCACGGTTGCGATTATCAGTTGGCGTAGGGAAATTAGCAGATTAGAGTTACAGTTAGTTCGCGTATAGCATTAGGCCTTATATCGCGACATAATAGATAGCCATCCGGAAACAGAATTCGCTAGATTACTTGTGATTACTAAGTTTTACATGGGCTTATGGATTTTAGTGGTTATTCATTTATCACCAATTTTTCATTGATATGCTCAATATTGTCTTTATGAAATAAGTAGTCAGACGTGAAAGTGGCTGTCACCACATCATGTGTACATAACAAACGTAGGTTGATGTTATATGCCCCATATTATGACATATTCTAGGAATTATAAACAACGTGATGATTCGCTTGCAAATCTCCAGTTACCGTGGGATTGCACATATGAAGTATGAGATTCAACAGTCAATCAATCAATCAATGCCTATGACTCCATGTGGAGAATAGTATGCCTAACAGTGTACTTCCAACCAACTGTGTCCCAAGCTCCCCTTTCCCAGCTCTTCTCAAGTGCTGTTCATTTTATTCATGTCTACCTCTAGTTCCCGACGCAATGTTTTCTTGGTTATTCCTCTTTAACTTTGGACTTAAGAATCTCAAGTTAGTGCTTGTTTTGTGACACAGCTTGATGATTTACTCAATGTGTGTCCTATAATTAACAGTAAATTTATTGAAATCTCAGCCGAAATGTGTAACCCCTCATAACACTAGTCGTATTCTCGATTAAGTTAGATGGATATTTTCCAAGTTTTCTTATTCCGAGAATACAGTGTTAATCTTGCATGCTACTGACTGTTACTTTTCTGCCTTCTTCTTTGTAAATGCGTATCTTAACACACTACTTATAAGTATTAAGCAATTTATGCCATAACCAACAATATTCACACTTAAAACTCGTAATAAAGCTACTTAGTAGCTTTTATCATATCCAGCTGAATTTCTGTGATTTAGATAATTTATTCCTTAAAATTACTTCAGTGCAATCATGGCAATTTCACCACATGAAATGACTATCTTAGTGGTTACCTGGAGGAAACTAATCAATAGAACTTACATTACAACTTTGCTGTTATGAACTTACGGAACGGTAATTGCCTGGCATCTTACCCGAGTAAACAGGCACCAACGAATAAGAGCTACGACATAGTCGTTTATTGAATGAAAATAATGGCTTATATATATACATATCCCATGCTGAACCAAACCATAACAGAAAATACAGAATACATGAAAGACTGAATTAAGGAAGGTGTGTACAGAAATCAGTATTGTAAAGTCGTATAAGATTACAATAACCAAAGCAGAAAAACAGATAACACAACAGTTAATGAATCTATGAGAAGCTCACAAGATAAATAATACAAAGAGCATAGCTACTAAGTTTACAACGAATGGAATGTAACAGAACCGTCTTTTCTGAACAAGATTCAGAGGTGCTTTACATATAGATAGAGTAGCAACATATCGTATGATCATATTCAACTATTACGAAAGTTGGAAGAAATAATTGGTAAAATATCATTTACGATCTACCTGTCAAGATGTCTTACAATCTTATAGTGTATGTGTATATTCGCTTTTATGAGACCTGTTTTACTGATTTAATTTCATCAACGTCTGATACTGAGTACTGACTATTTTTGATCGTTCGTTACATACTAAATTTAGTGCATCACTTCAATTTTGGTTATCTAGTTATCATCAAATGAACTAAACATCGCAAAATGTAGCCAATCCTGTTTACTTTTTTGCTAAGAATGTTTTTGTATTTCCACTTCTTCTTCGAGTTTCGGTTCCGCCTACCCATTTACTAGCCGTCGGTACACTCTCTACTTTAAGTTATATTTATTTTGCTTGGTGTTGTTCGTTACCTGTAGGCTCTGTAATCAATGGTATCGATTGTTTGTTTTAAATTTTGTAATTTGATTAGATTATTGCGTCAGCATTCAAAATCCATTTCTACATTTGAACACGCCTGGGTGATTTTATGAAATTTCTTCTCCGAATTCGCCGTAATAAACATCGAATTTCTAACAGTTGAGTTCCTAGTAGAATGAATTTGTATATTCCCATTGATCTGTTATAGACTGAAGCTGGTCAGTCACTGTTGCTATATGTGCATCCTGAGCGGATTGCCTCGATATAGCGATTATTCACAAGTATCATTTAATTTGTATTGTGACTGGCAAGAGGAATCAAGGACGCGCGTTTCGTCCGATTTGGGACTCATCGGCTGGATGTACCTGCATCCCAATGTTGATGTTCACAGTTAGTAAACACTCTTCCTTACTGCTTAATTGATATTCGCTACTACTTCATCCTACGAACATCACGACCGATTCTGCGCGGAAAGCATGGGGTTTAATTATGTAATTGAACCAAAAATGTTCAATAGCGTCTATTAAAATACATCCAACCTGCAAGGTGGAGTATATACCAACCTAGTTGATTGCTGCACGCTGCTTGATATTGGTAGCTACAGCTGGCAACATCTAAACATTAGAATTACCCAGTATGAAGAGAACTGGTCATCACAATCACTTTTATATAAACGAGACTAATAGCTTTGAACCACATGTAATAAGCCAACCGAAGAAAGATATAAGAAGAAGGCAACTAGTCAGCTGTCTATGTACTAACGTACGGGGATAAAAAAATCAAAATAACGAAACTCAGGCACCTATGCACCAGCCTAAAACCGAGGGTACTGATATTCACTGGAACTTGTCTGTCATCCAAAATCTCAGGACGACCAGGCAAATGTCCAGAGTATGACGCTGCTAAGAAACGGCAGAAAATATAGAGTAAGAGGTGGAGTAGTAATGTATGTAAGTAGCAACATCAAAACAACACCTGTAAATAATACCATGTTGACAAGCTTAAGAGAATTTATTTGGTGCCTCTCTAGTGTTGTCAGTAATAAGTACCTGATTGGCAGTATATACTAGCCCTACACAAACACCCACGTGCACAATGAGAGCTTACTGTGATCAATTTCATCCCCTGCCAGCTAGAGGGCCGATAATGTGATTGTCGAAGGGCACATTGACACCCCATCACTGAACAAACTGAGGAAGTCTTCTTTGCAAATAGGCTTCTTGCTGCCATCTATGAGGTGGGATTCACAGAATGGGTAGATTAAGATACTAGATGAGGAACGAAGGGTAAACTTTGGAAGTTAGACTACATATTTTCCAGTGATAGACTTCCGCTGGAAAATATTATAATTAACGCCCAGATAAGGAACTGTAATTATACCCTGATAACGTTCGACATGGTCACAAGCGTAGCCCTACTACTGGAATGAAAGCACACGCTTGTTTCCATTACGCTTGAAAAGACTTCCGATCTCTAAACGAACATCTAACTCAGGCTATATAGCCTACCGAGTAGGATAACCTGCCCATAAACTAACATTAACATATCGTTAAACGTATCAAAAACGAAGAAACTTTACGATGCAACTCTGTCACGGAAAGTAAACTAGCTAAAATAATCTGGTGGTTAGAAAAAGGGACTGTACACCTTCTTAACGCAAAAAGAAAAGCTTGATGCAAATCTAGAACTACACGAAAGGCTTTCTGACCACTAATTGTACGTATGCCTACACAACAAGTGCAGTCAAGCTAAACTGCCCTTAAGCAGTAATTACCAACTCAGCAACTACATCTCCGAAGACAAGAATTGGGCATATCGAGATTAATCCCGGATTAGTCTTGAGAAAACTGATGGAGTCAAAGCCCAGCAAATCGATTGGCTGCAAAAACATGAGGCTGGCAGTGTTAAAACTGTGCTTCCAAGCATTGAGCGACTCAACCAGTAATCTTTTTAAACTGACGTTGCAATCGAAAACGTTACCAGTGAAATAGAGGAATTGGATTGTATCCCAAGTCTACAAGGGAAGGTACAGGGATGACACCACTAGCTATAGACCTAGTGAAGATGCTCTAAATACTACCATAGGTTATAGAAAGTATTGTGGATGTTTAAATTCGAGAGTTCCTCGACAAACGCTATCTGCTTCATGGAGCACAACATGGCTTCCTAAGAAACAGGTCTCGTAACGCAAACATCCTTCTGGTCTGGGATAATTGGACAACATGTTGGGACAGCAACACCTAGGTTTACACAATATTCCCGAACTTTGCAAGTGCATTCGATTCTGTACCACACAGCCTGCTCATCCATGAAGCAGAAGCAATCGGCTTAACAGAACCGTTACTCTCCGGACTACAGAACTATCCGTAGGAGCGAAAGTCGTACTGAGTCCGTAGGGAGCTCGGCATGCTGACACCGAACCTGTTCCACACGATATTTAGGACCACTCCTTGAAAACTTTAACACCGTCGAACATCCAATCATTAAAATGGATACTGACCTTCTGGAGAGAGAGCCGAGTCAATCAGCGAAATGCGTAACCTGGATGTCGGAATAACAATACTCTGGCCGGCTACGACAGCTGAGGCTGCTTACTTTAAGCTACAGACGGTTGATAGAATGACCTAGTCAGGGTATGCAACATATCTGGTACGCCTGGTCACACAAATGAAAATATGCTGACTGCTCCGTATGTTCATACACCCACCCCCTATCGCCCATCGAAGATCACGAATACAGGTCAGGGCGAAATTACCAGACACTAAAAGTCTGCTCCAGTTTGAACGCGCCGCCAGAGGAAGTGACCACAGCCTCCACATTGGCTATTTCAAGAAGAAGCTAGATGATTATGTGTACCGCTATGGTGTACCTAAAACATCATGAAACAGGTGCAAAATAATCTCATGGGATTGGTCAGAAAAACAAACCATAAGCTGAACTGTAATTGTAGCATCTTTAGGTTTAAATAAATGGATTGTGGTGGTGCTGAATGCTAATGAGTATATCATTCGTTCTTACATCATGACTCATAACCGTCCCTGCACGAAGTTGTTTTATGGAATGCGATCCGTGGTTTAGACGCTAATCAGAAGAGGAAAAGGAAAATATAAATCCAGTTCCCCAACAGTCAACTTCATGTGATGCAGTAGGAGACTATAATGTCTACTTCTTAGACACCTTTTTAGACATTTAACAAAATTTGCAGCAACGAAAGTTTTATATCTATTTTAGTGGCTTATATATTAATAAAAGTTCCAATGTGCACATTTTCATTACTCTTTGGTAACTCTTCAGGCACCATGTAAATCGTTCCAAAAATGATTCGGTATTTTCAGTGATAAATTGACCATCCATCAGCAACCTTGGTGCAATTTCAAGCACTCTACCCTTATAAGTTCTGTGCTTAGCATGAACTTCGTAAGTTTCAACAACTCAATTGAAATAAAATCAGGCTACCACAGCACCATCTGCGAATGTAGATTAAAAACGTAAATTGGAGTAATACAACTATTGCATGCAAAATATGAACATACTGCATCAGTGGTTTATAGTTTGCTCACTACTAAGTAAAAATATTATAAACCATCAAGGAAAATTAGTAATCATGTAAACTTAACTCAGATTACCTAAATGGTCTTAGACGACGTAAATACACTGCAGTTCGTTTTTAACGATAGTAAAATGTAATCATTATTTCTGAGCTCGAATCCCACTGTGAACATCAACATTGGGATGCAGGTACATCTAGCCGATGAGTCCCAAATCGGACGAAACACGCGTCCTGGATTCCTCTTGCCAGTCACAATACAAATTAAGTAATACAAATGCAAATTGTATTTCCAAAAAAATACGCTTTATGATTCTGTGGTAGCTACGCAATATGCATTAACAACTAAAATACCTATGATAGATGGTGCAAATTTTAACAATAGCTGATTACAGATGATTCAGGTAATGACACGATGACTGGTTAATATGTTTCGTAATCACCTAGACTGATGAATAAGCAGCCTTGTTAGCATTACAAATGTGCGAGAATTCTCCGCGTTCAGCTTTTTTTGAAGTTAGTGTTTTGTTTTCCTCCTTGCAATCCGGTATCACTTATTAAAGTAACAAATGTCAGAGTACTGTGAGTTACTCAGAAATGCCATGCCGGGCAGCACAAGAGTACAACATGAATCACCTGTTTACAGACAGTTTAAAGAGTATAGGTAACTACCCAGGAGATGCCAAAGATTATATCCACTTGGCCTATCTACTTAAAGACAAAAATAACAACTATTATTTAATTACAGCAAATATGGAATTATGTACATAGACAATCACAACCCCCAGTCCATGCTTCATCTAACTGGGTCCACAGTCTAAATACTCCGCATTTATTATGCTGCGAAACAGGATCTGATATTCTTACGACGTCCTTGTCCATAGAGCATCGAAAGCCTATAAATTATAATGATATTCAACTACCGTACTAAGGAGATTCATGGAGGCAAATTTTATTATTATTTATAGCATTTGGGTATGTTGTTAGAGAAACAGAAATAAACAATATTACCACCAGTCCTAAAAGTTGGAGATGAAAAGTGTTCACCTCCCTGTATATAAGTCAGACTGCTCCCATGTTATCTTAGATCATAAAAACTTTAATGTAAAATGTCGAGTAAAAACACCTTCATTGAAATATCGATGATGTCATTAACCGACTTATTTTTTTTCTTGGTTCGAAAATTATCTGGATAATAAACCTTAGTATACCAAGGTCAAAAGTGCGAGACCAGAGTTCTTAAAACTAACGAGACCTCCTACGTTAAAACATGTAAAAACCATTTCCTAAACTAGCCTGACTTAATCATTTTGTTTATTTTAGAGACGAAAAAGGTGAGAGAGTAAGCATTGAAAAATGGTTATTTGTTAAATCTTAGAGCGGCGTTGAGGTGATCAGGAAGTTAATTACTAGTACAAATAGATCAAGTGTTTGGAACAATAGCACATCATATCTTCAAACTTTATGAAAGCATTTGACACTATACTCTCACGGCTTAATCCTTCAAGACTGAGCGTTTACAAAAAGTGTCAACCTTTTTCGTGGGAGTTAAAGACCTTTAACAGCAAGTGTTTAACAAAACAGTTTTTAGTTTCCCTATATTCCTCACATTACCAAATTTTCTGTGTGAGATACCGAGCTCACCTGCTATCATATAGGCCGGTGAGGTACAAATATAAAAACTTACGAAAAGCAAGGAGGACTCCTAAGAATTCCAAGTTGCCTCAACCCCACCAAAAACATTAGCAGAAGAAAACGGTAGCAAAATACTACCTAAGGAGCATCAGCCTCTAAATATTCCAAAATTAAAGTGAATTCTATGCCATAATCTCCGTACACACAGATAAATTGACACTCACGTCTTGTGTTCACAAGCGCACCAAGTATTGAGGCCAACCACGAAGCCAATGCTGCTTCACCTGAAGATAGATGGCTAACATAATTCCTAGTCTTCTTACAATAATTAAAACAAATGTTGTGTCGCTTCCCAAAAACTACAACTCGGAAGCTACTTTTACGCAGTGTGGGGATGTTTCACGATGATTCTTCCACAGAGCTGCTTGATGACAACACAACCAGTGTAGGTCATCAAAGATAGATATGATGTCAAGTAATCCAGAATAGAGTGCTGTTCGCTGCTTGGAGCTTACCTAAAAAGGTAGGGCCTGTGAAACATCAAATCCTACCACACTTATCGTGCTCCATTTTAAATATCTAATGAATATCACGTTGTTTAAAGATAGTGACAGTAGGGTGATGCAAAAGGTGGCAAAACAAGTAGTCTAAATTACGAGATAAAGTTTTCGACAGTAGACTTCTACCTTTTCTGTATTTTTCCATGTAAGCATCATCTGTTATACGATTTTACTTAGAGCTAGGTTGAATTATTGAAAAGGCCTGTTCACTAAGGTCAGAGTTGCCCAGACTAATAGTAGCCTATATTATGAGTCTATATGGAGTTGTCGGGCGTTGCAGCTTGCATGTAACTTTATATGGGTCGAACAGTCGTACCACACCACTTACCACACTACAGGATTTAGGTTAACAATTAGGGCCATGGCAAAAACTATTACACAGGTTCCTATAAAATCACCTCGTACAACCTTTGGAGTCGAAACAGTGTTATCCTGACATTATTTCAAATTTTATTTGCCAATACATTAACGCCCCATCATTTCGCAAACCACCTTGTTTCTTTAAAATATCATTTTCAATTTTTATTTATCCGACTTTTATCCTTACCTCTTCACAACTTAATGTTCCACTTCTAATGATATAGCTACCTACTTCCTGGGATCAGACAGTTGCTAACCCCACGGTTCGAAATCCGTCACTATAAAGAACAACAATGGTGAAAATAAATAGTTATTTATACCATTTATCTGGGACTCCTCTAGCCTATGAATCAAAGGAACATTATCGTTCCTCTTTAAAACAATAAAGAATCGCCAACAAAACTCATTAGCCAAAAAATCGTCACTAAGCTAATGGATGGTAAGTGCTATCAGGGGACTTTATTATTCGTTATCTTTCATCAACGGAGTACTTTCAAGCTGATATTGTGTGCTCTCTTATTGAAGAATAATATGTGTATGTCTTTGGGATGTCGATACCACGCATTATACATAATTCAATCAATATTAATAACTGGTCTCCACAGCATCAAATTTATTCTTACGACTTTAAAGTCGAAAAAATGCACTCATGAATGAAATCGAACAATAAAAATAAAGTTATATTTTTTTTTCAAAAATCGATTAAAAAAGTATAAGTCAAAATGCTCTAAGTTTTGCAACTTAAAAAGTACTACGCTAATGATCGATGGATATATACAAGGTTTGTTGATACCACCAATCATGCATAAATTGGCTATCGCTAAAGTAATAACAAAGGTCAATGTGACTAATCTCTGTTTATTTTCCGCGCTGCATAATTTTAAATGATTTGAAAGAAAAAGACACAACTCTTTCTTTAATTCAAAAAACTAATGTGTACTTATGCCTACTTTAAAATATTTAACACGAGATTTTGTATCAGCTTTTCTTCTATCTAGGAAGCGGGATTTTCGAGACTTGTTTCCTCTCTGATGCCTTTCCTCACCGTTTATAAACTGACTAGAAACTAGAGTCTTCTTATCGGTAACCGTAAGATATTACAGGGCACCCTCAAATTCTTATGTAGAAAATTTGAAACAGGCATTCTGTGACTAATTTTAAATCGAGTAAAATGTCGGACAGGGCCCTTACACCGGAATCGAAACATTAAATCCCTTTTGGCAAGTGTATATACTTGCAACATTTCAAATGGACGA
Organism: Schistosoma japonicum; assembly: GCA_025215515.1. Taxonomy (NCBI): domain Eukaryota; kingdom Metazoa; phylum Platyhelminthes; class Trematoda; order Strigeidida; family Schistosomatidae; genus Schistosoma; species Schistosoma japonicum. Next base: position 16,783,801 of record CM046066.1, read on the forward strand.
ACACTTGGTATTGTCTAATAGCACAACTCAAACAAAGCCCCGCCTACAATGACGATCAACATTTAGTGTAGTTAGACATATTTAAAAACAATTTAACATGCTATATAAAGATTGGTAACAATCAGATGGAAGTTGCGTTCTTTCTTCACCCAACCCCACTTTTCCTGTGATTATCTAAACCACTCTCTCAAGACTGTCATACCTTGCAGATCGAAACCAAAGTAGAAATTTCCAGAGAATCTCTGGGTGATGTATGAACAACATGGTGTGATCGCATTTCTCCGCACTATTCACCTGTTTTATACTGAACGCCATTCAGCTAGTTAGAACATAGTTCCCCCTACATCAGTTACTAAAAGAATGGTAAATGGTTATGTCGATTATTGCACTGGACTGCAACCTCATTCAGCTCTGGGAATTACATAACCCATATACATGTTAATCACTGCTAATCATGTAAACTCACAAACACGTCTTAACTATACAATGCGCGTATAATAAACTGTGGCAAAGATTTGGGAAGAAATCCATTATGAACTGAAAAACACATGAAGCTTGCAAGTCAACCAGCTCGCAAACTCATAAATTCCTAGAGTACCTCTTGTCCAGCCATTCTCTAAATATTCACACCAACATGAAAATGGAGAGTTGATAAATTCCAGTGATTAAGGGATTTTGCAGCTTTTACATCCACACCTGTTGTTTCGAATGCTAAATACTGAGTCGAACGAAATTGAAACAAGTAACCTCGCTCTCATATTTTTTCATACCATTTGTCTTCTAAGCTTTCCACTAATATAACTAGATAAGACGATTCTGAAGCACTATCCGATGAAGTGACAGTCAGTGATTCTAGCGACTTTCTTATCGGTGGGAAAAATAGTGGATATTTGAGATATTGGTTTCAAAACACCTAAAGGCCATCGTTATATTGATACACATTGGATGAGATAGAGTGTTTTACTGGAAGGTTTGAGATAAATGATGGTATATCCTATGATTCTTTAAGTTAAGTTCTAGCTTACTGATTTGTTAACATTTCCGAAACCGATTGTTTTTCTTCCAAAATGATAATTTATTATTTTTATTTTAGACTTAGCAACAAATTTTTCGGCATCAGTCTAGGGTAAAACTTTTAAAAAATAATTTCCTTGCCTAAAGTTACTTAAATTTTTCAAAGTTTGTATCAATCACACAGTATGTGTTATGTACTCTAGTGAGAGCGCTTGATTCATACAGATTTTCTAATGATGGCACTTTCTGTAGTAAAAGGGAAACTGGAAAGAGTACTTGATAAGAATCCGCAAGATCTCGTTCGTGGCATTAGAAAACATGGCGTAGATGAGGTGATCTTGTGGTTTATTTTGATTTAACTTTGAATTAGGCTAAATACATTGGTCAGTGCCTCGATGAAATTAAATCGGAATTGAAAGATAGTTCGTTTTCAGTGAAAGCAAATGCCATTAGCAAATTACTATACGTATGCTGATTATATCCCCGTTACGTTGTTTAGATTCAAATGCTCGGTTATGATATCAGCTGGGCTGTGTTCAATATTGTTGAGATTATGAGTTCTCAGAAGTTTACCTTCAAACGTATAGGGTACTTAGCGGCTTCTCAGAGTTTTCATTCTGGTACAGATGTTCTTATGCTTGCTACAAATCTTATCCGCAAGGTAATTATTGTGTATAAAATTAATTGGAATAGGATTTGATGAGCTCAAATTTGTACGATGCTGGAATTGCGTTATCGGGTGTTGCGTGCTTCATCAACCCTGACCTTGCTACGGATTTACACTCTGATATCTTAAGTCTAGTAAGTTTAAAATTTTGTGAATTAGGTTTGAGTTAAGTAATGGTCTCACTGGATGGTAATCCCTCCATATTTTTTCTCATATTATTTGTTTTCAACAGCTTTCCCCCATGTTTTTGTAAAACCTTCGTGTATTACTAACATGCTAAGTTACCTTATTTGTTTTTTTTTGTTTTTGTGTATCTTTATCAATAACATTTTGTAATAATAGAACTATTTTCGCTATACAGTATTTAGTTTACTCTGACGCAGAAGTTAGTCTACTCCATTTTAACGCATTGACTCGACTCACCCTATTTTTGAAATAATAGGGTACGTTAGTCTTCTAATTTTGTATATCAAACTCCATCCCAACCTGTCATTCTCCAGAGACATTTTTATTCCTATTTAGGTGGATAATGTGGGTGCCCAACCATGTAAAGTTTTATCAGATCTTAAAGCTAGTAGTCAATTAAGTATATTCCTTGCCAAGTAGACAGACAGATACAACGCAGAACTTCGTACGTACGTACATCAGTTCAGGTTGCCATACCACATCAGCACAGAGACGCAACTGTCAGTTCAAATCCAAGAGTGATAGCGATAGTAGAAGTATTAGCAGTAATGCAGAAAATTAGGGGGCGAAAATATGATTCGAAAAGTATAATTCAGTGAGATAAATTTGAAAGGAGAAAGATGGAGAATTCAGAAGGTTAGATTTTGAGAGAACACAAAGAGTGGACCTTGCCAAGTAGACAAACTACTGGTCAGTTACTTTCCGATGTATAACTGCAACCAGACACAAGCTTATTTAAAGCAACATACGGCTAATTTATTAACAAACTAATGGCAAAACGTTTTACCACTTGTGGTCTTGGCGGTCTAGACAACTTTTACGGCAAACCTTAGGTTCATAATTACCTCTTGAACTTATTCGGTCATATCTTGTGGTAAGTGTTTGAGTAAGCAAGTTCATATAATCGCGAGACGACGTGGTTTGCTGTAAAGTAGTTTCCCAACTTTAAAAGTCACAGTATTACATCGGCGGACTTTAAACGAAGAATATCAATCTTATGGTATCCAACTAAAAAGGGATAAAAAATGTTTCTAGAGAGTGACGTACTGAAATATAATGTGATACACAATAACCGAAAATGGAATAGTAAAATCAAAATGGATTACATGAACAAAAACTGAATAATTTATGAAATCGTTGAAAACATAGTAGGCAGCTACATTAACGGATATAGAAAACTACACAGATCCCAACCAAGTTCTTGCATCTATCAATATGTCTTAGACCACTAGTCAGTTACTTCATGGGCTGATGCCATGTTTTAGTTTGGCTGCCCCTACCTTTCTTTCATTCTACCCCCGCCATAGGCAACATTGCGCGACGAAGTAAGAGGTAGTCGGACATATGTAACACATGTCTCAGCAATCTTAGCTGATGAAGATTCAAAGCCTCATCAACCGATTTGCCATCTTTCCCTTGTATCAGTTGTCTAACATATCACTTACCTGGTCGTTCTATGATGCACAGGCGATACCACGAAGACTTCTGCGATCAAAGACCAAAGAAAGTAGTTACTATTTCAAACTAAATTGTTAGGCATGATATAGATGATATGCCGCCGACAAGCAAACCATCTTAAAAAGCACACAGATCTGAAAAGAATTACTTTGAATGATTCGGATAATTTGAATTCATCTTAATTAAATTTTCCTGAAGTTTTACAAAGAAAAGCAACTGAAATCTTAGTTGAGATGTTACTACGTCACTTTCTCCAATCGCTGTCCTGATAATGATCGTCTGTCCAACCATTCGACGGTATGTGCCTAGTAGTAGTCATTCTTAAAGTCTCGTGTATTTTTAGTATTTTCATGCGTTAGTAAAGATTGACGTTGCTTTACGGTGTTTATCACACGCATAGTATGCTACTTAGTTTTGAAACAATTTTGATTATCATCAATAAATATGATGAAGGTATTAATCTCCTATTCTGTGTAATTGTAAATATTCTGGTCAAAATTCTGTGCCCAGTTTTTTATTGATGGTTGCAACTTTGAACTTAAATAGTGACTGACTGTCATGTTAATTTTGCTTAGTAGTGATAACGCCGAGAGTATGGAAATCATTTTCAAATTGATTTAACAATTTATAATCATGATGTATTATGTTGTGAAATAGTAATAAAACCCACGGCTGCATCTCAACATGGCTTTTGTATATTGTTAAGCTTCTACTCTTAGTTTTCTTTCTCAACCTTTATCTAATGTTTTAAATATAATGGCTGTATTTCTCGTGTTCGTTTCTCTCAAAACCAAGATGAATTCTCCAAATCCATATTTACGAAAAAAAGCTGTGCTATTGCTATACAGAGTTTTTCTAAATTATCCTGAAGCTCTTCGTATCTGTTTTTCACAATTGAAAGATAAGTTGGATGATCCAGATCCAGGTAGGTGTTAGTATAATCTATTTAATTATTTTGTGGGTCTACATGTAAGTTGTTAGAGCAAACGTTATTTGAACCTGTAACCGCTATATTTATTCCCGTCGTTTGGTGAATGTGGATTAATACCTCATCTTATTAAATTTTGGCAGCTAGATTGTGCCGTACAGCTAGAATCTGTGTACATAAATCTGTACTTTATTACGGGGTGAATGCCAAACTGCTAGATAACTAATAAACATCAAGACTGTTAATTTAGCCAAATTAACTTTGTCGTAATATTCCACATATTAAATAGCGATCATCTAAAAACAAAATGTTGTGCCAATTTTTATTAACTTACTTACTGTGCGTAAATTCGTGCACCATAAATGCGGGATCTACTGATGCTGCTTGGTTGCCTAAGCCGTAGTCGGTAGAGTGGGGTTGGAACCTATGATATGGCGACCTTAACCGCTAAAGTAACTCTCTAGTTTTGTGCACACCCATATTCCTAACACTTAATTTGCTTTGGTTCGTGACTGGCGAGTGGAATCCAAGAGACGCATTTCGTCCCACATGGGACTCGTCAACATCCTAGTGTTGATATTCACGCTTAAACTCCAACTCAATACGTTTCATGTTAAACGCCTCCGCGTTCATCACTAGATTACTAGGTCAGGACAGCCACACGTGTATAGCGAGTATGTTGATATAATTTTAATGTTTTTCAATCTTCCCTTCATTTTGTGATTGAAATTGGTCAGTCTCCATTGTCATAGGTGCATCCTGAGCGGTTTACCTCAATACAACTGAAATTCACGAGTATCGTTTAGTTTGGATTGTAGCTGGCAAGTGGGATCCAAGACGCTCGTTTCGTCCTGCTTGGGACTTGCCAGCTGGATGTATCTGCAAATAGAACGAAACGCGCGTCCTGTATTCTATTCTCTAATCATAGTCCGAATTAGATTACTTGTGGATTTCAGTTGTATCGGAGCAGTCCACTCAGATCACACTCAGACAACAGAGACTGATTGACTTCAGTCTATATCACACCAACGGGTAGATTCAAGAACATTCAAATAATTCTTAACGTTTGTTAGGAAAAATTCGTCTTTGCAATCAAATGAGTTTCGAATGACGAATATAATGGTCGGTTTGAAGTCAACAGCTAAGACAAAGTTCAAGCTTCACTCGTTTTCATTTTGAATCTTTACTAATCCTCTTATGCAGTATAAACTCATTACTTTAAAAGAACTTATTTCTCATTTGTGGTGACTTTTCAATATTACAAATCCAAGCTCTAATTCATCTCGTGTTTAGTAGTACAACAATGTTTTAAATAAAACGATTTCAGTATTACTGGTAGATCTCATGTATTACTCATGTATGGTTTACTTTACTGGCATAATCTCAGTGTTTATCGGATCATATGGCCCTATCTATAACTGAAATTTGACATCAATTGTTACTTATTACAAATACCAGTACATCCTAAAAGTCACTTAGAGTCATTTTAATACAACTCAGTAATTCAATTATAAACTCATCTCTATCAATATGACTAAGGGCCTCTTCAAAGCCAATAACGTAAACAAACCACTAATGAAAAGCCGTATCAGGAAACTAAATAACTGAATCAACGGAGCTTTAAGTGGAAAGTGATAAATCATAAAACATGATCGGTGACAAATAAAATCCAGTTGCCCATTTCTCCCTCAATCCTACATCAGTATAAAATTTTGCAAAAAAAATACCTTTTTATGACTAATTATATCACTACTAAACACTTCAACTTACAGTTTACCTACAGAATATAGAAACAGACTCATCTACTTGAAGCTTTAAATCACATCCTTTCGAATTTGAAAGTTAGTGATACTACTTTGTTTGTCCGAACTGAATTAAGTGGGACACGTATTAAACTTCTAACTGGGTATTTGAAAATTGAGTGTCTCAACAATTCATCCATCACTTCTCATATTAAAAAAAATTTCAATGTTAGTTGGCAGAAGCTCATTCTATCAAGAGTAAATTTGTTAGAATTTAATTTTTACTTATCTATTTCAGGTGTACAATCGGCAGCTGTCAATGTAATATGTGAACTGGCTCGTAAAAACCCTAAGAACTACCTGTCTCTTTCACCTATATTTTTTAAACTTATGACCACATCGTCAAACAATTGGGTCCTTATTAAGATTATTAAATTAGTAAGCAAATATTTTTCAAATGCTTTTAATTTTGTATAACTACTGTAAAAATTTATCAGTTAATTCATTTATGGTGTCTATGATCTCATTCTTCGTCTGGAATTATTACTCTGATTTCAGATGATTTATGCCAGTCATTCAGACGTTGACAACGTAGGACCTAGCACATCTGTGCATAGGTCCAAGTTTCCATACAATGTGATTCATACACATGTATTTAGTAACAAATATATTTAACAGTTCACTCATCACCGATACTTGTAATCAAATTCAAGTTCTTTAGAGAATATTTTTTTTGAACCGCAGGTATACTACTTTCTTACTGTTGGTTCGACAAATAAGTTGCTTGAATTATTCTCTTAGTTTTTCCTACTGCCTACGAAAGCTTACTAACAAGTTTTCTTTTATGATCGTGTGTTGTAAAAACTTGTATTTTAATTCGGCATCACAAATGGACCTAAGTTAGACAACTATTGCAAACCATGGAGCATTGAACAGACGTTTCCGCCTGATATAGAACTTAGCATTACTCATCGACGTCCGTAGCAGCGGTCCCGCCTAGGAGCTTTAGGGTTGTTACGAACAGTTAACTATTAGACCACTCAAGCATTTGACATTGTTAGCTTCAGTCGATCAGAAATATATTACTCGATCTCATCCATTAATATTTGTTTTTTAACTACCACACGATTGAAATGTTTGAACTGGATTGATCACTTGTCATCAAACCTTCGTTATTACTTCCTGAAGTTAGCCACTATTGTGTTGATACTGATTGTGATAGTGTGTTAGGGAAATTGTTTCTCTTACTCAATAAATAATTTTTTGAAGATTGGTAGTTTATGGCGATTTTACAAGTTGAGGTTAGCTTTAATCTTGGTTGGGCTACTCAATCCTGCTCAACAAAAAATCTGATTCAGGAGCTTCTGTCCTACCAGTAAGTGTGGTGTTCTCAGGCTATTGATATTAGTCTACGATGGAAACCAACTTCAAATAGAACGTTTTCATTTTATCTTCTCGGTAACCAGCTTTAAAGTGGACTCCTATATTCATGGTGGTACGGTCCAACCATATCGAAATTAGGATAAATATCATTGGTAGTATCAAACGACTGTCGCGCACTATCTCAAACCTATTTAAAACGTAGACCATTCAGTTTCGACTTAATGGTTTGACGGTACTTTCTTTAAATAAAACCTAAATGCCGTAGTGCTGATCCTCTTTGGGCTACGGATGTACAATATTCTATGGTTTTCAGTAATGTTATTTTTTGAATAGAATTTCAGATTTTCTACCGCACGGATATCTTTATTAGTGGTGCAGTATCTTTCTTGCTGTTTATATTTTATCATCGATCCTAATTCAAAATATTTTTAATTTGTTATGTAATGAGAAAATTCGTAGGAATTTTTATAGCAATCTAATTTTTCTCGTGATTTCATTTCCTACTGATATGCTTCAGCTCGTTGGTATACACACATATACTTCATTGATAATAAAATATCGTTTTATTTGTTTCGAAGTTCAACATCACCTGTTAACTTTGGTCAGACAATCATTTAAAACCATAGTAACATAATGTAAATGGTTTCAACTGATTTGAAATCATTTTTTCAGACTATGGTATCTGTACTTATATTGAAAATCACTCGCCTACTAGTGACTAACTTCTAGAGATGATTCCTCGAGTTCCAGTGATTTCTAGCGTTGTGCTATGTCAGGAGTGGGATAAATATCGCTGAAGTTTAAAGTGTAATTATTATTTATTATTGACACACATAATTTAGTACGAATCTGCACCAAAAATGTATGCGCCACGCAGATAACATTTTTAAGAAATGAAAAAGGGAGTAAAGTAAAATTTAACAGGGCGACAACAAAAACACATAGTAGGATGAACAGTTCACTGAAAAATACTAAAACCGATAACTTCTTCCGATTAAGGAAGATCATCACGTTTCTATGGGGAGTTTAATAAACAACTGCAGCCTGATTTTTACTGGCTTCTATTCTAGTCTATTTTTTATAAGGTCTCAAGTCACAGAATCGTATCGTTTCTAAGCCCCCAAATAGGGAGTCATGGTACACTGACGGTGTTTTTCCATTTCTCAGCACCATGCCATAACTTAACCAGCTCTCCGCTTTTTCGAACTAGTTTTCGCGTTGGTACAAGTATCTCGCTTTTGGAAGGGGCAGAGTACGTGCCATGATTAATAATACTAACTGCTCGCTGATTAAAATTTAGATGGATTGTGTGTTATTACACACTAAAACAATGTCATCCACATACTCAAGATCGGAAAGTAACAGACCTACACCACCTGCACATACTCTTCAGAGCTGTTTGCAGGGTTTTGTCGACTACGAAGTTTACGAGGAATGGTTAGATTGGGTAACCCTAACAGCACTGCTGTATCGAAACAATAGGGAGAGATGGTCGTTTGCCCTTACTCTACCTGAGGCTATTGTGTACAAGACCTTTAACATGCTTCTCATACAAACCCTTTTACAGTAGATAATTCGAGAGCATAGTTCTCTCCAACGATGTGAATGCTAGCTCTCAGTACACACAACGGTGTTCCAATACTTGCCAGGAAGAGGAAGGCGAGGGCGAATCGATTGAGAACTAACCTGCTCCTTGCGAGTCAGTCTTTCCTAAGTTTTGCACAATCTGTGGGATGTGACAGAAGCTAATCATTTAGAGGCAGTCAGAAGTAAATTTATTTCTAAGCATTTTTTGCATTAGTTGTGTGGGTCCTCTTTCAGGATAGGGATCACAATCGCTCCATTCTAAGATAATGGAACACTGTTTCATCAAACCTAAACAGCTATGTCAGTTCCCTTACCACTAGCCCACCACTGTTATAAATTGTCCTACCCGCTTAGTATTCTACGATTCGACAACGACCGCGACTAGATCCCAAATCAAAACAAGAGAGAACAGGTAGCAAGATATATTGATAAAATAACGGCAGGAGGCAAAGTCAAGCAAAATGATTTACACTAGGGTTTATATAAACAATGGTATCGAGTATTCTAGAAACTTCCCGATTGGTCGTTGGCTCTAGTTGGCTAAGAATGGACTAATCACAGCACAGCTTCGTGAGCATGTTTTGAGCGTGCTTTAATCAGGCTCGTTTCGTGCCAACAACCACAGTCCTTATAAAATGCTGTAAGTAGGATGTCTAGGCCTAGTAACTTACTGAGGTTTAGGAGTTAGTATTCCTTGCTTATCTCCTCCTTTTCATGTGAATAAGTCACCGACATTCAGAAGCATAGGATAGTCTGATGAAAGTTTTTACGGTAACAGATTTCCTGAAATGACACAAGGGAAACTGCTTATTATCCAAGACTATCTTTGGGATGCTAATTACCAGCCTCACAGATTGTTTTACTGATACCAGACTTCTTACTGCTTGGAAGAGCTTTCAACGATTACCACGTGCAGCTGCAGCTTCCAAGCCTTTAGCTCGCTCCGATCATCAGGTTTCTTGATTCTCGCACACACTTTGTAAAATTTTTTGACGTAAGAATTTACGTGTATTATCATGCTCAAAAGTCGTTGAAGTTGACTGACAAGCCTCAATGAGTTGTAAGGAACCCTAAAGTACCCAGTGTTTATAATCAGGACGTTAAGCAAGACTCCCATTTTCATGGTGTCACGCAGTTCCACCCAATCGTCATATACTCTTCGGCGAACTGGCATACAACGTTCAACCTAATTCGTTTTAATAGTTGGTTGCAACAGAAACTTAAGCCAATTTGATTTTGTCTATCCGTTTAGGTTGAGAAGTTTATTGACTACTGAAATCTATGTTAAGCGTGCAGTAAACCAAACTATTATCTGATTCCAGATTGATATTCTAAAAAAACGGTAGGCTAGAGTACAATCACTCAAGTGGTAAATCGGTCATGAAAAAGGATAGCTGTTAACAGTGTCATCAATCTGTTTTTAGGCTTGGGTTACAGAAACAGTACACCAGGTAGCACACTAGCGGTGACTGTGCCTGGAGTTGGTGTTGGCTAGAAATAAGTTATGGTCTTCATAAAGCTATTCAAGACTGTCACCAGTCAACTGATCTGTGGTGATTGCTTCTCAACTGGTCACACAGGCGGCTCACCAAACTGGTGGTAGAGCTCATCCTTATCGCATCCCGGTTTCAGTCTATCGATGTGTAGGCGGAGACTACGGAAGAACATCATTCTTCACTCCAGTTTTTTCCCGCCTGCGGTGAAATCTAATCTAATAGCACATGTGGAACGCACCCTTCTAATCGATGGATGGACGACGAATTTCTAGATATGCAACACATACCTATGTTAAGATTTCCCAAAGATAGTCAGGTCTATCTGGCGTCCAGTATGCATTAATACATATGGATTAACATGGCATGCTCGGTTCTAGAAACACTATCAAACCTCGGCGTCGACAGCGCCATTCAGACAATCCCTTACTGCTGCATGGTTCTCAATCATTGTCCTAATGAAATCATCCCGTAATAACACCATCCCATAAAGATTCCCGAAACATTTTATAGTACCATTTTTTATTTTAATTTGAAAGTGTTTATGTCTTTCCGTTGATACTGTTATAAACTGAAATTGATCAGTTTCTGCTGCTATATGTGCATTCTGAGTGAATTGCCTCGGTATATCGGTGTTTCACAAGTTTAATTAGTGTTGGATCGTGGCTAGCAAGTGAAATTCAGGACTCCCGTTTTAGTCCCACTTGGGACTCATCAGCTGGATGTACTTTCATTTGTGTTTACCTTCACATCGGGATTCAAATTCAATCCGTTTGTATAAAACACCACTGTGTTCATCACTAAACAGCAAATCCCAAAGAGGATGAACCGCGCTCCATGGATTCGGCTTGTCAGTCAAACCTCAATCATACTTGTGAAATGCTCTGTATCGAGGCAATCGTTTTAGGATGCAAATGTAATAACAGAGACTGATCTGTGTTAACCCAATTGTAAGATACAAATACTTTCAAATTACATATGCTTCCTCTTCACACAAAAGTGGCTGTATGGACTCGGTATTTTCAAGTAAATTGCAATTACTTTCTATATTTTTTTGTTAGTTTGGCACGTTGACACCTTTAGAGCCGAGACTAGGCAAAAAGTTAATCGGACCGTTGACCAATTTAATTCATAGGTAAGTAGACAGGTTAATATGTGCTGAACGATGATAATAATGTTGACAATGTTAAGTTTTATCAGTCAATTGATTTATCCCTCAGAATTTTTTTTAGATATTTTTGTGTAATATACTTGGGATCCATCATATTAGGGAAAGATTAGCATTAATGATAGGTGCTTCCAATTATTTGTTTAACGTCATTTTACAGGATTACTAAGATCATGTAAATTCAAATATTCCATCATTAATAAACTTCTGTAAATCGCTGCTGACATCTAGTAGCACACAAGATAGGACTTTAAATATCAGTAACGAAAGTAGCCGGAGCTAAACATTATGTGGTTATGACGTATCTAACCATACAACATTTAGATATTTTTAGTTCTCCTCAATAAGAAATGTGGATGCTAAGATTTTATCCCTTTGGTTGTTGCTACCATAGATCAGAAACGTGTTAGTAATAACGCCTTTATGAGGTTGGTTCATCGAATGATCAACTATTAACCTACACTATATTAAATGGTGTACATTTCATGTTCTTAGCTACGTAAGTGTAAAAATTGACTGGCTGTATGCTCTATACTTACCTGGTCTCTGTCTGCTTACTTTGTCATCGTTTGTTTTGATATCTTTTTTTAAATATATTGATTGGTGTTTCGGTAGTGACCATTCTCATGTTTAGTTTCGCTAATTAGCACAAAATCAAGATCCAACGCTTCCTGTCAACTACGTCCATTCACTTAATATCTTAACATTGTACATGCTATGTTAAGTGACTTCACCTAGTAGCCACATAATATCTTGATCCTAGGAATTGAATCACTGCTAAGAGATAAAAAGATACGGCACTAATTACTACTCAGTAATCAGTCAATGTAAATATATCGATCTTACAAGAGTTCAGCCACAACTGGAATGACTCAACGATGTGAGTTTGAATCCCATAGGAAGTATTTAGTCCCTAAAGATATCAGGCTTACCTTACTGATGAGTGCCAGCTTCTGCGAAATCTAAGTCCAGGGTTTCCTGCTGGCTATCACCAAACACCTAATGTATCTTTTAACTCTGCCTCACTATTGTGATATGCTGCGAACCGAACCAGTGTTTACTTCTGCTGTGTCTATATATCATATGTTTCTTTCGCGTACTTATAAAAATTTGACTCCCATTCATTGATTTTTTAATTTGAGTCAAGTTTCTTTGGCTCCTTTAAATGCACATTTTTGTATCGCTCATGTAGTTTCAAGGAATCCATTAACTTGAATACTATCACTAAACTCCCTGAGTTTCCTCCTATGTAAAGATCGCAATGGTATATTTAATTGCTTAATGTTCTGCATTACTTTTGATTGTTTATTCAATTAACTCCCCAATAATAACTATATTACATATAGTATAGTCTAACTAGTATTTTTTTAAACATTATTTTGTAGTACTTCAGCGATGTCATTACTATATGAATGCATAAATACAGTTGTTGCAGGTTTGTGTATTTATGAACGGATATAATTGAATAATTTGTTCTGTTTTCTTTATATTGTATCATTTAATCATTGATGTGATAGGAAAGTAAAAGAGTTAGTAGGGGTGCAGGCTATGTTACCGATTGTGTATTGTGCAAATATTTGTATATCAGCTACCCAAATTAGTGTTAATAAACGATTATACATAATGATACCATTTGAGAAGAAAGTGTGCATTCACAGAATACGTGATATAAGAATAATTTTGAGACTCAGGACGTTAAGGAAGACAAGTAATTCATACGTTGCTACCAGTGGGACTATTGGTCACAACAATCGCTTAGACCCCAGCTAGGTAGTCTACACCTGCAAATATAACTGAAACCAACAGTCAATGTTTTTATGAACTGATATCACGTTTTGGTTTGGTCACCGTTTGCAATTCATCCAACTTACTCTTGTACTAGTCAGCATTGAGCATTAGGGTTTATATATCTTTGGGTTCGGCCTGTATTAGGATTCGTGTAGTTACGGTGATTGTCTTGTTATTTTTCTTAGTGCTGTACTATACGCGATACAATGACTATAACTAACCTAGCCTTATCTTAGTCTTTTCAGTCCTTTACTCAGACACAAATCCGACTAGTTGGTCAAGAACAAGGTCAGTTAGGCGCAAAGCGCATATTATATCTATACCGATTAAGGAATGACACATATCAAATACAAAGGCAAATAGATGGATCAAAGCTCTCTATCCATTTAATTGTGATAGGTCTTCTATCTGCCGACGATATAATTAACCTATCACAAACGTGTAGGCTAGATTTATGCATTGACATCCCATTTACACAGAAAACTAGATTTATACTAACAAGATAGAGACCAGTAACCAATACCACAATGACACATCCAACGAATTTCCTCCCGAGTTCAAAATTAGGCAGAACAACAGAAAGCGTGGTGCTCCATGACGTTTTAATCATCATGTCCTAACATATTGTAAGGCGATAATAAAAATTAGCAAACTAGGAGTGGCATCTACCAATCATGCAACAGCAAAACCAGTGCGTAAAATACAAAAAGAGATATAGTTTGTCGACAGTCTTACTATTTTCTAAAAAAAATAGCTGATTTTTAACATACGGAGGGTACATTCCATATACTTCATTCGATGAACATTTACAATCATCAAATGACTTGTTTTCGTCCACTGCTTGAAGTCTAACCTCAAAATTGCTTATTCGGTGGACTTAATATTAAGTAATTAACTCGTTTTGCTTTGAAATTCCAGTTCTAATATCAATATCTTCTGGAATTCCCAGTCATCAAGCCTCTATACAAGTAAGTAAGCTTATTCACTACGTTTTCTTGATTATAGTCTATTAATTAACTTTATGTGCAAGACATATAACAGTTTTTCAAGGTTACGATGCACACCTGAATTCATGATTCTAATGCCAGATAGCATACTCCCTAATTTAGATGAATCGGTCATAATATAACTATCTATAAGGTAAGGAAGGACAATGTTTTGCAGTTGTGGGCAGGAAAGGAATAAAGTTTGATATGAATGGATAAGTGCCAAGTACATTTTTCGACGTCATAAGTGCGGTTGCAAAAGGTAGATATGAACGGGAAATTTCAACAAACATTTAAACATTTTAACTATAATCTAGGATTATTAAGAAGAGGTAAAAACGTAATAGTTTAAAGTGAATATATCAAATTTCGCATAATTATTAAGCGTTTTAAAGTTGTTCAGTGTTTATATATTTTATCGTTCTTTATTCATTTTCGAAAAAACTGATCCAATAAATAACTTTGAAGGACTTATTATTAATGTAAATTTGATATATCCACTTTAAGTTGTTATGATTTTACATCTTTATAGTACTAGATTATGGTTAACATATCCTATTTCCTCATTGGTTAAAGTCGCCTCAAGGTCATTTTAAGATTTGATTAAAGCTGCCACTATTAGGATGGTTCTATCAATAACTTCTTAGCTTGATTGAATCGTCCTGAATAGCACCACTTATTGTCTGGGTTATCATTGATCTGTAGCTAAGACATTTTAGGGAGATATTTCACTGCCTAATTTATGGCAAGTTAGAAAACTGAGATTTGTCTAATTTTGTCAACCATGTAGAATAAATATCATTTTCATAAAGTTTAAAATAGGCTTATTTACGTTATAGTTCATGTGTTTTATCAATATTATCAGAAATTGTCAAAGTAATAGATTTCCCTCCCTGAGATCGTGTACATGACCCTCAGACCTCATATCCAACACAACATTGAACTCGAGATCTCGCATCATCATCATCATTATTAATAACGACGTAGAACCAGGCACATAGGCCCATA